>AP025066.1:16240544-16962323 GCA_036186865.1 Eustoma russellianum | reverse complement strand
CTTTTTAAGTTTCCAGAATGCTAAAGTTAAGGGGGGCGGTTATTCCCCCCCCCTTAATCCACGTCCTCTGCATTTTTTTTTTTCATTTTATTTATTTATTTTCTTTAATTTATCTATTTTATATTTTATATTTCTATTATCATTATTTATTATTATATTTTTTTTTATTATTATTTTAAAACTTATTCTTTTATCCTTATCCTCCCACCCTTTTGATATAATTGTTATTTATTTAGTTTTCTCTCTCCTTTTTTTTTTTAAACCCCTTCTTATCCCCACAACCTCTCTCTTATAACATTTATATATGTTTAAGTTACTAGTTCTTGTTACTTATCCTTTATTGTTACCTTATATTTTAGTAACGACTTTATTCATTCACCTAAACTACGAATCATTTAAACATGAATAATGTGCTATAGTGAATTTATTTTTTTTTTGAAGAGTCGTTACACCTAATGGCTACTTAAATTAACGTGTAACGATTAGTTCGAAAATTTTGGGGTGTAACAATAAAGGAGGTAGCCTTGTACCTATTATCCGCGTTATTATTTTGGCTAAAAAATTAGTCAAGCAAATTGGTCGGAATTCTGAAAATGTCGATGGATTGAGCACTTTAAGAATAAACGTAATAAGTGCTGCAGCCATTTGGCTAGGCGGACTAACCCCAAGAAAGAATTCTTGCGCTGCTTTATGTACATCTGTAAAAATTACATGCCAAAAATGTCTATAGAATGACCCTGGAAATCCATCAGGTCCTGCTGCGCTTGAGGGACTCAAATCCCATACCGCCTGCTTAACTTCCTCCAATGATGGTAAGGCTGGAAGATGGTGATTTTCATCCTCAGATATCATAGTAGGTATATGCCGCAAAATGTCTGCATGATCTGAAGTTTGCTCGCCCGTGAAAAGTGTCTGGTAGTATCGAATGGCCTCGGCTTCAATGGTCTATTGAGTGTCGCATTCAATCCCATTTTCTCCCAGTATCCGGCGTATACACTGTTTTCTCCGGCGTTCCTTCATAGTGTTATGGAAAAAACAGGTGTTTCATCACCTTCGCACATCCATTTCACGTTGGCCTTTTGCTTCCAAAATAGTAATGCACGAGATTGTGCCAGCCGAACTTTAGCCATAGATAAATAATAGGAAGTTCGCGCCTCATCTGAATAATTAGCATCACATAACCTTTCACAGCGTGTTACTTCAGCTTCCACTGAGGCCACTGCATCAAAAATGTTTCCAAAGACATCTTTATTCTAGCTATTAAGATAGTGTCTCAATTGACGTAGCTTTGAACAGAATCCCCACATTCCTCCAACAGTTGGAAATGGTCGCCAATGATGTGTAACAAAACTGTCAAAATCCAAATTTGTTGTCCACGCATCCAAATATCTGAATGAAGCAGTCCTAGGCAATGATGATTCTGAGCAATGCAAAAATATAGGAGAATGATCCGAGGATGACCGATTAAGGTGCTGATAATGAACATTCTCGAATAAATCAAAGAAATCTGAAGTACAAAGATATCGATCCAAGCGTCGGCTTACTCGATCCAGTCCTCTGCCATCACTCCAATTATAAGGTGAGCCTTGATAACTAATTTCTTGTAATGAACAGGCATAAACACAATCATTAAAATCCTGCAGTGTGCGAAGGGCAGGTGTGGAACGTCCATTATGCTCATCAAGTGACAAGAATGTATTGAAGTCCCCGCCAATAAGCCATGGTAAATTTATTGTTGCATGAAATGCTATAAGGTCCTGCCACAATGGTCTTCTCGCTGTGACTGTATGAAGTCCATAAACTAGTGTGCACCAAAATGATTCCCTGTCGGCACCCAACAAAATCCGAAGGAATGTTTTGTACTCCTACTCGTTGATCTTCCAAACTCATAAATGAATTACGCCAGAAAATCGATATACGATCATCGCATACGGTCAAAGCGTTATTATAGCCAAGTTGCAAACGATACGAAGGTAATACAGAGGGCCTAGCTTTATGTTCAATGATAACAAGCATGTGGAATTGATGTTGTCGATTTAAGGATAGGAGTCTAGTGATCGACGTACGGATACCTCCAATATTCCATATGAGCATCTTCATTGATCAGATAATATTTCAAAAGAGTTGGAGAGAGCCGCATGAGAGCGAGTGATGGGCAGAGATAGAAGCTCAGTGGTGCGGTGGTGTCGACGCAGCAGTCTTGGGGGTACTTGGAGTAATTGCTCGGAAGTCGAAGTCGATGGAGTTTGTGGGATAGTCTGAAATGTGTCATATCTTTCTTTGTGAGTTTCATCAATTACTGTTGTTTGCATCAAATTATCCATATATGTATCCAAGTCTCTTTCCGGCTGTACCTCAGTATGAGACATGGAAAAGGAGGGATGGTTATCTGATAGATCACGTAAAAAGCTATCATCAATCCCTTTTAACCTGGAAATATCCTGAGTATCCAAAACATGATTATGAGGCCCCAGGTTTGGAGAAGCATAGTTGTCTTCCAAATTTGTCTGACGCAATTCATCAGAAACCTTTGCTTTTCTAGGCGTCCGACGTTGTTGTTGCTTTTTGTTATCACGTGAAGGTTTAGTGATTGGAATTTCGGCTGTCTGCTTATCTGCCGCTTTTCCATCTATTCTGCAGTCAGCTAATTTATGACCAAGCCTTGAACATTTGGAGCAATACATTGGCAAATCTTCATATTAAACAATTTGTGATATGCAGCGATTTGATGTTTGTATAAACACACGTGTGGGTAGTTCTTGTGAGACATCAAGTTCAACGCATAATCTCGCCACTGATGGTCTTAAATTCTCGGCTGTGGCATTATCCATTTTCATTGGTGTGCCTAGCATTCTACCAATCTGGAATAATGCCTCTTTTTGATGAAAATGGACCTGAAGGCCTGGGAAGGAGATCCAAACTGGAACAATTAGCACATCTGCTTTGGGATCATAATTAGGAGTCCACTTAGTGACCCTCATATACTTTCCAGCAATTGTCCAACTTTGCCTAGCAAAGCATCTCAAAGAATCTTTCTGTGAAAAGTGCATTTGAACATGATTTGAATCAAGAAGGCCAATACACACAGTACCTGTAAATCCAATACGATCAATGGTGGCTTGAATTGTTTCTAGCGAAGGGCGACCATACCAAAACGTACCCACCAATGAATATCTGTATGGCTCGGCCAATCTCGCAACCTTTGTAGCGCTGGATTTCTTTTATAGAAATATCAAGATTTGTGGATCGTTTGAAAAGGGATGCAAAAGTTGGCACCTTTCCTGCAGATATTTGCGGCGATGTTTGGTTTTCCATGCCTGGACTGGCGATCACACATAACAGATAGAGAGGATGAAGGGAACGAAAAAATGATCACAGTTATTAGCAGTCCAACAACAATAGCAAGATTCTTGTGATCAGCGGTTACGTAACCGCCCAACAAGATACAGTATGCAATCGCAGATACAGAAGGCAATCTCAGATGTCTAAATGATGCAAACGCAGAAAGGAAAATATTAAGTAAACGCAGAAAGCAAAATGGAACACATATGTATAATATATGTGTTATTATATGAAAGAAGGGATAAGCTAGGTATATCATGTAATATGTCATAAAAAAATGTATATATATGTATAACAACACCTTTGCACATTTTCGGCCAAATGTAATTAATTTTTTTTAAAGAAAAAGTTGTTTTACTATATTTATGTGCACATACATGTATGATATTATGTTAAGACATGGAAATAAATAAATTTGACTTACAATATAACATGTCCTAAAACGATTGGATGTACGTATATACATTTGCATACATTTCGGCCGTAAGGCCATTTTAATGCTAAAATATGATTTAATATGTTTTATGTACACATATATGCATGTAGCGAAGAATCAAACCGACTGCGCCGGCGATCGCCATTTTCGCTAGAGAGTAACCGCCATCTTTTTTCCTTTATATATATATATATGTATATATATATATATATATGTATGTATGTATATGTTGTAGAAGCTCTAACCGACAAGACTCTCCCTTCGTCTCGATCTGCTATAGCAGCTCCATCACATGGCATTCCATAGTTATATCTTATTCATCTATTCCCTCCGATCGTTGACTATATCTACGTGGATCTGTTTGTTTTGGTATTTTTCATTTACTTTTAATATGTATTGTACGGCCTTATTTCGACGTTGCAAATATGTACGCTTTTTTCCTTCATCCAAGGTTTTTCCGCCAGGGTGGTTTTACTTGGCAAGGTTTCAATGCGGCATATCATGTAACGTTGAAATATGGTACATCTCTTCTGATTCACATATTTGTACCACGGTGTTTCTCCGTTATATGTGAGGATTTTAATAAATCTATACTACTTCTGAATATACACACACACACATATATATTTTTTTTATCAAGGATAATATGTTTATTAAGAAGCCTCACTTGTGGCGGAGGAAAACCATATTACATGAAGTATAATCGTCAGCATAAGAAAATAAGTGAAAGAGAATACAAATAATGATGTATCTCCAATCGTATATGATATGCCGCATTAAAACCTTGCCAAGTAAAACCACCCTTTTGGATAAAACCTTGGCGAAGGAAAAAGCATACATATTTATACGATTGTCATCGATACCAAAAATGGAGTTGTAGACGGGTATATCCATTGATGTTCGACAGCAGTTGATGTTGATCCACTTGGAAGACCAGACCGTTGTAGTAGCATGAACATCATTCAGCCGCACCTCGAGACAAGGAAATGAAGTTGTTATCATCAGGATAGTTAAGAGATAGCATAATATAGAGTGATGGAACAAACGCATACCCAAGTCGCCCCGGCTATGAGATTGGAAGGACGACGACCACTTGAAAAGTCTCGTTAGCGCACCCAGAATGACTGCTGGGCACCAAACTTGGAAATGCCTCCTCCCCCATGCATATGACAATATCGTGCACCAAAGCGGGAGTAACACATGTAGCAAACAATGACATGAAGAGTTAGTTTGAACATGAAGCAACATAGGCAAAGTGACAAAAGGCACAGAAGGATAACACACCAACGTTGCCTGTGCACCAAAACACAGGCAACGACATATGTATGTAGCCAAGGGCAGCATGTGCGACTAACGAAGGGCAGGCAATTGGAGATCCACATGCCAGGCACCACGTACTTCACATGGCAGTGATTGGGCCGTAAGATAACTGCGATGCCCTACGGCACGGAAGCCATATCGTGCTAACCTGTGTGCTACTGTGTTTGCCTCTCGCGGACAATACTGAAGAGCTGACTTACTGAGGTGAAGGATTGTCGTGGCACGCTGAATGTCCATGGCTAAAGATCCGGAGAGACTCGGCTCCGCAAACAAAGACATCATCCGTTGGCAATCAGTTTCAATAATAATGTTAGAATACTGCGGAGCATAGAAAATCAAGGCATAGAGCATGGCTTGTAGCTCAGCTCGAAGTGGTGGCAACAAGGGCAACGCAAAACATAGAGCCAAGAGGAAACGACCATCTGAAGTGCGCAATATTGCTCTCCTGCCACCATCTTTTGACCAACTGAGGCATCAATATTTAATTTTAGTTTTCCTGACGGGGGAAGTTGCCAACGAATGATAGATAGCCGTTTAGATCGGATTGGTGGAGAATAATGTTGCTGGACTAGGTGTGGCAAGTGTTGGGCAAACTTTTTGTTATTCACGGACGCACACCATGTGTAAATTGCTGTTTTGATCTTCATGCGTAGGAGGTCTGGGTTAAAAGTTTCAGTACCAAATCGACATGATGTATATGACTTCCATATCTCCCAAGATACTAAAGATGGTACTACTGTTCGAAGTTGACCCTTCATTGAAGTCTTCGAAGAACTTCGCCACCAACGTACAAGATGTGCCTTAATCGTGTTGGAGTGGGGCAATGGACCTGAAAAAGTGATTGGCATATCTGTCCATGTAGACCGAATAGCTGCACAATGCAAGAAGATGTGGTCTTAAGTATCATGTTGCTGACGACAAAAGATACATTGAGAGGGTAGCGCTGTGAGCCAGCGACACAAGTGATGCGCCATAGGGAGAGATTTAGTCCATAATCTCCATATGAATATTTGTTGCCCTGGAGGCAAGGTTGTCCACCAAACATAATTGTACTCCCTTTGTGGCAGACCGTGAGCTGCTATATGTGAATAAGCCGAACGTATAGAAAACTGGCCATTTGAATCTGGGGTCCAATGGATCGTGCCATGCGATCGAGAAGTCTGTAGCTCCATATAAGCATTGATTCGACAAATACGCTTCCATGTAGCTGAGTCATAAATATGAGAATAACGTGAGGAGCGTTGACCGTATTTTGCCCTGCTAAATTCAGCCCATAGCGTGCTAGAGTGATAGTATTTCCACCAAAGCTGGCAGTCATAAGATTGTTGGACATGAGTGAGGCTGCGAATTCCAAGTCTGCCAACTTCAACATTGCGATAGACAGAAGGCCAAGATTGCCAATGATGATGACCATTCCATAGAAAGACAGCCATTTTCTGGTTCAATGTATTTATCATCCCCTTGGGAAGCTTGGAACTGGCAATAAGGTGGGTTGGTATGGTGTTGAGTACATATTTAATGAGTACTAGACGACCCGCCATGGATAGAAATTTCGATGACCAAGATGTGAGCTTAGAGTCAAAGTGATTAAGCAGAGAAAGATAGTATCTGGCCTTATTACAGCCCTTATATAAATAAGATCCAAGATATTTAATAGGTAAGGATGTGGATCGCATACCCATTGCCTGCAATGAATTGTGAGCTGGGGCTCCTTGGCCTATAACAAGTTGACTTTTGTTATAGTTCACTAATTGACCCGACGCCTATTGATATGTTTCAAGAAAATTGCGGAAGCGATCCACATTATGCACGGCCCCATTTAAGAAGATAAGGAGATCATCGGCGAACCCCAAGTGAGACACACCTTTCACACGGCCTGTATTGAATCCGAAGATATATCCCTCCTGAAAATAATGCTTCAGACCTCTAGAGAAGCCTTCTGAGGACAGAATGAACAACAACGGTTATAAGGGTTCTCCTTGTTTGACCCCACGGCCAAGAGAGAATGGAGTAGTCAGGCCTCCATTTAGTAGAATAGAGCATGTAGTCATGCTTAGATTATTGATGATGATTCGTACAAGTCATTCATGCATACCCAACTTACATAAAAGCAACTTTAAGTATTGACAACTTGCTCGGTCAAATGCCTTGGCCATATCCAGCTTAACTAGAATGTGCCCTCCTCTAGTACGTTTATCCAAAACATGGACCATTTCCTGCGCTAGAAGGACTTGCTCTGTGATGCCCCGTCCTTTCATAAATCCCGCCTGCTCTGGTGAGATTAATTTAGGCAGAATTACAGCTAGCCGAGTGGCTAGTAAACGTGTAATCACTTTTGAAATGAAATTGGTGAGACAGATGGGTCAAAAATCTGCAAATGTATGAGGATTAGCAATTTTCGGAATTAGGACTATTGTTGCAGCTGCAACAGGCTTTGGCATACAAATGCCCAGATAGAACTCCTGTACTGCTTTATGAACATCATGCTGAATAATATGCCAGAATTTTCTATAAAATGAGCCAGGATACCCATCAGGACCCGCTGCACTTATGGAGCTTAAATCCCAAACCGCTGCTTTAACTTCTTCGAGTGTTGGGATTGCTTGTAGCATTTGATTGTCATCAGAGTCTATCAACTGAGGTATATATTGGAGTATGCTGTCGTAATTGACAATGGGTTCAGATGCATATAATGTCGAGAAATACCGTATAGCCTCAGAAGCAATGGCCGATGATTGTGTGTACTCGCTCCCGTCAGGAGAAAATATTCGACATATATGCTGCCTGCAGCGTTTGTCCTTAACTGTTTGATGAAAAAAGGATGTATTTGCATCCCCTTCATTTAACCACTTGACATTGGCCTTTTGTTTCCAAAAAAGGAAGGCTCGATGCTGTGCCAACTTGAGCTCAGCCACGCGCTGATGATATGTAGCGCGCGTATGATCCGTAGGGTTGTCATCATATTGACTTTCCGCTGTTTTCACTAACGTCTCTGCATAGGCTATTGCATCAAAGATATTTCCAAAGGTGTCTTTATTCCAATGCCTTAGATCACTCCTCAATAGTGATAATTTGCGATGTAATCCCCACATACCCCCAATTGTTGGGTATGATTGCCATCTGTGTACAACAAAGTCATAAAAGTCTGCATGTGTTTCCCAAGCACTTAGACAACGAAAGACAGCTGGAGGCTTTGGGCCCTCATTGTCACATGACAAGAATAATGGGGCATGGTCAGAAGTTGCCCTAGATAGATGTTGAACATGCATAATGGGAAATAGATCAGAGAAAGCTGAGGACGCAAGAAAACGATCAAGGCGGCGACTGACTCGCCCTAATCCACGTCCATCATTCCAAGTAAATTTTGATCCCTGATAAGGAATCTCCTGCAAGTGAGAATGCTGTATGAAATCGTTAAAATCCTGAAGAGTGCGTAGAGAGGGACGAGATCTTCCACTGTGTTCATCCAAAGTTCTAAATGTGTTAAAATCTCCGCCTATTAACCAAGGAGTTGTATTCGAGGCATGAAACTGTTCCAACTGTTCCCACAATATTTTGCGTTCTACCGTAGAATGGCGCCCATATACTGCTGTTAACCAGAAAAAATCACCAGATGCAATCCAGCGAAATTTAATAGAGTGGTGCTGCTGGCCAGTACTCTCCTCCTCCCAAGTCAATGTCGATTCCTTCCAAAACATCCAGATTTGATCATTACAAACCGATACAGATTTAGTGAAACCCAATTGCAGTTGATAATAAATTAAATGATTGGGCCGTAGTTTTGGTTCAATCACAACTAATGCATGTATCTTATGTTTTCGTGTGAGGGATAATAAACGTGTGAATGATGTACGAATCCCTCGAATGTTCCATAACAAAATCTTCATTGTGATAGGGCATCAAAAGAGTTTGAGAGGTGGGAAGCACGTAACCTGGTCAGTCTTAGAGAGACAGGATTTTCATGTGACCTGCGTAATATTTTTGGTCCCTGCGAAGGCGCTGGATCAGATGGAAGGGCTGATGGGTCGCGGTTCATTTGAGCATCAACATGCGCTGCTTCCACAAGATGAGCAATATGATCAGCGCATCTTTGATCAAGTTCATCCATGCGAACATCATGTTGGGGGGGATCAATTTCATTGTCCGAGTAAGAAATAGGCAGAGATTTGTCCGGAACATCACCGACTATACAGTCATCAACTCCTTGAAGGCGAGATATATCTTGAACATCAGTAATGGCTTGGGCCGCCACCATATCTGGAGATGGCGGAATGAATTCTTGTGGCATGCATGATGTCTGATGGGGAACTGTTGGCCCTATATTTGGCTCCACAACTGCAGCATTAAGTGACTCCTTTTCCGGAACTATTTTTTTTGGCGTCCAACGTTGATTTTTACTCTTGCCCCCTGGCTGGTTAGGGTTGGACGGTTGTTTATTCGTGGGTTTGTCACCTATAGCTTGTGAGGGTTCTGGTTGGCCGCTGCAATCAACAGCGATATGACCCAGGCGAAAACAGTGATCACAATATTTTGGCAAATCCTCATACTCCACTACCTGCATGATTACTCTTGATGACGTTTGTATAAACACTCGATTAGGAAGCTCTTTAGAGACGTCTAACTCAACGCATACACGTGCAACCGAAGGGCGGTTCATTATAGCTGTGGCAGAATCCAGTCTCAGAGGTTCCCCTAGCATTGCCGCCACTTGAAAAAGAGCATCTTTACGATGCATGTGTATTGGGAGACCTGGGAAAGAAACCCAGATGGGAACAATCAGCACCTCTACTGCAGGATCGTAATATGGGGTCCATTTTGTGATTCTCATCTGTTTTCCTGAAATTATCCATCCTCTTCTAGCAAAACAGCGAATATAATCCTGTTCTAGGTCGAAATGCAGTATGATATGCGATGCATCTAAATGTCCAACCTTTACTGCTCCAATGAATCCGATGCGATCAATGGCTGCGCGAATGGTGGCCAATGGTGGCCGTCCATACCAGAAAGTTCCCACTAATGTAAATCTGTATGGTGCGGCTAGTGAGTGGTTCTCTTCATCAGTGAACGTGATCATGGGGCTGCCCTTGTATTTTTGGACATCCTTTGCTTTAATGGGTTGAGTGGCGTCTTTGAAGAGGGAGGCAAAAGAACGGCTGGGTGTGGATTGCGGCATTGTGACCACCGAAGGGCGGAGGGTGTTAGGCGGTTTTGCGGCGGGTTGAGAAGAAGCCGCCGTAGGAGGATCGGAAGATCGGACCAACCATATATCACACACACACACACACACACACACACACACACACATATATATATATATATATATATATATATATATATATATATATATATATATTAGGTGAAGGACGGGCTGTACCGTCTGAGATTTTATAAATAATAGTAAGCCCTCACTTGTGGCGGAGGAATACCGTGGTTACATTTATTGCAGGAGACTCTCCCACAAAAGAAAACGAGTAAATGAATGCAAAAATGTAAATGCAAAAATATCCAACTAAACAAATAACTGAAACAGCGATTTAAGAAACAACAATGTAAATGAAAAATATAACAGCAGCAACTTGAAGTCTTGAATAGTGACCGACCACAAAATATTCGTTGGAGAAGGCTCAGTAATGAAATCCGCCATGTGAAGCTATTCTCTGTCAGTATCCTCCACCATTGTGCTCCACCAGAAATGCATATGTCACGTGATTGAGAGAAAATGTAAGCGATATACAAAATAACTTAAAAGATATATAATGAAACTTCTATATATACCGTCATTGCCTGGATTCGGGAACAACACAGGCAACAATGAGATGAATGAAGCGGCGTTCCATCCGTCCCCATGCCATTGTGGATTGCCTCATCCAAAGAGCATCGACAATTGTCCTTAGTATTATTGTTAGAAACATTAGCATATATATACTCCATCCGATATAAAGCGCAACCAAAATAATTGAAATGCAAACAACATACCCAGTTGCCTTTGTCCAGAAAAGGACACAGGCAACAATCGAAAATTCTCGCCATCCTTTTTGGTGTTATACGCTGTGGCATGAGCATGGCTAAAATGCAGCGACCAGAGACAAATATGTATATTCCTCAGCATGTGCAAAAAGTTAAGGCAGGTTATATCAAGCAAAAATAAGATGGGGATACAGTAAAATATGTGATTGCCAAAGAGAACATACCAACGTTGTCTATGCCAGTACGGCATAGGCAACCCTTGATACCATTCGCCAACCCTTCAGGAGACTTGCAAATCAGTGTTGTAAGGTGGGGACTGAAGCATCCAATCGAACAACACTACGAACTTTGCAAGGTAAGGATGATAGAGTGGAGTATACTTTCGCTCCAGTGGTTCGTAGTCCATGTCGTGACAATAAATGTGCCGCTGCATTTACTTCCCTAGGACAGTATTGCAAAGATGAGTCATTTAAAATCAAAAACTGGATAGTTCTCTGCAGAGCTGCTCCATATAGTCCTGTGAATTTGGCTGCTTCGGATAAATGTTGTAGTAATGAGCGACAATCCGTCTCGATGATCAGTTTGTCATAATCCCTTGAATAATAAATAAGCGTATATTGGATAGCCATAAGATCGCCCCTGAGCGGTGTATTCGATGGTAAATAAAAACATATAGCTGAAACGAATTCTCCTCGATGATTCCGTAACACCGCCCCTGCATCTGCATTTTTGTGTCCAACTATTGCGTCAACATTTAGTTTGAGTTTGCCTATGGGTGGTAGAAGCCAATGTACAACCCGTGGCCTACAAAAACGAATAGGTGGAGAGAAATGCCGCGCTATCAAATATGGTATAGGCTGTGAGAATTTCGGTCCCTGTGTGGCTGTACGCCAAGAATGTATATGATCTCTGATCCTCTCATATAGGCGATTATGTGAAAAAATGGCATAACCAAATCTTATTGGTGCATACTCTTTCTAAATGACACATATGACCAATGATGGCATCACTGAGCGCAATTGGTCGAGCATATCTTGTGATGATGAATTTTGCCACCATCTTAGATAGTATGCGCGAATTGTGGAATGGTGTGGCATCGGGCCAGAAAACACAATAGCTATTTCCTGCCAGATTGAGTGTATCGCAGGGCAACTCAGGAAAATGTAATGCTGAACATCCAAATACATCCGGCAGAAAGAACATTACGTTGGAAATATAGATTGCCAACTGCATAAATTTTCTTGTAAAGGCAGTGAGTGCATCCATAATTTCCAAAGGAAAACCCTTGTCCTTAATGGTAATGTCGTCCACCAGATATGTTTTGAAAAATCCAAAGAAGTATATTTGGGACAAGCAGATTGTACGCTGATTTGAGTGTAAACTGGCCTGATGATTCGGCTGGCCAGTTTGGTCCGTCCGAGGTATGTTCCACGTGAAGAAGCATCTGAGGATGAATTTGACAAATTCTCTTCCATGTAGCTGAATCATAAATATGTGCATATACTTTAGAACGACGGCCATACTTAGCTCTCATGTATTTTGCCCACAACGACTGAGATTGACAATATTTTCATCACAATAAATAATCATAAGCTCGCTGGACTAAAAAGAGATTGCGAATGTCCAAACCTCCCTGCTCTTTTGGTTTACAAATTGAATCCCAAGATTTCCAATGATGGCATCCGTTCCATAAAAAAATTGACATTTTATGGTTTAAAGTATGCAATACACTTTTTGGCAGTCTAGAGCTAGCGATAATATGGATGGGCATACTGCATAATACATGCCTAATTAATATAATTCGTCCAGTCATGGAAAGAAGCTTAGAAGACCATGAATTAAGAGTGGCATCAACATGATCAATCAATGATGTACAGTAGGCTGCACGATTTATTCCTTTGTATAAATAGGAACCCAAATATTTGATCGGGGGTGTAGTCAAACGCATACCTAAATTTTGTGAGACGCGCATCCTTGGGACGCCCTCCCCAACAACCACCTGGCTTTTCTACAAATTCGCTAGTTGTACCGAGGCTAGTTGATAAACATCCAAAAATCGTCTGAATTGATGCAAGTTACTAATAGTGCCATTGAGAAATATTACCAAATCATCTGTAAAGCCCAAATGAGTGACCGCTGGAACCCATCCCTCATTAAAACCTCGAATAACTTTGTCTCTCATAAGAGAATTAAGACCACGTGAAAATCCTTCTGAAGCTAAACTAAATAATAGAGGCGAGAGAGGATCACCTTGTTTTACCCACGAGATACTGAAAAATAGCCAGCTGGCTTGCCATTTATGAGTACTAAACATCTTGTAGCAGCCAGATTATTTAAGAGGATACGTATTAGACGTGAATGAAAGCCCATTTTCTTGAGAAGATGTTCGAGATAAGTCCAACAAACTCGGTCAAAAGCCTTTGCCATGCATACATATGTAAACACACACATATATATACATATAGACACACACACACTGATACGGCCAAAGGAAGATAAAGATGGAGGAATTTTTGAAAGATAATTCAAAGGAATTTTGGAATTCAAATGCAAGATAAAGTCTCAACCACCTTTTCAAGATATCTCCAAGTTTATCCAAACATCAAAATTGATCCCCAAAGTCATCAAGTTAATGAAAACAATCAGATGACCTCAGAGAGACAAGAAAAACGTCATTTTCAAGATAGTTTTTAGGGACTTATTAATTTATCTCATTTCAAACTTTTGATAGAATTTTTAGGATAGAGTTTATCTTTCTTTTTGATTGTTTTAGGCTAAAATTTCAGCCTTTTTATTTGACATTGGTCGCTGGCCATAGAACAACAACAACGACATATTTTTATGAATCAAATTTG
The DNA here is from genome assembly GCA_036186865.1 of Eustoma russellianum. Lineage (NCBI taxonomy): Eukaryota > Viridiplantae > Streptophyta > Magnoliopsida > Gentianales > Gentianaceae > Eustoma > Eustoma russellianum. The sequence goes on along the minus strand of AP025066.1, from coordinate 16,948,403 downwards.
AGTTTTGGTTTTCTCTCTCAAAAGGGTGAAACCTTGTTTTCTTGATTTTGCACTAAAAATCAAGGCTAATATCTCTCAATCTTGAGCAAATTGAGGGTGATTGCCAAGGGTTGAAGTGACCGTCTAGGAGGGCCTATCGAAGGTTTGCCTACAAACGCACACTTGAATCTAAGGTATTGCTTAAGCCGGCGATTTCTACACAACGAAAGCAAGGAGAAGTTTACTTCTTTGTGCCTAAACCCTTGTGGAAAGGTTGTTGGAGGTGGAAGAGTGGATCCTACGCTTGTCAGCTTGCATCAATTCGGTATCAGAGCCTCAGGTCACTCAATTCCACCAACTATCCTGTAGTTTTTTTTTCCTTCAATCTGAAATTTTCTCCTTTTTTTTTCATCATCATTCAAAAAAAAATCAGCCGAAAATTCATCCAAAAAAAAACAAAACAAAAGTCAGCCATCTTAATTCAAAAAGATCATGTCTTTTGGTTCTTTTCCCTACTGAGTTGTCCATTCGCATGCATCAGCATTGCTCCACTTTCTGTTTGATTCCTTTTTTCTCTCTTGTTACTTGACTCACGAAGTAATATTCAACTTATTTCAAAAAAAAAAGGCATCCGTTGTTTTTTTGGCTGAGGGCAGTGCACGCAAGATTGGCCGTGCATAATATTTTCTATTAACCTTTCAAGATGACATCTTTACACACTTAACAATAGGGTTCATTGTGTTAGGGTTTATATTTAGCCACATCACATAAATCCAGTCCATTGATAAATAGCTACCTAGTATCACTCGTAAATCTTGTTGCTAACGAAGCTTTTAGTTGATTTTAGACTTGTGTGACTTGATTGCATTGTTGCTTGGTTTGCGTTGCAATTTTTTTTGTATCCAAGACATCATCTTCAAGCCAAACCAAGACACAAAAGGCTTAATCTCGGAAACAAAAGCTGCTTGGCCGAAATCTAACCAAAACAGCCGAGGTACCATTTGTTTCTTTTTTTGCCACAAAATATCGACGTAAAACATTTTCCAAGGCAAGATTCGAAACTGAATCAAAAAGGGTCAAAAAAAAAGTATATGAAATGCTGTAAGCTATATAAAATGATACATGTTGTCCTGGAAGGATTTCCAACCGAGTGATAATGAAGGAACCCCTGCAGCAATGACACTTGGTTTAGCAGTGGCCTAGAATTCAAAGAAGAAAAAAAAATAGTGATCGGTTGCTTGTCTAAAATTCACACATCAGAGAGATTTCCTAAGCATCTGAGCACAAGTTGCTAAGTTAGCTCCAGTTGGTTGTCAAATTGCATTCACTTCTATGTACCCATCTGCTTCAAAATTATACCCTATCTCATTGTCTTGACACTTGGATACTTGATTATTGTAATTAAATCAACAACTTTGTAATCAACTTGCATAAGGCTAAGGTTAACTAAAGATTGCCCAGGGCAACCCTTAGTTTTCTTTGGCTCAGCCTTTGACATAATTTTTGATCTCTTTTTTTTCTTGATTCGTAGAAGGTTAAGTGTGTTAAATTGTCTTCTTCTTGGCTTGATACCTTTGCTTATTAGTTGCTGAAATTTGGGTGATACATTGGAGAAAAAGGTGCAAGTTGCGAGTTTTGACATCCAGTTTAACTGCTGATTTCTACTGTTTTGGAACTGTTTTTCTACTGTTTTGAGGCGTTTTTAGATGCTGGAATTTGCTGCAATAGTACAGCAATAAGTTGGGAGTAAATCGGACCAATTTTGGGCGTTTTCGTCGCAATTTGAGGGCTGTTTTTACCACAGTCCAGCCGATGTTTTTGCACTGTTTTGACATCATTTGGACCTCCAAATTTCAGTCAAAACAGCTGGTTTTGGTCCAGTGTCGGTTGGTTCCGGTTTTGAACAAGTTTGGGTTGAACTGTGCACTAAGTTGCGATATCGGGTATATTGTAAGAGACTTGGCATTCACCTATCTTTGTTGCTCTCTTTGACATTTATTAGCCTCAGATTGATCAAGAAACAAGGTGGTTCACAATGTGGCGTACCACTGATCAAATCCTAGAAGGGATGCAAAAACGTTCTGATGAAACATACTACATCTTGAAAAAATGTCATTCACTTTTACTTGCATTACAAGCTGAAGAAACTGAAAACTTGCACGAATCTAACCCTACTTCTAATGAACTGAACGTTAATGACAATAATGAAGTAGTTGAGCTTGATTTACATGTAACCCATTCCGATTTACATGAATTAGATGTTACTACTCCTGCTTTTTGTGATGAGCTACAATGCATTGATAATGTTAAGCATGAAGTAGATGATACACATTCTGATTTCTCTCGTGAATTTCCATGCATAACTAATTCATTGTCTACTGATTCATATGCCATAAATGATGATTCAAGTGATGTCTTAACTGAGCTTTCAAGTGATTGCGATAGTGCACTTGAGCATGATAACTTAGAAAAGAATGAATGGCATGTTTTCAAAAATTCCTTACTTGAATGTGACGAACATGATTCCACGTTATTTGAAACACCTGAATTGCATTCATATAACATTGTATATGACAATCCTATGTTCATTCATGAGTATGAAACTTATTTGTATGAAAAAGAGGAGTTTATCCCACTTAGCACACAATCCGATTTAAAGGAATCAAAGCTTCAAACTATACTTCTCACAACTTCAAACGTGCCATTCTTGTCACTACATCATGATACATCATATGACATTCATGTGCTGACCTTGTGTGAGAATCAAATGCATGATAACTATGAGCTTTTATTGGTTATACTGAAATTTGAAAATCAGATCCTAGTGCATCCAAAACATGTGAAGAAGAGGACTTACTTATTGTGGATGCATGATCAAATCAGTTTTTGTGAGTTGCTAAGTGCATGTGTTGTCATTGCATTACTTATTCACCCTAAATATCTTAGGATGAAAGGGTGCATACATGTGTGTCTTGTATCTTTGTTGCAGGATCTTTATCCCTCATGGCATACACGTTAAGATTCGGGACGAATCTTTTTCAGGAAGGAGGGATTGATACGGCCAAAGGAAGATAAAGATGGAGGAATTTTTGAAAGATAATTCAAAGGAATTTTGGAATTCAAATGCAAGATAAAGTCTCAACCACCTTTTCAAGATATCTCCAAGTTTATCCAAACATCAAAATTGATCCCCAAAGTCATCAAATTAATGAAAACAATCAGATGACCTCAGAGAGACAAGAAAAACGTCATTTTCAAGATAGTTTTTAGGGACTTATTAATTTATCTCATTTCAAACTTTTGATAGAATTTTTAGGATAGAGTTTATCTTTCTTTTTGATTGTTTTAGGCTAAAATTTCAGCCTTTTTATTTGACATTGGCCGCTGGCCATAGAACAACAACAACGACATATTTTTATGAATCAAATTTGAGTTTTGGTTTTCTCTCTCAAAAGGGTGAAACCTTGTTTTCTTGATTTTGCACTAAAAATCAAGGCTAATATCTCTCAATCTTGAGCAAATTGAGGGTGATTGCCAAGGGTTGAAGTGACCGTCTAGGAGGGCCTATCGAAGGTTTGCCTACAAACGCACACTTGAATCTAAGGTATTGCTTAAGCCGGCGATTTCTACACAACGGAAGCAAGGAGAAGTTTACTTCTTTGTGCCTAAACCCTTGTGGAAAGGTTGTTGGAGGTGGAAGAGTGGATCCTACGCTTGTAAGCTTGCATCACACACACAGACATATTCAGACACGTAAGTTATATATATATATATATGTAGCTTCCGCCTTCTTTTGATATGCAGCTTATCTTGTGTCCCTGGCCCATGCTCATTCCATTTCTTGGATGCTGGGTTGTCTCATCCAGACTTTTATGCTTACGTCAAGGACTCTTGAGCAAAATATCCGACACAAGGCGGCATGTATGGATTCTACAGAAAATTACCTCGCCTCAAACAAGATATACAACAATGGAACAAAAATATCTTCGGAAATATTTTTGACCGCCTGGCGCAAACTGAAGAGATTGTGAGACGTACGGAGCAAGCATTTGATACAAATGCCAAGGATGTTCTTTGTACACAATATCATAAAGCCAAAGCAGAATATATATTAGCATCAAATTATGAGTACGAGTTCTGGAAGCAAAAGGCTCGTCTGGGCTTGGTACGAGATAGAGATGCGAACACCAAATATTTTCATTCCATAGTTAAAGGACGTCATTGCCAGCTTCACATTCGACAGATATATTCTTCTGCTGATGTTTTATGTGATACACAGCATGCTATACAGCAAGAGGTCATTTCTTTCTACACGGCTTTATTCACAAAGGAAAACACAGGTGGATATGAGAAGATTCTGGAGCATATCCTTCTTTAGTAACATATGATGATAATCTATCCCTCACATGCATGCCGCAAGTGTCAGAGATAAAGGCGGCTGTTTGGCATTTGGATCCGCAAAGTGCATCTGGCCCAGACGGATTTCATGGTACATTATCTCGTGCTTGTTGGGTCATCATTCAGCATGATTTGGTTATGGCAGTCCAAGAGTTCTTCTTGGGTATTCCACAACCAACTGTTATGGCTAGTTCGTTGCTTGTTCTGATCCCCAAATGTGCTGCACCTCGCACATTTAGTGATTTCCGACCGATATGTTTGTCAAATTTCTGAGTAAAGTATGCACTCGGATTATTGCCACCAGACTAAATGTTTTGCTGCCTAAGTTAATATCTCCAGAACAACGGGCTTTCTACAAGGTTATGACATATCATCGCAAGTGTTATTAGCCAAGAAGATAATTCACATGCTGGATCCCGGTGGAAATCAATTATGTTTGAATTTGGATATGATGAAAGCTTTTGATAGAGTAAATTGAGAATATTTGGAGGTATTGTTAGCCCGTTTTGGATTCTCTTCTTTTTTTTTATTCGGCTTATCTTTAATCATTTTGCTTGTACTCGGTTATCTGTTTTAATCAAAGGGGTTCAAAGTGGTCTTTTTCGTCCTACGCGAGGAGTTAAACAAGGAGATCCACTCTCCCCACTGCTTTTTATATTAGCATCAGAAGGTTTCAGATGCGGATTAAATGCCCATGTTGCTGCTGGACGGATTCACCCATTTCGTTTGGGTTGAATACCATTTCATATCTCTCACCTTGCATTTGCAGATGACTTATTGGTTTTTTACAAGGGACAGTTCCTAATCTCACCGTGTTTCGAGACTTTCCTAAAGAACATGAGATGGCCTCCGGGCAAAAAGTGAATTACAATAAAAGTCGGTTTATACCTTCAACCAATGTATCCTTGGTTCGTAGACAGAGAATTGAGACATTGCTGGACATACGCTCTTTTGGTCTTCCGTTTCGGTATTTGGGATCTACATTACATACAGGAATTACTAGAGCCCGTTATTGCACCACACTTTTGCAGCATATTGACTGCCATTTAAGTGGTTGGCATGGCAGGCTATTATCACAAGCAGGACGGTTAGTCTTTTTGATGTATGTACTTTCCTCCTTACCATTGCATATTATGGCAGCGGGTGATTTGACAAACTCGGTCATTTGCATTGTTGAACGAAAAATGGCTCATTTCTATTGGGGTCCAAAACGTCACTGGGTATCATGGTCTCGGATACAGTCGCCCAGGTCCGAAGGTGGTTAGGGCATTCGTGATCTTCGTCATTTGCAGGATGCTTATTTTTGTCGCATTTGGTGGCATTACCATCAACACAATAATTTATGGAGTCGATATATGCATGCCAAGTATAGACTTCGGGGAGATTATAGGCCACGACTACCGGACTCGTCTATTTGGAAACTCATTGGTTGTTAGCATGATTTTTGCATATCACATAGCTAGGCGGATGGAGACATGATGATATGGACACCGACATCATCTGGTAAATTCATCATATCTTCTTCATATGAGGTTTGTAGGCCACATCGCCCTTCTCTCTTGTCCTCATAATTTATTTGGAGTAAACATCAACGTCCAGTTATCAGCCACTTTTTATGGAGAATATTTCATAGAACTTTGCCGTTGCAGGATTATTTATGTACATTCTTAAAGATTAAACCCACGCAATGTCCTTTCTGTAAAGTGGCATCGGCAGAGATTTCGCATATATTTTTGCATTGTCAGTGTATCCTTCTTATATGGGATTATTACGCATCCTTTTTCGATGGCATTTTCTCCAGCACTATGTCGTCTGGGCATATTTGATGACATGGTGGTTACGTTCTACGACTACTTCCCTCACTAGAGTATTTCGTATTGTGGAACTGGGAATTATTCTCTACAATATATGGCGGGCATATGCATCACACACCTACGGGGATGACCCTCCTTGTGCACCACATACCATCATGGTGTCTATTTGATCCGATATGTATCTCTGGGGTAAATCCATTGACGGAACCAAACTTGCCACAGGATCTCGGCAGCTGCAGCATGCGGGTATATTTCCGCTGTTGTGGTTCAAACGGGCTATGGTGATGCGTTGGATACTTCCCCCATCTGGACGCTTCAAACTCAATACGGATGCATCTGTTGGTAGAAATTTTACGGTGGGGGGGGCATCTTACGTGATTCTACAGGTGCATGTATTGGAGCACTTTCCTTTCGCTTGCTTGTGGAAACACAGGAAGCTTTTTTTGGCCTTCTATATTTCTTGCCTGCTTATCCTACACTTATCCTTGAAACTAATTGTCAAGAGTTATCACGGACTCTCACTCAAATCGGTGGTGCTCCCCACGATGTCCGCGGTTATCATCTTAGAGTGTTGCACTCCTTGATTTTGAGTATTCACACACACGTGCTGATGAATTTTGAGATATGAATCTTGCAGCACACTATTTATCGCAATATGGCTTGCTCCACCCCACCACGGATTATTACACATCGGTTACGATGTCATCCCTTGTACGTAGTTAAGTCTCTCTAAATGTTACTATGGGCCATCTCCGTCATGCTTAGTAGCCATCAGTACGTCTTACATATGGATTGGCAACTTCATGCATTCAATGCCTGTATTCATGTGAATGCAGGCAGGCAGGGTATGGTTTTCTTTCTGGCACCGCATATACCTCATCTTTCTGTCGATTGGTGGGCATCAAATACTAGATCTAATATTTTTGTTTTGTCTTGCATGGTATATGGTGGATATCATTGGCACTTTCAACGGAGCAACCCCATGGCAACGCCTCCAAGTTTATGAGCCTCTTATCGCATGCAGTTTAGCGAAACCAATTGGGATAAATATGTACACTTTTTCTTTCGTGCAAGATTTTATCCACAAGGGTGGTTGTGCTTGCCAATGTTTTAATGAGGCATATCATATCCAATTTGGCAAACATACTATTGATGGATCACATAATTATGTATTTCGGCCTTTAAGTTGTTTTGTTTTGTTATGTTTTGCGCTCCTTTGTATTACAGGTTTTCCTCCGCCATTAGTGAGGGCTTTTGAATTCAATAAATAAGTTAGAGACATTGTTCTCCTTTTATTATATATATATATATATTTTTTTTATTATATATATATATATATATATATATATATATATATATATATATACAGACAGCAATACTGTAATATACAATGGCGCTGCATCTCTGGCGATCGCAGGCGTTTCTGCGGCGGCTGCTTCTGCACTCCGATTGACGTCTTCCTCACTCTGTCGTCAGTCCCTTGACTACTCTGCTATTCACACCAACAGCAAGATCCCATCTTTTCTCGTCAACCGAAACTTTCTGGCCTCCGATCGGATATTCTTCATTACTCATCACAATGCCAGCAACGGCCCCATCGTTTGCTGCCATTGTGTCTGGTGCCTCCTCATCCGAGACAATCAGCATTTCACCCAAAACGGTTTCAAGGCACAAAGGTATTCCCATGATCTCTTTTCTTGATTCCGAAATTGACGCCCTTGCCGCGCCATTCAAATATTCGTTGGTCGGTACGTTTTGGTATGAAAGACCACCATTGAAGGTGATCCGAGAAGTATTTGAAAAAATTGGCTTTCATAATGATCTGCGCATCACCCTTATTGATCAATCTCACATCCTGTTGAATTTTAGACAAGAAGCAGATTATCTCCGATGTTTTTATCGTAGATCATGGCATATTTCAGGATGTCATATGCGAATAACTAAATGGACAGCTGACTTTGATCCTATGACTGATGTTCCCATTGTTCCAGTTTGGGTAGCTTTTCCTGGTTTGCCGGTTCACTTACACTGCCGCGAGGCATTATTTGAGATAGTCAAGCCGATCGGCTCTCCACTGAAATTGGATGTTGCGACATCGGATGTTCTTCGTCCATCAGTGGCGAGAATCTGTGTTGAAGTTGATGTATCGCAAGACCTGCCGCAAAAAATATATCTGCAGGCAAAGCAACGACTTATACTCCAGTCAGTAATTTATGAAGACTTGCCGAAATACTGTACGGCTTGTCGTAGATTAGGGCATGATCATTCAACGTGCGAACCACAGCAGTCTGTGCCGTCGACTATTCCGCCGCCTCCGCCACCACCCCTGTCTCGTCCGTCAAAACAGAGTTGGACTCCAATTAAGAAGAAGACAGCTGCACCACCTCCTCATGCACCGTCATCCTCCCTGCCACCTGCAGAATCTGATATGCCGCCAGTGACGGCGCCTCAATCGAATGCGCCTTATGTCCCTTCTGTCGCTGAGTTAGACCCGCAGGAGGTCGCTGAAGATCAGCTCCACGAAAACTTTTGTGATGCTCCGGATCACCAGCTGCCGGAGGACGTCACTCATACAGCTCTTGGTCACTTGTCGGACACGGAACTGCCGACTGACTCAAATACTGAAGGCCCTCTTGTAGTTCCTGAAGAAGTTGCACGTCGCATGCAAATGTTAAACTCCTCACCTGATGATGAAGTACTAATCTCGCGACTGCCTGATAGCACGGATGAGGCACCTTTCGTGCCTGTTGTCCCACGTCGGAAATGCCGTAGTCGAAAAGAACTGCCCCCATTACCGCCGTCGACAATTCTGACACGCAGTGCATCTCAGATCATTCAGGGAAGTGACTCTCACCTTTCTTAATGCATATATTAATTTGGAACATTCGGGGCATGCGTACATCATTGCCTCGATTACAGCAGCTACTTAGAGAGTATCGTATAAATTTGCTTGCATTAATTTAACCTAAACATACCCCAACACAAATACACGGCTTTTGTTTACGTCTTGGTTTTTCCCACTGTTATGCTTCACAATCAGAACACATTTGGTTTTTTTGGCGAGATAATGAGTTTCGTATGCTTTACACACAGGATCAGGACCAAGTGCTCCACTTAACTCTTTCTTCAGTCACACAGCAGCATTCCTTTGTTCTATCTTTGGTTTACGCAAAACATACTCCCACACAGCGTCAACATCTATGGCGTGCTTTAGAGGATTATTCCACGGGATTGCAGTTACCATGGTTGATTGGTGGTGACTTCAATACCTTCCGCACACTTGAGGATCATAATGGCCGATCTACGCCTTCTTTATCTGCCTTACAGGATTTTAATGACTGTATTGAGGCTTGTTCGCTTATGTCCCCACCATATCACGGCACGCGCTTTACTTGGGCTGAAGGCCGTGGCCTAGGCCGTGTCCGCCGAAGACTTGACTGGACATTTATTAATTCTTTGATGCATGATATGTTTGACAATCTGAAGCTCACACATTTGCCGCGTGTTACATTGGACCACTCTCCCCTCTTGATACTATGTCAGGCAAGTGCCCAACCGATTAGCCGCACTTTCCGGTTCTTAGATGCATGGCTCCAGCATCCGGAATTTGATACTTTCGTCAGACATGCATGGCTCTCGTATCCAACAACGGGTGGCATGCGTGGTTTCTATGACAAATTATTCTCTTTAAAGAAAGATCTTCAGCCCTGGAATAAGACGGTATTTGGGAATATTTTCAGCAATTTGAAGGAGGCAGAAACTAATCTAACTACAGCAGAAAATCACTGGGACGCCACTCCAACGGAGGAAGCGCGAGAGGCTTATCATCAAGCGAAGGCACAGTATCTGCTTGCCTCAAAATATGAACTCTTATACTGGAAGCAAAAGGCTCGTGTCAAATGGTTACAAGAGGGGGATGCTAATACCAGTTACTTTCACTCTCTTGTAAAAGGTAAGCGTTCACAGCTAAGCATTCGTCAGCTTCGAGATTCACAGGGAGCATTGTTGACACAACATGCGGATCTTGTGAGGGCGGCAGTAGATTTTTATACGGACTTATTTGCCCGAGTTCCGACCAGCAGTCACGCTGACATATTATCGCATATCCCATGCCTCGTCACTGCTGAGGATAATATCATGCTTACACAGTTGCCCTTGGAGTCAGAGGTTAAAGCAGCGGTATGGAGTTTGGATCCGCATAGTGCAGCAGGTCCCGATGGCTTTAATGGCCAATTCTTCCGTTCATGTTGGCCGACCATACATTCAGATGTGCTCAAAGCTGTGCAAGAATTTTTCCTCGGGGTCCCTCAGCCGAAGGTTATGGCTAGTGCCTTAATTACTCTCATTCCAAAAGTGCAGTCACCCCAGACATTTGGTGATTTCCATCCAATTTGTCTTACAAATTTCGTCAGCAAGGTTTGCACCCGTATTATTGCCACTCGATTAAATCAGATTTTACCAAAATTAATCTCGCCAGAGCAAACGGGGTTTCTTGCGGGTACTGATATCTCCACTCAAGTTCTTTTGGCTCGTGAAATGGTGCATATGTTAGACAGAGGCAAGTCCCAGTTATGTCTGAAATTAGATATGATGAAGGCTTTTGATCGGGTTAGTTGGGACTATCTCCAACTGCTTCTAAGCAAGTTTGGGTTCTCTGACTTTTTCATTCGAGTTATTCTTAATCATCTCGGTGCTACAAGGATGTCAATATTAATAAATGGGCAGCCATCACCATACTTCCGTCCTTACAAAGGCGTTAAGCAGGGAGATCCCTTGTCTCCTTTGCTATTTATATTGTCATCTGAGGGTTTTAGTAGAGGTTTGAAGACTCTGATTAGCACAGGTAGGATTCGCTCCTTTCGGTTGGGCAGAATCCCTATGGACATTTTACATTTGGCCTACGCGGATGATCTGCTTATCTTCCTCCAAGGCACTCAAAGGAATCTTCGTTGCTTCCACGCATTTCTCACTACATATGAAACTGCCTTGGGACAAAAGGTTAATTATAACAAAAGCAGTTTCATTCCATCCTCAAATATCACCGCGCGACAATGTCAAGCCATAAAAGACATTCTAGGTATGCGACAAATAGCACTGCCTTTTCGATATCTTGGTTCCTACCTTCATAAGGGCATCCCTCGGGCTAGGCACTGCTCGTCATTATTACAGCATGTGGATACCCGATTACAGGGTTGGCATTCTAGACTATTATCATTTGCAGGACGGCTGGTGCTACTAAGATCAGTTATTACGGCACTCCCGCTACATATTTTGGCGGCAGGTGGCATGCCTAAATCCGTCATTCGCATGCTCAAAAGAAAGATGTCAGCATTCTTTTGGGGAGATAGGCACCATTGGGTAGCATGGAACACTATTACTACTCCGGTTGAGGAAGGTGGACTAGGACTTCGCAGTCTCCGTGACCTGCAACAAGCATATGCATGTCGCATATGGTGGAAATATCAGCGCCATGATACATTATGGAGTCAGTATATGCACCTTAAGTATGGCAGACGAGGCGACTATACTCCCAAGCTACCAGATTCCGCAGTTTGGAAATCTATCTGTCGCATTCACTCCATCTGTTTTCCTCACTCAAATGGATTGGGCGCATTTCTCTCATGGACGGCCACGCCTTCCGGGGAGTTTTCACTTAAGTCGGCCTATGATATATGTCGGGTATCACGTCCAACCTTACTCTCGACAGCATTTATTTGGTCAAAACACCACTCTCCCTCAGTTCGGCTGTTGTTGTGGCGTTTTTTCCATTCAGCCATGCCTTTTGAAGATTACATGGGGCAATATCTGGTGGTGCGTCCCACCCAATGCCCCTTTTGCAGATCGCATTCGGCCATAGTGGACCACTTATTCATTTATTGTTCCCGCATTCGATATTTCTGGAATTTTTTCTCAGCTGAATTACATGGAGTACCGCCGACATCTCTGTCTTTGAGGCAATATTTACTATCTTGGTGGTATCGGTCAAATACTACATCCATTGCAGGCGTTCTGAAGATTGTTGTTCCTGCGATTGTGTTATCAAATGTTTGGCGGCAATATGCTCAGCTCATTTTTGGGGACACAAAAACTTTTTCAACAGCGGCCTTGCGTAACTCAATTCACTTTGATATCCACGTCTGGACGATGAGTATTCAGGGAAAAAAATTGGCAGCAGGTCCTTTGCCATCTCTCTCTTGGCTCCCTCGGATCCGTGCTCCTCGTCTTCGGGTTATTCGATGGCAAACCCCCCCTTCTGGACGTCTCAAATTAAATGTGGATGCAGCAGTTGGCCGGCATTACGCTGCAGGTGGGGTGATATTGCGTGATCATAATGGTGGTTGCATCCAGGCCCTTTCTTTTCGTCTTCCTCGCAGTACACCGTTGCAGGCAGAGATTCAGGCTACACTTTTTGGCCTGATTTATTTTCTTCCTTTGTATCGTTCGCTCATGGTGGAATCTGATTGCGCTCAAATGATAACATGTCTTTGTAAGCCTCGACAGCCAACAGGAAATTATCATCTTCGGCAGCTTCACACTCTGGTTAGACAGCATCAACTGGTACTGCTTCATACGTACCGGGAGAATAATATGCCTGCTCATTATCTTGCACAACATGCAATGATGCATCCTACAACGGGGTTGTATGACAATCATACCCTTCCTTTCATGGTCAAGGCATCCGTGGCACTGGATCTCACATCGGCGCACTTACGCACAGTCTGATGGATTGCTGTTTTTTCACATCCTCTGCCCGTGTCATAACAGACGCGGGCAGCCCCGTCTTCCATACGGATCGGCACTGTCCTTTCATCACTGCCTGTACTATTTTGGGTGCAGGCAGACATGGTTCGTTTTCTTTTCTTTTGATTATCAGGTCATGGTTAAACATTCTTTCTACACTGATGCCATTGTTTTCTTTGCCCCATGTCTATCGGCCGACAACATGTTTAACCACTTCAATTGGAGCTGGGAGACGTCAGGTTGGGCTCAAGGTTTCCTCTGGCTATGGTATCTCTCAGATGCGCATCACAGGTGGTCTTTCGCATGAAACGCACAAGGGTTGGCTTTTTCAGCATATCTCTGCCGGCACTTCGCTCTGTGCCGGCAGCAAAGGTTCGATCTATGCCCAAAATTCTCCGGTGATTTTCAGCTTTGACAGTAAGGCTTACTCATGGTTATCTTTTCTTGTTGCGTGGGAGTGCACATGGATCACACCTCATATTGGCACACTGGATTGGACACATACCTACGTTACGGCTTCGACTCATGACATAGACGGCCTGTTGTGGAGCTACACACGTGATCTTCCTATTTGGATTCTCTTACTAGATTTTTGTAGTGCAAGGTTCTCTTTTTCACATTTCTCACACAGTGGCGACTATCTACAATCCACGCATATAAATATGTACGCTTTTTCCTTCGCCGGGGTTTTATCCACAAGGGTGGTTTTACCCGGCAAGGTTTTAATGCGGCATATCATATATTGCCTGGATGTAGATAATCAATTGCTTATCTCTTTTATGATTCGTTTGGTTGTAATATGGTATTCCTCCGCCATCAGTGAGGGCTTTATCTAATAAAATAATATTTTGCGTAAAAAAAAATATACAGACAGCAAGAATTCTTCCCCGGCGTTCCCCCTCCACGGGCTATGATAGCATCCCTAATAACATTGATTCCAAAAAAGACACAGCCAGCTACCTATGCAGACTTTCGGCCTATTTGTCTCTCCAATTTTATTAGCAAACTAACCACGTGCATAATAGCTACACGAATGAATACTTTTCTTCCAACTATCATATCGCAGGAGCAAATTGGTTTTTTGAAAGGACATGACATTAGCGAGCATGTCATCATGGCGAACGAGATGACACATCTACTAGATAGAAAAGTCCGTTATGGCAACATAATGATAAACCTTGACATGGCCGAAGCTTTTGACCGCGTTAATTGGTCATATCTAGAGGCCATTATGCTCAAATTTGGATTTGATTCTCGACTCATACGTATAATCCTGAACAACATGCGTCTTTCCAAGCTCTCTATAGCTGTTAATGGGACAAATTATGGTTTTTTCTCGCCTTCCCGTGGTGTAAAACAAGGTGATACGTTATCTCCGCTTTTATTTATTCTTTGTTCAGAAGGTTTCAATCGTGGCCTAAATAGACTATATGAGTCACATCACATTAGAGGATTTGCAACGGGTAGAGTTGCACCAGTTTCACATTTAGCCTATGCAGATGATTTGTTGATCTTTCTAAATGCGTCTACACAAAATCTGTCAAGGTTTCAGTCTTTCTTACAAGATTATCAGTGTGCCTCTGGACAATTAGTTAACTATTCCAAAAGTCAATTTGTTATGAGCTCTTATGCAACATCAAGTCAACTACAGAATGTTGCTCATGTTTTGGCTATGCAGCCATCTACACTACCTGTTAAATACTTGGGATCTTACCTCTATCCTGGGATCAATAGAGCCTCTTACTGCACATCTCTCTCGCAGCACTTTGACACACAGTTAACGGGCTGGGCTAGTCATTATTATCACCAGGGAGTCGCCTAACGTTGCTCAAGTCGGTTTTAACCGCTATTCCGCTTCACCTCTTAGCGGCATCTCGTCTCCCCAAGAGTGCCATTCACGCCCTTAACAGGAAAATCTCATTCTTTTTATGGGGAAGAAAACACCACTGGACTACATTACATAACCTATGCTATTCGGAAATAGAAGGTGGATGGGGAGTCCGTAAGCTCTTATACATACAACGTGCTTATGATTGTAAGCCTTGGTGGTCTTACCATTCCCTCAACTCCTTATGGACAACATACATGCGTGCACGTTATGGACCTAGAATGGACTACTCACCGTGCATTTATGAATCTCCTAGCTGGAAAAGAATATGTTCTATACATTCTCTCTGTCTGCAGCTCACATCAAATCACCTCAATCCAGTATGGTGTTCAAGTCCCTCAGGTCAATTCTCACCCAGGTATGCGTATGAGGATATTTGACTACATCGGGCTCATCTGCTATCGAACAAGTTTATCTGGTGGAGAGGTGTTCCAACAACTGTTAGCATGTTTATATGGAGGATGCTACATTCAGCATTACCAATGGAGGACAATCTAAAAGTATTTTTTGCAGTTGTCCTACCATATGTCCATTATGTCAAAATGCTCATGTGTTTATGCTCTGCCCTCGTGTCAAGCCAGCATGGTTGCAACTTTCCGCAGTGCTTGATGGTCCGTTGCCTCAGATTGCCAACATTCGCCAATACTTGCTCCAGTGGTGGATAACTTCTTCTGTCAAATCTCTAAAGGGGAACTTCAGAATAATTGGTCCCATAATGCTATGCTGGGCTATTTGGAGAACTTATACAAATCATTATTATGGTGATGCAGATTTGCCTGTGACTAGCATCTTTTGCATCTCTTTCTGGCACGTCATTGGCACAATTTGTTCCATCTCTCATTGATGCCAGCTTTTCCCCTCGTCTTCGACCAAAACATGTCCTTCCTTTGAAGTGGGAGCTCCCCCCGACAGGCAAATTAAAACTTAACATGGACGCCTCTGCTGGACGAATGCATGCTTCTGCAGGAGCAATTCTACAAGATTCCAACGGCAGGATAATAGCAGGCATATCTTTTCGGCTGCCCGTCTTATCGCCTCTACGAGCAGAGCTGCAAGCGGTTGTTTATAGTTTACTGTTCTTTGGCCTGCTTCATCGACATCTCATTATTGAAACAGACTGCAAGCAACTTACACAGCCGTCTAACATCAATCTTCTGGAATCGCCGGAATACGCACGACTCACTCAGCTTTTGACTCTCACCGGAAGTACGTTACATCATATCCCTCGAGAGGTTAATATGGTAGCACACTATTTGTGCCAACATGCTCGTTTTCACCCTGTCACTCGTTTGTTTACATCGGCCAATGAACTACCACATTCGGCTCGTGGGTTCTATCACACAGACGGGGTCATACATGCGCTCAGAACATAACATATATGGCCAGTTTCATTGTATGGCTGCCTGCATTGTTAGCATGCAGGCAACGCTGGTATGCCTTCTATCCTACCATCCATATATCAGATTCGTTCATTTTATTTGGTTGCCCGCAGTCTATGGACTACAGGCAACATTGGTATGCTTTTGGAGTTACATAATATTCTATCTGCTCTTTTTGTCATTTATGGAGACTAATTCCACCTTCCCTATTTTCTGTCGAGGGCTATCACCTATGCTGCGTTGTTTCGCTTTGTCGCTTGGTCATACACAATGTCCCAGCTGCCAGTTCTTGCTTCCAAACGAGGACTCTTTCAAATGCTGTTACATGCTACCCTATCAACTGTCCATGTGCATCTTCGGCCAACACACCGCATACTTCTGGATGACATACAATACAGTGTCTGTACTTACACCTTTGCCCTCCAATCAGATAAATATATACGCTTTTTCCTTCGCCAAGGTTTTATCCACAAGGGTAGTTTTACTTGGCAAGGTTTTAATTGCATATCATATTTGATTGGAGATTACATATCATCACATCTTTACATTATTTGTTTTCGTATGATATTCACTATTGTACTATGGTTTCCTCTGCCATAAGCAAGTCATTTAAATATTAATAAAATTCTGCCTTTTGTTTAAAATATATATATATATATACAGACAGCCTGGGTAGTCTCTTTTCATTTCCAGCTTATTTTACCTTCGAGCTTCTTATTGCCATTTTGTTTAGTACTGTGCTTTCTTCTGATATGCTGCATATCTGTCGAACAATGCACTGCTGCGTTGATTCTTGGAGTATGATCCTCAACTTGTCTGCTTGGTGTCTTGCAAATGAGGAATATTTCGCTCGAATGCTGACGGCTTTTCAAACTATACTGGTGATACTATCATTTACTCAAACGAATGTTGGATACTATTCAAATATTGCGCAAATTACACGAAGACGATGTCTCTTTTGGGCGATCAAGGCACAAGAAGCTTTCAGACGTATATCAAATCACAGCTGCATACAAAGTTCACCACAGCTTACTACGCATGCTTTTTCCTTTTCTCTGATACCTCCTCATATAAATATGCACGCTTTTTCCTTCGCCAAGGTTTTATCCACAAGGATGGTTTTACTTGGCAAGGTTTTAATGCGACATATCGTATATGACTGGAGGTTACATATACTAGAAGCATTATACTTCTTTCATGCATTTCATGATGCATTCATGTAATGTGGTTTTCCTCCGCCAAAAGTGAGGCCTTATATCAATAAAATTCTAGTATATTAAAAAATATATATATTAAATAAAGCCGCATGTATTATTAATATGCTACCTCACTTGTGGCTGAGGAAAACCATAGTATAGTAAAGGGTTAATTGCACCTGGTATCCATTGTTTTCCACGAAGTTTTAAGTAGCATCCAATGTTTCATGAAACACACTTGGCATCCAGACTTATAGGGTTAATAGACACCTGGCATCCAGATGACCGGCTGGACGACCGTTGACCGCTGAAATCGACCTTTGACCGGACCTAACCCTACTTTTAACCTGACTTTAACCACAGTTTACAATTAATAAAATAATAAAGCCAAAATAAATTAAAAGTTTAATAAAAAATTCAAAAATCAATAAAAAAACCTACACCCCACCTCATCCCCACCCCTTTCATCTTCTTCCCTTCTTCCCCTTTCATCTTCTTCCCCTCCTCCCTCGCTTTATCCGCCTCGTTGCCACCCCTTTTATCTCTCTGTTTACAAGATTCAATAGAATTCTAGGGACTAAAGCTGCCACACTTGAAATCTACAACAAGCATCACTCTAGAAGAAAACCCAGATGCAAAACCTCAAGATTGAGATGTGAACTAACAAGAACTCTTGAATTGGTTGAGAATTTGAAATCTCAACTAACTGAGAGCAGAGAATCGAAGGCTAGTGCGGTGGAAGAATGGGGTCTGGCGGTGCTAACTTTCTAAGATCTGGTGGTGCTACTGATTCAAAACTTGCCCCGCTACTGGGGTCTGGCGGTGTTAATGTTCTAGATTAATCAGACTCCGGCTTGGAAAGGCGACAAAGGGTTTGGTACCTAAATCTCAATTGTTCAAGTTTTGTTTTCGTTGACTTGAAAATTGTTGTGCCAAGTTGATTCTAGTATTTTGGATCTGCACGTCATGAGGATGTTAGACTTCATGTCCAGTCATTGTGGATTATTCTCCATCTTGTATTAAAGCACCCTATGCTTTTGTCTTCCAACAAAGGATTAGAAGGATTTGATTGAACCCATTAGTCTTCTTGAAGGAAACCCAAATGCAGAATACTTGGAGTTCAAATCATTTTTAATTAAGCTTCTCCAGTTAAGCGTGGAAAATTTTTGAAGGGCAGTCATCTTTTTGAAAACCAAATCCTCAAACTCTTGCATAAATGAAGGGCAGACATCTTTTTGAAAACCAAATCCTCGTAAAAAAAACGATCATATGCAGCTGCTTAATTATATGCAGCTGGAAATAAACTGAAAAAAAGTGGTTGCAAATTTGTTCACGAAAACGATCATCCCCATTCAGATATGATGTCTAACTGGGGCTTCCATACTTCAACTGTCCGTTGTTTCCGGCGATCCCGCTGGGACGACTTCTTCTCATCCGAACCCTCTGGCGTATCTCGCCGGGAATCTGCTTCTTCCCTGCTGCTATATTTCTTGCTCTTCTTAGAAGAATTTGAGTTCATAAAATCTTTTGGTTTAATCAGTCCACCATTGCTGAGATTTCTTCTTTACTTGTGTACTCTGCAACTAAAAACGAAAGAAGAAAACGAAAAAGGAGGAAGAGAAAGATGGTTGAAAGAAAGTGGAATTAACCATGGTTTGAAAATTTTGGGCCCCAAGTGGGAGAAAAGTGAAAAATAAAAGGAAAATTGCTAAAAACCGCCTATAGCAGGTGCTTTCCCGGTTGCAGGATGCCAGGTGTCTATTAACCCTATAAGTCTGGATGCCAAGTGTGTTTCATGAAACATTGGATGCTACTTAAAACTTCGTGGAAAACAATGGATACCAGGTGCAATTAACTCGTATAGTAAAAGCGTCATATGCAAAAAGATAATGAAGCATAATAAGAATAGTCAGCCTCCAATCATACATGATATGTCGCATTAAAACCTTGCCAGGTAAAACCACCCTTGTGGATAAAACTCTGGCGAAGGAAAAAAGCGTACATATTTGTATAATTGGAGTGTGCTGACAAAAGAACTGCGTTTACAAGAAAATGTAAATAGTATAGCCGCAGCGGCGCATGCAGAAGCAACAGACTTCGTCTTGGCCAAATATGTGCGGGCAGCTTGGCGATCCATCTGTCTGAGTGCCTTAATCTCATCCACTTAGAACATTTTGGGTGTGTCCTCAAAGAAACAAGGAAGTGCATGTTACATATCTAACAATTGTCAAATAAATACATAAACGAGTAAGTATCGTATAAGTATGTACCAATGTTGCCCATAACCAAGTAGGCACGGGAAACTGTTGTTGTATAATGCCGGTGTAAGGAAGCCAATGGCATGGTCCCACTGCTGTCCATGTTGTCCATCACCCTCAGCCATAAAGAATAAAACTGTAAGAAGTTTGTAATTATGTTAATGAAATCCAAATTTGAAAGAAACCAAACATACCCAACCGCCCGCATCCAGATGATACGGGCAGGATAGACATTGCAACAGGAGTAAGTCTCTTTATGAACGAACATGAGGTGTATGAATATCTGTGAATAAGCTACCGCGCACTAATGATGGTAGACTTAAAGAGGAAGAAAAGATAGACATCCGTTGGTGCATAAGACCATGCTGGGACAAGAAGTGAGCTGGTGCGTTAGCCTCTCTTGGAACATAAGCCACTCTTGCTCCCATGAACTGCAAAAATTGTTTTATCCTAGTATAATCACTTCCCAGGCGTCCAGAAACACTAGAAGAGTTGTTAAGCATGTCAACGAATACTAAACAATCTGTTTCAACATATATGTAACGATATCCGGCCATTATGAAGTAGATAATCGACCATAGCATAGTCTGCATTTCTGCATGTAACGGTGATAAGATGGACAATGACAAGAAGAGGGCTAAAATAAATAATCCATGATCGTCACTTAGTATTGCACCCCCCGCAGCACCGCGCTTGCCCATTGTTGCATCAACATTCAGCTTTAATTTACCCGTTGGCGGCAAGTGATCATGGTATACTCTTTCCATATTGCTGTAACTGCAAGGACAGGCACCACAGCACACAAATGTCCTCTCATCCAAGTTGTGCTAGCGTGGAACCACCAACTACGAAGATACTGTTTGATAGTTGCTCTTCCAGGATATGGGCCCTCAAATAGATCAGATAAATGAAACCAAAGAGCGCGGATAATGGGGCACTTATAAAAAATATGAAACTAGGTTGCGCCGGCATTTCGACAAAATGCACAACCCAGTGAATGACATTATCTGCAAAAGGCAATGCATTATGCCAAAGGCACCATAAGATTACCTGGGATGCTGGTGCCACCCCTTTCCACCAGATGTAGCGGGCCAAATGCAATTGCGCTCTTTGCGGTCGACAAGTGTTATAGGCACTCTTCAAACTAAATTGTCCATTGGAATCTAGAGACCAAGTTAAACCATCCGGAGTTTGCTGAGTATGGACCAAACAAAATTCATTTATACGACATAACCTCTTCCAGTCCATAAAGTCATAAACAAGCGCCGTCATAGTCCCGCGATGGCCATATTTCTGACGCACATAAACAGCCCACATTGATTAAGATGTCTGATAAAGCCACCATAATTTTCACTCATATGCTTTTTGCAATGCTTTTAAATTACGAAAGCCCAAACCTCCTTCTGCCTTTGGGAAACACATTGAATCCCACGAATGCCAATGATGACGATGATTCCACAAGAAGTTAGCCATTTTCCTATTAAGTTCGGTTAGAACACTTTTGGGGAGTCTTGAAGCCGCCATAACATGCAGCGGCAAAGACGTTAGTACTGATTGTATTAGCGATATTCTGCCCGACATATTAAAAGCTTTTGCGACCAACCTATCAAACGGGCATCAAAGTGTTCTAGCAAAGAGTTACAATAGCTTGAGCGATTAAGACCTTTAAATAAAGAAGAGCCCAAGTATTTTATGGGCAACACTGCATGACGCATATTCAACGCTGAGACTGCTCTTTGTGAATATAAGCCTCCACCTGCAACACATTGGCTCTTATGATAATTGATTAACTGACCCAAAGCATACTGATATCGCTCGAGGAATTGTTTAAAAGCTTGCAAGTTATTATGAGAGCCATTAAGGAAGATCAATAAATCATCTGCAAAGCCAAGGTGCGAAACCGGCTGGACACACCCACTGGAAAAACCTTTAATGTGTCCTGATTGAAATAGTGCTTTGAGGCCTCTAGAAAATCCCTCTGAAACAAGAATAAACAGAAGAGGAGACAAGGATCTCCTTGTTTAATCCTTTTGGAAGGCGGGAAGAAACCACAAGGTTTTCAATTAACCATAACCGAACAACAAGTGGCAGTTATATTAGTGATGATAATACGTACAAATCGCGGATGGAAGCCAAATTTAAGCAATAAAACTTCCAAATATTTCCATGATACCCTATCAAAAGCCTTTGCCATATCTAATTTAAGAATCACCTGGCCCCCTCTACACTTGCGATCCAATATGTGAACCATTTCCTTGGCCATGCGGATCTGTTCAGTGGTACCTCTATACTGCATAAAACCCGATTGTTCTGGTGATATCAGCTAAGGCATCAGCACATTCAACCGAGTGGAAATAATGCGTGTAACAACTTTAGAGATGAAGTTGGTTAAGCATATTAGGCGATAATCACTAAATGTCGAAGGGTTGGACACCTTTGGTATTAAGCATATCAGCGAGGCTGCCATAATCTTAAGCATACGAATGCCTATGAAAAATTCTTGTACTGCCAACAAAACATCCAGATGAATAGCATCCCAGAAGTATCTGTAAAATGATCCCGGAAAACCGTATGCCCTGACGCACTAGAGGGACTTAACCTCCACACAGCTTGGCGAAATTCCTCCAACAAGGGCATGCATAACAAAAGAATATTGTCCTCATCAGTAAATATGTGTGGTATATGCTGCAATAAAAACTCATGGTCACCCGTATGTTCTGCAGCAAACATTCGCTCAAAAAAAAGGACCGCTTTGTGCTGAATGGATTGAACTGCATCACAAATTGTACCATCTTCTCTATTAATTGAAATAATTGATTGCTTCAACCTGCATTGCTTCACTGTTTGATGGTAGAAAGCTATATTTGCATCTCCTTCTTTAAGCCATTTAATATTAGCTTTTTGTTTTCAAAAAACAATAGCACGGTTCTGTAATACCGTCAGCTGTGCCTTGGCCAAGTGATATGCTGTATGATGTGGTTCATTAGGCACAACATCATATTCTCTTTCTCCTCTTACAGTATGTTCTTCAGCCAACTATAACTCTGCGAAAATATTACCGAAAATCTATTTGTTCCAAATGCGTAGATCTGCTTTCAGTTTTTTTAGTTTTGCATAAAACCCATGCATCCCTCCAACCGTAGGATATGATCTCCACTGCGCCTTCACATACTGATCAAAGTTTGCATGAGTGTGCCATGCGTCCAAATAGCGAAAAGAGGCTGAACTTGTAGAGATGTCAGTCTGACAGTGCAAGATAATTGGCAAGTGCTCCGATGTAGCTCTATGAAGATGTTTAACTAGAAGAGAGGTGTATCCATCTGAATATGTAGGAGTACAGAAGAAACGATCCAATTTGCGTCACACCTTACCCAAACCCCTACCATCCGACCATGTATATGGCGAGCCTTGGAAAGGTATATCCAAAAAACCACAAGAGTCAACAAAACCCCAGAAGTCCGCTAGCATTTGTATCGATGGCTAGGCAACTCCTTTATGTTCTTCTAAAGAGAGGAACGTATTAAAATCTCCACCTATAAGCCAAGGTAATGTCATGCCTTCAGAAAAGGAACATATATATATATATATATATATATATATATATATATATATATATATATATATATGCAGGTATCACAGTGGATCATAAATTCTTGAATTGCTCCGAAATCACCGGAATTTGGAAAATGTATGCGGCACATTTGGATGGTCCTTCAATCAATGTCAGAACTCTGCAGCAAAATTTAATTCAATGGTGGATGTCAACCAAAGGGAAAACACTTAAAGGCATTCTCCGAATTGTGGCTCCATCCATCATTGTATGGGAGATATGGAAAGCTTATATATCCATAACTTATGGTGATGAACGTTGGAGAAAGGCAACGGTTCTTGAAAATATTCGATGCACCTTATATGATTGGTCATCTGCGCAAAGAGGAAAGAAGTTTGCAATCTCAGACCATGCCTTAATTGATCTTGGGTTATCTCCAAAGCTCCGTCCACCTAGATGCATCATTGTCAGATGGCTCCATCCTCCACCGGGTAGATTGAAGATGAACACAGATGCAGCCCACGGGAGATTTTCTGCAGCTGCGGGAGCAATCTTGCGTGACAGCTCTGGTATATTCATGGGGGCAATTTCATTTCATTTGCCGTTATCTACACCAGCCACAGCAGAATTTCAAGCAGCATATATTGGGTACTTATACTTCGCAACTCAGTGGGAATCCATTGATGTAGAAGTTGATGCATATGGAGTAGTTTTAGCAGTACAAAATAATATAGACGTTCATGCAACCATATTTCGCGAACTGCTACTGTCATCGTGAGCTGAATTAACACACATTCCACGTGACGCAAATCAGCCAGCACATTTTTTAGCTCAATATGGCCAATTCCACCAAAAGCTTACTGTTTTTCCCACGGTAGCGTCTCTACCATCAATGATTCGGGCATGTTATCAAACGGAGAACACGCCACATCTTAGACATGACCTTGGCTAAAGCTCAAAATAGATATGGGCAACATGGGTAAGATTCACATTCAGCATTATGCTACCTGTTTACATCACTTTACATCTAGCACTTACAAATTTCCCGTTGCCCATATCATCAGATATGGGTAACATGGGTAATATGTTACACTCTACCTTATGCTGCAACTCAAGTGCCCTTACATATCCCACAACTCATCATATTGCTATATTCACTAACTCACTTTTATTTCTATGCATGGCCTCATGGATGCAACAACACTTGCGGAGACAATTCTTCTGGAAGATCCAACTGACATTGCGCAACACTTAACTGCGGCGTGCCACAAACAGCAAGCGACTTTTCATTTCATATTCAAATATTCACCCCTCTCATATAAATATGTACGCTTTTTCCATCGCCAAGGTTTTATCCACAAGGGTGGTTTTACTTGGCAAGGTTTTAATGCGGCATATCATATATGATTGTAGATTAGATATTATATGCTCGTTGTACTATTATTATTCGTTTATTGATATTTTTTGTAATATGGTATTCCTCCGCCATAAGTGAGGCATGATAAAATATCACTTTTACTGTTAAAAAAATATAGGCAGGTATGTATAAATCTATAAAAATCTATATATAAATATATGTATATGTATATGTATGTGTATTTATATGACTGTATATATACACACACATATACATATACACACATATATATATTTATCCATATATATATGAATATATATACATATATGCATAATTATTTTGTTTTATGGAAGGACGAGCGGTACCGTCCGGAGGTTTTATTAATAAAGATAACCCTCATTTGTGGCAGAAGAATACCGTGGTTACCTGTATGGTCCAAGCGCTAGGGGAGACTCTCTCAAAAAAGAAAAACCAAACAAAATATAGTAGCTTGCAAGTTTAAGTAATGATAATGTGCGAATTATTAGAGCAGAAAAAGGATATAAACGAGCAGAATATATCAAAAACAGTGTAATGATACGAGTAAAAAGAGAGCGCAATGAATGAAAGGAGTCAACCAGAAAGCGGTGTAATAATCCAAAAGGCAGTGGAGAGGATGGGCATTTTACATTGCTTGGCCCCAAGTGGGACGCCGGAAACTAGATAAAGAAATTGCCAACAAAAAGGGAGACCTTTAAGTGCCAATAGTTCCGCCCGAAGAGCATATATCTCAGAAAACAAATCAGATGCGTAGCTATGAGCAATAAATCCCAAACAAAACAGAAGGTAATGAAGAAAATAGAGCGAAAGGAGTAGCCAGGTTGTCCATAGCCTTTACCGGTACGGGCAACAACAGCAAATGCATGCCAACCTAACATGAGACGTCCTTCATCCAGGCGCCGACGCATGCACAACTCCAAGCGTATCCTCCCCAAGGACAACATGGACATGGAACATTAGGCATTAACAAGAAAGGTAAAGCATATAAGAGAGAATTATGAAAAGCATGCGACATAACATACCATGCCGCCTGCATCGTTATGATGCAGGCGAGAAGGCACATATACGATACTGGAGAGAGACCCCTAATGGCCAATATAATCAGTATGTACATTCGTACGCAAGCATCCTCGGACAACTAAAGGCAGAGCCGAGACTATACGAAAGACACATGTCCAACCCATCATGAGCCTATGTTGTGCAAGAGTATGTGCCACAGAATTGGCTCTACGAGGCACATAAGCAAGTGTGGCCTGACTGAGCCTTAAGAAAAGGAACACGCGGGCCACATCCATGTACAGCTGTGCTATCACTGTACATGTTGTGGCAATCAATGACAGGAGAGAAAGACATTCTACCTCAATCTACAATCCGGAATATTCCTGCACAAAAGAGATGAGGGAGAAGAGGAGGTCTTGTAGCTCCGCATGCATTGGAGGAAGTACTGGTAGGGGAAAAACAAATGGCATGTACCAATTGGACTTTATCATTACGTAAAATGGCACCACTAGCCGCACCATGACAACGCGCAGCTACATCGACATTTAATTTCAGCTTACTAAAAGGAGGAAACTGCCAGCAAATAATACGTACCTGACGCGATCTCAGGATAGGTGAATAATGAGCAGTCAGCAATGGCTGGACAAAATGGGCAAACTCTGATCCAGAAATTGATGACATCATGTGAATATGCTGACGTGAATGCGCTCTCTAAGACGGGCATAGGAGAAACATTCCTCCCCACACTGTATGACTGCATACTCCTTCCATATTTCCTAGGTTGCAAGCATAGGGACCACATCAAAAAGCTAACTCGACATAGATGTAACCATTGCAGAAGACCACTAAGCTCTGAGATGCCGCGTGTAAGACAATGCCATTGGAGTCGGCCCACTAAGTAGACAAGCTAAATGAAACCAAACTGCTCTGATTACCGGACATGCATAAAAGATATGATTCTGCATAGCCGAATCTTGATGGCAAAAAACACAACAGCACGGGAAAGCCGTAAGCCAAGAACAAAGATTATCAGGCACAGGCAAAGCACGGGACCATAACTTCCACCAAATATAGAACGCTAGCTGAAAAGCCGGCTTCTGTGGGCGACAGACCTCATATGCACCCATGAGACTAAATTGCCCATGCGCATCATTACGCCAATATACGCCATACTCAATGGATTGAACGTACAGCTCACAAAAAGAGTTAATGCAACACAAACGTTTCAAGTTAGCTGAATCATAAATATAAGCAACCAGCATGGCTCGAGACCCATATTTCTGCCGGAGGTACGAGGCCCAAACCATAGCTGATGTATGATATGACCACCATAGCTTACACTCATATGCGTATTGCAGTGCCTCCAAATTGCGAACTCCCAAACCACCCTCGAATGTCGGATAACATATTGATTCCTAGGATCGCCAATGATGCCTACCCATCCAGAAGATGTTGGACATTTTCCTACTCAATTCAGCAATAACACTTTTCGACAAACAAGCCATAGCCATAACATGCAGCGACATATAGGAAAGAACAGAATGGATAAGAGTCGGTCGGCCGGCCATACTCAACAGACGTTTTGACCAACTTGTCAATCTAGCATAAAAATGATCAAGCAGTGCAGCACAATATCGTGAACGATTAATACCTTAAACACATAAGAGCCCAGTTACTTAATCGGGAGTGATGAGAGACACATTTCAAGAACTTCAATCGCACGATGAACGGATCTACCTTCATTGACAACCAACTGACTTTTCTAGAAATTCACTAATTGTCCCGACGTCCGTTCATATTGCTCCAGAAATAACTTGATAGCCCTCAAATTGCCAGGACTACCATCGAGAAAGACAAGTAGGCCATCCGCAAAGCCAAGGTGTGAAACCCCCTTAGCCCGACCACCTTGGAGACCTGCTACCACCCTAAGAAAGAGCATTAAATCCCCTAGAAAAACCCTCCGATGCAAAAATAAAAAGCAAAGGTGACAATGGGTCTCATTGCTTCACACCTCTAGATGGTTGGAAGACCAGCAGGTGCTGTCATTAATCAACACAGAACTCCTCGTGGAGTCTAAATTATTAATAATTAGCCTGACAAAATGAGGGTGAAAAAAACTGAAGCAGCAATCGCTTCAGATATAGCCAGGAGATGTAACTCCAGCAACCCTTGTGGTAAGGTGATATTTTATGTTTAGTAATAACCGAGGAAGGTGTCCTCAAATACTGGAGTAGGTTGTGTTAAACGAACCAGTATAAAATTATTGGTGTTATTACTTTCAGCACTTTATTTTCAGTTTCCAGCACTTTGCGTCGTCTTCACTTCAATAGTAAAAATATCAAAAGAATTTCAAAAATCATAAACTTTTCCAGAACTTAGCCACACTCCTTAACTTTCATTTGGCGCAAGTTTCACCCCATTTGGATAAGTATAATTCTATCAAACGTCAATAGTTCTGAGACTAGTGCAATCTGATTTTTAGAAGGTTGAGAACATCAACGTATTTGACTTACTTCCCAAAGGCATGTTTCAAAACTGTTTCAACCCCTTAAAATACATACCTTAAGGGGTTTGTCATTAAATTTTCAAACCATTTGGAGTTACGAATTAATCGAAATAAATTGTTCAAATTGGAATACTGTTTCTAGCAGATTTGCACAATCTGACAACCAATGTATTTTCAAGGGTTAAGGGGCTGAGTTTTAATGTGAAATTTTTAGAAGATATTAAGAATATGGGAGAGTAGAACCTCTCCAAATTTCAGAATTTTTGAAGGTCTATAACCAGATCTTGCAAACGTTTCAAATCAAGATCAGAAAACAGAAACTATTTTCAGAAGTTAGGTTTTTGGTTCAAAATATTTTAAATACCAAATTTTCCGCACCTACTATTCAACCCTCCATTCTAGTGGTACTATGCCGGTCCTACAAGTGGTATCAAAGTGCAAACACACTCACGAAAAGGCGATCCAATGATCTTACTAAGATGGCAACCACTAGCTACAAAACCGAGCAAGAAGGAATGTCAACTGTAAGGCCCCCTCTTTTCGATGGTGAGTCTTTTATACAATAGAAACTTAGAATGAAAATTTTCTTAATGGCAATTGATATTGATTTTTGGTCTATTATAGAAGATGGTCCTTTTGTTCCTTCTAAGTTATCAACTGTTGATGGTGTCACACAAAAGGTTGTAAAATCGAAACAAGAATACACTAATGATGACAAAAGAAAATTGAGTATGAATGCTAGAGCCATGCAATTACTTTTAAACAGGCTAAGTAAAAGTGAATCAAGTTACGTGTCTAATTGTTCTAGTGACCAAGAGATGTGGAAAATTCTTGAGCTGAAACATGAAGGAACTAGCCAAGTTAAGGAGTCTAAAATAAATATGCTTATATCCACTCTTGAGTGTTTTAAATTATTGCCAAATGAATCTATTGTTGATATGGATTTACGATTGACTAACATCTATAATTCTCTTGAGTCTCTTGGCAAAGTTTTTTCTACATAGGAAAAGGTTCAAAGGTGTTAAGGAGTCTCCCATCCGAATGGGATTCAAAAGTCAATGCAATCAAAGAAAGTAAGGATGCTAAATTGGTAAAAATGGAGGAATTGATCAGATCATTAAAGGTATATGAAAACAAACTCACTTTGAGAAATTCTGAATCTACTTCTAACCAAGATAAGGTTATAGCGTTTAAATCAAATGAATACGTCTCTACTTCTTATGATAGCATAGATGATAGTGACACAGATTCCGATGATAAAGATCTAATCATGTTGGCTAGAAGATTAAGAAAGATCATGAGAAAATCAATTAAAAACAAACACAAGCCTACTTCATCTAAGAACCATAGAAAAAAAATAATGAGGAAATAAAGTGTTATGAATGTGGGAAACTTGGACACTTGTCATATGATTGCCCTAACAAGGACAAACAAACGAACAAACACCTTGACAAGGATCGGATAAAAACCAGACTCGTCTCAGAACCTAAACAAAGAAGAAGAGCCTTCAAAGCCTCCACTTGAAGTGATTCATCTGACTCTGAGACTGGCGATATAGAAGAACAAACGACACAAGTATGCTTTACATCTAATGCATCTAATGAGGTATTTTCTGACTCTGATTCTGATTCTGAATCTTCTTATGATGATTTGTTTAGTCAGTATTTAGAATTGCATAAATTCATAAAGACTCTTACAAAAGAAAAGAAACGATTAGTTGAAGAAAAGAAGTTGTTAGAATCTTTTAACACTTGTAAATCATCAAAAGGGGGAGATTGTTGAGAAAAAGAGTTTGACTGATTCAAAAAATACATGACTTAAATAATACGTGTTTAAGAAATGCATGATACAATTTATTACTTGACACGTTTTTTGATAAACTTGCCTTATATACTTCATACATAATGTTGCCGTACTAACAAGCCATGAAGCTTTAAAGGCTTACATCAAACGGCAAACATTTGTTGTGTTTGAACTATTTTCAGGTGCCACCATTAATGAACTAAACTAGTTCATTAAGTGAAGTACTTAGTTAAATGAACTTAGTAGTTCATTAAATGGAGATATATTTGGAGAAGGCATGATGGTAACAAATTGAAACATGGAAAGTCCCCTCTCCATTTGGCATACACGTTTTATATATATTCAGATTTTTTTTTTAAAAAAGGCACAATACATGTATATTCCGACCTTGTTTCTCAATTAAACGATTCAAAAGAAGAGTCGTCTTGCACCATCGATGCACTAAAATTAGATATCTCATCATTAACGACACAAAATAATGACATAAAATCCGAGATTTCAAATTGAAATGAAGGAATTTAGATCTAGAAAAAATGGTGAAACAATTTGACGCAGGTACAAACATGCTAGATCACATCATTTCTTCACAAAAGCATGATAACGACAAAACCGGGTTAGGATACGTTGAGAAAAATGAGACACTAAACAAATCAACGGAATTCATTCCGTCTAAAAAAATAGATACGTCTAAGACATATGTGGCACCTAAAACAAAGATCATATTATGTGCATGATGGGATTCTCGGCCAAAGGCCAAACACATACCCACATAACGTATATTATGTTGCATCTTCATCTCCTTTCTCACCTTTTGGAAGACCTAGAAAGGTCACCCAAATTTGTGTACCAAAAGGGACATTTGCAAAGGGTTGAATAAATAACCCTTAAGAAATACATGAGTTTTTGTTGATATACTATAAACTAATATTTCTTTCTTACATGTACTTTTGATATTATTTACAAAATAAAGGGGGAGAGAAAGTGCATAATTTAAGGAGGAGAGAGAGTGATTTAAGGGGGAGGAAAGAGCATGATTGCGAAATTCAAGAGGGAGACAATTAAAAATTCAAAATTTGAATTTGTGCATGATTGGAGGAGGAACGGTTATAGTATCGACACGTTACATATATTACAAACGTACGTCAACGTCACACCACTATATTTACCTCATATTTATGAGTACATTCAGGTCTTATATCATATGATATAAGTCATGGTGATGACAAAATAACTACGACACGTTACAAGGTTGTAAATCGAAAATTGTCGTATCGGGTGACTACCGAAACTTCGCCAACGTGTCACGTACTTGCCATATATAGATGGCCAGCCCCTAAACTTAAAAAATGGCCAGAAATTTCGTGGCAAACAGGTTACATTCAGTCATAAAATCATTCCATGTTGGCATACACAAATCACCCCAATTAAGGCAAAATTATGGAGATAAATTCAATTTTTTTTGTCACATGGGGCGCCTATATCTAAGCCATTAGAGCTGAATATTTAATTTAATTTATGTATATTATGTGTGACATGATATATATAACATGTGCAAAAAGTTTGAATTTAATCGGAGAAAAGTTGTGTAATCGATGAAAGTCGAAAATTCGATTTTCTACGAACACAACACATGGAACATTTTTTGGCATGAGTTGTAACATGTATCTGGATAATTTTTACATGTTCAAAACATGTTAAAGTGTTTTAGAAAATTCAAATTAGGGCTGATTACAATTTACCATATATGCGTATATATTGTGCATTATTTTACAAAGCTTACTAAAGTGAAATTTCAGCACATACATTCAGCTTACACTCCATTTTCACCTTTGTTGGAGCCTAGGTGGAACTTATTTGGCACTTCAATTGGTGGAAAATAAGCCACAAATGATTGGTGACATTGAAGAAGGCGTTACAAAAGGAAACAATTCAATATACAACACATGCTGAAATTTCAACACATGTTGTTTATTATGGACAAATTTTGGTGCATTTTTGTCTTCAATTTATTCCAAAATTGAAGGAGATTAATGTGTGATTGTATGGTAATGTTTTGACTACTATTTGGCACATGTTTTATGAGTTTTATTCAGATTTTTAAGCAAAGTCACCCATCCAATCAAAATGTGCCAAGTGAACAAGGTGGTGTCATATCTACACAAGGAAATCTACCAATGACATTAAAGAGAATTCTCAAGAAGGGAGTGAACCCTAAGGGGGCGGCCAATATGACATAAAAGAAGGAGAAGTAGTACAAAGTGAAGGCAAGCAATTCTCATTGTCTCTCAGCTACAAAAGGATCCACTATTCTCTCATTCTTCATTTCTTTCTTCTTCTTCTTCTCTCAAGCCTATTGTTTTTATATTCAACATATTGAGTAGGCTTTGATTAGACCACCATACATGTTTCAATTATGAAAGGTTGATCAAGGTGTGATCAAACCTTCATCCGTTCGGTGGTGGTGTTCGTGATCGGTCTGATTGATTGTATTGTGTGTAAAGGGTTAGAGTTGGTGTGTAACTCCAGCAACCCTTGTGGTAAGATGATATTTTGTGTTTAGTGATAACCGAGGAAGGTGTCCTCGAAGACTGGAGTAGGTTGTGTTAACCGAACCAGTATAAAATTCTCGATGTCATTACTTTCAGCACTTTATGTTCAGTTTCCAGCACTTTGCATCGTTTTCACTTCAATAGTAAAAATATCAAACGAATTTCAAAAATCTTACAATTTTCCAAAAACATAGCCGCACCCTTAGATTTCATTTAGCGCAAGTTTCATCCTATTTGGATAAGTATAAGTCTATCAAACGTTAATAGTTCTGAGAATAGTGCAATCGGATTTTCAGACTTGCAAAGGTTGAGAACATCAACGTATTTGACATATTTTTCAAAGAAATTTTTCAAAACTGTTTCAACTCATTAAAATACATACCTTAAGGGGTTTGTCATTAAATTTTCAGACCATTTGGAGTTATGAAATAATCGAAATAAATTTTTCAAATCGGAGTACTGTTTCTGTCAGATTCACAGAATCTTACAATCAACGTATTTTCAAGGGTTAGGAGTTGAGTTTTAATCTGAAATTTTTAGGAGATACTCAAATATCTAAGAGTAGAATATCTCCAAATTTTAGAATTTTTGAAGGTCTGTAACCAGATCTTTCAAACGTTTCAAATCAGGATCTGAAAACAGAAACCGTTTTCAGAAGTTAGGTTTTTGGTTCAAAATATTTTAAAAACAAAATTTTCCGCACCTACTATTCAACCCCCCTCCCTTCTAGTGGTGCCATACAGGTCCTACAATAGGAGCCCTGAGTGTAAAGGAAACGATCCAAACGTCGCCACACCTTACGAAGTCCCCTACCATTTGACCAAGCAAATTTTGAGCCTTGAAATGGTATGTCCAACAGCTCACATTCCTCCACACTGTACTTAAAATCTGCCAAAGTTCGCAAGCCAGGTGTGGAAACCCCTTTATGATCCTCTAAAGTTAGAAACGTATTAAAATTTTCACCAATTAACCATGGAGCAGGAGTAGACTGACAAAAGAGAGATGAATCATCCTATAACGATCGACGAGCAGAAACTGTATGTCGTGCATAAAAAGATGTGAACCAAAAAACTTGTCACTAGCCACCCAACGGAGCTTAAGAGATAAATTATGCGGTCCCTCACCAGGATCAAGCAACTCCAACAACGAGTCCATAAAACCTAGATTGAGCCATTACAAGCACAAAGTGCTTTCTAGAATCAAATTTGCAATTGAAAGTGTTCCAGTCGTGCAGGCCTAAGCTTGGGTTCAATTAAAACCACCAAATGCACACGATAATGCCGATTTAGAGAAATAATCCGAGTAAAAGACGTGGTAATGCCCGAATATTCACAGCAATACATTGATTAAGAGGGAGCTGGAGGTAAGTCAGAGAACAATCGCTGCAATGCTCCTCGTGTGACCTTGAGGTCATGGGTTCGAGCCGTAGAAATAGTTTATTGTACTAAATGTAGGGTAAAGCTGCATACATATCTCCTCGGTTTCTATGTTCATTGTATTCCCAACGAAAAGACATTTTTAAGTCATAAAATATTGTTATAGTTGGTTTTTTAGACAGAGAAAGTAATATAGAAAAAAGTTGCTTTGCGCAGACTCATCAACTTTCCTAACGAAGAAAGAGTTTCATATTAATGAGCATGTGAAAGTTGAATTCCTCTATACAGTTACGCAACAAAATATATAATCCACCTTGAACCTCAAGATATGTACAATTGTAATCTGAAAAAGAAAACAGGGCCAAATACACATTCTTCAGGTGTAAGATCTAAAATTGAACGCACTTGGCCGGTCGAGTCTCCGCTGCAATTCATCTGATTTTGAGAGTAACTGCACAGATTTACATAATAATAGAGATTGAGAAAACAAACCAAGACACACACCTAGAGTCTAGGACATTTATGGTAGTTATCATTACGAATCAGATTGAAAACATGCAAGACCAAATACAACAACAACAATATTACCTTATTGTTTTAGAGCCTCCTTTCTATAGCGGGGTATAAGTCGGATATACACAACCATATCTATGTGCTAGAAACATTGTTTCCCGATGATTCATAATAAAAATTGCATTAAGGTGTGTCGATCAACTGCTACTTCACCAAATGAATTGTGTTAAACCTTTCAGCAAAGTCATGTATAATAATGATAATGATAATAATAAAGTCAACAAAAACAACGTCCAAGCTTTTCTTTCACTATGTATGATTGACTATATGGATCATTTATTTGTCCTATTTGACTTATAATCATGTTCAGTGACAAAGTTTTTACACTAGCTGTTAACCTAACGTAAGTCTTCTGAATTTGGGACCAACAAATCGGAAATTTGACAAGACGAAGTTAAATAAATAAATAAAGTCAATTTGTCAAACAATTTGCTAGAAAACAGCGCTTGCAATGCAACAACAACATTACCACAATATCATGGAGGCGCTTGCATGTGACGGAATATGAAAGATCGGATATACAAAACTATATCCATGTGTTAGAAAACAAACAGAGGTTATTTACAGATGTCCAAAAAAGCCCTGCAATGTTATTACTTAATCTCCTACTGCTTGAACATGCCAGGGCTAGCATCTATCTTCCATTACATTCGTATCCTAATCTTGAATATCTATTCTATTGCACTTACCTAAGCAAATTACAGTATGGAAGGACAAAAGGTGCATGCGCAGCTAATTATTCTTTAGATGATGCTGTCACTACCTATGGTGGCAACAACCTTCAGCAGGGGCTGTATGAGAAATGACGCAGGCAATGTCCAACACCGCCGTATGAAGCTCTTGACCATCGACATCCTGATCTTCAAGAATTTTCAAATCCGAAGCATGAGTCAAAGTGGGATCTAAACCAAAAACTGGTGCGGCTATCGCCTCTGCTGAAGAACAATGCAAAAGTTCCAAGTTTTGTGCATGAGAAACATCCTCCAATGGATTAAAAATTAGCGTGGCATGCTCATTTTGCAGATGTGCAACAGAAACGCTAGCATTTGGTTGCTCTGTAATTGTCACGAGAGCCACAGTTGGAGGAACCAGAGGGACTAAAATACTCTCTAGAAAACCCCCGCCCATCATAATTGCAGGATCAATCTAAATTATCTTTTTGCGAGTCCACCGTTGCGCTATTTCTTTCTGAGGGTTGATTCTGGAACCAACACGCTAGAGACACTTATATCATCACAAAAATATGGCAATGATAAAAAAGGATTAGGTTATAAAGAAGAAAATGACAAGTTAGGTAAAAAGACTAAATTTGTGTCATCTAGGCTTGAATTATCTTATAAATAAATTGTACCTACTTTATCTACTCCTCCTTCTACTCATTCAAAGATAAAAACACAACATGTACCTACAAGCACAAGTAGGCAAAATATGCATCTAGATCATCTAAAAATTTTGCCTATATGTATACGAATATGAATAAACAAAATAAAATGCATTCAACTCATTATAATACATATAGACCAAATCATATGCGATCATCTCATGTTCCTTATAGAAAGTATAGGAATGCATATGATGACACATACATGGCGCCATATAAGAAACAAAATCATATGCCTCACTTTAGCTATCAAAATCGGCAATTTTATAATAGTTTTAGACCAAGATTAGCATTTATATGGATACACCTCCATTTAGTTGGAATGGACAAATGCATATAAATCATCTTTATTCTTCTAATGTTAAAAATGCCAAATATGTGCCTAGATGGTACATCCAGGTTTGGATACCCAAATGGTATATAAACAAGGATGGTGCCCGTAACACTCAAGGACCCAAATAAAGGGTACCTAAAACTTTGTCTCCCTTGTAGGTAAATCATAAAGAAGGCAAAAAAGAGACAAAGCCAAATAATCTAAAAACCAAGCTGTTTTAGTTAGCAGATGTTCGAGGCATATGATGGCCAACCTAAACTATTCACCGAACTAGAATATATCAAGAATAGAAGAAAGGTAACGCTCGGTAACAACAACCAAGGCATGGTTGCTGGAAAAGGGACAATATCGGACCATAACACATTTCAAATACGAAATGTGTTGTTAGTAAGTAATCTTTCATACAATTTACTTAGTGTTTCACAACTTATAGAGTCTGGTTATCTTGTTTCTTTTATCTCTAATTGTTGTGATATAATTAATGAAAAAGGATAAACTGTATTAAAAGAAAATAGGGATGGTAATGTCTACGCCCTATCTTTAAATAACATGTCAGAAGCTAGAATCAAGTGCTTTGTATCACATGATTTAGATATAAATTTATAGCATAGACGACTAGGCTGTATAAGAATTTCAACCATAGAAAACTAAGAAGAATCTAATTAGAGGTATGCCTAAGTTAGACTTAGATAATTTTCAACTTTGTGAAACATGTATTAAAGGAAAACTTATAAAATAAACATTAAAACCAAAACATGAAGTTAGTATTAGTCATGTACTATGATTGCTTCACTTAAACTTATTTGGTCCAACTAGGATAAGAAGTCTAGGTGGACACTACTATGTGTGTGCCATAGTAGATGATTACTCACGATACACATAGACATTATTCTTAACCCACAAAGACGATGCTCCATTGGCAATCGAAAATCTTATTAAGCAAGCTGAAAATCTTTATGAAGAAAATGTTAAAAGAATTAGGAGTGATAGAGGTGGAGAATTTAAGAACAAAGTTATAATTAAGTTTTGTGAATTACATGGCATAAAATATGAATTCTCACCACCAAGGACACCACAACTCAATGGAGTTGTTGAACGTAAAAACAGAACCATACAAAGAATAGTTAAGACTATGTTATGTGAAAACAAAGTACCTAGATATTTATGGGCTAAAGATGTTAGTTGCGCTTGTCATATGATAAATAGGCTTTCAATTAGAAAGAAGTTAAACAAAACACCTTATGAATTATTAAACAATAGACAACCTAAGATAGATTATCTTAGAGTTTTTGATAGTAGATGTTTTGTACTTAATATTAAAGATAATCAAGATAAGTTTGAACAAAAGTCTATTTGAACCATGAGATTGTTACTTGCTATTGCAAGTCTAAGCAACATTAAACTCTTTCAAATGGATGTCAAGAGTGCGTTGTTGAATGGATACATTCAAGAAGAAGTTTGTGTCAAACAACTCCGAGGATTCGAAGATTCAAAGAATCCTAACCATGTATACAAGCTTAAGAAAGCATTATATTGTTTGAAACAAGCTCCAAGAGCTTGGTATGATAGATTTGTAAAATTTTCTTAGTGCAAATAATTATCAAAGGGGGGCCATAGACAACACATTGTTTCTAAAAAGAAAAGATAATAACTTATTAATAGTTCAAATCTATGTATATGACATCATCTTTGGATCAACTAACCTTACCTTAGTAAAAGACTACGAAGAGCGTACGAAGTCAGAATTTGAGATGTCAATGGTAAGAGAATTGAAATATTTCTTAGGACTACAAATCAAACAAACCCCTCAAGGAGTCCATATTAGCCAACTTAAGATGTCAATGATATGATTAAGAAGTTTGGCTTTGAAGAGTTGAAACCAAACCCTACCCCTATGAGCGTTAGCACCAAACTGGACAATGATGAAAATGGAAAACCTTTTAATGACACACTACGTAGGTCTATGATTGGATCATTCTTAGAATTGGTGAGTTTTGTCAAAGCAATTCAATCGATATAAAACAATTGGTGGCAGGATATATGATGGTTTTTGATGTCATATTCTTTTTTATTCTTGGAGATATTCTTATACATGTTATTGGAGATATTTTGTAGAGATTTTAAGGGCATTATTGGTATAATACACCACAACGTACAAGGAGAAAAATGTGAGAATTTTGAATTATATGTTGACAATTACATATAAGCCCGATACTGTTTACTTCGAGATCGTGTTCAGAATCAGGATATAGTCACAAACTATGTAAGAACTGATCGTCAGGTTGCTGATATTTTTACTAAACCCCTTAGTCAAGCCACTTTTGAAAACTTACGAGCCAAGTTAGGTACGATGACCTACGATATAATTGCATAATTATATCTTTTGAATGATTTTCAAAATAAAGGGGGAGATAGATATAAGAACATGATTTTAGTTTTTAAGTCATGATTATAAGATTGAATGATAAGTTTCAATTAGTATAAGTTTCAATTAGTGTTCAATTGGTTCGGAGCATAGGTTAAAGGGGTGAGTATAAGTTGAGGAGGAGAACATATGTTAGAAACATGTATCTAAAAAGGATTTGAAAATAATCGGTATATAATTGATGAGTTTTGTCAAAGAAATGCAATTGATTTAAAACAATTGGTATAGAATTGGTAAATATATTTTAAAACAATTGGTAAAAATTTATGACATTAAAATCATGTAAGATTATTTTGAAAATCATCCAAAAGGGGGAGAATGTTGAGAAATATGTTTGGATAATTTTCTAAGTCATGATTTTTAAGTGTTGAACACTTAAGAATGTCACACATGATGTTATAAAGTTAAAAAAGTTGAATGAGTGAAGAAAAATGACATCAATCTCTCATGTAGGACACATCGATTGGTCGATGTATGCATCGATCTCTACATCGATCGATCGAAGAAAGGCAGGAAAAATCTCAAACATTACTGTGAGACATCGAGCTTTAAAACTGAGACATATCAATCGATCGATGTTTACATCAATCCATCACACTGATCGATTGATGTAGGTCAAAGACAAAATCTGAACCTCACAGTGAGACATTGATCTCTCAAGCAGAGACACTTCGATCAATCGATGTCTAGGGTTTTTAGAAATTTTTTTCTAAAATATGATGAAATGTGTTTTTTCATTTGTACACGATTCATATATGTTTATCATGTTGTTATTATGTGATTTTGATGGATATTATTATGTCTTATGACTAATATGCCTTGGAAGTTTCTATAACTTACTAAAAAGGGCAAAAAGTGGTATTTTGAGTTATTGTAGGTACATGACACGAAGAAAGTCATACAAGGGCTTCATTATTTCGTATTCATCACTATGAAGGTGTTATTATATCTATTTCTGACCATCAGGGTCATTTTCGGAGTTTTCCATCACCAGGGGCATTTTGGTTATTTTACCCCCTAAGGGCAGTTTGGTCATTTTACTCAAGGATATCCCTTAAGTATCATATTATCTGCATTATCTAGTTCATTA
Source organism: Eustoma russellianum (assembly GCA_036186865.1). Classification (NCBI taxonomy): domain Eukaryota; kingdom Viridiplantae; phylum Streptophyta; class Magnoliopsida; order Gentianales; family Gentianaceae; genus Eustoma; species Eustoma russellianum. The sequence goes on along the minus strand of AP025066.1, from coordinate 16,908,768 downwards.
TGGTTTTCTTAAAGATTATTTCATGGCTTTCTACTGTATTTTCTTATTTGGTGATATTATCCACGGTAGCGGGATATGTGACGGTTGTTGATGTCACATTATTTTCTATTCTTGGAGATATTCTTATATATGTTATAGGAGATTCTTATTCATCATTTTGCAGAGATTCTAACGACATTATTGGTACAAAATTTATCACAACTTACCAGAAGAAAAATGTGGGAATTTTGAACTATATGTTGGCAAAGTCTTATCAACTTTATCTACTTGATTTCTCTTCAAAAATATGATGTTATAAATTTAACTTAAAGCCGAAAAAAGGTCCAAATGTGTTGTAAAGATGGTATATTCATTTTATGACTTGATGACAAATGGACCAATCAAATACAAGCTATTTGGCCAAAGTTACCAACTTGGAATTCTCATTTTGAACCCAACAGCTATATTGGGTTTGTTCGAGCTGATTTTATTCAAAATTTTCAGCCATCTCATGGCCTTTTCTTGTGCCAAGAAGTAGAGGGATTATTGGAGGAATATGCCATCTTACCCTTGGGTATTATCATCACGATTTCCGTTTCACTTTTGAAGACATAAAATCGGCAAACATGGTTCCAAGGTGGACCAATCATGTTGCATCATGTGGCCAAGTGTACAAATTGTTTATGTCGACGACCAATAATGTGAAGACACTTAAGCATTGATGATGAAGACTTTGACACATCGGCATTCTTATCTTCACGGTCCATTTCACATTATAAATAGGAGGCAAGGTGAAGAAGAGAATATACACAACTTTGAAGCGAACTTGAAGATCATTCTCTTGCTATACTCTTCTCTTGTTCTTGTTTTATTCCTTGTGTAGCCATGGTGCTCTATTCTTAGTTGTTGTATAGCTACACTACACGGTCTTTTGTTAGGTTTTTGTAAGATTGATTAGCCAAACTTATAAGGCTATATCTATAGGTGATTGAGGTGTTGCAACTAAAGTTGCATCGAGGTGATCATCCAAGTCTTGAATAGGGTTGGTGTATAACCCATGAATCAAGCTTGGTTCTTGTTTTCTTGGTGTTCATTTCATATTAAAATCCAATGAAAGATGTTCCTTGGGACTCGAGTAGGTCACATTGACCAAACCAGGATAAATCCTTGGTGTTCTTGTCTTATTTATTTCTTTACTGTTTTCTGCCCGTTTCACTGTAGTTTTTACCCAACTTCATACATCTCGCAAAAATAGTAAAACATTTTCAAAATTTGTGATTTTTGGTGGAGTTATACTTCAGAATGTTAGCTTTCATTTGCAACAATAATCATTTGATTTGACCAAAGGAAAGTTAGTCTTTCAGTCTTTAAAAAATAACTGCTCCATTCTGGTTGCAATGTGACCAGTTTCAAGGAAACTTGCATTCTGATCTTATTAAGCATAGTTTCAGGTCATGGCCTTTTGGAAATTTAAACTAAATATCTTAAGGAGTATTTTGACCTAAACATCAACCTTTTTGACGGAGTAATTAAAGAGAAACATGTTTGCAAAATTCAGCACTATTCTGTCTAAATTGACTATATGAATCTTTTTATTTTTTAAAAGGGCCAACGATCTTGTTTTTATCTTATGTTTGGATAGAGTCTATTCAAAACACTGAAATGGATTTCCGAAAAAATTTCATAACTTTTAGAGTTGTGTACACTAACTTTTGAATTTTTCAAAAGCAGGTACTGAATTTAAGTAGCTCGCAGATTCTGTTTTCAAAGGGGTTTTTAATTCAAGGGTAGTAGTGTAGTTTCCGCTAATTACTATTCACCCCCCCTCTAGTGATGTTTATTACAGGTGTTATGGTCCAAAAATTAGCAGCAGATCCAGGCCAACACCACTCTAAGAAGCGACATTAACACCGTTCTAAGAAGACAAGGCTAAGATGCAAGAATTCATTAAAGCCTGCTTATCTCAAATCAAAGGTAAACTTTACAATGGTCATAGTTTCTCACAAAAGTGAGTTGGAAGGTATGTCTATTCAACGCCCTCCTCTTGTTGATGGTAATAATTTCGTTCATTGGAAACTTAGAATGAGACTATTCTTAATGACTATAGATATCAATTTATGATCTATAGTTGAAGATGTGTCGTACATTCCAATGAAAGTTGTACAAGTTATTGGAGTCACATAAGAAGTAGAAAAATACAAAAGTGAATGATCTATAGAAGACAAAAACAAAATGTCCATGAATACCAAAGCTATGCAATTACTTTCAAACGGACTAACGGCCTCTGAAGCAGAATATGTTTCAATTTACACTAGTGCACACGATATGTGAAAATCATAAGAATTAAAGCATGAAGGAACTAGCGGTGTAACAGAGTCTAAAATAAACATGCTTATTGAACTTGAATCGTTTAAAATGTTGCCAAACCAATCCATAACCTCTATGGATTTGAGAATTACTATTATCTTCAATGCACTTGAAGCTTTAGGTAAATCCTTTACCAGCAACGAGAAGGTTCAAAAGGTGCGGCTAAATTTTCCCGCTCAATGGGATCCAAAGGTAACGACAATCGAAGAAACAAAGTCAATCACAAAGATGAACAAATTAATGGCTCACTCAGAGTATACAAAGTAAATTTGAACTAACGGAAGTCCGAGTCGTCAAAATCTACTGGTAAGATTATTGCTTTCAAAACAACTGAGTTATATATAAATAATAATAATAGTGAAAGTAATAGTGATAGTGAACTGGATGATGAAATGATCTTAGTGTCTAGAAACCATAGAAAATTTTTCAAAAGGCCTAATAGGAATAGACAACAATCTTCTTCTTCCTCTTCTCAACTTAGGAGAAGTAATTCAAACAAAAATATTGACAAGTGGTATAATAAAGAATTAAAATGCTATGAATGCAGCAAAAAAGGACACATTTCTGATGATTGTCCGACAAAGAAATATAACAACAACAACAACAACAATAATAATAATAAACAAAATAAGAAGTCTGATCAACCCAAGCCAAAGGAGCCCAAGGCAAAAAAAAGGCAAAAGGGCAATGCAGACAAGCACATGGAGCGACTCGTCCGACTCAGAATCCGCTAATGAGAAAGCTCAAGTCTGCTTCGTATCCAACGAGGTAATTCCTTCTTCTAACGTAGATTCTGATAATGAAATGTCTTTTGCTGAAATGTACGAAGAATTTCTAAAAATGCACACTGTAAACGATTATCAAAAGAGAAAAAGAAACTAACTAAAGAAAATGACAAGTTGAAGATGTTCAACTTGGAATTTTCCGATCAATTAGAATCTTTTAAACAAGAGTCTACTAATACTCTTGATTCTTTAGAGATTAAAAGTAAATCATATAGGAAAATCATATGCCTCACTTTAGCTATCAAAATCAGCCATTTTATAACAATTTTAGACCAAGATTAGCACTTATATGCATACACCTCCATTTAGCACTTATATGCATCTAAAGTTTTTGTTTCCTTGGCAGTATAAAATTCCAAGGAGTATTCATGAATCCTTAGCACACCATGAGTGGAAGAAAGCATTTGCTAAGGAAATGAATGCCTTGATCAAAAATGGACTTGGGAGATCATACCTACTGTATATGGGATCAAACCTGTAGGATGTAAATGGATCTTTTACATCAAATGCAACTCTGATGGATCTGTCAATAGGTATAAAGACATGTTGGTTGCAAAATGTTTTACGCAAACTTTTAGGATATACTATGAAGAAACCTTTGCACCAGTAGTAAAGCTAAACACTGTAAGGATACTCTTTGCTCTTGTTGTCAATCTTGACCGGTCACTCTTCCAACTAGACATTAAAAAGGCATTTCTTAATGGTGACTTGGAAGAGGAAGTTCATATGTACATCCCACCTGGATTCAATTCTGAATCTAATAAAAACATGGTACGTAAACTAAATAAGTCCCTTTATGGTCTGAAACAGTCTCCTAGGTCATGGTTCAAAAGATTCAATTCAACAACAGCTTCCCTTAGTTTTCTCCGTGTCCGAGTGATCATACCTTGTCCATAAGATTTGTTGACAGCTTGTGTTATATTATTATCCTTGTATATATAGATGATATAATTCTTACTAGGAATCACTATAGCAGCATCATGGAAACAAAGAAACTGTTAGCTAAGTCTTTTGAGGTAAAGGATTTAGGACAGCTAAGGTACTTTTTAGGTATGTAAGTTTCAAGATTAGCCAATGGCATATGTATTTCCCCAGAGAAAGTATATTTTAGACTTGTTGCAGGATACTGGCATGACCAACTTTAAACCTGCAATTACTTCGGTTGAACCTGGGTACAAATCAAAGAAGGTTTATGGCTCAAGTTATACTGACAAGCAAAGATATCATAGATTGACAGGTAAGTTGATCTATCTATCTTATACTAGACTATACATCTGCTATAGGGTAAGTTTTATCAGTCAATTCATGCATAACCCTACTGCGGAACATTATAATTGTGCCCTTATAATTTTGAGATATCTAAAATCCTATCTTGGTCACGGATTGTTTTTTATAAGAATTCAGATCAGGGATATTCAAGTGTTCACTGATGCAGATTGGGTAGGATCCACAATAGACATTAAATTGACATTTGGATGTGCCTTATGTCTATGGGAGAAACTTGGTGACATAGAGGAGCAAGAAGCAACATGTTGCATCCAGGAGCAGTGTTGAAGCTAAACTAAGGGCCCTATCCCTTGGTGTATGTGAAGGCTTATGGATCAGCAGAGTGATGAATGATTTGTAAATTACTGTACAGCTTCCTATCCATGTGTATTATGACAGCATATCTCCAATCCATATGACAAAAAATTTTATGGAACATCATAAGTCAAAGTATAGAGAGATAGACAAGCATTTCTTAAGGCAAAAATTTAAGGACAAAAAGCTAAAACTTCACTTCATCAAGTCCAAAGAACAAATTGCAGATATGTTCACCAAGCCAATAAACATTCAAGTCTTCAAAACAATGCTGGACAAGATATGATGTATCAATATCTACACTTCTAGCTTGAGGGGAAGTGTTAGAATACTTCCCTGAGACGATGGACAAACAGACCAAACAACCAAGGATGGATCTGGCGTGCCAAGCCTCAAACCTGGCATGCCAAGCCCAAACCCAGCGTGCCAAAGTTCTGTCAGCCCCATTGTGGCATTAGATCGAACAGTTTTATCCAAGCGTCGAACACTTGTTCTTCCATATAATTTTCTATATATTTTTTGCTTATTTCTATCAAGTTGTAGTATGTAATTGTAGTTTAATCACATGACAATCGATACACCATCACCTTGATGATTTTGCATTATTCTATCCGATGGTTTTTATCCGAAAAAGTAGCCACTGGACAGTCTCCTCGACAGGCTATCCGTTGGAGCTTCCTCTTGTATATATAAAGCTTTAAGGCCATTGTAGATGGCATTGAAGTGTTTTCCTTCTTCATCCCAAGTGTTTATCATAAATTTGAGCTCTGTTTTCTCTTAAAAATAAGCCTTTAATCTTTCAGTTGTATCATAGTCTGAAGAAGCCCATATTTTCTCATTAATCTCACATTTAGTCTAGTTTTCAACAATAGACAAGCAAATTTCATTATTTGCTAAATAAGTTTTAAGAACATAGACACTAAAATAATGTTAACCACGTATGTGTTACATTACCTAAAATTTAAGATTCTCAACCTTTGAAACATGTTTCGATTTAATATGTTTAACTAGACATGGACAAACTTCATAAGATTAATCGTGAAATTACACATTCCGCTTAACTTTAAAGAAATATATAAGCATGAAATGTATCATACCGAAGTTTGCATGTTTACATACTTTCTTTATTTAACTTTTTATATCATCCATAAATTTTCAGTCAAGAAATATTCTGAATACCATAATATCCTTTCTTCCTCATTATTAACACACTTGTTTATGTTAATAATTCGTAATCATTTTTTTAACCAAATGACAAATATCAATTATTAGCTCAAATATCGATTCCAAAATCATATCAAAAACAGACTAATTGTTATCTATCATAAAATAGATTTGTCAATTACTCTTGAAATATATTTTATAAATAACTTGTCCTAATCATTCATATAATTTATGTATAAACAATTGTGACATGCTCAAATATCAGCTATATGGAAGAAACTTGCATATCTTATCTACTTGTGTCATTTAACTAGGGGTATTAAGTGAACCAAACTATTCACGAATAGTTTGAGTTCGATAAGTATTTGATTCGAGTTTGTTCGTTAATTTTAATTCAACGAGCCAAGTTCGAATACCTAATTAGATTCGTTTAATAAAACAAGCCGAACTACTCGTTAACTATTTTGCACGCTTAAAGAGCTATAGCGTTTTCGAGCCGAATTTGAACAAACCTTGAAGCTCGTTGCATCAAAAGAGCATAGCCAATTTATTCGTTAAACTAAACGAATCAAAACTCAAAAAAATAATATTCGGTTTGGTTCGGCTCGTTGACACCCCTACATATGAAAAGAAACTAGTGAATCTCTATTTTTTAGATTTTTCCAAGCAATCATATAATGCTTTGAACATAAAACACATTTAGTATCTATGTTTCACATTCGAACATCTTTTTTTCTTAACGTGAAATTCCACTTCAACATCGTAACGTTTTCTCTGAATATGTTAATTTGCCACATGGATCTATTTCAGATAAGTATAAGCTGTTCGTAGGGCCTTCAATTCTTGGAAATTGCTTGATAATCATCCTACAAATCCAAAGGGCTGCCCCTATAGGATAGGCTGTATATATCTGCCAATGTGATTGATGACCCATGCAGACTTTACTCTTGCTTTCATGATATGAGTTTTTATTCCAAATTTACTTGCCGCTGCAAATGTAGATTTTCTTTCAGTAATATAATGCACCTTTTTTTCAAAAGAATAGTGAAAAAGAAGAAGAAATGGTTATCAGCGGTAGAATTACTTATCGCGTAATGAAATATTGTTCTTTTTCTTAGACCGCTTTCCAGTTCTAAAAAATTTCACTGGGATAAAGATCATCTATTAAATTGGCTGGGATAAATATCAATTGTTACTTTGATAAGTACTCAGTATACTTTGACATGCTTTCATTGAATGAGTCAATAGATGATGTAACAATTTGATATGAACTGACTATACTTTGAGTCAAAAGATGATTTAGCAATTCGATAAAGACTGAATATATGTTGACATGTTCTTATTCATACCTGCCCCTATAACCGTTTGGAAATGGTATAATTGGATTTTTTTCGTCGCTACGGACGCCCGCAGGTATCTGTATGCATCTCTCTCAAAATTCACTATATGCTTTAAAAAAGCACAACCTCTAAAATTTGAAAAACGCTTCACGTCTTAAATAATAACAAATACTATAGTCAATGGCTACCAAAACATAGAACAAATACATCATCTAGTTCATAAACATCACTTAAATAACAAAAACACAAGTCCAAATCATAAGAAACAGAACATCTCCATATAGATCTTCTTCTGGTTTCATTTATCTCCCAACTGCAGTAGTGAGTAGGTGAGAGTGAAGGTGAAACGAAACGTTGAAGAAGGAAAATAACCAAATAAGGGAGAAGAAGCAGAGAAGTATTGTTTGTCTTCCTCTCAACCTTCCTATACACTAGCGGTAGCTTTTACTATTGTTGGCAATACTAGGTATAATTGCTGTTTTTGTTGTTTGTAGTCTGGACAGGTGGAGGGTTGGAAAATATAAATTTATATTTAAATTCTCGTTTTTAATATATATATATATATATATATATATATATATATATATATATATATTGCGGTATTGCTAGAGTATATCGCAAGTTTCTATGTTATATCCGTATCCTACCTGTTCCGCTGTAGGTTTTAAATTTTACTACTCATACGAGGTCCTTATCCGAAACTGATCCTGCCCAAACGGGTCAGAACAAGTTGGATATCTACCGAGGTGGGTATAATTGTCATTCATATTCTCATTGAATGAGTCAAAAGATGATGACATATAAGTTGAGAAGTTTGAGTTGGAAGACGTTGTATCCTTGGGTAGGTGGTATAGAAATTGGAGGGGAGGAAAACTTTGAGGCCAAAAGATCCAAAACCAAATTCTTTCACTAATATTATCATTCCTTTGGTTGTCCTATTGCAGATGCTTTAATCATTGCAAAACTAACATCAATTGAAAACATAAACAAGATGGACCAATGAAAAGAAGACCGATGGTATTGAAAATACACATTTTTTACCTTATTTCTTCATTCTTTGATAAAGATCATCTATTAAATTGGCTGGGATAAATATCAACTATTACTTTGATAAGTACTCAGTACACTTTGACATGCGTTTGTTGAAAAAAAAAAGAGTTTGAGTGATTCACAAAATACATGATTTGAATAACGCGTGTTTAAGAAATGCATGATATAATTTATTACTTGACACGTTTTTGTGACAAACTTGTCTTATATACTTTATATGAAATGTTGCCGTACTAACAAGCCATGAAGCATTAAAGATTACATCAAATGGCAAACATTAGTTGTGTTTGAACTATTTTCAGGTGCCACCATTAATGAACTAAACTAGTTCATTAAGTGAAGTACTTAGTTCAATAAACTAAGTAGTTCATTAAATAGAGATATATTTGGAGAAGGCATGATGTCAACAAATTGAAACATGGAAAGTCCCCTCTCTATTTGGCATACACGTTATATATATATATGTATATATATATATACACTATATATATATATATTCAGATTTTTTATAAAAAGGCTCAATACGCATATATTCCGATGTACTACCGACACGTTACATATATTACAAACACACTGTAGAGATAAGGGGGTTTGAGTGATTTCAAAATAAGTAACTTGAATGCATATATATGTGTATAAACGTATACATACATAAATGTGTACATGTATGCATGATAACTTGTCATTACTTGCCTTATTTAGCTTATATATTATGTTGCCATACTAACGAGCCATGAAGCATTAAAGCTTACATCATATGGCAAACATTTGTTGTGTTTATACTATTTTCAGGTGCCACCATTAATGAACTCAACTAGTTCATTAAGTGAAGTACTTAGTTTAATAAACTAAGTAGTTCATTAAAGGAAGATTCATTTGGAAAAGGCACAAAGGCTACAAGGCTAAAGAAGGAAAGTCTTCTCCTCCTCTCCATCCATTAATGTACACGCCAAATACACATATATTATACATATTTTAAGATTTTTTAAATAAAGGCACATACACATGTATTCCAACGTACTACCGACACGTTATATATTTTACGTACGTACGTTAACGTCACACCACTATACTTAACTCATATTTATGAGTATATTCAGGTCCTATATCATATGATATAAGATATGGTGATGACAAATTAAATACGACACGATAAAAGGTTCTAAACCGAAATTTGTCGTATCGGGCGAATACCAAAACTTCGCCAACGTGTCACGTACTTGCCATAAATAAATGGCCAGCCCATATACATCAAAATATGGTGTAAATTTCGTGCTATACATGACACATTCAGCCAAAAATACTTTCCATGTTGGCACACACAAATTACTCCACATTAAGGCCAAAATGTGAAGATTCCAAGTTTAATTTTGTCACATGCTAATGGTACCACTTTAAACCAGCCAAGTGCTGAGATTTAAATTATATATTATGTATATTATGTATAACATAATATATATAACATGTGCAAAAGTTGGAATTTAAATTAGAGAAAAATCGGGTAATCGATAAATATCAAAAATTCGGTTTTCTACGCACATAACATGGAACGTTTTTCTTGTACATCATGTGACACGTATCTAGACACTTTTTACATATGATATACATCTTAAAGTGTTCTAGAAAATTAAATTAAGGGCTGATTGGAATATTACATGTGTGTATTATTAAATGTGCACTATTTTACAAAGTTAGCAAAAATAAAATTCAGCACATGCATATACATGTATACACGCCCCTACAGCTGAGATGGAGCATATGTGGAGCCTTGTTGGAATATTGATTGGTCAAGAATCAATCATACAAAGTTGATGACTTAAAGAAAGAAGCTACAAAAGGTAAGGTTTCAAACTTTGTCTCATTTGAAACACATGCTGAAAATTTCAGCATGTAGAATTAGTGCTGGCCGATTTTTTCATTAATATGACTCATATTTTATGTCTTGATTAAGGTGGATTAATTAGAAGACAATTTGGAAGTGTTTTATGGAATTAAAGTGGTGATATATTTGAATATCACACATGCTGAAAATTTCAGCATGTGTAGGAGTGTGCATGGCCGAAACTTAGGTCATATTATTGTCTAATGTTTATTCCATAAAAGATGAGAATATTGCACACTAAATGATGATTGAATTGTTGGATTAAATCAATGCAAAATAGGCAATAATTTGAATAAAAGATGAATGATACACATGCTGAAATTTCAGCATGTGCATGATCATAATGGACGATTTTCTTACCCATTTTTGGAGAATATTGTCTTGCAATTTATGTGACAATCTTATGCATTATGGAAATAATTTTATGATTGATATTGGCACATGTTTAAAGTGTTAATCTCAGATTTTTTCCATGTCATCATGTTGACAACATTGAGCCAATAAGGAGGTGCCAAGTAAGCGAAGACTAAATGATGATCCAATAGGAAGATGCCAAGTAAGCAAGGCCTTGTCACAATGATGTCTTACACTCTCTCAAGGACTTAAAAGATAATTTTCAAGAGGGGGAGGCTACACCAAGGGGACGGCCTGCACATTAAAATGGAGAGAAGAAGAGCAAAACAAGAACAAGAACAAGTGTTGCATATTGAAAGATCAAAAGTGTTCTAGCCTTCTTCTTCTACATTCTCTTTCTTTCTCTTTTCTTGTAAAGCCTATTGTTCTTCATATCTTTCATTCTTGAATAGGCTTAAGATAAACCACCATTCATACATCTTTGTAAAAGATCGATCAAGGTGTGATCAATCTTCATTCTATCAAGGTGGTGGTGTTCGTGTGAATTGTACTCGTCATACAAGGTTTGTAAAGGGTTGGAGTTAGGTGTAACTCTATCAACCCTGCGATAAGGTGTACTGCGTGTGTGTGATTAGTGTAAACCAAGGAAGGTGTTCCTTGAAGACTGGAGTAGGTTGTTTATAACCGAACCAGTATAAAATTCTTGGTGCCATTTACTTTCTGCATTTACGTTTCAGTTACTGCACTGTTTATCCTTCTTGTTCATATCCGTAAAAATAGTAAACGATTTTCAAAAATTACGAAAATTTCCAGAAACATACTTACACGTTCTAGGGTTAATTTGGCACAAGTTTCAACCCTTTTGGACAAGTATAAGTCAACTAAACATCAAAAGTTCTGAGACTAGTGCAGTCTGATTTTCAGACTTGCAAAGGTTGAGACTTTGATTGTATTTGACCTACTTCCCAAAAGAATTTTCCAAAACTGTTTTAAGACATTTAAATATAATATATAAGGAGTTATTGGTCAAATTTTCAGAGCATTTGGACGTTCACACAAATAGAAATTAATTTTTCAAAACCATCTACCGTTTCTGGCAGATTTGCACAATCTGAGTACCAACGGTTTTTGAAGGGGTACAAGGTTGAATTTAAATCTGAAATTTTTAGGAGATACTCATAACATATGAGTCTAAGTTCTCTCCAAATTTCAGAATTTTTGAAGGCCTACAACCTAGTTTTCAAAACGTTTTAAAACTGGTCCTGAAAACAGAAACTGTTTTCAGAAGTTGGGTTTTTAGTTCAAAGAAATTTTAAAAATCACATTTTCCGCACCCACTATTCAACCCCCCCTTCTAGTGGTGCCTTGCAGATCCTACACACACCACTATACTTACCTCATATTTATGAGTACATTCATGTCTTATATCATATGATATAAGTCATGGTGATCACAAAATTATTACGACAAGTTACAAGGTTGTAAACCAAAAATTGTCGTATTGGGTGACTACCGAAAATTCGCCAACATGTCACGAACTTGCCATATATAGATGGCCAGCCCATATACTTCAAAAATTGCCACAAATTTCGTGGTTAAAATGTACACTCAGTTATGAAATTATTCCATGTTGGCACACACAAATCACCCCCAATTAAGGCCAAATTCTGGAGATTCCAAATTGAATTTTTTTTTCACATGGGGCGTTACTTTAATCAGCCATTAGAGCTGAATATTCAATTTATTTTATGTATATTATGTGTGACATAATGTATATAATATGTGCAAAAAGTTTGAATTTAATCGGAGAACAATCGCGTAATCGACAAAAGTCGAAAATTCGGTTTTCTACGAATACAATACATGGAACGTTTTTGGCATGACTTGTAACATGTATCTAGACTCTTTTTACATATTCAATACATGTTAAAGTGTACTAGAATATTCAAATTAGGGCTGATTGGAATATACCATACATGTGTAATTATTGTGCAATATTTGACAAAGTTTACAAAAGTAAAATTTGGCACATGTTCAAGACCTAGTGCACGCCTACCTCACCTTGGTGGAGCTTATGTTGAGCGTAGTTGGCATCTCAATTGGTGGAGAATAAGTCACACAAGGTTAGTGACATAATGGAGGAAGCTACACAAGGTAACAATTCAAACTTATTAGCAAATGTAACACATGCTGAAAAATTCAGCATGTGAGAATATGTGTGGCCGATTTTTTTAGCCTTAATGGAGATCAAATTTGCTTCCCAAATTTGTAGAGATTAACTATTGAATATTTGGCAATGTTTTAAACCTTATTTGTCACATGTTTTAGATGTTAATCTCAGATTTTTAAAGCTACTAAATGGTGACAAGGTTGGATCAATCATGAAGTGCCAAGTAAACAAAGTCTATACATTCATCAAATCAAGTTATGCCAAGTAAGCAAGATGGTGTCACATCTACACAAGGCATTCTTCTAAGGACATAAAAGAGAATTCTCAAGATGAAGAAAAACCCTAAGAGGGGCGGACACTCTCAAATAAAAGGAAGAGAAGAGAGCAAACCAAGACAAGACTACTCTCATATTCCATCAAGTGCAAAGAAGCCTCTACTCTCTTCTTCTATATTTCTTTCTTCTTCTTCTTCTTCTTTCAAGTCTATTGTACTTATATTCAAACATATTGAATAGGCTTTGTTCATACCACCATACACGCATCATTATTGTAAAAGGTTGATTAAGGTGTGATCAAACCTTTATCCGTTCGGTGGTGGTGTTCGTGAACATTGTGATTGCTTGTATCGTTTGTTTAAGGTGGAGTTGGTGTGTAACTCTAGCAACCCATGTGGTAAGGTGTTAATTTTGTTCAATGATAACCGAGGAAGGTGTCTTCGAAGATTGTAGTAGGTTGATTTAACAGAACCAGTATAAAATCCTTTGTGTTCTTTACTTTACTGCACAGAACTTTCAGTTTTCAACATTCTCCATCTATTTCATCGCAGTCTTAAAAACAGTAAACGCGTTTAAAAAATTGTAAAATTTTGCAGAAATATAGCCACACCTCTTAATTTTCATTTGGCGCAAGTTTCAACCTATTTGGACAAGTATAAGTCAATCAAAGACTAGTACAATCTGATTTTCAGATTTGCAAAGATTGAGAACTTCAACGTATTTGACATACTTCCAAAGGAATTTTTCAAAACTGTTTCAATCCATTAAAATACATATCTTAGGAGGTTTGTCATTAAATTTTTAGACCTTTGGGAGTTACGAATTAATCGGAAAAAAATTTTCGAATCAGAGTACTGTTTTTGGCAGATTAGTGCAATCTTACTACAAATGTATTTTCAAAGGGTTAGAGATTTAATTTTAATCTGAAATTTCTAAAGGATACTCAAAACATCTGAGAGTAGAATCTCCCAAATTTCAGAATTTTTTAAGGCTTGTGACCTAGTTTTTCAAACGTTTCAAATCAGGATTTGAAAACAGAAACTGTTTTCAGAAGTTGGGTTTTTGGGTCAAAATATTTAAAGGTATCAGAGCGCAGGCTCACTCACAACAAGGAGACCCAACGATCTTAGTGAGATGGCAACTACTAACTTCAAAACCAAGCAAGAAGGTATGTCGAGTCAAAGGCCTCCTCTTTTTGATGGTGAGTCCTTTATCCAATGGAAACTTAGAATGAAACTCTTTCTTATGACTATTGATATTGATTTGTGGTCTATAATAGAAGACTGTCCCTAAAGCTAGCTTTTGCTGTCGTTGGGATATACTGGGTCCGGAGGATGATGATGATGAATAGAAGACGGTCCTTTCGTTCCCTCTAAATTATCTATTGTTGATGGTGTCACACTAGAGGTTGTAAAACCAAAACAAGAATGTCCTAGTGATGATAAAAAGAAGTTGAGTATGAATGCTAAAGTCATGCAACTACTTTTGAATGGGCTAAGCAAAAGTGAATCAAGTTATGTATCTAATTGCTCTAGTGCCCAAGATATGTGGAGAATATTTGAGATGAAACATGAAGGGACTAGCCAAGTTAAGGAGTCTAAAATAAATATGCTTATGTCCACTCTTGAGTCTTTCAAATTATTGCCAAATGAATCTATTGTTGATGTGGACTTACGATTGACTAACATTTATAATTCTCTTGAGTCTTTTGGCAAAGCTTTCTCTATGCAGAAAAAGGTCCAAAACGGACGCTAAAGTCACAGCAATTGAGGAGAGTAAAGAAACGAAATCAATAAAAATGGAGGAACTAATCGGATCGCTAAAGGTATATGAAAACAAACTTACATTAAGGAAATCGGAATCAACGGCAAAACAAGGTAAGACTATTGCTTTTAAATCAAATGAATACGTCTCTACTTCTTACGATCACGTAGATGATAGTGATTCCAAATCAGACAATAATAATGTAATACTATTGGCTAAAGGTTTGAGAAAATTTATGAGAATGTCATTTAAAAACAAACCTAAGGCTACTTCGACTAAAAGAAACAAAAATAAAACTAATGACAAGGACGTAAAGTGCTATGAATGCGGGAAACTTGGACACTTGTTATATGACTGCCCTAACAAGGACAAACAAACAAACAAACATCTTGACAAGGATCGAACAAAAACTAGACTCGCCTCAGAACCTAAACAAAGGAGAAGAGCTCTCAAGGCCTCCACTTAGAGTGACACATCCGACTCTGAGGCTAATACAGAAGAAGAGACGGCACAAGTATGCTTTGTATCCAAAGCATCAAATGAGGTATCTTCTGACTCTGATTCTGATTCTGAGCTTTCTTATGATGATTTGTATGTTGAATATCTTAAATTACATAAGTTTGCTAAGACTCTTGCAAAAGAAAGGAAACGCTTAATTGAAGACAAGAAATTGTTAGAATCCTCTAACACAAATCTTGTATCTCAATTAAACGATTCAAACGAAGAGCCGTCATGCACAATTAATACATTAAAATCAGAGATCTCATCATTGACAACAGAAAATAATGAAATGAAATCCGAGATTTCAAATTTAAAATCAAGGAATGCAGATCTAGAAAAAATGGTGAAACAGTTTGACACAGGTACAAACATGCTAAATCTCATTATCTCTTCACAGAAGCATGATAGCGACAAAAACGGATTAGGATACGTTGAGAAAAAAGAGACACTATGCAAATCAACCAAATTCATTCCGTCTAAGAAAATAGATGCATCTAAGACTTATGTGGCGCCTAAGAAAACGCCTAGATGCCTCATATGTCATCTCATCGTGCTTCTTCTTCATATCATACAAGATATAATTATGTGTCATATAGATATGAGAAGAAACCATTAATGCATACAAGACTTACATCTAGATCACGCACTATGCACACAAACACAAGAACATATCAAAAACGATAACCATACAATATTCATAAGGCAATACTCGGCCAAAGGCCAAATATATTCTCACCTCATCTCTACTATATTGCTTCTTCATCTACATTCTCACCATTTGCTAGACCGAGAAAGATCACCCAAGTATGGGTACCGAAAAGCACTCTTACAAAGAGGTGAATAACTAACTCGTAAGGAACCAAAATAAAAAGGGTACCTAAATCGTTGTTGTACATTGCAGGGAACCCATAAATCTAAAGGCACGTCAATCAAGTGGTTCCTAGACAGTGGTTGTAGAGAAAAAGGGGGTTTGAGTGATTTCAAAATACATGATTTCAATGTGCATGACATATTGCATAAAAACGTGTATGACATAAACGTGCATGACATATTGCATAAAAACGTGCATGACATAAACGTGCATGACATATTGCATAAAAACGTGCATGACATAAACGTGCATGACATATTGCATAAAAACGTGCATGACATAAACGTGCATGACATATTGCATATAACTTGCCTTATATAGTTCATATATAATGTTGCTGTACTAACGAGCCATGAAGCTTTAAAGCTTACATAAAATGGCAAACATTTGTTGTGTTTGAACTATTTTTAGGTGCCACCATTAATGAACTAAACTAGTTTATTAAGTGAAGTACTTAGTTAATTAAACTAAGTAGTTCATTAAAGGAAGCAATATTTGGACAAGGCACAAAGGCAACAAGATGAAGAAAGGAAAGTCTTTCACTCTCCTCCCCACACTTATATCACACGCCTATATATATATATATATATATATATATATATATATATACATATTTTCAAATGTTTTGAAAAAGGCACACATACACATTTATTCCAACGTACTACCGACACGTTATATATTTTACGTGTGTACGTTAACGTCACACCACCATACTTAACTCATATTTATGAGTATATTCAGGTCTTATATCATATGATATAAGTCATGGTGATGACAAATTAAATACGACACGTTAAAAGGTTCTAAACTGAAAATTGTCGTATCGGGCGAATACCGAAACTTCGCCAATGTGTCACGTACTTCCAATAAATAGATGGCCAGCCCCTGCACCTCAAAAATCTTTAAAATTTTCGTGGGTATGATGATGGTCTCAGCCATAAAATCATTCCATGTTGGCACACACCAATCACCCCACATTAAGGCCAAATTGTGGAGATTCCAATTTCAATTTTGTCAGATGTCTAGGCGCCAATTAATCAGCCTTATGAGCTGGATATTAAAGTTTATATTATGTGTATTATGTGTAACATAATATATATAACATGTGCAAAAAGTTGGAATTTAATTAGAGAAAACTCGGGTAACCGATAAACATCGAAAATTCGGTTTTCTACGTACACAACACATGGAACGTTTTTGGCACATCATACGACATGTATCTAGACACTTTTTACATATGGCATACATCTCAAAGTGTCTAGAAAATTAAATCAAGGGCTGATTGGAATATACCATGTGTGTATTATTAAATGTGCACTATTTTACAAAGTTTGCAAAAATAAAATTCAGCACATGTATATACATATTATACACGCCTATACCAGCTTGATGGAGCCTATGTGGAGTCTTGTTGGCATATTGATTGGTCAAGAATCAAGCATACAATGTTGATGACATAAAGGAAGGAGCCACACAAGGTAACAATTCAAACTTATATCTCATTTGTAACACATGCTGAAGTATTAAGAGCTGGCCGAATTTCATCCATTATGAGGTCATAGTTTGTGTCTTGATTAAGATGGATTAATTATAAGACAATCTGGAAGTGTTTTAAATATTTTAGGAATAAAGAAAGTGATATTCTTGAATATCACACATGATGAAAATTTCAGCATGTGTACAATATATCTTGGCCGATTTTTTGTGCTTGTATATGATAAAGTTTTATTCCAAAATTGAGAAAGATGTCTTGTACTAAATGGAGATGGATTTCTTGAATTAAAACAATGCTAAATAGGAAATATTTTGAACAAAAAGTGTATGTAACACATGCTGAAATTTTAGCATGTGCATTTGTCATTCATGGCCGATTTTTTACCTCTTTTTGGAAGAAAATTGTCTTGCTTAATTTATGTGATGATCTTGGAAGTTATGGTAACTATTTTATGATGATTTTGGCACATTTTTAATTGTTATTCTCAGATTTTCCTAGTCATCATATGATGACAACATTCAACCAATCAATGAGTGCCAAGTAAGCAAGAGCTTAATGATCATTCAATGAGGAGATGCCAAGTAAGACATGTCACAATGATGCCATATATTCTTCCAAGGACTTAGAAGATAATTTTCAAGAGGAATAAATTGCTATAGGGGGCGGCCACATTGTTAAAAAGAGGGGAAAAAACAGCCAAACAAAAGCAAGACAAGTCTCACAAGTTCAAAAGTGCAAAAAGAGTCTTCCATTCCCTTCTTCTTCTACATCTTTCTTTCTTCTCTCTAAAAGCCTATTGTACTTACATTCATATACTTGAATAGTCTTCTTATAGACCACCACATATTCTTTTCATTGTTGTAAAAGATTGATCAAGGTGTGATCAATCTTGGACTTGCGAGATGGTGGTGTTCGTGTGAATTGTATTAATCATACAAGGTTTGTAAAGGGTTGGAGTTGATGTGTAACTCCATCAACCTTGTGGTAAGGTGTAATTTGTGTGTGTGATTAGTGTGAACCGAGGAAGGTGTCCTCGAAGACTGGAGTAGGTTGTTTATAACCGAACCAGTATAAAATTCTTGGTGTCATTTACTTTCAGCACTGATTTTCTGTTTCAGCACTGTTTACTGTTTTTAATCATGCTCGTAAAAATAGTAAACGAATTTCAAAAATCACGAAACTTTCAGGAAACATAGCCACACGTTCTAAGGTTCTTTTGGCACAAGTTTCAACCCTTTTGGATAAGTATAAGTCACCCAAACGTCCAAAGTTCTGAGACTAGTGCAGTCTGATTTTCAGGCTTGCAAAGGTTGAGATTTTGATCGTATTTGACTAACTTCCCAAAAGAATTTTTTAAAAACTGTTTCAACCCATTTAAATATAACATATAAGGGGTTAGTGAGTAAAATTTCAGAGCATTTCAAGTTACGTACAAATAGAAATAAATTTGTTTAAATCAGTCTACCATTTCTGGCAGATTCGCGCAATCTGACCACCAACAATGTTTCAAGGGGTTAGAGCTTGAATTTTAATCTGAACTTTTTAGGAGATACTCATAACATCTGAGTCTAAGTTCTCTCCAAATGTCAGAATTTTGGAAGACCTGCAACCTAGTTTTCAAAACGTTTTAAAACGGGTCCTGAAAACAGAAACTGTTTTCAGAAGTTGGGTTTTTGGTTTTAAACATTTTTAAAAACCACATTTTCCGCACCCACTATTCAACCCCCCCTCTAGTGGTGCCTTGTAGATCCTACAATTGGTATCAGAGAGCAGGAACACTCACAACAAAAGGATCCAACGATCTACTTGAGATGGCATCCACTAGCTATAACATCGTGCAAGAAGGAATGTCAACCATAAGGTCTCCTGTCTTTGACGGTGAGTCTTTCGTTCAATGGAAGGTAAGAATAAAACTTTTCTTTATGGCAATTGGTATTGATCTTTGGTCAATTATAGAAGATGGTCCATTTGTTTCATCAAAGTTATCCACTGTAGATGGAGTCACATTAGAGGTCGTTAAGCCTAGGCAAGAGTACATTAGTGATGATAAAAAGAGACTAAGTATGAACGCTAGGGCTATGCAGTTACTTTTAAATGGACTAAGTAAAAGTGAATCAAGCTATGTTTCAAATTGTTCTAGTGCGCAAGAAATGTGGAGAATACTTGAAATGAAACACGAAGGCACTAGTCAAGTAAAAGAATCCAAGATCAACATGCTTATGTCCACACTCGAGTCATTTAAATTATTGCCTAATGAATCTATCGTTGATATGGATCTTCGCTTGACTAACATCTACAATTCTCGTGAGTGTCTTGGCAAAGCCTTTACTATACAGGAAAAGGTACAAAAGGTCTTGCGAAGCCTTCCATCCGAGTGGGACTCTAAAGTAACGGCCATAGAAGAAAGCAAAGAAACTAAATCGATTAAGATGGAAGAACTAATTGGATCACTAAAGGTATATGAAAACAAACTCGCTTTAAGACATTCTGAGTCTATTTCCAATAATGATAAACCTATAGCATTTAAATCAAATGAATACGTCATAGATGATAGTGACATAGATTTCGATGATGGAGACTTAATCACGATGGCTAAAAGATTAAGAAAAATATTGAGAAAATTGATTAAACATAAGTCTACCTTATCTAAGGATCATAAAAATAAAAATAAGGAAATGAAGTGCTATGAATGCGGGAAACTTGGACATCTATCATATGACTGCCCTAATAAAGAAAAGCAAACAAACAAATACCCTGACAAGGATCGGAACAAGAATAGACTCGTCTCATAACCTAAACAAAGGAGAAGAGCCTTCAAAGCCTCCACTTGGAGTGACACATCCGACTCTGAGACCGATGATACGGAAGAACAAAAGGCACAAGTATGCTTTACATCTAAGGCATCAAATGAGGTATCTTCCGACTCTGATTCCGATTCTGAATGGTCTTATGATGATTTATTTAGTCAATATTTAGAATTGCATAAGTTTTCAAAGACTCTTGCAAAAGAAAAGAAACGATTAATTGAAGACAAGAAGTTGTTAGAATCTTCTAACACGAACCTTGTTTCTCAATTAAACGATTCAAAAGAAGAGTCGTCACGCATCATTAATGCATTAAAATCAGAAGTCTCGTCATTGACTACGCACAATAATGAAATGAAATCCGAGATTTCAAACTTGAAATCAAGGAATGCGAATTTAGAGAAAATGGTGAAGAAATTTGATACGGGAACAAACATGCTAGATCATATTATTTCTTCACAAAAGCATGATAGTGATAAAACGGGTTTAGGATACATTGAAACAAATGAAGTATCCATCAAACTAACGAAGTTTGTAGTGTCTAAGAAAGTAGACACTCCAAAACCAAAAATGGCGTCTAAGATGACGCAAAGACCCCCTTTCCCCACATCTCGTCATACTTCTTCTTCATATCATAAGAAATACAATTTTGTACCATATAGATATGAGAAGAAACAAGTGATACACGACATGCATTTCATCCATCTAGATCACACACTACGCACACTAACAAAAGGACATATCAAAAACGTCCTACATATAATGCGTATAAAGGAATTCTTGGCCAAAGGCCAGATGCAGTTGCACCTAAAGAATATTATGTTGTGCTTTCATCACCTTTCTCACCTTTTGGAAGACCTAGAAGGGTCACCCAAATTTGGGTACCAAAAGGGACATCAAAGGGTTGAATAAATAACCTTTAAGAACGCACCTTTGAGATTATTCAAAATGCATGATTTTCTTTTCATCTTTACATGCGCTTTTGATTATATTTCCAAAATAAAGGGGGAGAGAAAGCATGATTTAAGGGGGAGAGAGATACTGGTTGCATAAATCAAGGGGGAGCGGGTTTGAAATTTTGAAATTCAAATTTTGAATTTATGCATGATTGAAGGGGGAGAGATAAGATTTAAATCATGAATATAGGTTATTTTGAAAATCATCAAAAGAGGGAGATTGTAGAGAAAAAGGGGTTTGAGTGATTTCAAAATACATGATTTAAACGTGCATGACATATTGCATAAAAACATGCATGACATAAACGTGCATGACATATTGCATAAAAACGTGCATGACATATTGCATATAACTTGCCTTATATAGTTCATATATAATGTTGCCGTACTAACGAGCCATGAAGCTTTAAAGCTTACATCAAATGGCAAACATTTGTTGTGTTTGAACTATTTTCAGGTGCCACCATTAATGAACTAAACTAGTTCATTAAGTGAAGTACTTAGTTAATTAAACTAAGTAGTTCATTAAAGGAAGCAATATTTGAACATGGCACAAAGGCAACAAGATAAAGAAAGGAATGTCTTCCACTCTCCTCCCCACACTTATATCACACGCCTATATACATATATATACATATTTTCAAATGTTTTGAAAAAGGCACATATACACATTTATTCTAACGTACTACCGACACGTTATATATTTTACGGACGTACGTTAACGTTACACCACCATACTTAAATCATGTTTATGAGTATATTCAGGTCTTATATCATATGATATAAGTCATGGCGATGACAAATTAAATACGACACGTTAAAAGGTTCTAAATCGAAAATTGTCGTATCGGGCGAATACCGAAACTTTGCCAACGTGTCACGTACTTTCCATAAATAGATGGTCAGCCCATACACCTCAAAAATCTTTAAAATTTTCGTGGGTATGATGATGGTCACAGTCCTAAAATCATTCCATGTTGGCACACACAAGTCACCCCACATTAAGGCCAAATTGTGGAGATTTCAATTTCAATTTTGTCACATGTCTAGGCGCCACTTTAATCAGCCTTATGAGCTGGATGTTAAAGTTTATATTATGTATATTATGTGTAACATAATATATAACATGTGCAAAAAGTTGGAATTTAATTAGAAAAAAATCGGGTAATCGATAAACATCGAAAATTCGGTTTTCTACGTACACAACACATGGAACGTTTTTGGCACATCATACGACATGTATCTAGACACTTTTTACATATGTCATACATCTCACAGTGTTCTAGAAAATTAAATTAAGGGCTGATTGGAATATACCATGTATGTATTATTAAATGTGTACTATTTTACAAAGTTTGCAAAAATAAAATTCAGCACATGTATATACATATTATACACGCATATACCAGCTTGATGGAGCCTATGTGGAGCCTTGTTGGCATATTGATTGGTCAAGAATCAAGCATACAATGTTGATGACATAAAGAAATGAGCCACACAAGGTAACAATTCAAACTTATATCTCGTTTGTAACACATGCTGAAAATTTCAGCATGTATATTAAGAGCTGGCCGAATTTCATCCATTATGAGGCCATATTTGGTGTCTTGATTAAGATGGATTAATTATAAGACAATTTGGAAGTGTTTTAAATATTTTAGGAATAAAGAAAGTGATATTCTTGAATATCACACATGCTGAAAATTTCAGCATGTGTACAATATATCTTGGCCGATTTTTTGGGCTTGTATATGATAAAGTTTTATTCCAAAATTGAGGAAGATGTCTTGTACTAAATGGAGATGGATTTCTTGAATTAAAACAATGCTAAATAGGAAATATTTTGAACAAAAAGTGCATGTAACACATGCTGAAATTTCAGCATGTGCATTTGTCATTCATGGCCGATTTTTTACCTCTTTTTGGAAGAAAATTGTCTTGCTTAATTTATGTGATTATCTTGGAAGTTATGGTAACTATTTTATGATGATTTTGGCACATTTTTTAAGTGTTATTCTCAGATTTTCCTAGTCATCAAGTGATGACAACATTCAACCAATCAATGAGTGCCAAGTAAGCAAGAGCTTAATGATCATTCAATGAGGAGATGCCTAGTAAGCAAATACATGTCACAATGATGCCATATATTCTTCCAAGGACTTAGAAGATAATTTTCAAGAGGAATAAATTGCTATAGGGGGCGGCCACATTGTTAAAAAGAGGGGAAAAAACAGCCAAACAAAAGCAAGACAAGTCTCACAAGTTCAAAAGTGCAAAAAGAGTCTTCCATTCCCTTCTTCTTCTACATCTTTCTTTCTTCTCTCTAAAAGCCTATTGTACTTACATTCATATACTTGAATAGGCTTCTTATAGACCACCACATATTCTTTTCATTGTTGTAAAAGATTGATCAAGGTGTGATCAATCTTGGACTTGCGAGATGGTGGTGTTCGTGTGAATTGTATTAATCATACAAGGTTTGTAAAGGGTTGGAGTTGGTGTGTAACTCCATCAACCTTGTGGTAAGGTGTAATTTGTGTGTGTGATTAGTGTAAACCGAGGAAGGTGTCCTCGAAGACTGGAGTAGGTTGTTTATAACCGAACCACTATAAAATTCTTGGTGTCATTTACTTTCAGCACTGATTTTCTGTTTCAGCACTGTTTACTGTTTTTAATAACGCTTGTAAAAATAGTAAACGAATTTAAAAAATCACGAAACTGTCAGGAAACATATCTACACGTTTTAAGGTTCTTTTGGCACAAGTCTCAACCCTTTTGGATAAGTATAAGTCACCCAAACGTCCAAAGTTCTGAGACTAGTCCAGTCTGATTTTCTTGCTTGGAAAAGTTGAGACTTTGATCGTATTTGACTAACTTCCCAAAAGAAGTTTTCAAAACTGTTTCAACCCATTTAAATATAACATATAAGGGGTTAGTGGTTAAAATTTCAGAGCATTTGAAGTTATGTACAAATAGGAATAAATTTTTTTAAATCAGTCTACCATTTCTGGCAGATTCGCGCAATCTGACCACCAACAATTTTTCAAGGGGTTGGAGGTTGAATTTTAATCTGAAATTTTTAGGAGATACTCATAACATCTGAGTCTAAGTTCTCTCCATATTTCAGAATTTTTGAAGACCTGCAACCTAGTTTTCAAAACGTTTTAAAACTGGTCCTGAAAACAGAAACTGTTTTCAGAAGTTGGGTTTTCGGTTTTAAACATTTTTAAAAACCACATTTTCTTCACCCACCCCTCCCCTTCTAGTGGTGCCTTGCAGATCCTACAGTGGTTGCTTGCGGCACATGACGTGTGACCCGAGTTTGTTCTCAAAGTTGAAAAAGGTTACAAAAGGTAGATCGGTGACCTTTTGGAGACAACAATGAAGGAAGAATCATTGGAAAAGGTACAATCGGAAGCCCAAGTACTCTTCAAATCTCCAACGTCTTCTTGGTAAGTAATCTATCCTATAATCTATTTAGCATCTCACAGTTTATTGACAACGGTTTTGATGTGTATTTCACTCATTCATATTGCAACATAATAAATAAAAATGGAGAAACAGTATTAAAAGGAAAAAGAGAAGGGAATACTTTTACACTTTCTATGGATGACATGTTAGACGCTAAAGTTAAATGTTTTATGTCAAATGAATCTAACGTAAATTTGTGGCATAGGCGATTAGGAAACATTGGCATCTCAACGCTTGAAAAGCTTCAACAAAAGAACCTAATACGGGGATTGCCTAAACTTGATTTAGACAATTTTCAGTTGTGTGAATCTTGTATTAAAGGCAAACAAACGCGCGAGTCACTTAAACCCAAAAATGAAATTAGCAAGTCTAGAGTTTTAGAATTACTACACGTTGATTTGTTTGGTCCTAGTCGTACTAAGAGTCTTGGTGGATGCCATTATGCATGTGTTATCGTTGATGATTTTTCTCGCTATACATGGACTTTATTTCTTGCAAATAAAGATGATAGTGCCATTGAAATTACGAAACTAATAAAACAACTTGAAAATGAATATGGTTTGAATGTGAAAAAGATTAGAAGCGATAGATGCGGTGAATTTAAAAACAAGGACATGATTGCGTTTTGTGAAGAAAAAGGAATTAAACACGTGTTTTCGCCACTAGAAAACCACAATTAAATGGAGTAGTAGAAAGAAAAAAATAGGACACTGCAAGAAATCGCTAGAACCATGTTATGTGAAAATAAGTTGCCTAGATTTTTGTGGACAGAAACCGTAAATTGTGCATGCTATATAGTTAATCGTTTGTCAATTAGAAAGAAGATAAATAAAACTCCATATGAAATAGTAAATGATCGCATGCCTAAAATTGATTACTTTCGTATGTTTGGTTTCAAATGTTTTGTTTTGAATACAAAAGACAATTAAGATAAATTTCAATCTAAATCGATTGAATGCATCTTTGTTGGATATTCCGTGAATTCTAAAGCATATAAATATTATAATCCTATCACTAGACAAATTTTAGAATCAATTCATGTGAAGTTTAACGAATTTGGTGAGTTTGAAAAAGATAAAGAATATGAGGACGATTTTGAACTAAAGCCCGTGTTAGATGATATGGAAGAGAGTGTCGTGCATGATGAATCGAGCACCCTAGAAATACACGATCACTTAGAAATGCATGAGAACTTAGAAAATAATCAACCAAGATGGCATAGGGATCACCCACACGATCTCATTATAGGCGATATAACTCAAGGTGTTCGACCACGTAGGAGAATAAATCCGATGAAATAAACCAATTTCATGCTATGATATCCGAAATTGAACCTAAGAATGTTTTTGATGCTTTGAGTGATTCTTCTTGGATTGATGCTATGCATGATGAATTAAATCAATTCACAAGAAGTGATGTATGGGATTTAGGTTCAATTGAAGGGGGAGAGATAAGATTTAAATCATGAATATAGGTTATTTTGAAAATCATCAAAAGAGGGAGATTGTAGAGAAAAAGGGGGTTTGAGTGATTTCAAAATACATGATTTAAACGTGCATGACATATTGCATAAAAACGTGCATGACATAAACGTGCATGACATATTGCATAAAAATGTGCATGACATAAACGTGCATGACATATTGCATATAACTTGCCTTATATAGTTCATATATAATGTTGCCGTACTAACGAGCCATGAAGATTTAAAGCTTACATCAAATGGCAAACATTTGTTGTGTTTGAACTATTTTCAGGTGCCACCATTAATGAACTAAACTAGTTCGTTAAGTGAAGTACTTATTTAAATGAACTAAGTAGTTCATTAATTGGAGATATATTTAGAGAAGGCGTGATGGCAACAAATTAAAACATGGAAAGTCCCTTCTCCATTTGGCATACGCATTATATATATATATGTGTGTGTGTGTGTGTGTATGTATATATATATATTATATATTCAAATTTTTTATAAAAAGGCACAATACACATATATTCTGACGTACTACCGACACGTTACATATATTACAAACGTACGTCAACGTCACACCACTATACTTACCTCATATTTATGAGTACATTCAGGTCTTATATCATATGATATAAGTCATGGTGATGACAAAACAATTACGACACGTTACAAGGTTGTAAACCGAAAATTAT
Source organism: Eustoma russellianum (assembly GCA_036186865.1). Lineage (NCBI taxonomy): Eukaryota > Viridiplantae > Streptophyta > Magnoliopsida > Gentianales > Gentianaceae > Eustoma > Eustoma russellianum. Next base: position 16,881,796 of record AP025066.1, on the reverse strand, counting down.
CGTATCGGGTGACTACCGAAACTTTGCCGACGTGTCACATCTTGCCATATATAGATGGCCAGTCCCTATACTTCAAAAATGGCCAACACTTTCGTGTTTTACATGGTATATTCAGCCATAAAATCATTCCATGTTGGCACACACAAATCACCTCCAATTAAGGCCAAATTATGGAGATTCCAAATTCACCCTTTTAAGCACATGTGGGCGCCAAGTTTAAACAACTTATGAGATGAATATTTAACTTATTTTATGTATATTATTTGTGACATAATATATATGACATGTGCAAAAAGTTTGAATATTAATCGGAGAAAAATTGCGTAATCGACAAAAGTCGAAAATTCGGTTTTCTACAAACACAATACATGGAACGTTTTTGGAATGACTTGTAACATGTATCTAGACACTTTTTACATATTCAATACATGTTAAATTGTACTAGAATATTCAAATTATGGCTGACTGGAATATACCATACATGTGTAATTATTGTTCAATATTTGACAAAGTTTACAAAAGTAAAATTCAACACATGTTCAAGACCTAGTGCATGCCTACCTCAGCCTTGGTGGAGCTTATGTAGAGCTTAGTTGGCATCTCAATTGGTGGAGGATAAGCCACACAAGGTTAGTGACATAATGGAGGGAGCTACACAAGGTAATAATTCAAACTTATTAGCAAATGTAACACATGCTGAAAGTTCAGCATGTGAGAATATGTGTGGCCGATTTTTTTGTCCTTGATGGAGATCAAATTTGCTTCCCAGATTTGTAGGGATTAATTGTTGAATATTTGGCAATGTTTTAAACCTTATTTTTCACATGTTTTAGATGTTAATCTCAGATTTTTAAAGCTACTAAATGGTGACAAGATTGGACCAATCATAAAGTGCCAAGCAAGCAAAGTCTAGACATTAATCCAATCAAGTTGTGCCAAGTAAGCAAGATGGTCTCATATACACACAAGGCATTCTTCCAAGGACATAAAAGAGAATTCTCAAGGTGAAGAAAAACCCTAAGGGGGGCGGCTACTCTCAAATAAAAGGAAGAGAAGAGAGCAAACCAAGACAAGACTACTCTCATATTCCATCAAGTGCAAAGAAGCCTCTACTCTCTTCTTCTACATTTGTTTCTTCTTCTTCTTCTCTCAAGCCTATTGTACTTATATTCAAACATATTGAATAGGCTTTGTTCATACCACCATACACGCATCATTGTTGTAAAAGGTTGATCAAGGTGTGATCAAACCTTCATCCATTCGGTGGTGGTGTTCGTGATCATTGTGATTGCTTGTATCGTTCGTTTAAGGGTGGATGTTGTATGTAACTCCAGCAACCCTTGTGTTAAGGTGTTAATTTTGTTTAGTGATAACCGAAGAAGGTTTCCTCGAAGACTAGAGTAGGTTGATTTAACCGAACCAGTATAAAATCCTTTGTATTCTTTACTTAACTGCACGGTACTTTCACTTTCTAGCATTCTGCATCCATTTCATCACAATTGTAAAAATAGTAAACGAACTTCAAAAATTGTAAAATTTTATAGAAACATAGCCACACCTCTTAAGTTTCATTTGATGCAAGTTTCAACCCATTTAGACAAGTATAGATCAATCAAACGTAAATAGTTCCGAGACTAGTGCAATCTGATTTTCAGATTTGCGAATGTTGAGAACTTCAACGTATTTGACATACTTCCCAAAGGAACTTTTCAAAAATGTTTCAACCCATTAAAATACATATCTTAAGGGGTTTGTCATTAAATTTTCAGACCATTTGGAGTTACGAATTAATCGGAATAAATTTTCAAATCGGAATACTGTTTCTGACAGATTCGCGCACTATGACCACAAACGTATTTTCAAAGGGTTAGAGATTTAATTTTAATCTGAAATTTTTAGAGGGTACTCAGAACATCTGAGATTAGAATCTCGCAAAATTTCAGAGTTTTGGAAGGTCTGTAACCTAGACTTTCAAACGTTTCAAATCAGGATCTGAAAACAAAAACTGTTTTCAGAAGTTGGGTTTTTAGGTCAAAATATCTAGAAAAAACCAAATTTTCTGCACCCACTATTCAACCCTCCCTTCTAATGGTGCCTTACAGGTCTTACAGCTTTCATTGAATGAGTCCATAGATGATGTAACAATTTGATATGAACTGACTATACTTTTAGTGAAAAGATGATTTAGCAATTCGATAAAGACTGAATATTGCTCACATGTTCTTATTTAGGGATGGCAAATAAGTGGGTGTCGCTAAACCCATATCCATACATGCCCCTATAACCGTTTGGAAACGGTATTATTGGATTTTTTTGTCTCTACGGAGGCCCGCAGGTATCCGTATCCATCTCTCTCAAAATTCACTATATGCTTAAAAAAAACACAACCTCTAAAATTTGAAAAACGCTCCACGCCTTAAACAATAACAAACACTATAGTCAACGGCCACCAAAAAATAGAACAAATATATCATCTAGTTTATAAACATCACTTAAATAACAAAAATACAAGTCCAAATCATAAGAAACAGAACATCTCCATATAGAATTTCTTCTGGTTTCATTTATCTCCCGAGTGCAATAGATTTTCTTCTGGTTTCATTTATCTCCCAACTGCAGTAGTGAGTAGGTGAGAGCGGAGGTGAGACGAAACGCTAAAGAAGGAAAATAACCAAAGAAGGGGGAAGCAGCAGAGAAGTATTGTTTGCTTGTCTCTCACTCTTTCTATACACTAGCGATAGCTTTTGCTATCGTTGGAAATACTGGGTATGATTGCTGTTGTTGTTGTTTGTAGCTTGGACAGGCGGAGGGTTGGAAAATATAAATTTATATTTAAATTCTCGTTTTTAATATATATATATATATATATATATATATATATATATATATATTGCGGTATGGCTAGAGAATATTAAAAGTTTCTATGTTATATCGGTGCCCTACTCGTCCCACTGTGGGTTTTAAATTTTACTACTCATACGAGGTCCTTATCCGAATCTAATCCTGCCCAAACAGGTCAGAACAGGTTGGATATCCACCGAGGTGGGTATAATTGTCATTCATATTCTCATTGAATGAGTCAAAAGATGATGACATATAAGTTGAGAAGTTGAGTTAGAAGACGTTGTATCCTTGGGTAGGTGGTATAGAAATTGGAGGGGAGGAAATCTTTGAGGCCAAAAGATCCAAAACCAAATTCTTTCACTAATATTATCATTCCTTTGGTTGTCCTATTGTGCCATTCAAAAACAATATATCATGAAACATTAGGATATGCAGTAACATAATTTCAATGCTGATTTACCAATTGTTTTGCAACTTTAGGAACTAATCGTGTTATTAGTGCTGAACATATTCTATCAAATTAAATAGGTATATGCTTGTGCATGTAAATATGTGCCTGTGTGTTTGCATTTAAACTATGAGAAGAGAATAATGTGTAGACTTAAGAGAATAATGTGTAGACTTACGTGTCACCGTTAGTATTGATGGAAACAGGGAAGCCAACGTTGATCTTGCAAGAAGCAGGAATCTTGCTCAAGAACCTATCTTGAACACCAGGGAAATTCTTGACACCAGTCTTGAGGCATCTGCAAATGTCCTTGTCATTAACGGATTTCACGCTCTGAGCCAGGCGCTGCAGCCCACTGCAGCATGCCGGAGACGGGCTCTGATATTTGCCCTGCGCGAATTTCACGCAGGCAGCCGCGCTCATGTCTATGTCAAATCGATTGAATCAACAAAACTAACAACGCACAAGAAGAATTAAGAAGAGATTCAGAAAGAAAAGACGTAGTTTCGCAGAGAGAATTAACAAAAACGGTTATACAATCCACACACTTGAAGGAGAGAGCCTCAGTTCATCCTTATACAACGAAGAAGAAGAAGAAAAATAGATTACACATGAAATGACATTTCTGCCCTTAATAACCGCCAGCACATAAAAGTAATGAGAGGGTACAATAGACATTTCAAACATTTTAAACTATTTCCGCATGCGCCTAATCCTTCTTCAACCGTCATCCTCTTCTTTGTTGCAGTTCGTTGCAAACTAGATGCTGCACCTGTAGCAACCTTCACGTGCTCACTCCCAAACTGCCTCACACGGATTGCCAACTCATCAATTCTTCATCTTGACCCACAATTCATTGTTTGATCCAACTATAGTTATCAAACCAATGCTACTGCACATTGGATCAAGCTCCCTGCACATTCTCATCTACAGAACATATTGTAACACCCCCCTCGAAACTGACTTGCCAAAAATATTGCAAACTCCCATAGCACTTGTCAAGTTTCACAAAGTAACAGAATCCAACGCCTTTGTAAAAGCATCAGTCAATTGATTCTGATCTAATAGGCATAGGATGAATCACCCCCTGCTGGTATTTCTCTCTGACAATGTGACAATCAATTTCAATGTGTTTTGTTCTTTCATGAAATACAGGATTCTCTAGAATGTATATAGCGATTTTGTTGTCACAAAACAACTCAACTGGTTTCAATTGTTTTACTCCCAAGTCATTTAAAAGATATAAAAGCCATTGCACCTCACAAGTTGCCATCGCCAAGGCTCTATATTCAGCTTCAGATGAAGATTTCGAAACGGTGATGTGTTTCTTAGCTCTTTAGGAAATCAATGACTCGCCCAAGAAAACGCAATATCCTGTGATAGATTTCCTCGTTTCAACACACCCACCCCAGTCAGAATCAGTAAATGCTTTCAATTCCATCATTCCACTGCTAGCATGCAACAGTCCTTGACCTGCTGTTCCTTTTAGATATCTTAACAGTCTGTGTGCTGCTTTAAGATGTAACTCTGTAGGTTTATCTAGAAACTGACTTCATTGTTGAACTGTAAAAGAGATATCTGGTCTTGTGATGGTAAGATATATCAGCTTGCCTATGAGCCTTCTGTATTATGAAATATTCTGTATAAGTTGTGAGTCATCATGTGCCGACTTTAAGTTTTGCTCCATAGGACTTCTTGCAGGCTTTGAACCCAAGAAACCAGCTTGGTCAACTAATTCCAATGCATACTTCCTTTGAGAAATCATTATCCCGCACTGCGACCTAGCCACCTCAATACCAGGGAAGTATTTAAGAGGGCCTAAATCCTTAATCTACAAAGTTTGGTGCAATGCCTGTTTGAGCTGAGTGATATGGGCCAAGGAGTTGCTGGCAACAATTATGTAATCAACGTAGACCACAACAACTAAACAGACAGTATCAGTATGTTTGAAGAACATAGTGTAGTCATTTTTGGATTGCATATAACCGTAATTTGTAAGAAACTTGGTGAGTTTAAGGTTCCATTCTCTGCTTGATTGTTTCAAGCCATATAGGGATTTACGTAATCTGTACACTGTATTGGGATCAGGAGCATCAATACCTTCAAGCAATGTCATGTATATTTCTTGGCTAAGGTTAAGAATGCATTGTTGACATCCAACTGATGTACATGCCACTGTTTTAAAGCAGAAATAGCAAGAATTAATCTTACAGTGGTTAGCTTAGCAACGGGGGAGAATGTGTCTGTGTAATCAACACCCAGCTGCTGGGTGAACCCTTTTGCCACAAGCCTGGCCTTGTATCTCTCTATACTACCATCAGGTTTATACTTCACCTTATAGACCCATTTGCAGCCAATGAGTTTCTTGCCAGCTGGAAGGGAAACCAACTCCTAGGTCTAATTGGCTTCGAGTGCAGCCAATTCCATTTGCATTGCTTTCTGCCAATGAACAGATTTGACTGCTTCCTGATAAGATGTTGGCTCCTGTATCACACTAATATTGAGAGCATATGTTTTATATTTTGGTGTTAGTGAATCAAAAGACATGTAATCCTCAATGGGGTATTGAGTGCATGGAATGGAAGCAGATGATGAGGGGAAGTCAGAAGATGATGGGTTTGATATAAGGCCACAATAGTAATCCTTAAGGTAGGTGGGAGGTTGTTTGGGTCTTGTAGATCTTGAGGTGTTATTGGAAGGTGCCTCAAAGGGTAAGTGCATTTCAAGACCAGTACATGGCTGAGAAATAGTCTGAGGTGTAGAATGTTCAGATGAACTGGTGTCATCTGAGGTTGTGTCTGGTGTCTGGTCAGTGTTTTGATGCATAGATGTACTTCGTGATGATGAGGTTAGTAAGTCATTGGATGAGTGTATTGGTGAGACATGTAATGAGTCATTGGTCCGAGCAAATGACTTGGAGAGGTCACTTGCACAACTGGTAGAAGGAGGTGGACATGGAGGACTGGAATGGGATTGAGTTACAAATGGAAAGGTATTCTCATGAAATTGGACATCTCTGGAAATAAAAATGACTTTTGTGGCAATATTCAATAGCTGACACCCTTTAGTATGATAGGGCAATCAAAGATAGACACATGGTATAGCTCTTGGTTCAAATTTAATCTTCTGTGATGAGGTGTTGCTAGCAAACGCTAAGAAGCCAAACACCTTGAGGTTCTGATATAAGGATGTCTGGTTAAAAAGACAAGAGTAAGGTGTTTGTTGTTTTAATAATGGTGTGGGTAGGATGTTGATAAGGTGGACTACATACTGGGCACAGAACCCCCAGTACTGAGTAGGTATATTGGCTTGGATTTTGTAATGGCTCTGGCTATGTTGAGTATGTGTTGATGCTTGCGTTCAACAACCCTACTTTGTTGTGGAGTGTTGACGCAGCTTGTTTGGTGTATGATTCCTTTGGACATGAAGAACTTATCCATCTTGAATTTTTGACCATTACCAGTCCTTATACAATTAATGCTCTTATTAAACTGATTGTGAATGTACGGATAGAAGCTTTCATGATATGTCTGGTTTGGGATTTCAGTTTGAGTAAATAAATCCATGTATATCGGATATGATCATCAACAATTGTAAGGAAATATCGTTGGCCATACACAGTGGGGTGTTTATAAGGACCCCAAATATCAACATGTATAAGATCAAATGATGACTTAGAAACAGATTCAGATACATAAAATGGCTTTCTTCTCATCTTTGCCAAAGGGCATACAGTGCATTGATATGCATTGTCATGAACAGACACAGAATGATCAAGATTATGTATTTCTCTTACTCTAGGTAACGAGACATGACCTAATCTATAGTGCCACAGTATTGAAGGATTTGAGACTTGATCATTGACTGACAGGCATTTAGATGAACTGTCTGACTGGTTAGGAATACCATGAAGATAGTATAATCCTCTGTGTTGTTCAGCTGAACCAATCGTCTTCAGGGACATACGCTCCTGAATGACACAATAATGTCGAAAGAACTGAATAAGTATAGAGTGAATGGAGAGAATCTTGCTAACTGAAAGAAGATTGTATTTAAATGAGGGAACGAATAAGACATTATAGATGGACATGAATGAATTTATGACGACTGAGCCAATGTGTGTAGCATTCACTGACATGTTATTGGGTAATTTGATAGACAAAGATTCAATAGGTTTGTAAGAATGGAAAAGATCGAGGTTACAAGATTTGTGATCAGTATCACCTGAACCTAAAATCCATACGTTCAAATTATTAGAGTGACAATTACCTTGATCATTATCTAGGAGAGCAGACATAACTGCTCCTTGACCTCCAGCAATGCTCGTAGAATTCTGGACTAACTGACCTCCATCATTCACATTCAACATGGCCATCAGCCTTTGCATCTGTTCTGGTGTAAGCAAAGGGGCTTGGCACGCTCTGTTCCCCTGCTTCATCTGTTAGAACCATCATCTCCTCCTGTTACTTCAGTCATATTTACTTGGCTCTTGGGCTTGAAACTTGGAGGATATCCATGTTTCTTATAACATCTTTGCTCTACATGCCCAATCATCCCACAATGCGTACAAACGGGCCTTTTTGAGTTGTTTGAAAAAAATCTTCTACTTCCTCTTTTGTAACTGCCATTTCTACTTCTACCACTGTAAGTGCTGACACTAGCAGCCAAATTCGCACCTTCAAGGTTATCCACCAACAATGTTGTTGGATTGTTGTTAAGAGAGTCTTGTACATTCAAGCCATTCAACTTCCTTTCGTATTTCAGAGCCATGGCAAACACTAAATCAATCTTAGGGAGAGGAGTCATCACAAACACTTGTGACTTAACTGGATCATACTCCTCATTCAATCCTTTCAAGAATTTCACTACACATTCAGTTTATACAAACTCATGCATCTTTGTTCCTACATTACATCTGCATCCATTCATGTACATACGGGAATAGGCTTCAACGCCATCATTTCTTCCCACAACACCTTTACTCTAGTAAAATAGTCATTTACTGAATCATTTTCCTTTTTAATTCCATTAAAGTTCTCAAGTAGGTCTGACAACTTAAATGCATCTCCTGTGCCATATCTGCGTTTCAAATCATTCCATACTTCTAATGCACTATCATACCACATTATACTTTGTGCTATAGTGGGCAATACGCTATTCATAATCCAGGAATGGACCATAGAATTTACCTGCCTCCAAGCAGGATATTGCAGATCAGTCAATGGTGGCTGCTATGTAGATCCATCAATAAAACCAATTTTGTTCTTCACAATCAACGCCTTCTGAAACATCCTACTCCATGAATAAAAATTGTGTGGATTCAGCGGTGGTTGAGTCAAAATTATGGCTGGACTATCATTAGGATGAAGATAATAAGGACTGCTTGCAGAATTTTCTGATAAATGCGATCCTCCGCTTCTCTGAGAACTGGATGTAGAGGCCATTTCAACACCACACAATTGCGGAACACTTGGATCTAACTTGACTATGTGATTTCAACAATCAATGGAATCGCTCTGATACCATGTCAAATTGATTGAAGCAACAAAACTAACAACGCACAAGAAGAATTAAGAAGAGATTCAGAAAGAAAAGACGTAGTTTCGCAGAGAGAATTAACAAAAACGGTTATATAATCCACACACTTGAAGGAGAGAGCCTCAGCTCATCCTTATACAACGAAGAAGAAGAAGAAAAACAAATTACACATGAAATGACATTTCTGCCCTTAATAACTGCCAGCACATAAAAGTAATGAGAGGGTACAACGGACATTCAAACATTTTAAACTATTCCTGCCTGCGCCGAATCCTTCTTCAACCGTCATCCTCTTCTTCGTTGCACTTCGTTGCAAACCAGATGCTGCACTGCAGCAACCTTCATGTGCTCACTCCCAAACTGCCACACACGGATTGCCAACTCATCAATTCTTCATCTTGACCCTCAATTCATTGTTTGATCCAACGATGGTTATCAAACCAATGCTACTGCACATTGGATCAAGCTCCCTCCACATTCTCATCTTCAGAACATATTGTAACAGTCTACGACGCCACAATGCTGAAATGAGATACGCAGAAGAAAAGGCCACAGAAGAGAAGGGTTGAGAGGAAAATGTTCTTCATGTTTAGTTTGAAGGCTAGTTTTAGGGAACGAAACCAGGATGTTGAATGTTTTGTGAATATTGAGGTTAATGGGTGAGGATATTTGAGAAACTTCAGCTCCTTTTAGGCCATCTCGTGCACCAAAACATCTATTTGGTGCAAAAAACCCCTCCAACCAAGCACCAAACTTTGCACCAAATAGGTGAAAATGAATAGTGTTGCACCAAATAGGTGCAACACTATTCATTGCATCAAATCACTATTCATCTGCCACATCATCATTTTAAGCATATTAATAAAATTTTAATATCGTTAATTTCATTATAATAATTTTAATTTTGTTAATTTCGTTATAAAAATTTTAATTTCATTAATTTTGTTATAAAAATTTTAATTTCGTTAATTTCGTTATAAGAAAAAATTATATAAAAAAAATAAAAATAAAATAAGATTCATAACTAATGAATACTTACGTTGAATTTATATGAATGTTAAATTTGTGTTAAATTATTTATAATAATGAATTAAAAATAGAATGTTAGAAGAATCTTTAAGGAATATTCTTATTTGGTGTTGGATTTGGTGTTTGTGGTTGGAGTACTTTTTAATGTTTATTACACCAAATAGGTGATTTGATGTAAAATTTGGTGTTTTAGGTTGGGGATGGTCTTATAGTGACAAGTTTGTAAGAAATTGTATCGGAGTGCGTGAAATTTGAGCTTCTCAATGCAAACCGATGGATAAAACTTGCAGGGTTTGTCATTGGGATTTTCAAAGCAAAAATAGACATGACTTGAAGCTAGGGCCAGTGGAATTTATCTTTGAGATTTTGCCCTATGACAAAATAAGATCTAATATGTATGATCGATACTAGGGATCCGACTGTTTAATTTTATTCTACTATGTATGCCGTTCTCTATTTTAAATTCGTTCATTTATTTTCATGCTACAAAGATTAATTAGTTGGGTTATCAATACTTGACGATAACTTTAAGGAAGGTTTTGAATTTATGACTAAATACAAGTTTTTTTCTTACTTTTTTGGTCGAATTGAAGAAGACTAGATATATAGAAATTGGAACTTAGGATGATTTCTTGAAACTAAGATATCGATGGAGTATGTTAGCATTGTTAGTTTGGGAAAATATATATCTATCCCTCCACTGTATAACGCGGTAAGTTTTATTGTGATTAATAAATACAATAAGGTATCGATGGAGTGTGTTAGCATTGTCTATCCACATTGTTGTAGCCTGTTTTTTCTTTATTCATGTTGACGAACATTATTTCTTAATCGTCAACGGCCAGAATATGTCAGCAATAAGTAAATAAGGCCTTAAAAAAAATGGTTAGAAATGTTATGGATATATTAGAATCTCAAGGATAAACATGATGTTGATATACATTGTAGAGATAGACATTATGTTAGATGTGGATATCCAAAGTGTTATATCTTTTGTAGTATTTTGTCCAAGTTTATCTTCACTCCATTGAGTCCTATAAATAGGACCACATATCATATATGAAAGACACACCTTGAGATACAAAGTTCTCTAGTTTCTCTTCTCTAATATATTCTTGCTTGAGTTTATAACACGTAACAAAACGCAACATCAATCCTTGGTAAAATCATTTAACATGTTTCGTCCTTTTTTTTCATATACATATATAAACAGCATGTCTCGTCTTTCTTCCTTTTGTCATATACATATATGAACAGCTTTAATATAATATGATAAAACATACTATATTATTATAATAAGTACGTTAATTTTGATTTATATATATATACATTGACTATATCATTACAGTTATTTACGTACAAATATTTGATATACCTGAAGTATATCAATGTCACTATTTATATTTGACATACTTGAAGTATGAATAATTATCATGCCTAAAGCATGACATGATTAAATAAGCGACATGCCCGAAGCATGAATAGTCGTTATGCCCGAAGCATAAATCATTGTTATAAGTAATTATCGTGTCTGAAGCATGACATGACTAAATAACCGACATGTCCGCAACATGAATAGTTGTTATTGTAGCGCCCCGTCCTGAACCCTAGGGTCAGAACCGGTACGCCCGCCGTATTCCACTAAGGGATATACAAGGTATCTGTATGAAACCCCTGCACTTATCAAAATGGCAGAGTATTCGATTGCGGAAGCGAATTAAATCAACTCAAACCCTAAATCAAAAGTAAAATCCCCGAAATCATATATAGTCAACATCAAGTCAAAATCTCCTAAACGTCATCGTAAAGTTCGTAAAATAAAATCCCTAAGCTAAGTCCTCAAATGAAATAATAAATAAAATAACTTCCTCAATTCTTGATCCTCAATCTCCAAATAGTCTCTACGAGTCCCACTGAGCCCACTCTGAATATTCTCTAACCCATATGTAATCATACCCTGAATCGTCTGCAAGAAACAAAACGAACGGTGTGAGCGACAAAAACGTCACTCAGTAGGTACCCTGCCTGCATCGGCCCTGTGAGATCATACATGCTAGGACAGTAGTGAAATACGTATAAGTACGTTAATACGAAAATAGACTGTCCACGTTTTCACAAATACGTATAACGGTCATAACTTCTTAAAACAATCAAAACACATAATCGTGCGAAATGAGCGTGAAATGCAATGCCACATACGTGATGCATGATAAACCTACATTCTTAGAAACATTCATCTAATCGTGCAATGCATGACCCCGGGTTCTAACAGAACGGAACGGAACGGAACAGATCAGATATGCGACTTACGTCTCGCATCTCCTAACAGAACAGAACGGAACAGAACAGAACATATCATATATGCAATGTCATGATGCATGAATGCACTGAATTCACGTACGGAATCTTTACTTTACTTTCTCTTTTCCGTTTCCCCTTTTCTTTTTTCCTTTTTCTTTTCCTTTTCTTTTTCTTTTTCTTTTTTCTTATCTTTCACGCCCTCAGTTCCTTTCCCCATCTCCTTCTCTGATTATCGCTTCCCCCTACTCTGAATCTCTCCTTCCCCTTCTAAATTCCAATTTCCCTCCCCCTGCACATTCCCTCACGGCACCACTCCCCCTCCCCAAGCCCGCACCCCCCAGCCACCTTTCCCCTCCAACCGCCCCCTAACCAGACCCCCCCTTCAGCCGGCCCTCCTGACCAGCCCCCTACCCCAGCCGCCCCCACCTAACCAGCCGCACCACGCTCCCCCTGACCAGCCTCTCAGCCGGCCCCCTCCCCCTTGTTCCTCCTTCCGGCAGCACGTGGTCATAGCTCACCACAACCGGCCACGCGCCGCTGTCACAAACACTTCTTCCTACGATTTTGGTATTCACACGCACATCAAAAATCAAATCTTTTTCGAGTTTTCCATAAGAAAATAGCATCATACATATATATACATATACGATCATATGTACAGACATATAATTCATCACATATACATGTAATCTAATAATCAAACATCTATACAATCACAAATACCAATGCACGATCTCGTTTTCATAGAGGAATTAAAGACTATCGTTTTTACATTCAACGGATGATAAGGGGGCACCTACCTGGCAGTTAAAGGAAGTTTACTATGCGTTTGAAGGGTTGATCGGTTGGTAGTGCTCCTCCTGCTCTTCCCTAAAACCGGCGGCCTTGTGGTTGTGATGGAAAGAATCGCTTCTTTTCCCCTCTCTGGAGAAAGCGGTCGTATATTTTGTGAGGGAGGAGATGAGTATTCATGTATTAAATAGAAATTTGATTAGGGTTTAGGGAAAATTTGATAATCAAATTAGGTTTTCTAATTAATTAGGCCCAATTGACCTTTTTACCCTTATTTAAAAAATGGGATATAACATTCTCCCCTCCTTACAAAAAGTTTCGTCCTCGAAACTTGTGTATTACTAAATCAATAACTTAGTATAGTTCTACTTGATCTATTTACCTAGATAATGACCGAACTTAGAATCCCTTCGTATTCTGATGCGTTACCCATTTTACTTCCTCGATACATGATTAAGTCCTCAAATCATTCAGTGTGTATGTATACAATGTAATCTTTAAATCCATTGTCCTCCGTCTAATAGATCGTAATCTATTCTTTCTATAGTTCTCGAATCAACCTTAAGGGTATCGTCAATATACTGGCTTCATGACTTAATCGTCGGTCTATATCGTACTTATATTTGCTACCATGACCAACCCTCTAAAATAATTTCTTAGGTGTATTACAATCTTTAACTTAACGCCTTGTTCACAAGACTCATCCCTAAAGTTGTATGTATTTTTTAGAATACATTGTACTCTAGTACGATTTAATTTAGTCATCACTAACATCTTACAAGATGATCTAGTCCTTATAGGGTTCAATCCTTACTTAATTCTCTATAATTAGTGCTTACAAACTACCACTTATACGACTTGACGTGTATCATTCAACTTATTACAATCTACAATACCGGATCCTTAAACTTATCACATATGATCCATCCCTTAGATAATTAACCATACTAACATCCTTTGTGTATGCCAATATGGTAACCGTTACCCTTCCTTAACACAACCAAGTCTTCAAAATCAGTTCTTATATACTTACAACTAGCTCTATGATCATGCTCTTAATTTCTCAGATATATCGTCAGCAGCCTAGTATATGAAATATGTGTATCGACATATTTTTCTTCAAGTTAAAATGAAAGTAGCTTACGTAGCTATAATTTTGAATATATCTTTAACTATTTAAAATACTAAACCTTCTACTTTTTTTGTAGACACAACATCCAAAGTACCATAGGTTTGTTTTCGTAACGCAATATCTCAAATGACCATTTTAAAAACGATGATATAACTTGTTCGTAAGGCATTTTGGTAAAATTGCGTCATAACAGTTGAAAACTTAATAACGTAAGGTTTTATGAAACGATTTGAATATGGTACCTTCCGTTTTTAAAACAGGTATATATTTTGAAGGCTACTTTTTTTTTCTTCACAAACGTTAAGTAAGTTTATCGCAAACGGATAAATAACTTCGAAAACATTTAAACGGTTAAATTGCTTGTGATATCGCTAGTCGTCAAATTAAATTTATTTTGACTAAAAAAATAGATGTAACAACAACGGAAATTTAAAATATTCTGTAAGAAATATATAAGCACATCTTTTTTTTTGCAAGAACATCAATATTTTAAAAGTTTTTCCCTTTTCAAAGTCGTCAAAAGAATTGGAATTTTTATTATGCTGATTTATAAGTACGGAAAAATTTAGCCTTGTAAATTTTAGTAGACTATATAAAGAAATGTGACTTAATAAGGTATTTTCAAAAATTAAATGTTTTTGAAGTCCCTGTAAAGTATAGATATAGCTCTGTGTACGTGCTTATATAAAATATTTATCTTCTAGAGAAATAATAGTCCAATATTTCGTATAGATTCCATAATCCATCCTTATTTTCAAAAGAACAATCCGTCTATGTATCATTTCTTATAAGTCTATGTAACGCCCCGGTCCGATACCATCATCGGAACCAGTGCACCCGCCGTAGTCTACTATGAGAACTACGAAGCGTCAAAGCAGATCAAGCGTACATCATTCATGACGTAAGATAAATCAGCGGAAACGTCATCCAATTTAAAACTTCATCATCATTAATACAACCAGAAAGTACAGCGGAAATAAAAGGGTGTTCAGACAACTGTCTAACTTATCCTCCAGTACAGCATAATAAACATCAAGTTTTCCAACATAAAGAAAGTAAGCAAACATCTATCTACTTCCATGTCCATCATCCCACTGAGCCCACTCGCCATCGTCTTCGATAAATATCATTTCATATTCCGGCTCACCTGAAAAGGAATAGAGTATCTGTCCTTAGCGAAATTATCGCCAGCAAGTAACCCGTCTATACACCTTACGGGACCACACATGACGAGCCACCAGTGTATAAGTCATTGCCCAAAATAAGGTGCTCGGGTTCGCAAATAGCATCTTCATAAGAATTCCTCAAATAGATAAAACACATAAATGATACACGGATACGAGAACAAACATGTACTAAAACAACATATCACATAAGCAAGTCATAAGCTAGTCACATTTCTTACATGTCAAATCTTATGCTTCGTGTAACATGATGCATGAACTTCTTTAAAACCACACATAACACACATGCATAAGTCTTCTTTCATAAACATGTCATGCGTGTCATTTCACAAACTTTTCATAATACTTCTTATCATATTCTTCGCGTAGCAGAACTTTATACCCTGTGGGTGATCAGTCCACAGCAAACAGAACTTTATACCCCGTGCTGAAAGGTCCACGGCCCCATAACATATAACTTTATACCCCGTGCTGAAAGGTCCACGGTCCCATTACGTATATCATATATCCGTGCTGAAAGGTCCACGGCCCCATTACATATATCATATATCCGTGCTGAAAGGTCCACGGCCCCATTACATATATCATATATCCTTGCTGAAAGGTCCACGGCCCCATAAAATAACTTTATTTTCCGTGCTGATAGGTCCACGGCCCCATAAAATACTTTATACCCTGCTTTTGCAGGCGTGACTTTTATACCCTGCGATCAACCAGCAGCCATCTTGTCTTTCGAAAACTTCAAACTTTTCTTGTAAACACATGTTCTTTCGCAAAGCAATTCTCAAATCAAATGCAAGTGCCCATGTCATGATGCAGAATGCTCATGTAACATCATATCAAACGTGTAAACATGCACACACACTTTACATATCAAGTACAAAGTCCTGAACCTCTATCACATCCTGCTCGTATCATTTCATGTCCCTTCGTATTACGAAATCATCTCAAGTTCACACTTAACCTTGCTCGTTCATACTTCCTCAAACACACCCTTTTCGTACCATTTTGTGCTCTTTCATATTGTTAACTCACTTTGGATTCATACCTAACTCTACTCATTCACACTTAACGTTTACAACTCAAATACACCTCATTCATACCACTTCATGCCCTTTCGTATCACGAATCCACTTCGAATTCATACTTAACCTTACTCATTCACACTTAATGTTTACAACTCTAGCACACTTTCAAAACACTTTGTAATTTATGAGCAATGGAAGATAATAAAGGTATCTCACACACACATCTTACATATCAAGTATACGGTCTTGCACCTCAAACACTCCCTGTTTGTATCTTTCCAAGTCCGTTCGTCTCACTAATTCACTTGGGATTCAATCTTATTCTTACTTAGTCAATCTTACCATCTATTCCTCAATTACACCTCAAATACCCTTGCATTTTATGTTCAAAGGAAGTGTATAAAGTTTCTACACTTACATAGGGCGCCTAAAGGGTCAAAAAGACTTCCAGTATACTTGGAACGCCACATGAGGCGCCTAAAGTGACATAAAGCGCCTATACTAGGCGTTCGAAGTGTTCGAGGATGTGCCGTAGAGATTGAACGCCTACATGAAGCGCCTAATGTGACATAGAGCGCCTAATGTAGGTGTTCGAAGTGTACGGCGATGCTTCAGGACACATTGAACGCTACATTAGGCGCCTAATGTGACTTGAAGCGCCTAATGTAGGTGTTCGAAGTGTTCTAACGGTTCTAAACTGCAGTTTTTCTGCAGTAACTTCCACCCAACACCTTTCTTCTTCAACCCTTTCATGTTCAACACTTCAAGATCCATCTTAGTTCCTGGATTCATCATGCTTAACACACAACTAACATGATTTGATTCTTAAACAAGCAAACTAGTATCCACCCTAAACCTTCTATCACCCACAACTTTTAATAGATATCTTCAAACCTTCCAACCCAACAAGTCTTACAACAATGTCAACATTCATCCTTCCACTCCCTGCAAACACACTCAGAGCATCCAAGGTGTAATCACCAAACTTAAGAACTTACACAAGGACAATGAACACATCACGTATAACACTCTTGTGGGCATATTTAACAACAAAGATCACAACATAATTATTTTCAGATATAGGCCCAAAGAACATAACTTTGCTCAACAACAACAACAATTACACATATAATAAAGCATTTAGCATAGACAAGTCAAAACTACTAACGTGTGATCCAAGTTTTCTCTTTGTAAGAACATAGGGCCTAAAGTATCAAAATTTGCATAAAGCGTATAGAAAGATTACTTGCCTTTGTTTCTAGTTAGCCTTACGAGTGTACTGCAGGATTTCGAGAAAGGTTGCACCTAGATTGACCGCTCTTTCTTCCTTTTCTTCTTCTCTTCTTCTTCTTCCTATTTTCTCCTTCTCTTTTCTCTCTAGGCGTTTTTCTTCCCCCTCTTTCTTTGCCTTTCAACCTCCCCCTTTATGATAATGGGGAGTTATACCAAAGTATGGTGTAACTCCCCTATCATTTAGTAGGGGTACTTTTGGTAATTTACCTAATTTCCTTAATTCTCACTTTTAACACCTTTTCCTTGTTTTTCTATATTTTATGTTACTAAGTCTCATAGCCTACAAAATTAATTAAATTGCATTTAAGGTTGACTTTTAAGTATTGAAAGTCGCGCTTAAAAGTCACGGGGTATGACAGTCTAACCTTCGCCTACTATGATAAAATCCTTAACTTAAATTGTCGAATCCTAGCATGACACACTAAATATTTATCGACTTAAGGTATTCTAATTCGCCATGCTTCTGTGCGCCATACTGATCTACTGTATTTCTTTAATTGGTTATTTGAACCGCTAATTATCCTGGTTAAATCTCATTTGAACAAGCAACCACTACTGGTTCACGCTTACTCTATTTCAATTCAAGCCTGCTAGATTCAAACCAAATGTTTTGATGTCAACACTTAACCCACAATTTTGTAATGATATAGTATTCCAAGATACATACTATAGTCGATTATCGCATGCCGCTGTTGTTCACTACCTCTAATAAGACTAATATCGTCGACCTATTTTGATTACCCTACATTCAACATCTTAACCCTAGACTATAAATTCCTTTGTACAATATCCTTAACTAAACTCTATTGATTATAACGCTAATCGTTATTTAGTTTTTACCATTCTACTATAAATCATCTCTTAGTATTTGTTATACTATTATAATTCTTTTCTTAGCAGCTATAGTCACAACTTAGACCTAAACCTGCTCTGATGTTACCGTACAAGTAGAGATGTGGACCCGCTTTACTTTATCCTAATGGTACTAAGTGCCATATTGCAGTTATGGTAAGGCAACCCGAGTTACTGTATGACCCATTAATATGTCAACTAACGTTTGTAGTAGGATATTCTAGTTAACATTGTAATTCATTCAAATCAATTATATAGTATTCAACTAGGGTCACTAAGATCATAGCTTAGAGAGTTATGATCAACCTCAGATAAGGGAGAATCGTATGGGATACCCTAGGTATACGTGTTTTGAAACCGATCGACTTCTTAAGTTTAAGATCATAACTTATTTCTAGGATTGTTCTTGGCATCATCATTTCTTAAGTCTAAGATCACGTCTTATTTCCAAATCATAATTAGTACATAATCAACACTTATTACTAAATCAGTACTTATGTCTAAAGTCAACTCTTAATCGAGATCGTTATTTATATCTAAGATCACGCCTTATATTCAGGATCATCACTTATAACTAAGATCAGTACCTATGTTCATGATCATCGCTTATGTTCAAATCATCACGTATGTATAAGATTGTGACTTAGAGGCAAAATCGTAACTTATTTTCTAATATCATGGCCTAATTCTACATTTCCGCCGTGCATCTAGAGCCATGCTCTGAAGATTGTACTGTCAGCACGTAATACCTCTTAAACTCATTCTAAAATTAGATCCAAGTGATCAGTGGTGTCAGTTTTGTTGCACCACCACTCCTCTACATCCGTTTTAGAAGAGTCTCAAGTCCCAAGTGCGGTGGTGGAGCCTGTGGCTACCGATGTTATTGCGCCACAGCTTGGGCCATGACCAGTAGTGCGTCGGTCAGGGTCTGGGGAAGCACGACCTGCGGTGGAGCCCTATTCTCAGAAGAATTCCTATTGCCGTTCATATCGTTCTCCTTTCTTGGCGGCATTTTGCTATGACAAGAAAATTTTCAGTTTTGGCCAAGGGCATTTCAGGAAATATATAACTCAAGAAATAGAAAACAGTCAAATACATATAAACAAAACGAAATAGAAACCAACCGTGCCCCCAGTCTGATCATCACTTAGTCTAAATCAAACTTATTCTAGGTCAAACTTAGTCTCAGATCATAGCTTACGTCTAGAATCAAACTTAGTCTCAGATCACAGCTTATGTCTAGAATCAAACTTAGTCTAAGATAAAACTTACATCTATTATCAGAACTTAAATCTATAGTAATCTCTTACATCTAAAACCATTTGTTAATTCTACGTTTTCCGCAGTAGATCTAGAGCCTCGGCTCTGATACCACCTGTAGCGCCCTGCCTTGAACCCTAGGGTCAGAACCGGTACGCCCGCCGTATTCAACTAAGGGATATACAAGGTATCCGTATGAAACCCCTGCACTTATCAAAACAGCAGAGTATTCGAATGCGGAAGCAAATTAAATCAACTCAAACCCTAAATCAAAAGTAAAATCCCCGAAATCATATATAGTGAACATCAAGTCAAAATCTCCTAAACGTCATCATAAAGTTCGTAAAATAAAATCCCTAAGCTAAGTCCTCAAATGAAATAATAAATAAAATAACTTCCTCAATTCTTGATCCTTAATCTCCAAATAGTCTCTACGAGTCCCACTGAGCCCACTCTGAATCTTCTCCAACCCATATGTAATCATACCCTGAATTGTCTGCAAGAAACAAAACGAACGGTGTGAGCGACAGAAACGTCACTCAGTAGGTACCCTGCCTGCATCGGCCCTGTGAGATCACACATGCTAGGACAGTAGTGAAATACGTATAAGTACATTAATATAAAAATAGACTGTCCACGTTTTCACAAATACGTATAATGGTCATAACTTCTTAAAACAATCAAAACACATAATCGTGCGAAATGAGCGTGAAATGCAATGCCACATACGTGATCCATGATAAACCTACATTCTTAGAAACATTCATCTAATCGTGCAATGCATGACCCCGGGTCCTAACAGAACAGAACGGAACAGAACGGAACATCATCAGATATGTGACTTACGTCTCGCATCTCCTAACAGAACAGAACGGAACAGAACAGAACATATCATATATGCAATGTCATGATGCATGAATGCACTGAATTCACATACGGAATCTTTACTTTACTTTCTCTTTTCCGTTTCCCCTTTTCTTTTTCCTTTTTCTTTTCCTTTTCTTTTTCATTTTCTTTTTCCTTATCTTTCACGCCCTCAGTTCCTTTTCCCATCTCCTTCTCTGATCATCGCTTCCCCCCTCCTCTGAATCTCTCCTTCCCTTTCTGAATTCCAATTTCCCTCCCCCTGCACATTCCCTCACGGCACCACTTCCCCTCCCCAAACACGCACCCCCCAGCCACCTTTCCCCTCCAACCGCCCCCTAACCAGACCCCCCCTTCAGCCGGCCCTCCTGATTAGCCCCCTACCCCAGCCGCCCCCACCTAACCAGCCGCACCACGCTCCCCCTGACCAGCCTCTCAGCCGGCCCCCTCCCCCTTGTTCCTCCTTCCGGCAGCACGTGGTCATAGCTCACCACAACCGGCCACGCGCCGCCGTCACAAACACTTCTTCCTACGATTTTGGTATTCACACGCACATCAAAAATCAAATCTTTTTCGAGTTTTCCATATGAAAATAGCATCATACATATATATACATATACGATCATATGTACAGACATGTAATTCATCACATATACATGTAATCTAATAATCAAAAATCTATACAATCACAAATACCAATGCACGATCTCGTTTTCATAGAGGAATTAAAGACTATCGTTTTTACATTCAACGGATGTTAAGGGGGCACTTACCTGGCAGTTAAAGGCAGTTTACTACGCGTTTGAAGGGTTGATCGGTTGGTGGTGCTCCTCCTGCTCTTCCCTAAAACCGGCGGCCTTGTGGTTGTGATGGCAAGAATCGCTTCTTTTCCCCTCTCTGGAGAAAGCGGCCGTATATTTTGTGAGGGAGGAGAGGAGTATTCACATATTAAATAGAAATTTTATTAGGGTTTAGGGAAAATTTGATAATCAAATTAGGTTTTCTAATTAATTAGGCCGAATTGACCTTTTTACCCTTATTTAAAAAATAGGATATAATAGTTATGTCCGAAGCATAAATCGTTGTTATGAATAATTATCATGTCTGAAGCATGACATGACTAAATAATTAACATTCCTGAATCATTAATTGTTATCATGCCTGAAGCATGAATCGCTTTATCATGCCCGAAGCATGAATTGTTAACATGTCTAAACCATTAATTGTTATCATGCTTGAAGCATGAATCGCTTTATCATGCCCGAAGCATGAATTGTTAACATGTCTAAACCATTAATTGTTATCATGCCGTAAGCATGAATCGCTTTATTATGCCCGAAGCATGAATTTTTAACATGTTTAAACCATTAATTGTTATCATGTCCAAAGCATGAATGGTTAACATGCCAGAAACATGAATTGAGGAGTCAAAAACGTTTTTTCCGAAACAAATTTTGGTTAAGAAAAGCTTCTGTGTTTTCCCGGTATAAAATAAAAGGCTCTCTTTTTTTTGACAAAAACTGGCGCTCGCCTGGTGGCCAGCGTCTCAGCCAGCAACAGATAGGTCTCAGGTTGAATCCCGACTTTGCAAAAATTTTGGTGCTTTTTCTGGAAATTGTTTGTGGAAATAATATAAATATAAATGGCTTTCCTCAAAAGACCAGATGGCCTGCTTGCCTAGTGGAGCTGGCGCTCTCCACTCTTCTGGAGGTCTCTGGATCGAGACCCTCTCCAGACTAAAATCTGGAGATTAATTTTTGGGCTCCAAGCAGTCTGCCATCTTGGGCTCGGATCCAGGTATAATCCCGTCCAGGCTGTCTCAGAAAAAGGGCTTCAGCCCAATGGAAATTAAAAAAACAGGCAAAACATATCAACTAAATTAAGAGTCTCAAGATGAAAATGAAGGACCTTAAAAATATTACTGTCAGACAATTTAGTGACTGAAATTTGTTTTTCATAAGATATTATTAGACATTTATTCAGAATGTTTGGTGGGTATTCTTTCGAATTTGGCTTGCTAAGACGGAGATCTATAGGGCTTCGGCCCAAAAGTTAATACAATTTCTATTTATTACATTTTGTTGATGTCATATATACAGTTATTATTTACTACGTTTTATTAGTATGACTTTATTATGATCTATTTATTATGCATGAAGCATCTTATGTCTGAAGTATATGACATTTAACTCAAACCTGTAGTTTTGAGTGAATATATCATTTTCTGATATATTTGATTTATGTTTACTCAGACACATGGCAAACATCACAAAACTGGAATTCGCTGCCCTAGATGTTTCTGGAAGAAATTATATGGCTTGGGGCCTTGATGCCGAGATCCCTTTGACATCCATGAATCTTGGGCATACTATAAAAGAAGAAAATAAGGCAAGCGAACAAGACAAGGCGAAAGCAATGATATTTATTCGCCATCACCTCCATGACGGGCTGAAAACCGAATATCTTGAAGTAAAAGATCCATATGACTTATGGAACAATTTGGAAGAAAGGTATGACCATCAGAAAAGTGTAATCCTCCCAACGGCTAGATATGACTGGTTGCACCTGAGGCTGCAAGATTTTAAGTCTGTGAACGAATATAATTCTGCAGTGTTCTCTATAGTCTCACAATTAAGGTTGTGTGGAGACAAAGTTACAGATGCTGATATGTTAGAGAAAACAATCACGACTTTCCATGTATCTAATATGCTCCTGCAGCAGCAATATAGAGAAAGAAAGTTTGAAAGATACTCACAGCTTATTTCATGTCTACTTGTTGCTGAACAAAATAATGAATTATTTGATGAAAAACCACAACTCTCACCCGACCGGATCACAATCATTCCCTGAAGCGAATGCAAGTCACCATAATAATAATCGTGGTCGAGGAAGTGGTCGTGGTCGTGGTCGTAGTTGCGATAGAGGTCGTGGTCGTGGTAGAAACTTTGCACCATACCACCTGAAGTGGGAAAATAAGAAAAAGTCAGATGAAAATACAAAAGAAAGTACACAGGTTAAAAACCACGATGAGGCTTGTTATCGTTGTGGTGCAAAAGGGTATTGGTCACGTACTTGCCGTACCCCATGACATCTGGTTGACCTCTACCAAGCATCCAAGAAGGATGAAGGCAATGGAAAGCAAGTTAATTTCACTGACTACGATACTGCAGACAAAAATATGAATTTCGATAATTTCAATGATTTGGATATTGAGGATTACCTTATGGGGACGAATATGGATGGTGAAGGGATCCAGTTTGTCGATGATTTTGCAAAACAGAAGAATCAAGAATGATTATCTAGATAAATTCCGTTTTTTCAGAATGATTATGAATAAGTTTTGTTTTCTTAGAATGCAACTAGGTTTGAATTTACACTATTGTTATTCTAAATAAATTTGTTTTGCATGATCATTATTATTTTCTTTAAATGATTCCAATAAATTAGAGCGTTTCTTTTTACTTTTCCTTTTCTGATACTTGAAATCAAACAATAAGAGTCATATACATTCTATTAGAACTTTACCAAAGATGAATGATTTGAATATATGTCCAGTTGACAGTGGAATGACACACACAACGGGCTCCAAAAGAGTTCTAATTGGCAAAAGCAAATGTTAGTACCACTTCGAGTACTATGGCATCGATTGAGGGCTCCAGAAGAGCAACCATTTTATCAACGGGTGATACACATATATTGGTTAATATGGCATCATTTCCCACCAAGTCGAAAGAAAACTATTGAGTTTCACAGATATAAGTCTTAATAGCGTTTATAATGAATTATGAATGAGGGGAATATGAAATTTTTATAGGCAATAATTCAAGCCAGAAGCTTGTTAAAGAAAAACTCCCAATTTTTCTCCATGGATTGTATTATGCGACTATACATCCATTCGAATGTGATATTGTGATGAACCAGCAGTTCGATAATAAATGTTACTTATGACATATTCGACTTGGTTACCCAGATAGAATAATGATATGTATAATTGTACAACACTCACATGTGTACTCTTTAAAGAACCAGAAGATTCTAGAAACTCTTTCGTGAACGAAAAGATTACATTATCTCGTGATTTTGTGTGTGTTGCTTGGTAATGTGAGTTTGCTTTTGAAAAGACAAGTAGCTTTTGCCAAGCTTCTTTCTCAAATTATATGATTATCCGATTAAATTTATTAAGTATTGATAATACATGTGAATTTACATCCCAAGCTTTCAATGATTATCGTATGTCTTGAGATTGGCGTTGAGCATTCAGTTGCAAGTGTGCACACTTAAAATCGCCCAGCAGTGTCATTTATTAAACGTTTACAACTGATTGCTAGACGTTTGATTTTAAGGACCAATTTACCCACATGAGCTTGGGGACATGCAACTATACATGCATCAACATTGATTTGGTGAGTTAGTTTTCCCGCCGTTAGAGAGAGAGAAAATGTCGGTTCCTGAATAAAGACGTGAAATTATATGGAACGTTCCTTCACTATCTCACCTTAAAACACGAACAAATCAATGCGAGCAAGAAGTAAAATGATAACAAACCGATTCGACTTGATGTCTCTGAAGGACATGATAATGGTATACCAAAAACAAGTCTAAAACATGGACGTCCAGTTGGTGTAAAAGATAAAAGCCCTCGAAAGAGAATGATACAAACAATACTCCAGAAGAGAACACTCAACAAGAGATTAGATGTTCACAACTTGAAAGCGCTATAGAAATAAGTACCGATCAGTCTAAAAATCAATAAACAAGTTGCTCCCGAAGAAGCAAGTGAACACAATCTTGAAAAAATCTCTTTGAATTATAAGAGAAAATTAGGATAGACAAATGATCAATATTGATCATGTTTTGATTGAAGGATTGCATGTGAAGTTATGAATCAGGATCCTGAACCAATGTTAACTGAAAAGTATCGGCACATAAATCATTGGTCAAAATTATGCAATCCAAACCCCTGAAGGGAAAGTCGCAAAGCATTTGGACCCGTAGTCTAAAACCCCTGAAGGGAAAGTCGCATTCGCAATTTATTTGACCTGCAGTCAAACCCCTGAAGGGATCAAACATATTGGATATAAATGGGTTTTTCACAAAGAACTAGGCTTGACTATGATGAAACATATTTCCCGATAATTGATGCCATAACATTACAATATTCAGTCAGCCTGGTAGTCACTTAAACCTTGATATACGGTTAATGAATGAAGTTACCGCTTACTCATATGAATTATAAAACGATGATATAAAATCCCAGAAGGATTTAGATTGCCTGCAGCATGTAATCAAAAGAAGAATGAACTATACTAAATCAAATTATATAAATCATTGTATATATTAAAGCAATCTGGCAGGATGTACATGTCGATAATTTAAATCTGGTTGGAACTCCTAAAGAGCTCACTAAAACCTCTTGTTGTATCATAACAGAGTTTGAGATGAAAAACTCTGAGAATATCAAATGTTCTCTCAACCTACAGATCGAGCCTTGAGTGTCATAGTGTGGTACAATCGAAAGACTCATTTCGACCACCAGAAGATAACGAAGAATTATTAGGTCCTGAAGTACCATATCTTAGTGTTGTTGTTGTTTTAAAGTATCTCTCAAATTTCCAAGTCGGCCGCCAGCTCTAGTGTTATACCCTGAAAATTTTCGAGTTAGCCATTATGCAATAATTTAAAACTAGAGTAGCGGTGGAGGATATCGACCCCTCAAAATTAAATTAATCGTAGCAAGTTGTATATGCTCAAGCGATTTATAATCTAAATAGAGTATTAAATATATATATATATATATATATAAGGGATAAAGATGGATGGATAAACAAAAGAAAATAATGACCATAAATAAAATATATAGAAAATCGGAAAAAAAAAGTACTATGGATAAGGATAAAATAAATGAAAAATAAAATAAAATAAAAAAAATAAAAAAATAATAAAAGGACGTGAAATGGGGGAGAAACTGCCTCCCCCAATTTCGGCAATCAAAAGTAAATGGCCAGGGGGGTTTCGGCTGAAAGAGAACCAAAAGAGAAAGAAAAAAAATAATAAGTAGGGGAGACGCTGAGGAAGTTGGAGCGGCAACAGAGAGGGGGAAAGAGAGAGAAAGAGAGGGAAGAGGAAAAGGAGAGAAGAAGAAGAGAAGGAAAGAGGAAGCCGGGTGTCTCAATCTACGTGCAAGTCTGTATACTGTGCAAATTGTCTGCAATCGAGGTAGGTGCCCTTTTCCCCCTCCAATTGGTACAAATTCAAGCATGCTTTGGTGATATATTACGTGTTTTGGTTGTTTTTTTAAATTGTTGAAATCTATACTATGTTGCTTAATCTGTGAAAAGCATGAGTTTTGATTACTGTGGAATGTGGTTGATTTTTGTCGAATGCGTTTGATGACTGTGGTTTTGCGTGGTATGTATTTTCAATTTTAGGGAAAAAATTGATAATCAAAATAGTAAAACATTTTGATTTTAGGGAAAAATTTGATAATCAAAATAGTAAAACCTTTGCATGTTTAGAGATTTTCCATTTTGTTTGACCTTAGAATAGGTTCCCATAGACTGGAACTAGGTGGAAATGTAGATCGGGGACGAAAAACGGACGCCGGGGGTCGGAGGTGCGCCTCACGCGTGGACGAAAAACAGTTGCCGGGGGTCGGAGGTGCGCCTCACGTGCCGCCGAAAACTGCCGTGCGTGGCCGTCACGCACGCGCGTGAGATGCACACGCCTCCTGGCAGCATCTGATGTTATATAATAAAAAAAGGTAAAGGGCCAGGCCAGGCGGCAGGCCAGCCCTTAACGGGCCGGCTACACCAGAGGTCATGTTGTACCCCAACAACCATGTACTTGAAACTATGAACAAGTGACGGAATGAAAGCGATAATTTCTTTAAGCGCGTGTTACTTAAGCTAGCTTAACCCTCTTTTGCTTAAGTACTTCGAAGATGATACTAAATAATAAAATAAGGGGATTCCAAGAAAAGTGATACATGAAGAATATAGTTATATGAACAACACATACCAATATATATAGGTATGTGCGTGTATAGGATATATGCGTAGGAAATGTATATGTACCTATATGCGTGTATATAGGAAAATATATGTATATATATATATACAACATAAACACATATGGGCAAATGTATATATTGTCATGAACACGTACACATATATATATATATAAAGATACATATGTATATGTGTATAAAGTACATATAGGCGTGTGTACATGTGTATATGTGGATACATGTACACTAATATATGTTTTAGGTGACATGCACATTGTACATCCTATTATATATACATACATATGCTAATCTTGGAATGCAATAAAATAAAGCAAACAATATAACACATGAATTAAAGCAAAATACAAAAAAAAAAATTTAAAATTGCCCCAAGAACCCCTAAAATTCGGTCAAGACCCTCTCAAGGGATCTAGAACCCTCCACAAATTAACCTAAATTAACCAAATAATATTAAATACCAAAATCAACAAACATGCAAAGAATAAACTAGTAAAATAAAAGAAAAGAAGACATGCATGCAAGAAAGAAATGATAAAAAAAATGAAAGCATGCAAGACAAGCATGCAAAGGAAATGGATAAAATAATACCAAGCATGCAAGATAAGGGACAAAAGCTAGTCAAACACCAAAGACCAAGACTCCTTGTCTTGTGTTTTCCCCTCCCTCCTTAACCTTACAAAAATCGGCCCCTCCCCCTTATCAACCCTAGTTTTTAAATTTTGCAAGACAAACCTCAATCCCTTCCATCTTGAATCTTCTCTCAAGCAAAGACCTAGCCTACACTTAGCAAAATTTCCACCCCTCCATCATCAAGGAAACATTTCGGCCATACCCCCTTGGAGCCAAGAAATCAATTCAAGCTTCATCTTCAAGCTCCAAGAACTCATCTAGGTAAGTTGAATGTTGAATCTTCTAAGTGAGTTCTATATTTCAAAGAATGAAACTCACATTGATACTCCCTTTTTCATGACCAAAAACGTGACTTCCAAAATGGTCACTAGGTGAGGATTTTCAAAACTACCAAGAGTGATTAGCTTCTTTGTGGGGGAGAATTCATCTCAATCTCCATTCAAGATTCAAGTTGGTAAGAAAACCTAAACTCAAAATAGCCTCATTTTCATCATGGAAATAACAACTAACATTCTCCCCTTCTTCATCATCCCAACCGTGTGCTCAAGGGTGTAGGAGGAGAAGGATTCCAACTCAACTCACTCCATAACCAAGCAAAGACAAGAGCTTTAGCTTGAAGAGGCAAGTATACAATGATCTCTCATGATTTACTTAAAGAGTTAGTGACTTGAATGACTAGAGGTTCTTAAGATTTAATCTTTAGTTGAATATCCTAAGTTTGAGATTATATCTTATAGATTTCTTAAGAACAATGCATTGCATGTGGCTTATTCTCTCAAAGATGGAATCTTTTATTACATGCATTTAGTTACAAGGCTGTTTTGAGATGATTTAAGGTGTAAGTGGTAATCAATAATATATCTCATAAGAACAAGATGAATGGTGGACCTTTGATTTGAACCAATGACAAAATATCAAACTAATGGAGCTAGGCAGAATGGGATGACATCTTCAACGGCCTAAGAACTGACCTTACAGACCTTCAATGAAGCTAATTTGTGGTACCAAGTTATCCTTATGAGTGTAGCACAAGTGAGAGTTGGAATTTTGTTAAAATAAGTTACAGATTATTTTTAATAAAATATTTAGTAGAACTGCTCGAGTTGGAAATTCTGGAGCTGGGCAGAATGGAGCACTAATTTCAACGGCTTAAAACCGGACCTTTTAGACCTTCAATAATTCTGGTTTTTGGCACAGAGCTAGCCCCATGTGTATAGCAGAGCTGAGAGTTGGAATTTTAGTAAAATAAGTTATGGTTAATTTTTAATAAAATAATTGGTGGGACTGCTCAGGCTATAAATTCTGGAACATGACAGAATGGAGCAGCGTTTTGAATGGCTTGAAAAGAGATCTTGTAGATGTTCAATAAATCTGATTTTCGGTGTGGGGATAGGCGTGTGTGTATATAAAATGTGAAAGTTAGAATTATGGTAAAAGGAGTTGTGGAATATTGTTAATAAAATATTTGGTAAAGCTGCTCAGACTGAAAAGCCTGGAACTGAGCAGAACTGCATCTCTTTTTGATTGACTCAAAAAAGGACCTTGTAGTGGCTCAATAAAGCTGATTTTTGGCATGATAACAATACCAAGTGTGCAGTGAGTACTCCAGCTGTAATCATCGTAAAACAAGTTGTGGATTCATTTTAATGATTTAATTGGTAACACTGCTCAATGGGAAGTACTGGAACAGAGCAGAAATTAAGTAACGAGTTAATGGACTCAAAAATGAATCTTAGGGACATGCAAATGGACTAGTTTTCGGTAGGATGCTAGTCTTACATGTTTATGACATGCATGAGTTAGAATTTCGTTAAAAAAGGCTAAGGAGTATTTTTAAGAAATTATGCGGTAAAACTGCTCCAGTAGAAAATTCTGGCGCTGAGCAGAATTGACCACTGAAATCAACGAATTAAAAGAGGACCTTGTGGACCTTCAATAAATCTGATTTTTGGCACAAACCTAGCCCCATGAGGGTAGTAGAGATTCCATCTGGAAGTTTGGTAAAATGAGCTATGGTTAATTTTTAATGAATTATTTGGTAAAACTGCTCAACTGAAATTACTGGAGCCAACCTGGAATTAGTAACGACTTTCCAGGCCTCAGAAAGGGGACTTAGAGATACGCAAATGGGCTAAATTTCGGTAGGATACTAGTTCCACATGTTTATGACTTGGCGCAGTTGGAATTTCTGGAAAACGAATTACGGATTCGCCGCAATTAAATTTTTAGTAAAGTTGGTCAGATAAGTTTCAGCACTTAAACCGTTTCAGAAAAGTAATTAAATGAGCCCTTATGGCTATCAGTCTAATCTGAAAATTTTATGACAAATCCCCAAGACACATAGGAATAAGTCACGAAAGTTAGTTAGGATAACCCTAACGTTTTGGAGGGTAATCACGGACGCAAAGTTGATATACTAAAGCTGAAATTTAGGCTGAACAAGGAAATACATTAAATAGGGTTAATTTGTCCGCTTATGAGTATGACATAGGAATTTAGGGTTTCCCTAAGTCCGAACCATGCATGTTAATATGTTATTCACGCCATGACTTGCATTGCATATCACTGCATGTATCATGCATGATCATGAAACCGATTTTATGAATTTTATGCAAGAAAGTCTTTTCAAGTGAAAAGTGTTTTCGGTTATGCATGAAAGGTTTTTACGGCCCCATGTTTTTAAAGAAAGCTTCATGATTCCTTTGGCGGCCAAGCATGCGACTAACCCGACTCCAGACCCGGGGTTAATTAGTCTGATGACATGATATGTTCTGGACCCGCTCAGATCCGGGGTTAATTGATCTGATATCTGTTCTGGACCTGCTCAGATCCGGGGTTAATTGATCTGATATCTGTTCTGGACCCGCTCAGATCCGGGGTTAATTGATCTGATATCTGTTCTGGACCCGCTCAGATCCGGGGTTAATTGATCTGATATCTGTTCTGGACCCGCTCAGATCCGGGGTTAATTGATCTGACACTCTGTTTTTATGACACGTTATTGTATGGGACCAAAATGATGTTTTGACATGGCATGACATGACATCATGCATTGCATATTGCATAACTCACGATCATGAGGACATGTTGCATGTTACAGTTAATGTTTATAAGTTACTATTGGTATAGCATTACCTAAAAACATGCTTAAGCCGAACCCAAGCAAGCTCAGGATTTAAGATCATGTATGAATTACGATTATTTGAGGTTTTTGGGGTAATACATTCATGTTATGACTCTTTATGTATTTCATGGTCGTTTATTCGTTAAGCAAGCTCAGGATTTAAGATCAGGTATGAATTACGATTATTTGAGGTTTTTGGGGTAATACATTCATGTTATGACTCTTTATGTATTTCATGGTCGTTTATTGTATTCTTGCTGGGTGATTTTTATCACTCACACTTTATTTTTCCCTCCAGATAATGCCAAGATAAAATGGATCGAAGATGAGCCGAGGTACCATATCCATAGGCGAGGAGATATGAAGAGGGCTAAGCTTAAGGACTTTTGTGCTGCCGAGATGGTTGTATTATGACTATGTTTGAACTCTTTGGAAATTTGACTATGATGTTTTGTGAGACTGCTACTTTGGGGACTTAGTTATTTCGTGTTTACTTTGAAAAGTTTTAATTCTGCTTAAATTTTACTACCATGTTGAATGTTAGCATGGGAGTCCACGACGTATGTTATGGATTTTCGCATGTTACGCATGACGCTTTGTACTCTCCTTAGTGAAGTACAGGCGGGTGCACCGTATCCGGACGAGGCCCGGGTGCGGGGCGCTACAGGTGGTATCAGAGCCGAGGCTCTAGATCCGGGCAGAATATAGAACTAAGTTATGATCGTAGTCGACTAAGTTTGATCTTAGATCTAAGTCATGATCCTAGATGAAAGTTGACCTTAGACTAGGATGACTTAGACTGGAAAATTAGGGTTTTGACCGGATGATAAAACCCTAGTCGATGGCCATCCATGGAATGTAATCATGCCTGCTTGCAAAACCTTAAGATCGTATCCGGATTACAAATTAAATTCTGTCGCTACTTCTGAATATTTATGCCTTAAGTGAGACTTCGACACTTCGTAGTGCGGATGGCACCACAATTTAGTAAAATGACATCATCACTATCGCCCCAGTAGGCAGTAAACTTTACTAGCAATAGTTAGTAAGAACACGTATTCCAAGGATTGGCAAGGAATTTAGTTCATAATAGGCAGAAAGATGGTTAAGTAAAGTTGAAGATAACTTCATGACGATACAGATACCGAATAGGATAAAAAAAAGTACAGAATATCTGACCTGTCTTTGAGCAAGTAAGGAGTCAACCAAAAACACTAACCTAGACCAAAAGAGTGCTTGATGCAGAAATCCTTGAAACATCAAAACCCGTAACAGGTACGCCCAACTGCTTAATTTAAATCTGAAGTACCTATGTTCTATTATGTCTTTTAGCCAGGTATAAACGGTCATTGGAGCAATGCGATAAAGTAACCCAACTAAAGCGTAAAAACTAGAATAAGTTATCAAATTGCTCTTAACGGTTGGATTAGTACCATAATAGTCGGAGCTCAATAAGGTTTCCATGGAAGATAAATACCAGTTGCCTAGGATCAATGATTTGTTTGACCACTTCGGGAAACACAAGTGTTAACAAAACTGAATTGCAAACTGACTATTTCCAACGAGAGAACCAAGCTCGAGGAAGAACATGGAATGTGTACAAGGCGAATCATGGACATCCCCAAAAACTATTAGGATTGACAAACGTCCTGACACGTTATAGACTTTACGAGTTCGGCATCTTAAGGACAATTCAGTAAGATGGTTAAATTCCTTCCCTGACTATTATAAGTCGGGATTATCTAACCCACTCTAGCAGTAACAATATGATGTGACGAAATCTTGCATAGCATAATAATCTATGAGGACAAAGCAAATGAGAATACCCTTGTGATTGGGAAAAGAAAACATAGATTCTGTAAGAAACAAGAACACCACGAAACGACATAAATTCCAAGGAAGAACTTCGACCCTAGGTTCGATTATTACGGGATTGGCATGTCGACGAAATGGATGAGTCAGGTAGGACTTGGCGAAAGATTGGGGTTTCACCATTCTATAAGAGTACAATCTCAGTCTAAGGTACGAGTCATCATATATGTATTTTAGGGAAGAAATTTCTAACACCGATGGAAACGCTTTTATGGCTAACGCATGGATACAGAAGGATGTTTATCGAAGGAAAGCGTATGGTTCACAGTCAGGACTTAAGGACCTCTGTCATGAAAAGAAGGAAACTCCAATAGTACATAATCATGATAGGTCAATTACATCATACTAACCCTGAAGGAATATCGTTGTCGGAATTTAACTCACTAAGACAAGGGCCAGGCATTTCCATACTCATTCATTACTTTGGGACAGTATGTTCCTTTGATTATAAGAGATGAAAGGTTTAAACCCCCAGATCAAATTAGGCTAAGTTAAGTCGTATTCAAGGATCTTTGGTGAATTATTGGAGGGCCGGTATGGAGCGGAATGCGATGGTAAGGGGACGAAAGAATGAAAGAAACGACTTAATAAGCAAACGAAGTAGAAGGTGGAAACCGTACCCATATAAGGCTAGTCTATGCGGATGACAAAGAAACAACCAAGATACGCCTAATAAGTGTAAAGTACCTATGTCCTCTGCTCTACTTCCTATTAACCAAGTAGGAGTGATTATGATAGTTTCCTTAAGTTATGATTAGTAGACCACAAGCGAGTACGGTAAGGTTATTAGTGATAACATTACTAAGTATGACACTGTGTATGGGACGCAGGGTCTTCGTCATGATGCAGTCACTATTAGCACTTGTACCCGTTTTATTGCACTATGCGGGGAATAGGTCATGACTATGAAAACCATGTTTTAAGAGAACGGGCCACCTTAGGATGATTTGAAATGTCATAAAGGGAACATAATTTTCAAAGGAGAACCCATAACTTCTAGTTCGATTCTATGAAATGATCGCAAAAAGGGGTAAAAGTTAGTACGTAATAAGGCAATCAGCAAGACGGATGAATACGGGACATACCTTATGAAGAGCTTGGTATGTGTACGTTATGGGAATTATCCCGGGTGTCTTTGGAAGCTATTTCGTAAGTAGGATGACCGTTACATGGTCACTGAAAGGATGTTTATAGAAAAGAGCTAATGGTCTATACCCCAGAGTTAATGATCTCTGCCTAGTTGTTCATTTTTAAAAGGAAATTATAAGCCTGCTATGATCATGATTACACGGAATGGATTTCATTATCAAGTACATAGTATCAAGGTTGCGAGTGCTTGATATGGGATAGGTTACGATAACACCTTTCGAGAATTAGAATAAGTTCTGATGAGACCTCTAAGATGAATGGAGCAAAGCAGTTCTGAGGGAACTAAATAGACGCTTTATGCGATCTTATTTACCTAAAGAAGAAGCCACTTGGTAAACGGAAGACAATGTGAGAGTAGACGCCTCATCTTTTTGACTAGTTCTGAAGTTTCGAGGACGAAACTTATGATAAGGGGGGGAGGATGTTGTACCCCAACAACCATGTACTTGAAACTATGAACAAGTGACGGAATGAAAGCGATAATTTCTTTAAGCGCGTGTTACTTAAGCTAGCTTAACCCTCTTTTGCTTAAGTACTTCGAAGATGATACTAAATAATAAAATAAGGGGATTCCAAGAAAAGTGATACATGAAGAATATAGTTATATGAACAATACATACCAATATATATAGGTATGTGCGTGTATAGGATATATGCGTAGGAAATGTATATGTACCTATATGCGTGTATATAGGAAAATATATGTATATATATATATAACATAAACACATATGGGCGCATGTATATATTGTCATGAACACGTACACATATATATATAAAGATACATATGTATATGTGTATAAAGTACATATAGGCGTGTATACATGTGTATATGTGGATACATGTACACTAATATATGTTTTAGGTGACATGCACATTGTACATCCTATTATATATACATACATATGCTAATCTTGGAATGCAATAAAATAAAGCAAACAATATAACACATGAAATAAAGCAAAATACAAAAAAAAAATTTAAAATTGCCCCCCAAGAACCCCTAAAATTCGGTCAAGACCCTCTCAAGGGATCTAGAACCCTCCATAAATTAACCTAAATTAACCAAATAATATTAAATACCAAAATCAACAAACATGCAAAGAATAAACTAGTAAAATAAAAGAAAAGAAGACATGCATGCAAGAAAGAAATGATAAAAAAATGAAAGCATGCAAGACAAGCATGCAAAGGAAATGGATAAAATAATACCAAGCATGCAAGATAAGGGACAAAAGCTAGTCAAACACCAAAGACCAAGACTCCTTGGCTTGTGTTTTCCCCTCCCTCCTTAACCTTACAAAAATCGGCCCCTCCCCCTTATCAACCCTAGTTTTTAAATTTTGCAAGACAAACCTCAATCCCTTCCATCTTGAATCTTCTACTCAAGCAAAGACCTAGCCTACACTTAGCAAAATTTCCACCCCTCCATCATCAAGGAAACATTTCGGCCATACCCCCTTGGAGCCAAGAAATCAATTCAAGCTTCATCTTCAAGCTCCAAGAACTCATCTAGGTAAGTTGAATGTTGAATCTTCTAAGTGAGTTCTATATTTCAAAGAATGAAACTCACATTGATACTCCCTTTTTCATGACCAAAAACGTGACCTCCAAAATGGTCACTAGGTGAAGATTTTCAAAACTACCAAGAGGGATTAGCTTCTTTGTGGGGAGAATTCATCTCAACCTCCATTCAAGATTCAAGTTGGTAGGAAAACCTAAACTCAAAATAGCCTCATTTTCATCATGGAAATAACAACTAACATTCTCCTCTTCTTCATCATCCCAACCGTGTGCTCAAGGGTGTAGGAGGAGAAGGATTCTAACTCAAGTCACTCCATAACCAAGCAAAGACAAGAGCTTTAGCTTGAAGAGGCAAGTATACAATGATCTCTCATGATTTACTTAAAGAGTTAGTGACTTGAATGACTAGAGGTTCTTAAGATTTAATCTTTAGTTGAATATCCTAAGTTTGAGATTATATCTTATAGATTTCTTAAGAACAATGCATTGCATGTGGTTTATTCTCTCAAAGATGGAATCTTTTATTACATGCATTTAGTTACAAGGCTGTTTTGAGATGATTTAAGGTGTAAGTGGTAATCAATAATATATCTCATAAGAACAAGATGAATGGTGGACCTTTGATTTGAACCAATGACAAAATATCAAACTACTGGAGCTAGGCAGAATGGGATGGCATCTTCAACGGTCTAAGAACTGACCTTACAGACCTTCAATGAAGCTAATTTTTGGTACCAAGTTAGCCTTATGAGTGTATCACAAGTGAGAGTTGGAATTTTGTTAAAATAAGTTACAGATTATTTTTAATAAAATATTTAGTAGAACTGCTACAGTTGGAAATTCTGGAGCTGGGCAGAATGGAGCACTAATTTCAACGGCTTAAAACCGGACCTTTTAGACCTTCAATAAATCTGGTTTTTGGCACAGAGCTAGCCCCATGTGTATATCAGAGCTGAGAGTTGGAATTTTAGTAAAATAAGTTATGGTTAATTTTTAATAAAATAATTGGTGCGACTGCTCAGGCTGTAAATTCTGGAACATGACAGAATGTAGTAGCGTTTTGAATGGCTTGAAAAGAGATCTTGTAGATGTTCAATAAATCTGATTTTCGGTGTGGGGATAGGCGTGTGTGTATATAAAATGTGAAAGTTAGAATTATGGTAAAAGGAGTTGTGGAATATTGTTAATAAAATATTTGGTAAAGCTGCTCAGACTGAAAAGCCTGGAACTGAGCAGAACTGCATCTCTTTTTGATTGACTCAAAAAAGGACCTTGTAGTGGCTCAATAAAGCTGATTTTTGGCATGATAACAATAACAAGTGTGCAGTGAGTACTCCAGCTGTAATCATCGTAAAACAAGTTGTGGATTCATTTTAATGATTTAATTGGTAACACTGCTCAATGGGAAGTACTGGAACAGAGCAGAAATTAAGTAACGAGTTAATGGACTCAAAAATGAATCTTAGGGACATGCAAATGGACTAGTTTTCGGTAGGATGCTAGTCTTACATGTTTATGACATGCATGAGTTAGAATTTCGTTAAAAAAGGCTAAGGAGTATTTTTAAGAAATTATGCGGTAAAACTGCTCCAGTAGAAAATTCTGGCGCTGAGCAGAATTGACCACTGAAATCAACGAATTAAAAGAGGACCTTGTGGACCTTCAATAAATCTGATTTTTGGCACAAACCTAGCCCCATGAGGGTAGTAGAGATTCCATCTGGAAGTTTGGTAAAATGAGCTATGGTTAATTTTTAATGAATTATTTGGTAAAACTGCTCAACTGAAATTACTGGAGCCAACCTGGAATTAGTAACGACTTTCCAGGCCTCAGAAAGGGGACTTAGAGATACGCAAATGGGCTAAATTTCGGTAGGATACTAGTTCCACATGTTTATGACTTGCGCAAGTTGGAATTTCTGGAAAACGAATTACGGATTCGCCGCAATTAAATTTTTAGTAAAGTTGGTCAGATCAGTTTCAGCACTTAAACCGTTTCAGAAAAGTAATTAAATGAGCCCTTATGGTTATCAATCTAATCTGAAAATTTTATGACAAATCCCCAAGACACATAGGAATAAGTCACGAAAGTTAGTTAGGATAACCCTAACGTTTTGGAGGGTAATCACGGACGCAAAGTTGATATACTAAAACTGAAATTTAGGCTGAACAAGGAAATACATTAAATAGGGTTAATTTGTCCGCTTATGAGTATGACATAGGAATTTAGGGTTTCCCTAAGTCCGAACCATGCATGTTAATATGTTATTCATGCCATGACTTGCATTGCATATCACTGCATGTATCATGCATGATCATGAAACCGATTTTATGAATTTTATGCAAGCAAGTCTTTTGAAAAGTGTTTTCAGTTATGCATGAAAGGTTTTTACGGTCCCATGTTTTTAAAGAAAGCTTCATGATTCCTTTGCCGGCCAAGCATGCGACTAACCCGACTCCAGACCCGGGGTTAATTGGTCTGATGACATGATATGTTCTGGACCCGCTCAGATCCGGGGTTAATTGATCTGATATCTGTTCTGGACCCGCTCAGATCCGGGGTTAATTGATCTGATATCTGTTCTGGACCCGCTCAGATCCGGGCTTAATTGATCTGATATCTGTTCTGGACCCGCTCAGATCCGGGGTTAATTGATCTGATATCTGTTCTGGACCCGCTCAGATCCGGGGTTAATTGATCTGACACTCTGTTTTTATTACACGTTATTGTATGGGACCAAAATGATGTTTTGACATGGCATGACATGACATCATGCATTGCATATTGCATAACTCACGATCATGAGGACATGTTGCATGTTACAGTTAATGTTTATAAGTTACTATTGGTATAGCATTACCTAAAAACATGCTTAAGCCGAACTCAAGCAAGCTCGGGATTTAAGATCATGTATGAATTATGATTATTTGAGGTTTTTGGGGTAATACATTCATGTTATGACTCTTTATGTATTTCATGGTCGTTTATTCGCTAAGCAAGCTCAGGATTTAAGATCAGATATGAATTACGATTATTTGAGGTTTTTGGGGTAATGCATTCATGTTATGACTCTTTATGTATTTCATGGTCGTTTATTGTATTCTTGCTCGGTGATTTTTATCACTCACACTTTATTTTTCCCCCCAGATAATGCCAAGATAAAATGGATCGAAGATGAGCCGAGGGTACCATATCCATAGGCGAGGAGATATGAAGAGGGCTAAGCTTAAGGACTTTTGTGCTACCGAGATGGTTGTATTATGACTATGTTTAAACTCTTTGGAAATTTGACTATGATGTTTTGTGAGACTGCTACTTTGGAGACTTAGTTATTTCGTGTTTAATTTGAAAAGTTTTAATTCTGCCTAAATTTTACTACCATGTTGAATGGGTTTAATTTGAAAAGTTTTAATTCTGCCTAAATTTTACTACCATGTTGAATGTTAGCATGGGAGTCCACGACGTATGTTATGGATTTTCGCATGTTACGCATGACGCTTTGTACTCTCCTTAGTGAAATACGGCGGGTGCACCGTATCCGGACGAGGCCCGGGTGCGGGGCGCTACAGGCCAGGCCCAATAATGCCAAAAAAAGGGCAGGCTGTTAGCAGACCGAGCCGAATGGCAAACGAACCGGGTCAACTGTTGGCCGGCCCAATTAACTGTTTAAATTAAAAAAAAAGGCAGGCGGCAGGCCAGCAGGCATAGCGGGCCAGGCCTACGCAGGTCAAAAAAAAGGGGCTGGCGGTTGGCAGGCCGGCCCTTTGACAATTTTTAATAAAAAAAGATTTCTGAATTTTCTGGAATCTTGTGAAATTGTTATTTAATTAATTTAAAATAGAAATAATTACAAGAAAAATATAAATAAATATCAGAAAATTATAAATAAATTTCAGAAATTATAAAATGCTGAAAGTAACTTATTTTCACTCAATTACAGTATTTGTGATAATTTATTTAATTAGGATATTTAAGTAATAAATAGAAATAAATTAGGGAAAAATGAGGAAAAATATAGAAAATGCACAATAATTGTATACAATCCATGAAAAGTAGATTTAACATCAATCAACTTTTAAATCATTACTCGGATAATAAATGAACCTATATTTGAGTGCCGGAGGATAGTGAGGATGGGCCAAGGGCCTCAGACGATCGTTAAATGAATCTAGATTTGAGTGCCGGAGAATGGTGAGAATGGGCCAGGGGCATCAGGCGATTGTGTTGTTTGCATTCATGGCACGTGCATTGCATGATGGTGGGTCGTGACGTACGGGTCACGGACGCTCAGGATGGTGTACGGTGGCGGGGCCAAGTACACTCAGGATGGTGACTGTGGGTGGGTACGACCCACAGCCACTCAGTTAGGCCCCGGGATCATGCATTGCATAGCGGAGTTATCGGCATGTTGTGTGACATGACCTTGTTGCGTGTGACATGCATAATAGGACATGCATCGCGATGTTGCACATTCTTTATCTGGAGTGAATTACCTTTCCGCATTATTTCATATGCTTATGTGATATCATGTTCTGTGTGCTATGTGCTATATCATTTTAGTATGCTCGTCTTGTACTAGTTGGAGGCAGGTGCCTACTGGGTGATTTCCCATCACTCACCCCTACTCCCCCCACCAGGTGAGCACGAGGAAGAGTACGATTATATCTTTGCTGAGGACGGGACTAACACGGTAGCATGGGCATACCGAGGGTCGCACCTAGGATACAAGGAGACCTTGCGACGGGCCGTTATTAGTTATTGGGGTTTCCATCAGACATCACCTTGTTTAGTACGATAGACTCTAAATGCTAGCGCGTTGACTTTATTGTCGTGCCTTATTTATTGTCTTTATGGAGTATTGTCTCTTATTCATATGAATCAATTTTATGGTATTACGTTTCCGCGCGAAAAATTTCTACGTCCTTTTAGACATGTTGGAAATTGATTCGACGCTTTGTATTCTCCTTAGTGAGATACAGCGGGCGCACTGTTCCAGATGCTAGGGTTCGGGAGCGGGGCGCTACAGGTGGTATCAGAGCCGAGGCTTCAGATCCGCCTCGAGAACGCAGGATTAACTAGATCACTTAGATGTAAGCTATGATCTCTTCCTAGAAATGACAAATATACCCTTAATAAATGAATTAGACCTAAGTTATGATCGGGTTAAGGGAGGTGTGTGCCGTCGGTGAGCTTTCTCTATTTAATTACTTTTGTACCCCTGAACCTTCACGTGAGCACCCTAAATGCTCAAATCCCTCTATTACTACCGTCAATCCAAATTTTCGTCAAGGTTCGTGCAAAATCCAAGAAACCACCGTCGCATCGTGGAAAACCTAGCAAGAGGGCAACGGAGGGTATGGTAACAACCACCAAGATCAGTGGGTCATCCTCCAAGCATTGGCCGGCACCATGGCCACCACTTTGGCGCAACAGCAACTGTAGACTGAGCAGTGCTAGTAGCAGTTCAACTAGCGTCTTCCGCCGCTGGCGCCACCGGATATGAGGTTCTACACATGGAAATACAGGACATCCGGAACCCAATATTTAGAAGAACCCTTCACCTGAGAGACATAAATATGTGACATGGCCGCTAATAGTCACTGGACTGCTCGGGACAAAAGTACAACCACGGAATAGGACAGGGCCACTGCCGCCACCAAGCACTCAATGTGGATGCCACACTAAGGTCCGTGTGGGGGATTATGCAAGTATTAGCGCGACAACCGGGACGCTTTACGAGAGAGGACACTGCCCAGAGACCGACACCACCATCACAACAGAATCAGGTACAACATAAAAGGAAGCAAGGATCCGTGCCAGATTCACGTGATGGCTGATGTGGACGTCGGAGAGACGGGCGACGTCATACCAGAGTCAACCGTCGGCGACCATGTATCAATGACTCATCATCAGTACAGATGATGTAATCCGAGATAAATGATCAGAGTTGCGCAGCGGAAGCGTGGGTTTCTTAAGTCACGTAAGTTCAGAAGAGTGAACCTCAGTGGATCCTAAGAAGATTAAGGATATCGCTGAGTAGCCCTGACCGACCAATGTTACTGAAGTAAAGAGTTTTTCTTGGTGTGACCAGCTGCTACATGGAATTCGTTTAAGGGTTTTCGTCGATACTGGTGTCCTTGAGCAGACGAAAGCATAAGAAGGCAAAGTTCGAATAAATAGTTGATATCAACAAAGATATCAACAAAGCTTCGCTGAGCAAAAAAAAACCAAAAGAAAATAATAATAATAATAATAATAATAATAATGATAATAATAATAATAATAATAATAATAATTAAAAAAAACTTAGACACAAGACCATAATACACAATGTTGCTAATTAACTATATATACACGTACTAATTAACACAACATGCTTTAACGACATATTTCCACATATCAACTACGAACTAGAATATTAACATGCAAAATCTAGCATAATTACGACAAGAGATATAACACAGTACAAAAAGAAAAAAAGAAAGAGATATCACCTAACACAATGAACTATAAATATACAACGATATAAGTCAACAATATATATACACACACGCACACAGATACATACACATGCGTAAATATATACATATATACTTATACATACAAAGCGACCAACACAAAAATATGAAGTAATAGGTAAAAAAACTCACAATATATACATAATACGATAACAACGCAGTAGTAGCGTACATATAAAAGATATACGATAAGTTAGGATTATATGTGCTAAATGATCACTATAAAAAAAACAAACCCATGCCAGATAACCAACTGAGAAATTTATAAACGTTAAGCTGTTAATATATATCGTGGGTTACTAATCCACAAGAGTAATACAAAAAAACAAAAAAAAACAAAACAACACCCAGTCTTTTACAACAATAAAGAACCAAATAGACAAACACAATTTGTTACAGCATTAATGATATAATGAAAATGAGTCGATATGAGAAAATATACAAATAGATACACGAAACATAAGTAATTCTAAGTAAATATGCATGGGTATACACGAAACTATATCAATGACACCACGACATAACTAATACAACAAAACAGTGATAAACATCATAATATAGAACGACAACAAACAACACGATTACAAAGAATATAGTAGCACAAATACTTTTCATACAAGACATGTGTTACGAAACAAGCATGCCTTTACCGGCTTTTAAAACAAATCATTAACATACACCATTGAAGTAAAGCATACAAATTATGGGTTAGGTACGACATAGTATTGCATGACAACATAGTAATAGGATTAAGTGTAGATAATTTAATGACAAAAGAAAAAAAACATTTAATCATAATATTTGAACACCCAAATAAACTATTTATATATATCTACATTACGGTAAAATCTGTGCAATTATGCATTTCCTTCGGCATAATATATATAACGATGTTTATACAACAGTAAGATAAACTAGTACAAATATATATATATATAGTACATGTAACCAAATTATTAACGACTAACATAAGTACAGAAAGAGAGGTCACGATAATCAGAGACTAAAATGAACGTGCATAGCGTGTGTACCACTGGAAACTCAACTAACAAACAAAATAAACATAATACATGTGACAAACTGCATATAACAGTTGTGAATTTATGAGCTACATATGATACATAAGTCATACATGCTGATACACAACATGCTATATGTCTACACCAAACATGTTCAAACAACATAACCATTAAAACGATGCACATATTAATACTCACGTATGCCGATGTATATAATGGATGGAGCTACGTATGGACATTGTATTCCGTCCTCAGACCGATGAGCATTCAGAGAAAACGACACAGACGTTGGAGGACGTGTTGAGGGCTAGCGCCATTGACTTCAAGAGGGACGGGGATGGTAGGACCAAGTTGATTGAGTTCTCCGACAACAACAGCTGTCTTGGCGCCATCGGCATGGTGCCATTTGAGGCGTTCTACAGGCGTAAGTACAGACCCTCAGTGTAGTGGAACTAGATTGAATAGAGTACTATTACCGGTACAGAGCTGAGTGAGCAAACAATGGAGAAGGTTAAGTTGATTCGGGAAAGACTTAAGGTTGCTCAAGACATAAGTAAGAGTTGGGCAGATTCAAAGAGACGTCCCCTGGAGGTTACTGTTGGAGAAAGGGTTTACTCGAAGATATCGCCTACGAAGGGAGTTGCACATTTTCTTTTGGTCTGAAGGGAAAGCTGAGGCCTCGTTACGTTGGCCATACGATATACTCGAAAGGATCGGTTCGTTAGCTTACCGTCCAGCGCTACCTCCGGTGCTAGCCCAAGTTCACAATGTATTCCGCATTTCTTGGTTGAGAGGATACGTCGCTGATCCGAATCATGTGGTACACGCACAACCTTTAAGGATTAGACCGGACGCATCATATGAAGAGACTCCTGTGATCATAGACTGCAAAGATCGGGAGCTGAGGAGGAGAATCATTCCGTATGCCGAGATGCAATGGAGCAATCCTAAGGAAAACGAAGCAAACCTGGAGCTAGAAGATCAGATGCGCGAGGGGGCTACCCATACTTCCCCGAATAAGGTACATCAAGTTTCGAGGACGAAACTTCTTGTAAGGTGGGTAGGATGTTATACCCCGAAAATTTTCGAGTTAGTCGTTATGCAATAATTTAAAACTAGAGTAGCGGT
Source organism: Eustoma russellianum (assembly GCA_036186865.1). Taxonomy (NCBI): domain Eukaryota; kingdom Viridiplantae; phylum Streptophyta; class Magnoliopsida; order Gentianales; family Gentianaceae; genus Eustoma; species Eustoma russellianum. The sequence goes on along the minus strand of AP025066.1, from coordinate 16,837,240 downwards.
GGAGGGTATCGACCCCTCAAAATTAAATTAATCGTAGCAAGTTGTATATGCTTAAGCGATTTATAATCTAAATGGAGTATTAAATATATATATATAAGGGATAAATATGGATGGATAAACAAAACCAAATAATGACCATAAATAAAATATATAGAAAATAAAAAAAAGTACTATGGATAAGGATAAAATAAATGAAAAATAAAATAAAATAAATAAAAAATAATAATTAAAGGACGTGAAATGGGGGAGAAACTGCCTCCCCCAATTTCGGCAATCAAAAGTAAATGGCCAGGGGGGTTTTGGCTGAAAGAGAACCAAAAGAGAAAGAAAAAAAATAATAAGTAGGGGAGACGCTGAGGAAGTTGGAGCAGCAACAGAAAGGGGGAAAGAGAGAGAAAGAGAGGGAAGAGGAAAGGAGAGAAGAAGAAGAGAAGGAAAGGGGAAGCCGGGTGTCTCAATCTACGCGCTAGTCTGTATACTGTACAAATTGTCTGCAATCGAGGTAGGTTCCCTTTTTCCCCTCCGATTGGTACAAATTCAAGCATGATTTGGTGATATATTACGTGTTTTGGTTGTTTTTTTTTTAATTGTTGAAATCTATACTATGTTGCTTAATCTGTGAAAAGCATGAGTTTTGATTACTGTGGAATGTGGTTGAGTTCTGTCGAATGCGTTTGATGACTGTGGTTTTGCGTAATTTGTATTTTTGATTTTAGGGAAAAATTTGATAATCAAAATAGTAAAACATTTTGATTTTAGGGAAAAATTTGACAATCAAAATAGTAAAACTTTTGCATGTTTAGAGATTTTCCATTTTGTTTGACCTTAGAATAGGTTCCCATAGACTGGATATAGGTGGAAATATAGATCGGGGAAGAAAAACGGACGCCGGGGGTCGGAGGTGCGCCTCACGCGCGGACGAAAAACACACGTCGAGGGTCGGAGGTGCGCCTCACGTGCCGCCGAAAACGGCCACGCATGGCCCTCACGCACGCGCGTGAGATGCACGCGCCTCCTGGCAGCATCTGATGTTATATAATAAAAAAAGGTAAAGGGCCAGGCGGCAGGCCAGCCCTTAACGGGCCGGCTGCACTAGAGGCTAGGCCCAATAATGCGAAAAATAAAAAAAGGGCAGGCTGTTAGCGGACCGGGGCCGAATGGCCAACGGACCGGGCTAGCTATTGGCCGGCCCAATTAACTGTTTAAATTAAAAAAAAGGCAGGCGGCAGGCCAGCAGCAATAGCGGGCCGGGCCTGCGCAGGTCAGAAAAAAGGGGCTGGCAGTTGGCAGGCCGGCCCTTTGACAATTTTAAATAAAAAAATGATTTCTGAATTTTCTGGAATCTTGTGAAATTGTTATTTAATTAATTTCAAATAGAAATAATTACAAGAAAAATATAAATAAATATCAGAAAATTATAAATAAATTCTAGAAATTATAAAATACTGAAAGTAACTTATTTTCAATAAATTTCAGTATTTGTGATAATTTATTTAATTAGGATAATTAAGTAATAAATAGAAATAAATTAGGGAAAAATGAGGAAAAACATAGAAAATGCACAATAATTGTATACAAGCCATGAAAAGTAGATTTAACATCAATCAACTTTTAAATCATTACTCAGATAATAAATGAACCTATATTTGAGTGCCGGAGGATGGTGAGGATGGGCTAAGGGCCTCAGACGATCGTTAAATGAATCTAGATTTGAGTGCGGAGGATGGTGAGGATGGGCCAGGGGCCTCAGGCGATTGTGTTGTTTGCATTCATGGCACGTGCATTGCATGATGGTGGGTCGTGACGTACGGGTCACGGGCATTTAGGATGGTGTACTGTGGCGGGGCCAAGTACACTCAGGATGGTGACTGTGGGTGGGTACGATCCACAGCCACTAAGTTAGGTCCCGGGATCATGCATTGCATGGCAGAGTTATCGGCATGTTGTGTGACATGACCTTGTTGCGTGTGACATACATAATGGGACATGCATCACGATGTTGCGCATTCTTTATCTGGAGTGAATTACCTTTCCGCATTATTTCATATGCTTATGTGATATCATGTTGTATGTGCTATGTGCTATATCATTTTAGTATACTCGTCTTGTACTAGTTGGAGGCAGGTGCCTACTAGGTGATTTCCCGTCACTCACCTCTACTCTCCCCCATCAGGTGAGCACGAGGAAGAGTACGATTATATCTTTGCTGAGGACGGGGCTAACAAGGTAGCATGGGCATACTGAGGGTCGCACCTAGGATACAAAGAGACCTTGCGACGGGCCGTTATTAGTTATTGGGGTTTCCATCAAACATCACCTTGTTTAGTATGATAGACTCTAGATGCTAGCGCGTTGACTTTATTGTCGTGGCTTATTTATTGTCTTTATGGGGTATTGTCTTTTATTCATATGAATCAATTTTATGGTATTACGTTTCCGCGCAAAAAATTTCTACGTCCTTTCGGACATGTTGGAAATTGATTCGACGCTTTGTATTCTCCTTAGGGAGATACGGCGGGCGCACTGTTCCCAATGCTAGGGTTCGGGAGCGGGGCGCTACATCTAGGGAGCAAGAAGCAACTGAATTTTACCCGCTTTCATCCCGATTCTTCGTGTGTATCGTATAATCAAAGATAGAGGCAAGTACCTTTGCTATATTTGCTAGGTTTTCCAAAGTTATGATGCTATTTTCGTATGAAAGCCGGATCATGCATGTTCATATTTGTGATTGCATAGATTGATAATTATACGTATGTACGCGGTGTGTTTATTAATCAATTACATGTATATATATAAAGATGAAATTATCTTGGCGGATTTTGATGCATGTGACCGTTGGGTGGGGGGTGAATGCCACCGCCTAGGGCAGCGGCCCTGGTGACCATATATATGTATAATTATGAGGCATGATTCTGAATTGCATATGCATGATGATTATGCGATGAAATACGTGTTATTTGGATTTTGCTTTTGTACAAAATGGTGTGTTGGCCGAATTGAATAAGGGCTAGATAGATATGGTATAAAATTGATGAAAAATGATGGAAGGACATGAATTGAATCGAAAGAAAATTGAATTAACCAAAACTAGGATTTTTTCCCGAAAGAGGGAAAACAATTTTGAAAAATGGGTTTTTGGTGATTTGAGGGTAAAATATAGTAGGAAATGAAGAGAAGATAATTCTGGTGGTCGGAGTGTTGGGAGAAGGGTGGCACGTGGGCCACACATGCCTTACGTGAGGGCGCGTCTTGGGGAGTCTGGCCACAATTTTCAAGGAAGTTTGTTAAGCGTTGACAATACTAGGTGTCTATGGGGTTAGGTGTGAGAAAAGGTCAGCGGTGTGCAATGGTGATATGGGCCGAGGTGTTTAGTGTGCGGGGGAGGGAAATTGGGGTTTTAGAGGGTGCTGGGCTGAGGGGGTGAGGGCAGCAGGGGTACTGGGCTGAGGGGCAGTAGGGGGCGTGAGGTTATATGGTTAAGGGTGAGGTGAGGTGAGTTGGGTAGGGGGTAGGAGAAAAGTGGGTCGAGGGTGATACGTGTAAGTATAAGTGCGTACAAGTATAGACACAGGCATATACGTGGGTACACATATACGTAGGAGATAGGTGAATAAAGTAAGCGAAAGTTAAAAACGGATTGAAAACGGAAATTGATTTGCCGATTTGATTTGATAATCGGAAATCATATCCATAAATGTAAATTGTTTTTGAAATTGCATGTTATGAAAAGTCATCCTTATAAAGAAAGTATATTGCGGAGTTAGATTGGTTCCGAACAAACGGGACGTCTGAGCATATATGAGTATGCTAAGCGAGAGATAGGCCGCCTGGATACATACGACCATTGGGAAACCAAGTCTGTAAATCTTACAATATAAGTCACTTGTATGGTAAGCGCCATAGCCATTGCATTGCACCAGTGAGAAATGGATATCGCATATAGATATCATAAGGGATATCGTATATGAATATCGGATATGGATATCGGAAAGGGATATCGCATATGGATATCGAGAATGGAAATTGAAATGGAAATGAAAATTAAAAGGAAAATGTAATCGAAATGGTTATCGAGTCATTGCATACATTATTTTAAAAGTTGCATCATGGTTTTGATTGTACCGACGTTTGTGTGCAATGACTAAGTTACGTGTGCTTTACTTGCTTGATTGATCAGGAGTGTAATAAGGTAAGTTTTATTTGTAAAGAGAAGTATGCTATTTTATATTTAGTCAGTTATTTATTTTATCTACACTTTCTTCTCCGTGTATGATCCCATGATAAATATTGTCAGGTTACTTGTTGGGCGATGTATGTCGCTCACCCCAAATTATAGATTAATTTTGCAGATCCCCATGATTTTGAGCTAATGGACATAGAAGACGATCAGGAGTGGGGGTATTGATGCATTTGGCTTTAGGGTTATTTCGAGGATTCTAGTAGACTTTATTATATCCGGATTTGATAGTTTCGACTTTGTAAAGCCTAGATTTTTGAGACGTTGACTTCTGAATTAATGATATTTATTTCGAGATTTTAATTTGTGTCGCTTCCGTTGATATTAATTTTAGCTATGATGCTGATATGTAATGAATCGTATTGACGCCTTGTATTTTTCTTAGTGCAATACGGCGGGTGAGTCGTTTCGAGTACTAGGGCTCGGGACGGGTCGCTATAGGTTGTCTCAGAGCATGTCTCTATATCCACAGCAGAAGCATAAAATTAAGCCCTAATTTTTAAACAGAATTATGATTTCGCCCCTAGACTATGATCTTAGACTTAAGTGATGATCGGGTGGGGGACTTGAGCGACAGAGTATACTAAGTAGTTTTTTCTACTGATACAATTAAGTTACTTCCGTTTTGCCTGCATCCTCACACCACCCATAATTATTAGTTTCACTTTTATAATATATAATTATAAAAAATTGCAACTTGACAGCACGATGCCGCCCCGTAGAAACAACAATAACAGCAACAACAATGGTGAGTGTAGCAACAATCAGGACACCCTACCGCAGGCGCTGGTGGACGCCTTGGTCTGCATAGGCGATGCAGTCAGTAGCAGTTCCTCAGCCACAACAGCAAGGGACCCATTACTACTACGTAGAGATGAAGCAGGTCCACGTCCCTAGGTTCGACGGAGATGTTCGGGCCCGATGGTGCTGAGAGGTGGTTACACAAAGTTGAGAACAAATTCGCACTGTTGCAGGTACATAAGGCGATTCAGACTCAGGTGATCCGCCCCTTCTTGGGTGGAGAGGCAGATAAGTGGTGGGCCATTGTATCGATGGATCTACACACGCGGTTACTTGGACGCGATTTTGTTAGAAGTTACACAGATTCTACACTCCAGCGGCAGTCACGTTGCATAAGATTCTCGCGTTCGAGTCATTGCGTTGGGGCATAGGGATGTCAATTGCCAACTATGTGAATCAGTTCAATGTCCTGGGTCGGTTCGTGCTAGCGATCATGGGAGAGATGCATCTCCGCATGGTTAAGTTTGAGAGGGTCCTAAATAGCCGTATTCATTCGGTCATAGTGAATGCCAATGCCAGAGACTTTGCTGAGTTGCTTAATGCTTGCTACTGCATGGAGAGTGACATTGAGCGTCGAGATGAGGATTTTAAGGGAAAGAGGCCCCACTTTGAGACAGGAGGCAGACCCAGCAGGTGGGCTAAGATGCCATGCACAGGGGCAATTCCACAGCCAATGCCCTTTCAGCAGCAGCCGCAGCCCCAGCCACGGAGTGCACAGCCTGAGATCACTCCGCCTTGTAAGATTTGTAGCCGCCCGCATGTTGTTGAGTGTTGGAGAAAGGCCGATGCCTGCTTCAACTGTGGGAAGGTGGGGCACATGCAGAGAGACTGCCCCAAGCCGAAGAGATTGACAGCTGCACTCCTGCCACAGTAGCAGCCGCAGCAGCGTCAGCGGGCTGACCCCGGCCCAATGCTAGAGTGCATGCCATAATGGACACTGATTTCCATGGCTCGACCGACGTGGTCACAGATATATATACATTGCATTTTTGAATTAAAAAAATTGCTTTTACATAACGTGTACTTGAACCCCTACACCCTTATGTGCTATACTGATCAAAAAGGTCCCAGCAAACATGTTATTTGATAGTAAAGCGAGCCACTTATTTGAAGCAAAGAGGTTTTTCAAGAACCTCGAAAGTTGCCCTGAATCGCTGGACACTCTTTACAGGGTACTAGCAGCTGGAGACCAGGTGATTGTCTTTCCATATCTATACAGCCACTGCAGGCTGGAGTTCGAGGATCGTGTGCTTGATGCTTCCCTAATACTAATCCAGATGAGTGATTTTGACGTAATCTTGGGAATGGATTGGTTGGCACACTGCCAAACTCATATCGACTGCCAAAAGAAGCAAGTGGTATTCAAAGATCCGACGCAAGCCAAATACACGTTTCAGGGGAACACCAAGTAAAGAAGCTGCCCCGAAATATCAATCTGACCGCAGCATGAGCCCACAAAATGATAAGGAAAGGAGACGAAGGATTCTTTGTGTATGCCAGAAATACTGAGTTAGAGACGCCATCAATTAATGATATTCCAGTATTCAAGGAATATAAAGACGTCTTCTCTGATGATCTGCCAGGATTGCCACCAAACAGAAAAATGGAATTCGAGATCAACATGATGTCTGGAGCTGAGCCGATCTCCAAAGCGCCATACAGGATGGCCCCAGCCGAGCTAAAGGAGCTCAATGTGCAATTAGAAGAACTACTGGACATAAAGTTTATAAGACCCAGTGTTTCATCTTGGGGAGCACCAGTCTTATTTCATTTTATCAAGTTATTCATAATTTAACTATCGACATTGGTGTAATGCAATAGTGTCCAGGGCGCTAAAGTGTTCACAAAGATTGATCTTTGTTCACGGTATCACCAACTGAGGATCAAGGATGACGACATTGAGAAAACAGCGTTTCACACAATGTATGGGCACTACGAGTTTCTCGTGATGCCTTTCGGATTGACGAATGCACCTGCCACATTCATGGACTTGATGAACACCGAATTCAGAGATCAGTTAGACCGGTTCGTAGTGGTGTTCATCAATGATATCTTTGTATACTCACCAGATGAAGTGACACATGCTGAACATTTACGAGAGATGTTGGAGATCCTGAGAAAGAAAAAGTGGTACGCCAAGTTCAGCAAGTCCGAGTTCCGGCTCCAAAGTGTGACCTTCTTAGGACATGTGATATCGGAAGATGGTATTGTAGTGGACCACAAGAAGTTTGAGGCTATCACTGAAAGGCCGACACCGAAAAATGTGACAGAGGTAAGAAGTTTTCTGGGCCTAGCAGGATACTACCGACAGTTCATGGAAGGATTCTTGAGAGCACAGTTCCACTAAGTCTCCTAACGCAAAAGAAGACCAAGTTCGAGTGGACCACTGAACGTGAGAAGAACTTTGATGAGCTCAAAAGGAGACTGGCCAGCACATCAGTATTAGCACAACCCTCCGGTACTAAAGGGGCTGTCACATACTCAATGCTTCAAAAACCGGCCTAGGTGTATGTATTATGATTCATGAATTGTGACTATACATATAAACTGTGGCCTAACCCTTTAATTGCAGGATGCATCCTAATGCAAGGAGAATGAGTTATTGCCTATGCATCAAGGCAATTAAAGCCTTATGAGAAAAATTATCCCACTCACGAGTTGGAGCTTGCCGCAATGGTATTTGCACTGAATATTTGGAGGCATTATCTATATGGCGAGAAAAGCGAAGACTTCACCTACGATAAGAGCCTCAAGTAATTGCTCACACAGAAGGAATTAAATATGAGGCAGAGATTATGGTTGGAGCTTATCAAAGACTATGATTTGACCATCCGAGTAAAGCGAATAGACTGGTTGATACAATGAGCCGAACGTCAAGCCACTCGAGACAAACTCCACTGGAAAGAGAGATAGCGGAGCTCGATCTTGATTTAGTTGATCCGACGGCGAATGTTTTGGCAGCAATGATGATCACACCGACCTTGATGGATAGTTTGAAAGAGGCCCAGAAGGACGATGAGAATTTGTGTAGCATCTGAGATAGACTTTAAAGGGAGCTAGTTGAAGGGTTCTAAATATCCTACGATGGTAGTTTATGGTTTTGGGGGCCACTGTGAGTACCGAATAATGAAGCATTGAAGAAAGAGTTACTAAAAGAGGCGAATAACACACGCCTATATATACATCCAGGGATAACTAAGATGTACCAAGGCTTAAAGAAAAATTGTTTTGGTACGAAATTGAGCGTGAAATCATTGAGTTTGTTGCCAACGTTTGTTTTGTCAGCAAGTTAAAGCCGAACATCAACGCCCCTGAGGATACTTACAGTCGTTGGAGATTCTGGGAAGAAATGGGAGCGCATTATGATGTATTTTTTTGCAGGGCTCCGTCAGACGAGAAACGACAATTGAGGTAATATGAGTGATCGTAGATAGTTTGATGAAGTCCAAACACTACATACCAGTATCGAGTGAAGCAACAATGGAGAAGTTGGTGACTTTATATGTTGATAACATTGTCTGTCTACATGGAGTGCCGGTAAGTATTGTATTAGACAGAGATCCCAAATTTACATCAAGATTTTGGACGGCATATCAGCAAGTCATGGACCGAGTTGAGTTTGAGTACCGCATTTCATCCCAAACAGATGGTCAATCATAAAGGATTATTCAGACTCTTGAGGACATGCTTAGGGCTTGCACGTTAGACTTCAAAGGGAATTGGAAAAATATGATGAATTTGATGGAGTTTTCGTACGTCATTATAATGCGATTGGAATGGCGCCCTTTGAAGCTTTGTATGGGAGAAAGTGCCGATCACCGTTGTATCGGTATGAGATTGGGGAGAAGACGAATACTGGACCCGAGTTAGTGGAGCAAACGCTTGACAAGGTCAAGATCATCCGAGATAGGCTCAAGCCCAAGATCGCAGTAAAAGTTTGGTGGATTCTAAAATGAGGCCGTTAAAGTTCGCCGTGGGTGAAAAGGTGTATTTGAGGTTTTCCCCAACAAAAGGTGTGATGCGGTTCGGCGAGAAAGGTAAATTGAGTCCGAGGTACATTGGACCATGCGAGGTGCTCGAGAGAGTTGAAACATTAGCCTATCGACTAGTGTTGCCTCCATCGTTGTCGCAAGTGCATAATGTTTTCCACGTATCGCATCTACGACATTACATGTCTGATCCAAGTCATATATTGAAGGCTCGACTATTGAAGGTAAGAAGAGACACGACTTACGAGCAGATGACTGTTCGTATTGTTGATCGTGAGGATCAAATTCTAAGGAGGAGAGTGATTCCGTATGTCAAAGTCAGTTGGTCGAATCACACATAAAATGAAGCAACTATGGAGCTCAAGGAGGAGATTCAAAAGAAATACTCGCATCTGATTGACTAGGTACATAAGTTTCGGAGACAAAACTTTTTGTAAGGGGGAGGAATGTTATAACCTTCATTTTAATTAATATATGTGAATATATGTAATATGTATGTATGTACAGTCAGCAATAGAAAAAAAATAAAGCCTAAATTCTAGCATCCTAGGTAGATTAGGACAAAAATAAGAAAAGATAGAGTTATAATTAAAAGAAAATAACCTAAGGTGACTAGGAATCAACTACTTGAAATCCTATCATCCTACACTTATACATACACCATCACAACACAAACTCCAGCCCGTTCCACAGAAACAATCGGCAGCCACCATCTCCCAAATATCCAAGTCGACAGCCAGCTTTAGGGAGCAAGAAGCAGCCAAACTTTTCCCGTTGTCATCCCGATTTTTCGTGTGTATCGTATAATCAAAGCTAGAGGCAAGTACCGTTGCTATATTTGCTATATTTTTCCAACATTATGATGCTATTTTTGTATGAAAACCGTATCATGCACGTTCATATTTGTGATTGCATAGATGGATGATTATGCGTATGTATGTGTTGTATGTATGTATCGATTACTTGTATATGTATAAGGGTAATCACCTTTTGCCTTGCTATAGTATACGTAATTAACCCTTGCTCCCCTGAGATTTGAAATCGCACCCTTAACCCCCTGAACTATTGCACTGATTTGGACAATGCCATTTCAGGCGAAATTTCGCCGGAAAAGAGTGACATGGCAATTGCCCATGCCACATGTTGCAAACAATTGCCACGTGGATTCAAAAATGCCACGTGGAGTGAAAAATATTCTTCATCTTCTTCTCCCGCCCATTCTCATTCTGTCTCCGCGCTCCACAACTTGTTTCTTTTTTTCTTTATTGCCAGCATTCAAATTTCAATCTTCCAAATCAATCTTCCAAATCAGTCTTTCAGTTCTTACAAATTTTGGTTACAATGATATTGTAACTTTTGCCTTCTCCCCCCCTCAAAGTTGTTATTGGCATTATTAATTTTTATTTCTTTAACACCTTTTGGTTGTGTGACCAGAAAAGTTCTTGGTAACTTGTCTTCTTTTCTTGCGTTTCTATGGGAGTTGCTTGGGGCAGATAATCTTTTTCTTCTTTTTGGTGCCATTACATTGTCGTCACTTGTTTTTGTGGTGATTACTGTCCCTGAGACAAAACGCTTGACTTTGGGAGAAATTGAATCCAAAATACTGAACTGAGAACTATATTGTTCCTGGCTGTATCTATTACTCTTCTACTCTGATGACATCTGTTTGAAATGTAAACATTAACCTCTGAGAATGGCATGAAGAGATCATGTTAAATTTGTATGAGAGATTCAGAATGTAAAACCTGAATTCATATAACGGATACTTGACATGTCTTCATTGCCAATTTCTGAGTTTATACCACTGAGTAGGCGATATTCTGAAGTTTCCCTTTTGATTTGGAAGATTGAAATTTGAATGCTGGCAATGAAGAAAAAAGACAGAACGAGAATGTGTGGGAGAAGAAGATGAAGAATATTTTTGACTCCACGTGGCATTTGTTTGCAACACGTGGCATGGGCAATTGCCATGTCACTCTTTTCCGGCAAAATTTTGCCTGAAATGGCATTGTCCAAATCAGTCCAATAGTTCAGGGGGGTTAAGGGTGTGATTTCAAACCTCAGGTGGGCAAAGGGTTAATTACGTATACTACAGGAGGCAAAAGGTGACTAACCCTATGTATAAAGATGAAATGATCTTGGTGGATTTTGATGCATTTGGCCGTCGGGTGGGGGGTGAATGCTGGTGCCTAAGGCAGCTGCCATGGTGACCATATACATGTATAATTATGAAGCATGATTCCTAATTGTATATGTATGATGATTATATGATGAAATATGTGTTATTTGGGTTTTGTTTTTGTGCAAAATGGCGTGTTAGCCGAATTGAATGTGGGCTGGACAGAGATGGTATAAAATTGATGATCAATTATGGAAGAAGATGAATTGAATCGAAAGAAAAATGAACTAACCGAAACTAGGGTTTTTGTTGCTGAAAGAGGGGAAAAACAATTTTGAAAAACATGATTTTTTGTGATTTAAGAGCAGAATATTTAGCGCCACGCACCCGGGCTATGCCCACGTACAGTGCACCTGCCATACTTCGCTGAGGAAAGTAAAAGGCATCGATGTGATACTAGTGCTATTCCATGATTACGCCATGGACTACTGATGAAAACATCTAATAATGGTAATAAACGGGCAGAATTAAAACATTCAACATCCAATGTCCATAGCATCATACATAATACAGACCACGAAATAAAGTCCCAAAGAATTCTAAGTAGTCCACAATACAGTAACAAAATGTCAAAGTCCTGGTCGCCAGCATCTCTTATGGATAAGGGATCTGCGGCTCGTCCTCACAGTACTCTATCTCGGGCTCCTCGGGCTCTGAAAAATAATAAACAAAAAGTGAGTGATAAAATCACCCAACAAGTATCACGTGATCTACTGAAACATATCAGAACAATAAATAAGACCTTAAACCCACAAATGTAAAAATTTAAGTAAAATTTCATACCTTTCGGATCAAGCTCTATGGTGATACTTCCCATCAAAACTATAACATACCATTCCGTACCATTACTTGGTCTCTAATTATAACAGACAATCCCTTACCTTCTACGAGCTGAGGTTCATGGAATGCAATGCAATGCGGTATGAGGATATGCAGGACAGAATAGAACAGAACTATGCAGGACAAAATAGAACAGAACTATGCAGGACAGAATAGAACAGAATATAATAGCCATGGACTCTGCTTTCTCCGTGGGAAGCGAACGTCTACTACGAGTGATTCCGTCAGAATAATACCCCATATGAGTCAGAATAGAATAATAACACATGTGAGTCAGAACAGATCATATACCTCGTAAGGTCTACCGGTTATTGCAACGGGACAACCGGGTAGAACAGAACATATTCCTCACACGGTTCTACCGGCTACGGCGATAGGACAACCGGGCAGAACAGAACATACACCTCATAGGGGTCTACCGGCTACAAAAATGGGATAATCAGGCAGAACAGAACAAAAATCGGAATCAATCACAAAGGCAGAACGTCAAATACGGGTTTTTAAGACTGTTTTTCCTTTCTTTTAGAAACAGAATTTTCCTTTAAAAAAATCGTGTCATGACATGCATATGATGCATAATGCAGTATGTAGTGAGTTCTAGGGGCCCAAAGCATCCCTACGATCATATCCAAACAATTTTGGGTCATAACTTATTCATAACGCGAAGTTAAAAATTTCAACTTCGTACAGTAAAATCCTAACCCTTCGTTTTAGCCCCTAGGCAGGTTCATTTAACGGAAATCTTTACCAACTTACTAATTTAGGTCTATGATCACTTATCCATGCATTAGAAATGATGTTGGTCGGTTTTAAAGGTTGAAAAGAAATTGTTTTCCAAGATATGTCGAAACAATCCATTGTTTCGGTTCTAAGCACATAAACTGCATCCAAAATGACTCCTATGTCTTCCTTCTACCTTTAACAACCTCTAATAATCCTAAGGTTCAATTTTACTTAATCCCTAACCTCCCCGTTTGTCAACTAACCGTGGATACGTCCGTATATGTCAACAATTTCATATGATAACCTAACGAACATAACAACTTTGCTTTCGGTGGTTCCAAGCTTTTCCTTGACTCTTCTAACCACTCCTATTGGCTACACCTTCAAGCACTTCTTTGAGAGCTTCAAATAAACATATCCAAATGTTAAAATCACATAGATATGTCCAGTAAAAATAGGTATACAAAACAGCCCCATATTTGCACATATTCCATCATAGCTAGTAACTTAAGGTCCTTAAGGTTCATCAAACATGTTCATCTACCAAAACAGTACCTTAATCATTATTTTAAGTGAAACTTAAGCATCAAAATAGGTCATAAACTACCTTAGAGGCATAGCAATGGAGACCATGAATCCCTCAACTTCCCCTACCAAAACTGTGTGGTGTAGGGAATATTATACCCTTCAACTTTCCCCCTTTTCATCCCATAACATGTGATTTACCCCTTGAACAACTTATCCGTTAATTTGATGATCTTTTTATGACTTGTAAACAGGCTCAAACATATTTGTTTGGCCTTAGAAGGGTCAATATCAAAATATAGTAAAACAGTGTGCTTTACTTAAATTAACAAGTAACTTGTAACTCTTGAAACTTGTTAAACATGAAATTAGGCTAAAACAGTCCCTTATCCCTTAATTCAAGTGAATATTTAGCATCAAAATTGCTCTTAAACCATCCTTAATACATAGCAAATGAAGCAATTCATTCCCCCATACGATAAGGCAAAACCATGAGGTGTGAAGAGAACACAACCACCAATTTGTTTTCGTTTCACTTCTAAATATATGTTCTACCCCTCATATGTCTTAACCTCTCAATTGGTCTTTTATTCATGTTTAGGCATGATTGACACCAATACATAGACAATTTATGGGTCAAGAACAAATGTATACAAAATAGTCCTTAAACTTATAATATTCAAGTAAACTTAACCATCAAGGTACTACCTAAATCATTCTAGTAATATGATGAAGGTGGATTATACCATCCCCCTAAAGCTCCTCAATGCCATGGGTAGGGGATGAGGAAATCTTATAGTTTTCAGCTCATTTCATCACTCAAGGTAGGTCATTAGCCTAGATACTAGAATAACTCCCTAGGTTCATTCACATGTTTCACAAAGGTCATCATAGTGATCCTTACCAAAAATTCCAGCATGGTATACTTATTATATGAGCTCAACAAAGGCAAGATTGAAGACTTAAACATGTCTAAACCTCTCATTTAAAGTTCATGAATATCTCAAGGGAGAATCAAGGGTTACTTGCCTCGTTTGCCCAAAGTTGTGGTCTTGGACACTTGGTTCCTCTTAGAACTTGAAGATTACCTCCTCCCTAAAAGTGGAAGCATATAGTTTTTATGGGGAGAGAGAGGGTGAGAAGAGAGCTACATGAATAGATAGAATGAGGTCTAAAAGGGCATAAAACCTTACCTTGATGAAGGTTGAGTGATGTCTTAGCTTCCTTGATGTCTCCTTTTCTTCTTAAGCAAGAAATTTTCCTGTGGTGGTTGAGGAGGAACACAACATAAGGGGGTTAGGGAAGAAAGAATAGCTCAAACTTGCTTTAAAGTTAGAAGAATGGAGATTACATTATTAAGGCTAAGTGTTTACCTTAGAAGATGATTTAGTAGCTCTTGAAACCACTTGGTTATTTGCTCTCATTCTCCTTCTTGATTGCCGAAAGTTGAGTGTGGTGAGGAGGGAGTTTAGGTCGTTTGATTTTGGGAGATGGATGAGGAGCATTTTGTTGTTTTTGTCTTTAAGTTTCAAAGGGTGAGGGAGGGGACGATTTTATGGTGGGGGGAAGAAGGGACATAATGATTACAAGCATGCATAAAGGAGGGTAGTAATTAGGGTGGCTATTTAAGAGGTGGAAGCTTTTGTCTCAAGATTATTCTAGAATTAGCAGATATTTTGTGGCTTTTGGAGGGAGGGTGGCCGGCCCTATAAGGGGCATACTGGTCACTGTCCTTCTTCTTGATGCCTTAATGCAATTTCCTTTTCCTATCTTTTTTGTAAGATTTAGGAAAAACTTTATTCAATTAAATAAATTAAGATACGCATAAAATAATTTTTATTGCCACTTGAACCTCTAGAAATTGTTATTATAATGCTCGTACAATTAAGAATTGCAATTACGGGGGGAGTGGGTATAACAACATGGTAGGAAATGATGAGAGGAGAATTATAGTGGTCGGAGGGTCGGGAGGAGGCTGGCTCACGGGTCACACGCACCGGTTGAAGGTGGGAATAAAGTAACGGAAAGTTAAAAATGGATTCAAAGCGGAAATTGATTTGCCGATTGGATTTGATAATCGGAATTCATATCGATAAATGTAATTGTTTTTGAAATTACATGTTTTGAAAAGTCACCCTTAAAACAGAAATATATTGCGGAGTAGGACTGGTTCCGAACAAACAGGCCGTCCGAGCATATATGACTATGCTAAGTGAGAGATAGACCGCTCGGACACATATGACCGCCAATTGGGCCGTCCAGGCACATATGACTATGCTAAGTGAAGGATAGGCTGCCTAGACAAATGCGATCATTGGGGAACCAAGTCCATAAATCTAGCAATATAAGTCACTTGTAAGGTAAGCGCCATGGCCATTGTATTGCATCGGTAAGAAATGGATATCGCATATAGATATCGAAAAGGATATCGTATATGGATATCGGAAAGGGATATCACATATGGATATCAAGAATGGAAATGAAAATGAAAAGGAAAATGGAATCGAAATGGTTATCGAGTCATTGCATTCATTTTTTTAAAAGTTGCATCACGGTTTTTTGATTGTACTGACATTTGTGTGCGATGACTAAGTTATGTGTGCTTTATTTGCTTGATTGATCGGAGGGCAAAAATGTAAATTTTATTTGTAAAGAGAAGCATGCTACTTTATATTTTGTCAGTTATTTATTTCATCTACACTTGTTTCTCTGTGCATGATCCCATGGTAAATATAGTCAGGTTACTTATTGGGCGATGTACGTTGCTCACCCCACGTTATCAATTATTTTTTGCAGATCCCTCAGATTTTGATCCAGTGTACGTAGAAGACGGTCAGGAGTGGGGATATTGACGCATTTGGGCTTGAGGGTTACTTCAAGGATTTTAGTAGAGTTTATTTTATTCAGATTTGATAGTTCGTTATTATATTGACTTTGTAAAGCCTAGATTTTCGAGACTTTGACTTCTCTATTAATGATATTTATTTCGAGATTTTAATTTGTATCACTTCCGTTGATATCGATTTGCACTATTATGCTGACGTGTAATGGATCGTATCAACGTTTGGTATTTTTCTTAGCGCAATACAACGGGTGAGTCGTTTCGAGTACTAGGTTTGGAGCGTGTCGCTACAGATATAATAATTTATTACCATCACATAGTGGTGTACAGTTTATCCATTTATCAAATACTCCATTCGCTTCAAAATATTGTCATAGTTTGACTTCAACATAATTTAATAAATTCAAACTTTATGGATCATTGTTCCTATTCTACCCATAGTTGTTAGTTTAGGTAAAATAGAGACAAACTATGTAAGTGTTAATTGAAAGTGTAGTATAGAAAAATTTGATTTTAGAAAGTAGACAATATTTTTTGGACAAACAAAAAACACATTACTTTCGGAATGCAGGATGCTTAATAATAATATATTGTTTAGCTATGTATCATTACTGAATTAGTCTCCTGAATACTGGCATCATGTTTCGTGTATAAGCAAGATACGAAAAATGGCACACTGGATGGACCGTATAAGAATTGCGTTGTAGCAGCAAATAAGGCCCTTATCGGTGGGTTTTCTTTTACATTATTGTTCATCAATTTTGAAAGGAAAAAAAATATCTTTTTGTACCGTGTGGAATTGATTGGGTCATGTAAAAACAAAAATTTTCTATTTATTTTGAGGAAATATCATGTAAATTATTGATACTCATGTTTCTCGATTAACATTTGATTTAAAAATCCACTATGTAATTTTAGTGATAAGTGGTATTCAAATCTTAGTTCGACGCTGTGGGTGTGTCATCAGGATGCCTCTGAAGATATTGGATGTTGAAAGAAAATTAGCAGGTAGGAAAAATACCGTGATGGTCTTGGATTTGGAGAGTCGGGAGTGATATAAATGATGATTGGTACGAATTCGTAGATAACTAGGACGGGTCCCCAAGTTTTGTTTTGCATGCTTTGCATGAAAATATTATTGATTGTATCAGGCATTAGTGCCTGAGTTTTTAATGACTCAAGTTAATGAAACCTATCTATATATATATATGAATGTGTATATATATTAATTAAAAAGAGCATAGCCTCCTTAACTCAATTAATATGCCCTCACTTATGGCGGAGGAATACCATTCTTACAAAGAAAGTCATGACAACATATATATATATATATATATATATATATATATTAAAGAAGATAACAAGAAAAATTAAAGAAGATAACAAAACCCTTAATTCTTCTATTCTTGTTTCCAATCCTGTAGAGGAGAATGTTGTTCCGATCGTTTGATGTTAAAGGTCGTCACAATGGAGAACAAACTCATCTGCTGTAATTTTATTTTTATCGAGATCATTTGATTTTAAAGGTCGTCACAATGGAAAACAAACTCATGTGTTGTAATTTGATTTTTATCGATAATACTCTCAAGATAAAAAAAATAAAAAACTAAACATACATGAAAAAACCCGATAAGATTTGATGTAAGGGCGTTTCTTTAGTTTAATCAACTGAATGATAACTCTAATCAGTAGGATAAATTTGTGGAACACGTGATCCGTAATACGCTGTAGACATGATATAGTCAAATACTTTTTCTTTCTATTTTAAATTATAAGTACACTTTCAGATAATTATTTTTTTTTCTGTTTTAAAATATAAGTGCACTTTCATATAATCAAAACCTATCGTCACATATCGGTATGAGAACAAAATGAAGATGGATTTATGCCATGATCAGTCCTGACCAGGACTCATCCTGCATATGGGCACCTCTGCGGCAACGGAATCACAATAGCATTGTAGATCAAGACATGACTCATCGTCAGTGCAAAAGCGAGGGAAACATACATCTCCAAAGCAACCGGAAGCCATTGTAGGACAGAAGCATTCGTCATCGTCGCAACCTCCATCTCCATTGCATGGGGTTCCCTCACACTGAACAACATTTCTAGGCTCCCGCATATTTCTCTGGATAAATGAAATTTTCTTACTTCCGATAACTGCATAGGGACAATCCAGTAAAACAAGTTAGACTGCATTTTCATGTATATATCAAAAGGATACGTGTAACAGCTCAAGCAACTGATAGCACAATAAATTTGAAGTGATAAACAAATTTTCTCATAGAGAAACTTATATTGTCTACGCCTTCGAAAAATCCTGACAGTTGACTTTTCAATGTAGTGTACATTATACAATGTTGAGAAGTTAGTTATCACAATATTTTTAAAACAGAAGGAATACATATTACCATATATAGAGTCTCAACGTTGCTTATCTCATATTTATAGACAATCCTGCCGTGCCTTGCCTCTCTGGAAATAAATCATACCTGATGATGCAGAGTGGAAGTCATTCTTTGCTTCCTTCAAGTCAAGAAAAGCACCGGACGCGTTGAACAGAATAAATAGAGCCAGGAAAACTGTCTTAGCCATTCTTCCTCTTTCTTTCTCCTGATATATGTATAAAATGTGTGTCTACCTAACGCCCATGTTTTCCATTTATAGGGGAGAAGTTCAAGCCAAGCTGCGACATAACACTTTTTACACACGCTTAAGTAAACTAATTCTTTTTCGATGAAAATTATGAAACAGACACTTTCCATGCCTGTAAATGATAATTAAAGCATATAATAAGTAAAACGTGTAAATGATCCAAAAAATTTTCCCGAATTCCCAACTTGTTTTTGTGTGTATACATACGTAAAGTATATATATGTATGTGTAAATGCATATATATGTATATGTATACACACAGTTACATAACATATGATACACACATATATATATATATATATATATATATATATATATATGTACACATACATATAATTTATATGTATGTATGCATATAGAGAGACATTAATGCAACATAAATACGTGATAAGCAAGCCGGCGAATGGTCTAATCCTATAACTGGGTTTATATGGATATGAACGAAACTGACTAATTCCAAGGGTTATTGCATTTCCTGTTACTCTGACTCTTTCTACCAAAATTTGGACTAATTCTAAAATTTTTCTACAAAAATTTGTGTAAGTAATGAGTTGAGAATTTGACTCTTTCTTCAAAAATTTGAATCAATTCTAAGGTTTATCCTCTTCCAGTTTAACTTTATCTCTTTCTTCTCATTCAACCGACGGTTCTTGAACACTTCTTGAAATTATTGGTCGACTGCCACATTGCATGCTTCTCCTTGTGAAACTGTACAAAAGAGTAATAATATAAATGTACGCATACACACGTAGATATAAATAAATATATATATTTATATATATATATATATATAGACACACACATACGTGCATATATATGTGTGTATATATATATCAGAAACGATTTATTTTATTAATTTGCATCCTCGCTTATGGCAGAGGAATACCGTATTACATCCTGTTCATCGTATGCAAAAAGATAATGAAGAGAGTTAATGATTGTCAACATCCAATCATATATGACATGCCGCATCAAAACCTTGTCAAGTAAAACCACCCTTGTGGATAAAACCTTGACGAAGGAAAAAGCGTAAATATTTATATGATTGGGAAGATGATCATGTACAAGTAATAAGAAAGCGGAAATCGAATGACGTATGGAGTGTTCGCCTGTCTGTGACCAAAATGTTCCCCTGAGCATGCCATGGAAATAGTAAACTGTTGACACTGCAGCGTTGCAGATCTTGAGCAGCCATCGTTCCTCATATAGAGCAAGGTGGAAGTCATAAATTGGGAAAATACAAAAACAGATGGAAATGAGAGAAAATGCGTTGCACGTACCACGCCGCCCTGATTCAAGCAAAACCAAGGCGACACAGTTTTAGACAGCCGTCTACGTCGCAGTTTGGTGTCCATGAGCCTCTCCGATTCTATGATCATGGTCGTAGTACTCGTGCAAAACAACAAGAGAGGGAAACCAATCCAAGTGAATGCATGCATACTATAGAATAAGCGAGACATAGAAAAGCACATAATGTGTCTAGAGCCATAGATCTAATGGCACAAGTTTTGTAGTTGGCCATCCACCAGTATCGCTCCACATACTTCACGAGGGAGTCCATGCATTGTAGTATATAATCTGAAGCCGACAGTTTAATATCCATATCGTGCCAATGAATAGGCTGCCGTGTTCGCTTCTCGCGGGCAGAATTGGAGAGTAGACTGGTTAAGGGTCAGAAATATGTTGGCTCTAGACAAGTCTGTAGCTAAGGCGCCTGTGATCTGCTGTGGTGGCAGTAATAATGGAAGGATGTAAGAACAGTCTGTCTCAACGACGATATGATTGTACTGTTGAGCATAATAAATCAAAGATAATGTCATAGTCAGCAACTCTACTCGCAATGGGCTAACTGTAGGGAACGCAAAACATAACAGTAAAACAAAGATCCCTTGGTTATTCCGTAAGATAGCGGCCCCAGCAGCCCGTTTCGACCCACTAACACATCCACGTTTAGTTTCATTCTTCTTGTAGGAGGATGTTCCCATTTTATAATATGTAACCTATTTTTGGGCACCGGGGGTGAAAAAGAAAGAGCTACTAGATGCGGCATCGTGCATGCAAATTTCTTCCCTCGCATCGCAGCACACTATGTATAGATTGCGGATCTGACATTCTCATACAATCTCCAGTAGGCAAAGGTTTCGTCACCAAAACGTACCGCGGCATACTCCTTCCCTATAGCCCATGTAACCAGTGATGGTGCAGCTGCCCTTAACTGACCCTGCATAGATGTTTTTGTGGATATATGCCACCAACGGTATAAATGTTCCTTTATGGTTCTACAATGAGGCATTGGACCAGAGAAAATAATGGCTATTTCATTCCATAATGGCCTTATCAAGGAACATTGTAGAAAGATGTGATCTTGAGTGTCCGAGCTTTGACAACAGACGGGGCATTGCGACGGGAATATAGTTTGCCAACTCCGCAGATTATCTACCAAGGGAAAAGAATGCATCCATAATCTCCAAAGAAATATCCGCAACCCAGGATGAGTATTTCTCCACCACACATAGCGGGATTCTGCAAATCTACTGCCTTCAGCTACTATAGTGTTATATGCCGATTTGATGGAAAACTGACCATGAATATCCAGCATCCAATGCGCGACCCCCTGTAGTATTTCCACCTTGGCTTCCATGAAGCCATGTATGCGACACAAACGTTTCCAAATCGGAGAATCATAAATATGTGAGTATATGGACGGCCTGTTTCTATACTTCTCCCTACAAAACTCAGCCCATAGCGTTTGCGAGTGGTGATATTTCCACAAAAGTGACAATTGTATGCTTGTTGTACACTTATGAGAGATCGTATCCCTAAACATCCCTCCTCCACCGAAGTGCAAATGGACTGCCACGACCGCCAGTGGTGGCGGGCTTTCCAAGGGAATAATGCCATCTTACAATTCAAAATATCGACTATGCTTTTTGGCTAACGAGAACTGGCTATAATATGTGTAGGTATGGAGTTAAGCACATGACGTATTAACATTACCCATCCGGCCATAGACAACAGTTTAGAAGACCAAGAAGTGAGCTTAACATCAAAGTGATTAAGCGATGAAGAACAACACCGCGGTTGATTAATGCCTTTATATGGGAATTATCCCAGATATTTTTTGGGTAGCGATGTGAGACGCATACCAAGTGTCTGAGAGGCCACTGTCCCTGAAACGCCCATACCTTGCACCACTTTACTTTTGTGATAATTTACTAGTTGTCCTGAAGCAGCCTGATATGCCATCAAGAATGTGCGAAATCTATCTAAATTGCGACAAGAACCATTCAAAAATATTAATAGCTTATCTGCGAAATCCAAATGAGATACTGTAGGCACGCGACCCGCACGGAAGCCTTTGACTGATCCTGACGCCTTCAGAGCATTCAAGCCACGAGAGAAACCTTCGGAGGCGATTATAAACAGCAATGGCAAGAGGGGGTTCCCCTGATTTACTCCACGACCAACGGAGAAAAAGCTTGTCTGTTTACCATTGATAAGAACTGAACAACGTGTGACTCTTAAATTATTTAACAAGATACGTACAAATCTGTGGTCAAAGCCAAACTTTTGAAGTATCAATTCAAGATATCTCCAACTGACCCGATCAAATGCCTTTCCATATCCAATTTAATCAGAAATTGGCCTCCCCAGTTCGACGATCAATCACATGAACCATCTCCTGTGCCAGTAGGATTTGCTTTATAATGCCACGCCCTTTCATAAATCCTGCTTGTTCCTGAGATATGAGCTTAGGCAATAATTCACCAAGTCTAGTGGAGATCAGCATGGTGATCACTTTAGATATAAAATTTGCCAAACATATAGGGCGAAAGTCGGAAAATGTCTGAAGATTCTGCACCTTCGGAATCAAGATTATAGTTGCTGAGGCTACCTGCTTAGGCATCACAATCCCTTGGAAGAATTCTTGAACTGCTTTAGCCACATCAAACTGTATAAGCTGCCAAAACCGACGATAAAAAGATCCTGGATATCCATCAGGGCCTGCTGCACTAGATGGACTAAGATCCCAGACTGCTTGTTTGATCTCTTGCATGTTTGGCATGGCCTTTAACATAGCATTATCCTCGGCAATAAGTGAGGATGGGATGTATTGTAAAATCAACTCGCAATTTATGACTGGGGCCTCTACAAAAAAATTTGAAAAATAATGCACAACCTCAGCTTCTATATCTGCAGATGACTCACATTTTGTTCCATCCTCCCTGACGATTCTGCTAATATGCTGACACCTCCTTTTGTCCTTAACTGTTTGATGATAGAATGCTGTATTTGCATCCCCCTCATTAATCAATTTAACATTGGCCTTTTGTTTCCAATACAAGAATGCTCGATTTTGTACCAGCCGCAACGGAGCAACACTACGATGATAGGCTTCTCGCATTCTCTCAGTTGGCGTTGTATCGTAATCTCGTTCATGGGTAATCACATCTGCTTCTGCATATGCAACCGCGTCAAATATATTGCCGAAAACCTCCGTATTCCACTTTCGCAGCTGAATTTTTAAGCATCGAAGTTTTTTTAAGGAAATGACTACCAATGATGATGGACTAGTGCATCAAAGTCTGGATGTGTGGACCAGACATCAAGATATTTGAAAGCCGCAGGTGGTCGCTGGTGATCTATGTCGCACATTAGATATATTGGAGCATTATCAGAAGTTGCGCGCGCAAGGTGTTGAGCCTTTGTTATCGGAAACACATCCAAAAATGTATTGGAACACAAAAAATGGTCAAGACGACGCCATACACGACCTAAACCTCGGCCGTCACACCATGTATATAAAGATCCCTGATAAGAAACCTCTTGTAATTCGCAAGTGGCGATACAATCATTGAATTCATGTAATGAACGTAAATCAGGTGTAGACCGCCCTTTGTGTTCATCTAGCGATCAGAAAGTGTTAAAATCACCGCCCACTAGTCACGGAGTTTGGAGCATAGAATGAAACTGGCATATATCCTCCCACAGCGGGCGACAGGCTGATATTGAGTGCAAACATAGACTACTGTAAACCAAAATGAAACTCTAGTGGCCCGCCAATTCATTTTTAAACAGTGATTTTGATGACCTGATCACTCATCTTCCAGCAACAATAGCGACTCCTTCCAAAAAAACCAAACATGGTCATCACATGCGAATAACGCTTTGGAAAAACCAAATTGTTAACAGTATGACATCAACCATGAAACCCTAGCTTTTGGTTCTATGAGAACTGAAAAATGCAAATGATAACACCGAACAAGTGAGATAATGCGAGACATTGAGGTACGTATACCTCGTACATTCCATATCAATAGCTTCATTACGATAAAGCATCAAAGGAGTTTAAGAGATGTGCTGCAGGTAACCTGGTTATTCGCGGTGAGATTGCAGCTGCTTGAGGTGGTCGACGTAATATCCTCGGAGGCATATCCCCCTGTTCCACAGGTATTGCTGGTGGCTCTGTAGGTGATCGACTAGCATCGATGAATGTTTCTTCAAACACATTTTCCATTGACTCATATATTTCCGTATCTTGCGCATCTAACTGATTGACATTCAAAGGAATAATCAGGTCACTGTCTGAAAGAGACGAAGAATCCACTTTCTGTGGCAGATCTCCTAACATACAATCATCAATACCCCTTATAAGTGTAATATCATGTGCGTTGAAAGCCATCTCTATAGGGCAAATATCTGGCGATGGTGGTTGAACCATCCACGATGGCAAGGACGATGAGAAGATAGCGGATATAGAGCTGGGTGAGAGGACGGAGTAGTCAAACTGTGAATTTCAATCGTTGGGGCTGTATGAGGCAAAATTTTCTTTGGAGTCTAGCGTTTCTTTGTTCCTTTATTAGCCTCAGGGCGTTGTTTAGTCAGAGGATCACGTGGGCGTAGAGGCTCATCAGCTGGCAGTTTACCGCAATCAGCAGCAACATAACCCAAACGAAAACAGTCGACGCAATATGAAGGCAAGTCTTCATTCTCAACAGTTTGCATAATTACCTTCGATTGTCCTTGAATATAAACCCTTTGCGGAAAATCAATAGAAACGTCAAGTTTAACACATATTCAAGCGATGGATGGGCGAGTAACTGCTGTTGTGGCTGCATCCAACTTCATGGGTGTGCCAATCATACGGGCAATTTGAAAAAGAGTATCTTTTTGATTAAAGTGAATTGGAAGTCCAGGAAAAGACACCCACACCAGGATAATGGGTATTTCAATTGCCGGATCATAATCTGTCATCCATTTCATGATGTGCATATATTTTCTGGATGTCTTTCAACTTTAAGGTGAGAAATAACGAAGATAATCCTGTTCTTGATCAAAATGGAGAAGAACGTGTCTAGTGTCAAGAAGACCGATTTCTACAGCCCCTGAAAATCCAATACAATCAATGGCCGAAAGAATTGTTGCTAATGGAGGGCGGCCAAACCAAAAAGTACCAACCAATGTAAACCGATATGGTGCAGCTAAAGATTGTATTTTATCCACTGAAAACGTGATCATCGGGCTGCTCATAAATTTCAGGATAGTTTTTGACGCAATAGAAACGGAAAAAGGAGAGAAAAGTGATGCGTAAGTTTTGGATGGCGCCGGAACTAGAGGTGCGTTCGTCGTTTGTACATGGGCTGAGGGCGAAAGATCCGACATTGTGTAACCGAATCAGTGAGAGAAGGTAGATAGCGGGTGGAAGAGAATGTTGGAGAGGATGAACGCAACAGTGGCAGGCGGCGGCGGTACACAGGCTAAAGAGGAATTCCCCATTTTTTTATTATATGAATTATATATATATATATATATATATATATATGTATATGTATACGTATATATAAGTATGCATAGATGTATGTATAGATGAAAATGTGTATATATATCTGTGTGTGTGTATATACACACACATATGTGTGCATATATATTGGTGTATGGAGAAATGCTATGTCAGTACAAGATATACTCTCTTTCTCATGTTTCATTATTCATATTTTTTGTCTTGAAACATAGATACCCATTATGAATCGCCAAAGTCTTCTTACTTCTCCATTATATATATGTATTTACATATACATATGTGTTTATATGTGTGTGTGTGTGTGTGTTTATATGCATAGATATGTCTATATATGTGTTATAAGCTACCATATATGTACGTGTGTGTGTGTGTACATATATAAACGATGACAGTGCTCTCTCCCCTCCTTGGTTTCACCGCGTGCTGATGGCTTGCCGGCGGCGGCGATCTTCTCCGATCCGCACTCTTTCTTCTTCTCTGGTATGAAACTGCAATATTGAAATGACAGCTTGTTCCTTCGGTGCGGTGGTTTTGGGTGTAAAACCACTGTGGCCGCCACGTCCGATCACCCGCTAAGAAGGAGGCTAGGCAATCTCGTTTTCACCGGACAACGTCTTACAATTAACAGATTCATTCAAATGTTCTCTAGTGGGAACTTTTTGGAATCAACGGCCAAAATTAGAGGGGATTCGTTCTTGGTTTTAAAAATTCAGCTTTCTTGGTGGCTTCAAGATCACTCTCATTCATTCAAAGCACATCCTTATTGTATTTGATCAAGAGGTGGATTATATCTGCTGTTTCTCACGACGCTCTTGGAATGTACTTGGTTTTCATATGCGGATCACTAAATGGTCCTACGATTTCGACTCAAGAGTGCATGTTCCTGTAGTTCCGGTTTGGGTATCGCTGCCAAGGCTCCCCATCTACTTGCGTAAGCCGGAGCCCTTATTCGATATTGCCCGCATGATTGGGACTCTTTTAAAGGCTGATCACCCAACCACAAACCTCTTGCGCTCTTCGGTTGCGAGAATATGTGTTGAGATTGATGTAATCCAAAGATTCGCCTACCAAGGTGTTTATTCAAAGTGTTATTTTCACTTCTTTCAACCTGTTGAGTATGAGGATAAGCCGGATTATTGTTCTGCATGTCACATGCTGGGCCACATTTCGTAGAATTGTCAGCCTCAAACAACTGTTATTCTGCCCTCGTCATCTGATCGACCCAAGGTAACTTCTGTGCCTGTTAAACCTCTGCCTGCTAAACAGCACTAGACACCTGTAGCGCCCCGCTCCCGAACCCTAGCATCGGGAACAGTGCACCCGCCGTATCTCACTAAGGAGGATACAAAGCGTCGAGTCAATTTCCAACATGTCCGAAAAAGCGTAGGAATTTTTTTCGCGGAAACGTAATACCATTCATTAAGTTCTATGAATAAAAGACAATATCTCAATAAAATACTGAATCAGTACTAGCAGTAACATCAATGTGTCAACAATCTAATCCGGATAGTAATTAATGAAGTCCCAATAAAATAATAACAAATGACCGCAAGGTCGTCTCATGTCCTAGATGCGGCCATCAGTCTGCCCACTCCACTATGTCAGCCCCGTCCTCAACAAAGACATAATCGCAGGCCTCTACCTGCTCACCTGGTGGGGGGGGAAGTAGGGGTGAGTGACTGGGAAATCACTCAGTAGGCACCTGCCTCCAAGTAGTACAAGACAAACATACAATAATGATAGAACACATAGCACATAAAGCATGATACCACATAAGCATATGAAAGAATACGGAAGAGTAAATAACACATAATATCACATAAGCATGCAAAAGGATGCGGAAAGGTAAATCACTCCAGATATAGAATGCGCAACAACATGATGCATGTCCCACTATGCATGTCACACGCAACAAAGTCATGTCACGCAGGATGCCCATATCCATACCGTGCAATGCATGAACCCGGGTCCTACTGAGTGGCTGCAGGTCGTACACCCCACAGTCACCATACTGGGTGTGCGTGGCCATGCCTCCGCACACCATCCTGAGTGTCGTGGCCCCGCCACTGTACACCATCCTGAGTGTCGTGGCCCCGCCACCGTACACCGTCCTGAGCAGCCGTGACCCGTACGTCACGACCCGCCATCAATGCAATGCACGTGCCATGAATGCAAAAACACAATCGCCTGAGGCCCCTGGCCCATCCTCACCATCCTCCGTCACTCAATTCTAGGTTCCCTTATTATCCGGTTGCTAACTCAACCTTGTTCGGCATCAAATCCACCTTTCACGTCTTGTATACCTTTATCGTGCCTTTTCTATTTATTTTTTTCCTCATCTTTTTTTTTCCTATTTTCTTTAATTTATTTCTATTTATTACCTAATTATCCATATTAAATAAATTATCACAATTAATGAAATTTAATAAAAATAATTTAATTTCAGTATTTTATAATTTCTGGGATTTATTTATAATTTTCTGATATTTATTTATATTTTTCCTATAATTATTACTATTTTTAACTAATTAATTAGCAATTATGAAAATAAAATAATAAAAAATTTCAGAAAATCAATCGTAGGCTGCTTTCAAAATTGGGCTGGCTTTTCGCCAGCCTTGGTTTGCTTCCCTGGCAGGCCCGGACTCGCCTAGCGATCCGGCCCGCTTACATATATTTTTTTTATATGTCGAGTTATTGGGCCGGCTGATGACCGGCCCGGTCCGCTGGCCATCCGGCCCGGCCCGTACCAGCCTTCCCCCTTTTTTTTTTAACAATTTGGGCCAATCCCTTCTACGGGACCAGCCCGCTTCCGACCTCAGGCCTTCGGCCCTTCCCACTTCAGGGCCTTCGGCCCTTTAACTACCCTTTTTTTTTGTTATTCCAATTCCAGCAAGGGTGCGTCCAGCACCTGCCCAGAGCGCGTGTAGGCCACGCGCGGCCGTTCCGGCGGCGCGTGAGCCACTCCGGCTCCCTCCGGCCTCCGTTTCTCGATCCCGATCTATGTTTTTGCCTATTTCCAGTCTATGGGGACCTATTCTAAGGCCAAAACAAATTGAAAATCCTCTAGTCTAGCAGTAGTTTTGCTATTTTGATTATCAAAGTTTTCCCTAAAATCAAAACTACAACACGCAATACACATCGCATACACGCATCATCTACACGCATACCAGAGTCTTAAATATCTTCATGCTTTTCACAAATTGAACAACATGCTATGGAATTAAACAATTAAAACAACAAAAACACATAATCTACCATTAAAACATGCTTGAATTCGCACCAATTGGAGGGGGAAAAAGGAACCTACCTGATTGACTGTCAATCCTACGATTATACGGAGTAGTGTATCAACTGGAGCGTCCTGCTTCCTTCTCTTTCCTTCCCTCTTCTCTCTTTTCTCTTTTCTCCCTTCTTCCTCCTCTTCTCCTTGGCGTTGCCTGCTCCCTCGATTTCTCTCTTTTTTTTTTCCTAACCGATGCCTCCCTTTTCTTGGCATTTAACGCTGATGTGCTATTATTTAGGGGGAAGTCGGTTACTCCCCCCATTATCCCATTAATTTATTTATTTTTTTTTTCAAATTCCTTAATCATTATCCCTTTAAACCTTATTACTATTATCTTTAAAATTTCATTAATTTCCCTTTCTATTATCATTATCTTTTCTATTTTCATTTATTCCCTCTCTCTTCATTTTTTTTTCTTTTATTTTCTTCGGTTATCACATCCTACCCACCTTACAAAAGTTTCGTCCTCGAAACTTGACGTAAATTTAATCATACAGACTGAGGGAACTTGGTGTACCTTAATCGAAGAGTTCCGGATAGCGTTCGCGCATCTGATCCTCCAGCTCCCAAGTCGCTTCATTTTCCTTATGATTGCTCCACTGCACCTTGACGTACGGAATGACTCTTCTTCTCAGTTCTTGGTCCTTGCGATCCAGGATCCGAACAGGAGTCTCTTCATATGATGTGTCTGGTCTGATCCTCAGAGGTGGTGCATCCAGTACGTGACTTGGGTCTGGAACGTACTTTCTCAACTGGGAAACATGGAAAACATTGTGTACCTGAGCTAACGCCGGGGATAACGCCAAACTGTAAGCTAACGAACCAATCCTTTCGAGCACTTCATAAGGTCCAATGTACCGAGGCCTCAACTTACCCTTCAGTCCAAATCTCGCAACACCCTTCATCGGCGATACTCGCAAATAGACCTTTTCTCCAACATCAAATTTCAACGGGCGCCTCTTCGAGTCAGCCCAGCTTTTACAACTATCTTGAGCAATCTTAAGCCTTTCTCGAATCAACTTAACTTTTTTCTTGGTTTGCTCAACCAACTCTGGACCAGTGATAGCGCGCTCTCCAACTTCGTCCCAAAGGATAGGTGATCTGCACTTACGACCATAGAGCGCCTCAAATGGTGCCATGCCGATGGCGCTGTGATGACTGTTGTTGTAGGAGAACTCAATCAACTTAATCATACTATCCCAGTTCCACCTTAAATCAATGGCGCAAGCTCTTAACATATCCTCCAACGTCTGTATGGTCCTCTCTGACTGTCCATCTGTCTGCGGATGAAACGCAGTACTCAGCCGTAGCTCGGTCCCAATTCTCTTTTGACATGCTGACCAGAACTTGGAAGTGAACTTCGAGTCACGGTCGGAGACAATACTGACTGGAACGCCATGTAACGTGATAATGTTGTCGATATAAAGTGTAACCAACCTCTCTAGAGTCACATCGTTCGGTACTGGTAGGAAATGAGCGAACTTCGTCAAACGATCCACGATCACCCAGATCATGTCATTGCCATTTCTTGTCCTCGGGAGGCCCATCACAAAATCCATAGTCACATGCTCCCATTTCCACTCAGGAATCTCCAAAGGCATCAACAACCCTCCTGGTCTCTGGTGTTCCGCCTTGACCTGCTGACATACTAGACATCTCTCAACAAATTCAGCTATATGTCTCTTCATACCGCTCCACCAGTAATGCTTCTTCAGGTCATTATACATTTTGGTGGTACCCGGATGAATTGACAACTTCGAGTTATGTGCCTCCTTCAATACCGTTCGTCTGAGATCCTCAACCTCTGGTACGCACAGTCTTCCCTGAAACCACATACTGCCATCGTCATGGATCTGGAACCCATCTACTTGACTCGTCATCATTCTCTCTCGTAGCTCACTAAGGGTTACATCTCCTTTTTGCGCCTCTTTGATCTGTTCAACCAACGATGGAGTGATAATCAACGCCGCTAGAACACTCGCTGTGGAGTCTACAATGTCAAGATCCAACTCCGCCATGTCTCTCTCCAACGGCGTCTGTCTGGCATGACAAGATTTTCTACTCAGAGCATCTGCGACTCGGTTCGCCTTTCCCGGATGGTAGTTAATAGTCAAATCGTAGTCCTTTAAAAGCTCAAGCCATCTCCTCTGACGCATGTTCAGCTCTTTCTGGGTGAATAAATACTTTAAACTCTTATGATCAGTGAATACTTCGCACTTCACTCCATAAAGATAATGACGCCAAATCTTAAGTGCGAAGACTACTGCCGCTAACTCCAGGTCATGCGTCGGATAATTTTGCTCGTATGGCTTCAACTGTCTCGACGCATACGCGATGACCTTGCCATTTTGCATGAGAACACATCCTGCAAGGAAACAGTTAGGCCACCGTTGTAATGTGTATAATTCAATTCTAGAAACATATACCTTACCTAATCCGTTCTTCGATGCATCGCTATATATGACGAACCCTTCTGGGCCTGAGGGTTGAGCAAGAATAGGAGCCGTCGTCAATCGTCTCTTAAGTTCTTCAAAACTCTGCTCGCATTCGGCGGTCCAGACAAACTTTGACTTTTTCTGAGTCAATCTGCTCAAGGGCACTCCTATCGATGAAAATCCTTCAACAAACTTCCGATAGTAGCCGGCCAAGCCCAGAAAACTCCTCACTTCGGTCACATTAGTCGGTCTAGGCCATTCAGTAATGGCCTCAATTTTCTTGGGATCTACAGAGATTCCCTCCTCTGAGACTACGTGGCCCAAGAACGCAACACTCGTCAGCCAGAACTCGCACTTACTAAACTTAGCATATAACTTCTTCTTCCTGAGAATATCCAGAACCTCCCGCAGATGCTTTTCGTGGGATTCCTCATTCGGAGAATAGACTAATATATCATCGATAAAGACCACCACAAACTTATCAAGCTGGTCCCTGAACACCGTATTCATCAAATCCATGAAGGCCGCGGGAGCATTAGTGAGACCGAATGGCATCACCAAAAATTCATAGTGTCCATATCTAGTGCGAAAGGCAGTCTTTGCTACGTCCTAGGCTTTTATCCTCAATTGATGGTATCCAGATCGAAGATCAATTTTGGAGAATACTTTAGCGCCCTGAAGATTACCAATGTTGCAAAATTAATTGGAGGATTAGTAATATGAATTGTGAGTTGTATTGACTAGTGAGGTACCTTTAACTGATCGAAGAGGTCCTCGATCCGAGGTAGAGGATATTTATTCTTGATAGTGATCTTATTAATCTCCCGATAATCAATGCAAAGCCTCATACTGCCGTCCTTCTTCTTCACAAACAAGACTGGAGCTCCCCAGGGTGAGACGCTGGGTCGGATGAACTTCCGGTCCAGTAACTCCTGCAGCTGTTCTTTCAGTTCCTTCAGCTCAGCCGGAGCCATTCTGTATGGTGCCTTCGATATTGGCTCAGCACCTGGTAGTAAATTAATCTCAAACTCTACCTCCCGACTGGGCGGTAGTCCTGGCAGCTCATCGGGAAATACATCTTTATACTCACTCACCACTGATATTGATTCTATCGAGGGTAACTCTTTCTCTGCGCCAATAGCATATACAAGAAAACATAGATTACCTTTTCTCAACGCCTTGTGCGCCTGCGCTGCACTCATGTAGATCATCTTGGGTGCCTTATGTAACTTGTAGTCTCCTCGAAAGATGGTTTCCTGCTTACTCTGTGTCTGCATGCGGACCTGCCTCTGACGACAGTCGATCTTGGCCTCATACTTAGCCAAAAAATCCATGCCTAGAATAACATCAAAATCTTGCATCTGGATCGGAATCAGAGTCGCCATGAACTCCAGCTCATTAATCTCCATCGAACAGTCTCTGTACTGATAGTGCGATACCAACACCTGGTCACCAGCGGTTTGGACATTGTAAGGAATTTCCAGCCGTTCTGGTGGAATATTCAGACTCTTGACAACCCTCCTGGCGATAAATGAGTGGCTGGCCCCACTATCGAAAAGGACGTAGGCTGGGACCTTGTTAATCAATATCTCACCTAACACAGGCAGGGTTATACAATATAACACATAACCACGAGACAGAAAGGTATTTAAAGCATATTCAGATTTATAACACTTAATTAAAGTGTACCTGCTACGACATCGCTGGTGTCCTCAACGTCGGCGTGCGACATGACATGTACTCGGGCATTCGTCTTTGGCCTCCCCTTCTGTTGTGGCTGGCTCTGCTGGGGTGGGGCCTGTCCCTGTGCGGGGCAGTCTCTGGCAAAGTGCCCTGGTGTGCCGCATCTGTAGCAAACATTCTGGGTCCTCCAACACTGACCCGGATGAAATCGCCCACAATGGACACATGGAGTAGTGGAAGCCACTGTCCTCACTGGCTGTGCATCTGACAATGCCGGTCCCTCGATGGCTAGTGGCCGAGTAAACTGTCTCTGCTGCGGTGGTCGAGAAGAGCTCCCCTGCTGCTGGCGGCGGGGCACCTTCAGCCATCTCCCAGGTCTCCCGGAACGGTACTCTTCCCGTGGCCGTTTCGTCCGGTCGTCTACCGCACTCTTCCTGAGGTCACCCTCAACATCCCGGCATACCTCCAGCAAATCCTCAAAAGTCCTCGGTCTAGCACAAATGATCAACGACTGAATGCGAGGGCTCAGTCCGGTCTTGAATTTTGACATCTTTGCCCTCTCGTTATCCATAACGGAGGGCATATACCTCCCCAGCGCATGGAATCTCTCCGCATACTGGTCCACGGTCATAGACCCCTGAGTAAGTAACTGAAACTCAGTCATCCTCCTCTGTATGGCACTCTCTGGAACATAGTGCCTCTCATACTCTTCTCGAAACTGAGTCCAAGTCACCGGAGGGGTCAACCTGCGCTGCACGTTAATCCACCATCCCCTCGCATCACCCTCCAGAAATGAAACTACCACCTCCACCTTCATGTCATCAGGGACCTGTAATAATCTCAACTGCTCAGTCATATTCTGGAGCCAAATCTCAGCCTCCTCTGGCCGTGTAGTGCCCCTAAACATCGGTACCCGGGAGTGTTGCATCTCTCTGTAAAAGAAACAAAGTCCCGGGGGGGTGGTGGTGGGGGCTGTTGCTGCTGCTGTTGCTGCTGTTCCTGCTGTTGCTGCAGGTGAGCCATCTGCACCTGCTGCTGAGCCACCAGGGTAGTCAGGGTGGCTAGAGTGTCAGCCATAACTTGGGGAATGGCCCCCTGGCCCTGATGGTCGTCTCCATCGCGCCCTCTATTTCCTGCTGGCTCACGTCTTGGCGGCATCTTTCTGAAGTTCGAGTTCATAAAGGTACGTAGGTTAGTCACAAATAAAGTAAATGATTGTTCGCGGGGTAAAGCAGTAATTAATAAGAAAAGCTCTCCATCGGCACACACCTCCCTTAGCCCGATCATAACTTAGGTCTACTTCATTTATTAGGGGTGTACTAGTTGTTTTTTTGGGGAGAGATCATCACTTATGTCTAGGTGATCTTGTTAATCCTGCGTTTCCGAGGCGGACCTGAAGCCTCGGCTCTGATACCACCTGTAGCGCCCCGCTCCCGAACCCTAGCATCGGGAACAGTGCACCCGCCGTATCTCACTAAGGAGGATACAAAGCGTCGAGTCAATTTCCAACATGTCCGAAAAAGCGTAGGAATTTTTTTCGCGGAAACGTAATACCATTCATTAAGTTCTATGAATAAAAGAAAATATCTCAATAAAATACTGAACCAGTACTAGCAGTAACATCAATGTGTCAAAAATCTAATCCGGATAGTAATTAATGAAGTCCCAATAAAATAATAACAAATGACCGCAAGGTCGTCTCATGTCCTAGATGCGGCCATCAGTCTGCCCACTCCACTGTGTCAGCCCCGTCCTCAACAAAGACATAATCGCAGGCCTCTACCTACTCACCTGGTGGGGGGGGGAAGTAGGGGTGAGTGACTGGGAAATCACTCAGTATGCACCTGCCTCCAAGTAGTACAAGACAAACATACAATAATGATAGAACACATAGCACATAAAGCATGATACCACATAAGCATATGAAAGAATACGGAAGAGTAAATAACACATAATATCACATAAGCATGCAAAAGGATGCGGAAAGGTAAATCACTCCAGATATAGAATGCGCAACAACATGATGCATGTCCCACTATGCATGTCACCCGCAACAAAGTCATGTCACGCAGGATGCCCATATCCATACCGTGCAATGCATGAACCCGGGTCCTACTGAGTGGCTGCAGGTCGTACACCCCACAGTCACCATACTGGGTGTGCGTGGCCGCGCCTCCGCACACCATCCTGAGTGTCGTGGCCCCGCCACTGTACACCATCCTGAGTGTCGTGGCCCCGCCACCGTACACCGTCCTGAGCAGCCGTGACCCGTACGTCACGACCCGCCATCAATGCAATGCACGTGCCATGAATGCAAAAACACAATCGCCTGAGGCCCCTGGCCCATCCTCACCATCCTCCGTCACTCAATTCTAGGTTCCCTTATTATCCGGTTGCTAACTCAACCTTGTTCGGCATCAAATCCACCTTTCACATCTTGTATACCTTTATCGTGCCTTTTCTATTTATTTTTTTTCCTCATCTTTTTTTTTCCTATTTTCTTTAATTTATTTCTATTTATTACCTAATTATCCATATTAAATAAATTATCACAATTAATGAAATTTAATAAAAATAATTTAATTTCAGTATTTTATAATTTCTGGGATTTATTTATAATTTTCTGATATTTATTTATATTTTTCCTATAATTATTACTATTTTTAACTAATTAATTAGCAATTATGAAAATAAAATAATAAAAAATTTCAGAAAATCAATCGTAGGCTGCTTTCAAAATTGGGCGTTTGCTTCCGTGGCAGGCCCGGACTCGCCTAGCGATCCGGCCCGCTTACATATATTTTTTTTTATATGTCGAGTTATTGGGCCGGCTGATGACCGGCCCGGTCCGCTGGCCATCCGGCCCGGCCCGTACCAGACTTCCCCCTTTTTTTTTTTTACAATTT
This sequence comes from Eustoma russellianum, assembly GCA_036186865.1. Lineage (NCBI taxonomy): Eukaryota > Viridiplantae > Streptophyta > Magnoliopsida > Gentianales > Gentianaceae > Eustoma > Eustoma russellianum. Next base: position 16,801,337 of record AP025066.1, on the reverse strand, counting down.
GGGCCAAGCCCTTCTACGGGACCAGCCCGCTTCCGACCTCAGGCCTTCGGCCCTTTAACTACCCTTTTTTTTTGTTATTCCAATTCCAGCAAGGGTGCGTCCAGCACCTGCCCAGAGCACGTGTAGGCCACGCGCGGCCGTTCCGGCGGCGCGTGAGCCACTCCGGCTCCCTCCGGCCTCCGTTTCTCGATCCCGATCTATGTTTTTGCCTATTTCCAGTCTATGGGGACCTATTCTAAGGCCAAAACAAATTGAAAATCCTCTAGTCTAGCAGCAGTTTTGCTATTTTGATTATCAAAGTTTTCCCTAAAATCAAAACTACAGCACGCAATACACATCGCATACACGCATCATCTATACGCATACCAGAGTCTTAAATATCTTCATGCTTTTCACAAATTGAACAACATGCTATGGAATTAAACAATTAAAACAACAAAAACACATAATCTACCATTAAAACATGCTTGAATTCGCACCAATTGGAGGGGGAAAAAGGAACCTACCTGATTGACTGTCAATCCTACGATTATACGGAGTAGTGTATCAACTGGAGCGCCCTGCTTCCTTCTCTTTCCTTCCCTCTTCTCTCTTTTCTCTTTTCTCCCTTCTTCCTCCTCTTCTCCTTGGCGTTGCCTGCTCCCTCGATTTCTCTCTTTTTTTTTTCCTAACCGATGCCTCCCTTTTCTTGGCATTTAACGCTGATGTGCTATTATTTAGGGGGAAGTCGGTTACTCCCCCCATTATCCCATTAATTTATTTATTTTTTTTTTCAAATTCCTTAATCATTATCCCTTTAAACCTTATTACTATTATCTTTAAAATTTCATTAATTTCCCTTTCTATTATCATTATCTTTTCTATTTTCATTTATTCCCTCTCTCTTCATTTTTTTTTCTTTTATTTTCTTCGGTTATCACATCACCCATAAGGATGAAGCAATAATGCAGGATGAAGCAAATGATGGTGCTCCAACACAACTAGTTTCATCCATACAGGAAAATGTGCCTCCTTCAACTGTTATTCCCATGCAACAACGCTCCTCATCACCAATGGTGCCGCAATCTGTTGATATTCTTCAGATATGCCTACGGTTCAAGACATAGCTCGTTTACGTTCGGATCCCTATGAGAAAATTCCAATAACACCACCCTTGGATGCGGCAATGGATGGCCATGCCTCTGATTCGGAAGAGCCACAGGATTTTCTGCAGATGGATCCTACGGGCTGGCGCAAGAAATCCAAGGAACTTCAAGATCGGATTCAGTCAATGTATTCTGACCCCTTAGACTGTGCGTTGGAGGAATCCGTTGGGGATGTAGCAACAATGGTGCAGGTTGAAAATCCTGCAACTGTAGACAAAACTGACGACCTGGTGGATCAGGCACTGCTGCAGGGTATTATTGAGGCTAGCACCAAACGGCAACGTACTAAGAAGAAAGATATGTCTCACCCACCTCCTTCCGACCGTATTACTCGCTCTTCCTCTTGCTTGGCTACCTCATCTACTCAATGAATACGTTAACTTGAAATGTGCGAGGTGTGCGTGTTGGATTTAATCTAATAAATCCCTGAATAGGACCGTTTAATCGAATCAATGGACAAAGTAACAAAATGCGGAAAATATACCTTGCTCCATTGCTGTAGTTAATCTGAACACATACACTGCAACTGCTCCGGTTGATGAAGAATCTGGCGTGATCCAAGGATTCACGACCTCCCACCAATTGTTGATATACCCCTTGAACCGGAATCAACAATTCACTGCTTTACCCGATGGAGAGGTTAGGCAGTGTGGACTTTATAGAAAATTTGGCACACCCCCTTTTTCTTTCTGTGTATACACGTTCTTTTTCACTGTCAGAGGAGGTGAATGCCTCCTCCTCTATTATAGATGGAGAATGGAGGAATCCTGATAGGCATAATTGTTAATAGATAGAGATTCCTTTATCGAAGATACTTGATGATATATTCAAGTTATCTCTATCTATTTCCAAATATTATCTAATATTTAATAATAAACATTATTAAATATTATTTAATATTTAATTATTGTGCCAACAATTATCTACAAGTCACACGTGGGTTGTCGCCCCTCGGGGACCAGATGTCGTAACTTTATGGTCGTTGCACTTTGAGCCCATCCATCGCGGTCTCTGACCATATGACTGTCTACATATTCGGGGTTTCCATTTAGACCACACTATACATCCACGAATATACCCGATGATCACTTAACATGTGGATGTTTTACGTAACAATTAATATTATTACGTGACATATGTGACATATAATATTATCATACATAACGTCCACCTTATGATTAATTCGTATAAACTTTATCAACGTGCTGCGCATCACACGTATCTCGAATTAATCCCAACAATCTCCCACTTGGACTATGTATGTATCTTAAAGATTATATGTCACCCTTTTGAGCTCATATACCGTATGTCCTTTAGTGTGTCTTTCCTTTTCCGGTCCATCAGCAAATGTTAGCAAAAGACTTAAGCCGCACGTCCCCACATTGAATTAGTGGCTAGTCCCTCTTAAATCATGATACTAACATTCTACTGAATGACATGGATACTAAAATGGATATGTAGTGTGGAATTAATATGCCAGGTGATCATACATATCTAATTCCAACTTGGCCCTCTTTAGCGAGATCAATAGAATTCAGAATGTATGCCGTAACTGCTTAATGTACATTACTTCTGCAGAAAAACTTCAATATAGCCGGAATGTACATTATACTGTATGTCTGAAATAAACAACTTTATTGAACACACAAAAAAACTTTACAGACTCCCACTAGGATAAAACATCCTCAACTGGACTAAGACCCATACGGCTAACATGCTTGTGAAACACTACTGGTTCCACGGCCTTAGTCAAAGGGTCGGCCACCATAGAGTCTGTACTGATATGCTCAATACTGATCAGACCACTCTTTAACAGCCAGATACTTCATCTCTATGTATTTCGCTTTAGATGAACTCCGGTTGTTGTTTGAATATAGCACCGCAGCTTTACTGTCACAGTAAATCCTCATTGGAGACGAGATAGTCTCCAATACTCGCAGCCCTGTGACAAAATTGCGAAGCCATATCGCCTGATTGGATGCGTGGAATGATGCAACGAATTCCGCCTCCATAGTGGAAGACGCCAATAAGGTCTGTTTCGCGCTTTTCCATGAGATCGCACCTCCAGCTAAAGTAAACATTTAGCCCGAGGTCGATTTCATGCTGTCCTGGCATCCAGCAAAATCGGAATCTGTATATCCAGTGATCTCTAACTCATCAGATCTCCGATACGTCAGTACGTGTTTCTTTGTTCCTTGTAAATATCTTAGCACCCTCTTTGCCGCGGTCCAGTGATCCTTGCCCGGATCAGAGAGGTATCTGCCTAACATTCCCGTAATGAATGCCAAGTCTGGTTGTGTACATACTTGGGCATACATTATACTCCCTATTACCGAAGCATAGGGGGTATTCCTCATTTCCGAACGTTCAAACTCTGTTTTGGGACATTGTTTTAAACTGAATTTATCTCCTCTTGCCACAGGGGTATTAAGTGGTTTACACTTATCCATGCTATACCGCTTCAACACCTTTTCGATGTATGCCTGTTGTGAGAGACCTAAGATACCTTGGGTACGATTCCTCCGTATCTCAAGTCCCAACACATATGAGGCTTCACCAAGGTCTTTCATCTCGAAATGCTTTCTCAGAAAGGCTTTGGTGTCGCTCAACATGTTTACATCGTTTGTTTCAAGCAGTATATCATCTACGTACAAGATCATGAATATGAACTTGCTCCCACTGAACTTGTGATACACGCATTCGTCAATTTGGTTTTCCTCAAAACCGAAGGAGACAACCACTTTGGCGAATTTGAAGTACCACTGTCGAGACGCTTGCTTGAGCCCATAGATGGATTTCTTTAGTCGACAAACCATGCCTTTTGGATCTCCCACCTCGAATTGAGGCGGTTGAACCATGTAAATGGTTTCGTCGAGTTCTCCGTTTAGAAACGCAGTCTTAACATCCATCTGATGTAGCTCAAGATCTAAGTGTGCCACTAAAGCCATGATTATCCGGAAGGAATCCTTCGTAGATACTGGAGAGAAGGTTTCCGTATAGTCTATGCCCTCCTTTTGGGTAAACCCTTTAGCAACAAGTCGAGCCTTATATCGTTCTACGTTGCCTTTTGAATCCCGTTTGGTTTTAAATATCCATTTGCAACCAACGGGTTTCGAACCTTTAGGTAACGAGACGACATCCCATACTTTGTTGTCATGCATAGACTTTATCTCTTCTTCCATGGCTTTTATCCACTTTTCTTTATTTCGACATTGTACTGCTTGTTGGATGTTTTCAGGGTCATCGTCCAACATACCAATATCGAATTCGTGTTCTTGGAGATACACCACATAGTCGCTAGGTATGGGGTTTCTCCGTTCACGAGTGGATCTCCTTAGGGGCACTTGTTCTTGAGATACTGTAGGTTCCTGAACTGCATCAGCCGGCAATTCATCGAGTTCTTCAGTAACTTCCTCAGAAACATGAACTTGTTCCTGTGGAGCGTCACTACTGGGATGAGGTACCTCAGGTGCGGGTATCGCTGATGCTATCTCCCCAAAAGATGGTTCGATTCGCATTTCTGTCGCATCTGAGTGTGCCTCATCTAACTCGATGATCTGCTGATGCAAATCATTCCCCCCCGGAACCAAAGTATCCTCAAAGAACTTTACCGAATTTGTCTCGAAAAACACTTTACTTGTGGGATCGTAGAATTTATACCCTCGTGACCTTTCCGAGTAACCAACGAAATAGCAACTAACTGTTTTGGTGTCCAGCTTTCTTTCATTTGGTCTGTAAGGCTTCGCCTCTGCTGGACAGCCCCAAACCCTTATGTGGTTAAGGCTAGGCTTACGCATAGTCCATAACTCATAAGGGGTCCTTATTGTTGCCTTAGTTGGTAATCGGTTGAGGATGTAAGCTGCGGTTTTAAGCGCTTCTCCCCAGAGGAATAATGGTAGGGTAGTTTGACTCATCATACTACGCACCATATTCATAAGTGTATGGTTTCGTCTTTCAGCTACACCATTCATGCTTGGTGACCCAGGCATGGTGTACTGAGGGACGATTCCGTTTTCCTCTAGGTATTTAGCAAATGGTCCTAGACACTGTTCTCCTGATCCATCATATCGACCGTAGTATTCACCCCCACGGTCCGATCTGACGGCTTTAATCCTTTTGTTGAGTTGTAACTCAACTTCAGCTTTACAGGATTTGAACATGTCTATTGCTTGCGCTTTTTCTTTAATTAAGAATACATAGCCATATCGCGAATAGTCATCAATAAAGGTGATAAAATAAGAGTGGCCATTTCGAGTAACCGGATGAAATGGGCCACTAATATCGGTATGAATCAACTCTAATGGACTATTTGCACGATTTGCTTCATATCTTCGGACTTTAGTTTGTTTTCCTTTAGCACAAAATACACACGACTCTAAGTCGGTTAAGTCTAAAGGATTGAGAATTTCTGTTTTGACAAGACGTTCTATTCTGTTTTTGGACACGTGTCCTAAACGTCGATGCCAAAGTGATCCTGAATTCTCATGAGTTAATTTTGCTTTAACGTTTCGCGTTACAACATGCAAGGTTTCCTGATTTGAAGCAACATTTATTGAATAAAGTTTATCAATTTCGGACATTATACCGTGACCAATCAATCTAGAAGCATGATAAAGTTGGAAATTTCCATTTCCAAAATAACCGTAATATCCACTTTTATCCAATCGATAAAACGAAATAAGATTTCGTTTAAACGATGGCACTACAAAAGTGTCATGCAAATCTAGATAGAAACCGGATGTCAACAGCAATCTGAAATGCCCGATGGCTTCAACCTTTATGCCACTGCCATTTCCCCAATAGACGTATCTTTCATCGTCTCTTGGTTTTCTATGGCTTAGGCAACCTTGCATAGTCACAGATAGGTGAGTCGTGGCTCCCGTATCGACCCACCAAGTGGCTATATCCGAAACAAAATTAACTTCAGAACAAACTAAGAATGTACCCTTTTTCTTGAGACAAGATATATAACCGGTACAATTCTTCCTTAAATGTCCTTCCTTATTGCAAAAGAAACAAGTCATGCTTTTGGGTGTGTCAGCAGTAGGCACCCCCTTTTCCTTTTGACTTGCCTTTTGCACAGTAACCATTTCCGCAGCTTTGCGTTTCTTACCACCGAAATTGGTGGCGACAGCATTCATAACTTTATGCACCCTTATGCTGTCGATTCCACGGTACTGTTTCGAGCAAGGTTTCTTTAAGAGATTGCCTGCCTCGGCTTTCTCATTCTTTACATATCTTTGCTCGAGATCGGCTAAAAATTCCTTAGCCGTCGTGGACTCAGAAACGTGTCCCCTGAAGCATTTGGGGATAGTCTTTTGCATGATCATAAGACACATGCGATTTGATCGTAGCCAGCGTGCCATGTGAGATTTTTCCTCACTGGTACTTTCGTCTGTTAGCACAGCTGGAGGATCTATCTGTAACGCATTGTCTAGATCAGCAATCCCCAGAAAGATCTCAAATTGATCTTTCCATTGCTTATAGTTTGAACCGTTCATTGTAGGAATATCCTTAATGTTAGACATTATTGCTGAAAAGCAAACAAGAAACGAACTTAAATACACAACACGTGTAATCTTTAAACTGCATAAAAACCAAACATCAAAATAGAACCCCGATTCCATCTACCAATTGTCTTCCAATATTGGGGCTCTTTGGAGTCATCCCAATACCTTCCAACAATTGGGTGTAGTGGTCAATATGACGGCTCTCCAAGCACAGGTTAACCACCTTCCTTTGGGCCGATGAGTTAACATACGCTTTTAAAGCTTCGCCGCCGGCCCTATTTGGGTCCACTACCATGCTCATATGTGTCTTCGAAAATCACACCTTCCTTTGGGCCGGTCAATGATTGCCTCCAACACATACATGCCCTTCACGATCATAACAAATATAGTGGCGATGATATGATTGCCGCACTTTAGGGGGATCATATTAAAGCCCTACATTTGCTAAGTCGCGTAACTTTATGGTTCTAAATGATCCGCAGTTTCCTGACTGACCCTTTTGCACGTACCGTGCATACTTAACCCCAACATCCGTTTTGTTTTACTTAAACCAATTTGAACTAGCTTGATTCCCTTTACGGCTCAAATAAGAACCACCTTGAACCAAGCTCAGTTCTCCTTACGATATAAGGAAACAATATCTTTATCAATCAATTTAACAAGTGATATAACCTTATGATGGGTCACATTGAGTGTGAAGTGAACCGATTCAGTAATACCCACTTGCCATAAGGGTGTATTACCATTTCACATAATTTCCAGGCCACCGGTGGAGTCACAATGGTCTCGCTTAAGTACCGGCTTTCTTAGACAAAACTATGTGTACGGTATTTTTATCACAACTCAATGTGTCATCTATCACGAGTATAAACTGCATTGATTGATAAGTGTTGGTTAATTCAGTCAACTTAGCCCATCGAATTAACTTGGTTGAACTCGGTCAAACCGGGTCAAGCAAGATTCGGATCCTTATTGGGTTAAGTTCCTTAACTTTATTTGTTTATTTATTAACATGCATAAACATAAGGCATAAATAAATAAACAATTAACTGCATGCATATGAACAAAATAATGCAATAACTGAAAATTAAACATAACACTTGATTATTATTATTTTGGATTTCTTTAAAATAATAATAATAATAACAAGAATTTATTATTATTACTATTTTCCTTAATAAACTTTAAATAATAACAATAATAATAGAATTATTATCATTATTATTTACTTTATTTCCTTTAAAAGAACTTTAAAATAATAATAATAATTATTTATTATTATTACTATTTTACTTTTAATAACAATAACAACAATAATTAAATTATTATCGTCATTATTATTATTTTCTTTTAAAAAGAGACTTTAAAATAATAATAATAACAACAATTTGTTATTATTACTATTTTCCTTTAAAAGAAACTTTAAATAATAATAATAAAAGAATTATTATTATTATTTACTTTATCCAAAATAACAATAATAACCAAATAAAAAAATAAAAAAAAGGCTGGGTCGCGGGTCGGGTAGGGTCAGACCCGCCCGGCCCAGTTTCTGAATTCTTTTTTTTTATTTATTTGATTATGCAACTGAAATTGGGGCGAAGCCCTTTTACTGAACCGAATAGGGCCGGATCGGAGCAGAGAACCCAGCCCACCTGAAATCCTTTTTTTTTAAGACTTAAATTGGGTCGAAGCCCTTCTGAAACAGGGCCGGATCGGGGTCGAACCCGGATCCGGCAGCCCAAACCCGCAAGGAGCCGCCAGATTCGAACCTGGGACCTTCTGCTGAATGGCCTGATTTCTAACCACCAGGCCAGTAGGCCTTTTAGTGGAAATAGGGTGCAAAATATTTATTAAAATCCAGAATTCCAGAAAAACATGAAGCCGAAAATTTAGGCCACAGGAATCGAACTGGGGCTTTCTGTTTGAAGAACTGGGTGTTGGCCACCAGCGCCAGCGCAGGTTTTTGTCGAAAAAAGGTAGCAGTTTATATTACACCCGAAAAACAGAAGCTTTTTCCAAATAGTTCCACAAAAGGAAAAAACGTTTTGACTCCCCAAAAAAAATCCGTTTTTCGAACATGCACATATTAACATAATGATTCGATTAGGCCTGCTCTGATACCATTTGTTGGATTTAATCTAATAAATCCCTGAATAGGACCGTTTAATCGAATCAATGGACAAAGTAACAAAATGCGGAAAATATACCTTGCTCCATTGCTGTAGTTAATCTGAACACATCCACTGCAACTGCTCCGGTTGATGAAGAATCTGGCGTGATCCAAGGATTCACGACCTCCCACCAATTGTTGATATACCCCTTGAACCGGAATCAACAATTCACTGCTTTACCCGATGGAGAGGTTAGGCAGTGTGGACTTTATAGAAAATTTGGCACACCCCCTTTTTCTTTCTGTGTATACACGTTCTTTTTCACTGTCAGAGGAGGTGAATGCCTCCTCCTCTATTATAGATGGAGAATGGAGGAATCCTGATAGGCATAATTGTTAATAGATAGAGATTCCTTTATCGAAGATACTTGATGATATATTCAAGTTATCTCTATCTATTTCCAAATATTATCTAATATTTAATAATAAACATTATTAAATATAATTTAATATTTAATTATTGTGCCAACAATTATCTACAAGTCACACGTGGGTTGTCGCCCCTCGGGGACCAGATGTCGTAACTTTATGGTCGTTGCACTTTGAGCCCATCCATCGCGGTCTCTGACCATATGACTGTCTACATATTCGGGGTTTCCATTTAGACCACACTATACATCCACGAATATACCCGATGATCACTTAACATGTGGATGTTTTACGTAACAATTAATATTATTACGTGACATATGTGACATATAATATTATCATACATAACGTCCACCTTATGATTAATTCGTATAAACTTTATCAACGTGCTGCGCATCACACGTATCTCGAATTAATCCCAACAGTGCGTACTTCTCTATCCCCCTTCAATATTTAATTTGCAAGCATTATATTCATTTGTTAGTTTTGCTCGAACCCATGCAACCCTGTCGTAAACTATCCCAGTATCGTCTTCACTTTGGATTCTCTCAAGCTCGTTCCTCTACGGATGATAAAATTTGGATATTTTAGGAAATATCAGTGCTAGATTGTTTAGATTATGTCCACGAAATCCGAAACCTCTCCCTTCCGTTTCAATGGATCCCATCAGACAAGGCATTTTGGTGGACTGTTGTGTATGGTCATCACACTATATCAGCTCGCCGTCCAATTTGGAATGACTTGTTGACCTTCTCTACATCCATTTCGGACACTTGGATTGTGGGTGGCGACTTCAACACACTCCTTCGGTTGGAAGAGCATCATGGATTATCTTCACCCACTATATGCTATTTAGAGGATTTTAGCCGTTGGGTCAATGATACAGCGTTGCTAAAATACCTTATTAGGGGTTGCCATATACGTGGTCGGATGGTTGGGGTATGGGCCGAGTTTTCCGTCGTCTTGATTGCCTCTTCTGCACTACAGCTTTCTATGAATTATTTGATGCTTTACTAGTCCAACCCTGAACCCAACTTCTTCAGATCATGCGCCTTTGTTGTTCACGGGCAGCACGTCATTGCTGAAGGGTCCCCTTACTTTTCGTTTCTTGGAGGTATGGCTTACACATAATGACTTCTATGATTTTGTGCATCATACTTGGAGATCGTATCCCATTATTGGTGTATACGTGGTTGGCATAATAAGCTGCAGCGTCTTAAAAAAGACCTTCGCCTCTGGGATAACACAATTTTTGGTAATGTTTTTGATGCGGTGGCTGAAGCAGACAGGAGGGTCGTTCAAACCGAAACACAATATGGTACTAATCCCACAATGGCTGAAGCAGACAGGAGGGTCGTTCAAACCGAAACATAATATGATACTAATCCCACAATGGAAGCTTGTGAGGCTTGTCATGCTGCTAAAGTGAAATGGCTATAGGAGGGTGGTTCCAATACGGCGTAGTATCATGCGCTTGTTAAGGATCGTCGACGCAAGCAACGTATATCTCGTATTGTGATGGATTCATGTGAGGATTGTCTATCCGAAGAAGCTATCCAAACTGAGGCTGTCATATTTGACTCGGATCTTTTTGCTGAGGCATCTACGGTAGATCATGACGAAATTTTGTAGCACATTTTGACACAAGTGACTTCTGAAGGCAATCATATCTTATTAACGATTCCTTAGCTACCTGAGGTAAAGGAGGCTATTTGTGCTCTCAGTCCGGATAGTGTTGCTCGTCCAGATGGTTTTCATGGTAAATTTTATAGGCATTGTTGGGAGATAATTAAGCAAGATGTGTTGAAAGCAGTGCAAGAATTATTTTTGGGCATCCCAGTCCCAACGGCTATGGCAGCCTCTTTAATCACTTTAATTCCAAAACTGGACTCCCTGTTTCTTTTGTTGACTTTCGTCCTATATATTTGACGAACTTTACTTCGAAGGTAGTGACGCATGTTATATCCTCTCGCCTGGGGATGCTAGTGCTGCGCTTGATATCACTTGAGCAGGCTGGATTCCTTCCGGGCAGTGGTGTGCCCGACAAAACCGAGTGGGGGTGGCCATGTGATTGTTAAGCTGGATATGGCCAATGCATTTAACCATGTGAGTTCGGATTACCTTCAGCAGTTGCTTCTATGGATGAGTTCTGGTAGCTTCTTTGTCCGGATCATCATGAATAATCTATCAGCTACCAAATGCTCAGCCATGGTTAATGGCAAACCGTGCGTATTTTTCAGCACTGGCCATGGTGTTAAGCAAGGCGACCCTCTGTCTTCTTTGTTATTTATTCTGGAAGCATAAGGTTTTAGCAGGGGACTTAATTCTTTGATTGATACACGTCATGTGTCTGGTTTTCTTGAGAATCGAGTACGCACTGATCACGCTTAGGCTTTTCTAGTGATTTACTTATCTTACTTTCTGCCACTTCCACTAACTTGTGACGATTTACACGAATTCTCGACAAGTATCAGCTTGCCTCTGGTCAACTGATTAACTATCATAAAAGCATGGCCTTTGTCAGCTCCAATCATTCTGTCAGTCAAGTAGCATGCTTGCTTGGCATTCATTTATCTTCTCTTCTGCTTAAGTATCTTGGAGCTCCCATACATCGCATCATATGTAGTTCTGCCCACTGCTCTCCCCTGTTACGTCATTTTGATACCCGATTAGCTGGTTAGGCAAAGAGATTGATGAGTGCAGTGGGCAGGGTTATACTCATTCGATTGATTCTCTCAGCAATTCCCTTGCACTTACTTGCAGTCTCTTGGCTTCCGCATAGTGTGATTGTGTCCTTGGAGTGAAAAATCTCGTATTTTTTTATTGGGACAGCGGCACCACTGGAGATCTTGGTTGGACATTAGTCTACCGACTATCAATGGTGGACTTGGGATACGTTCACTGACTATTCTGCAAAAGGCTTACGAATGTAAAATGTGGTGGTCTTACAGGACAGCGGAGACGATATGGGCCCGGTTTATGTGGGCAAAATACGGTAGAAACGGCCACTTCCGTGAGCTTCTACCTGATTCCCCAGATTAAAAGTGTATTTGTCGCATTAACACTTTTTGCCAAGACCGTGACGGCAGGGACGGTCTCTTATGGCGTCCTGATCAGAATGGTCAATTCTCACTCAAAAGCACCTATGGGGAATGTCAGCATCCGAGTCCCACATTGCGTTCCTACAGGTATATCTGGTGGTGTAGATTGTCACCATCTTCAAAACTGTTCATGTGGAAGTTAATATCTCGTGAACTCCCTCTTCCAGAAAATCTACATTGTTGGTCAGTGGCACTTCCAATGATGTGCCCTTTCTGTCACCGTTCTAACATACAGATGGATCACCTGTTCGTGTAATTCTCGGAGATATTCTCTATTTGGACTTAGTACGCCCTCATTCTTGATGTAACACGACACAACAACAGACATGACGTAATCATTTCATTAGTTGGTGGTCCTGGGCGTCATCACGCTCCATGCATGGTCAGCTTCGTGTAGTGATGCCTTATTCAATTTGCTATAATGTGTGGAAAGAATACACTAGTGTTGTTTTTGGCGATGAGACATATAACTTGTTGAGATTGATGGATCGCATTCGTTCAGATATATTTGTGTGGTGTCAAGCGGCATCGGGAAAGCAATTTGCAACAACCATTCCGAGTTTAATTGTGGCTGGACTATCTCCGGCTATACGAGTACATCGGTGTTCGGTGGTATGATGGCTTGCTCCACCCTCGGGACGTCTGAAGATTAATGTTGACGCGGCTTTAGGCCGTAATGGATCTGCAGCTAGAGCAGTGGTCCGTGATTCGGGGGGTGTTCTGCTTTTTGCTATTGCTTTTCCTCTGCCACATCTGCCTCCCCTTAGATCGAAGCTACAAGCAGCCTTATATATATTGTTATCTTTTACGCTTCTAGATTCTCAGGCTTTGTGATGAAAACTGACTGCCAGCAATTATCATCTCTGTTGACTTCTTGATCACTGGGGGCGATATGGGAGCGGATTTGCATCATTTGCAGAACTTTCTGGCTCTCACTGCCTCCACACTTTCTTACACGCTAAGTGAAACTAACTCGGTAGTGCATTACTTGGATGTCCATGGTCTACACTTATCTACCTTAACCGAATTCTCCTACTTGAGCCAATTGCTGCCTGTGGCACGAGGCTGCTTACTTAAAGACTTATCTACTCCTTATTTACGCACTTGATATAGAAGGCACTCTAATATGTATTCTGCATGTATCATTATTATGATGCAGGCAGTCTGGGTACTTACATCTCACTTTATCCTTATATGCGGAAGGCTTTATTCATATTTATGGTTATATTCTTCTGCTCCATTATCTATGTGTTTGGCTTTGTGTGGGGGAGGTGCGTACAACTTTCTCTGAACGGGATTATGTCTTCCACATGGATTGGCATGCTCTCTTGGTTTCTGCCTGCATTTACTCAAATGAAGGAAGATCAGGTATGTACCAATACATTGCCTTATTGATTGGTTTGCGGACTATCTTTATCACCGTGACATTAATCTGGCTCTTTCACACTTTTTTTCGCATGGCAACCGAGAACATTTGGTGCTCAAACAAGTGCATGGACATCGTCTCAGCAGTCAAAGACTACATTACGTAGTTTTTGGTTTGCCCACATGGACTCATGTTGGATAAATATGTACCCTTTTTCCTTCGTGCAAGATTTTATATACAAGGGTGATTTTTCTTGCAAGGGTTTTAATGAGCATATCATATTCAACATGAAGAGTGGCTTTATCCCATAGCAGTTGCTCGTTATTGTATTCCGTATTTTCGACTTGAAAGTTTTTCAATTGTATTGTATTGGTTAACTCTTTGTAACGCTGGGAGTCGCAGACTTGGTATATGTGGTATTCCTCTGCCTTAAGTGAGGCTATTTAGAATAACATCAGGAGGACATCCTCCTTTGATCAAAAATATGTATATATACACATTTGTGTGTGTGTATATTTATATATGCATATATGTGTGTGTGAAAGGAAAAAATGCGGCCTTTCTCCTCTCTCTGCGCGATTCGGCGGGTGGCAGCGTAGCCGCCGTCGGCTGCCCCTCTGATTTTCGACGACAGCCTTCCTTCATCCTTCATCCTCGCTATTTCGCTTTTACGATTCGCACCTTCCGCCATGACGACATCAGACCCCACTGCGCTATCGCTTCCAGCACAGCCGTCGCCTCCATCCACAACACGATCATACGCATCCACACTTTCATCGCCATCAACTACAATCCCTTCCAAGCCAATTCATAGGTATAAGGGTGATCCTATGATCACATTCACGGATGAGGAGATACAATCTTTGGCCGCTCCATATAGATTCATGCTAGTGGGAACATTTTGGTATGGGCGTCCTCCGCTTGCTACGATCCGATCGACCATTGATCGGGTGGGATTCACATGCTCAGTTAAGGTTGGATTACTTGACTCATCTTATGTTTTACTTCATTTTGATCAAGAACAAGATTACTATCGCTGTTTTTCACGACGGGGATGGATGATCTCTGGCAAACATATGCGTGTCACTAAATGGTCTCCGGATTATGATCCTGCTGTCGAAATGCCCATAGTTTTGATATGGATCTCGTTCCCCGGACTCCCAATACATTTTCATCGTAAAGATGCTCTTTTTAATATAGCCCAAATGCTTGGAACGCCTCTAAAGCTGGATTCGGCAACGGCAGCAATAAATCGGCCGTCTGTCGCTCGTGTATGTGTGGAGTTAGATGTTTCAAAAGAATTGCCCAAGCGTGTGCATATACAAACATCTTCGAGAATTGTCACCCAGTCAGTGGAATATGAGGACCTTCTTTCATATTGTACACAATGCTATAGGCTTGGCCATATTGTCAATGATTGCGGCAAAAACTCAGAGGCCAGCGAAATGCCACAACGGCAAACTGTGGCACAGGATTCGGATAAACGACCAATAGAGCAGCAGAAAAAAACAGCGCTGGACTCCCAAAAAGAATCCTCCACAATTGGATCACCCACCCACAGAATTGCCAGAACATGCAGTATTATCAACACCGGTGGTCCCAGCAGGCGCAGCATCCAGTTCGCGTCAGCCCCATCACCTGATCTTTGGGTAACCGACAGACTTACGGATGTGCAGGAATTATCATGTCTGAGAAGCTTTGATGACTGTATGGTTGGGGACAATGCAGGACGTGTGGTCTCCCCCACCCATTCGGATAATGAGGCACAACTGCAGCTCGCAATCTATCGCGACAATGATCCAGATACTGATAATAATCCCTATGAAGGCATTGCAACATTATTTGCGGCTAATGATCCAGAATCGCCAGGTGCAATTGTAACGACCGCACAATCATGTGAAACTCCTACTATTCTTCGCCGACCTCCACGTCCAGTATCACCATGCATTACCAGGTTACGTGCGGCTACTCTCAATAATTCTTTTGATGCATTATCCCAATGAAGATACTTACGTGGAATGTAAGAGGCATCAGAACCTCGCTTAATAGGCTGCATGCGCTAATTAGGAAACATCATTTTCATATTTTAGTAATCATCGAACCCAAGCTACGAGCTTCTGCGCTAATATCTTATCAGTTACAATTAGGGTTCTCAAAAGCTTTATCCGTGTGTAATGATCATATTTGGTTCTTTTGGAAGGATTCAATAGTGGAACAAGTGGATACTAGACTTGGGCAGCAAAATTTTTCGATAAAATATCGCTGGGTCGCTACGGGAGAACAAGCTCAAATGTCACGCACTCCGATACAATTTCTTACAAACTTGTCACTATAAGACCATCCCCAACCCAAAATACCAAATTTTACATCAAATCACCTATTTGGTGCAATAAACAGTAAAAAGTACTCCAACCACAAACACCAAATCCAGCACCAAATAAGAATATTCCTTAAAGATTCTTCTAACATTCTATTTTTAATTCATTATTATAAATAATTTAACACAAATTTAACATTCATATAAATTCAACGTAAGTATTCATTAGTTATGAATCTTATTTTATTTTTAATTTTTTGTTATATAATTTTTTCTTATAACGAAATTAACGAAATTAAAATTTTTATAACAAAATTAACGAAATTAAAATTTTTATAACGAAATTAACAAAATTAAAATTATTATAATGAAATTAACGAAATTAAAATTTTATTAATATGCTTAAAATGATGATGTGGCGGATGAATAGTGATTTGGTGCAATGAATAGTGTTGCACCTATTTGGTGCAACACTGTTCATTTTCACCTATTTGGTGCAAAGTTTGGTGCTTGGTTGGAGGGGTTTTTTGCACCAAATAGGTGTTTTGGTGCACGAGATGGCCTAAAAGGAGCTGAAGTTTCTCAAATATCCTCACCCATTAACCTCAATATTCACAAAACATTCAACATCCTGGTTTCGTTCCCCTAAAACTAGCCCTCAAACTAAACATGAAGAACATTTTCCTCTCAACCCTTCTCTTCTGTGGCCTTTTCTTCTGCGTATCTCATTTCAGCATTGTGGCGTTGTAGACTGTTACAATATGTTCTGAAGATGAGAATGTGGAGGGAGCTTGATTCAATGTGTAGTAGCATTGGTTTGATAACCATCATTGGATCAAACAATGAATTGAGGGTCAAGATGAAGAATTGATGAGTTGGCAATCCGTGTGTGGCAGTTTGGGAGTGAGCACGTGAAGGTTGCTGTAGTGCAGCATCTGGTTTGCAACGAAGTGCAACGAAGAAGAGGATGACGGTTGAAGAAGGATTCGGTGCAGGCAGGAATAGTTTAAAATGTTTGAATGTCCGTTGTACCGTCTCATTACTTTTATGTGCTGGCAGTTATTAAGGGCAGAAATGTCATTTCATGTGTAATTTGTTTTTCTTCTTCTTCTTCGTTGTATAAGGATGAGCTGAGTCTCTCTCCTTCAAGTGTGTGGATTATATAACCGTTTTTGTTAATTCTCTCTGCGAAACTACGTCTTTTCTTTCTGAATCTCTTCTTAATTCTTCTTGTGCGTTGTTAGTTTTGTTGCTTCAATCAATTTGACATGGTATCAGAGCGATTCCATTGATTGTTGATCTCACATAGTCAAGTTAGATCCAAGTGTTCCGCAATTGTGTGGTGTTGAAATGGCTTCTACATCCAGTTCTCAGAGAAGCGGAGGATCGCATTTATCAGAAAATTCTGCAAGCAGTCCTTATTATCTTCATCCTAATGATAGTCCAGCCATAATTTTGGCTCAACCACCGCTGAATCCACACAATTTTCATTCATGGAGTAGGATGTTTCAGAAGGCGTTGATTGTGAAGAACAAAATTGGTTTTATTGATGGATCTACATAGCAGCCACCATTGACTGATCCACAATATCCTGCTTGGAGGCAGGTAAATTCTATGGTCCATTCCTGGATTATGAATAGCGTATTGCCTACTATAGCACAAAGTATAATGTGGTATGATAGTGCATTAGAAGTATGGAATGATTTGAAACGCAGATATGGCACAGGAGATGCATTTAGGTTGTCAGACCTACTTGAGAACTTTTATGGAATTAAAAAGGAAAATGATTCAGTAAATGACTATTTTACTAGAGTAAAGGTGTTGTGGGAAGAAATGATGGCGTTGAAGCCTATTCCTGTATGTACATGCATGGATGCAGATGTAATATAGGAACAAAGATGCATGAGTTTGTATAAACTGAATATGTAGTGAAATTCTTGAAAGGATTGAATGACGAGTATGATCCAGTTAAGTCACAAGTGTTTGTGATGACTCCTCTCCCTAAGATTGATTTAGTGTTTGCCATGGCTCTGAAATACGAAAGGAAGTTGAATGGCTTGAATGTACAAGACTCTCTTAACAATAATCCAACAACATTGTTGGTGGATAACCTTGAAGGTGCGAATTTGGCTGCTAGTGTCAGCACTTACAGTGGTAGAAGTGGAAATGGCATTTACAAAAGAGGAAGTAGAAGATTTTTTTCAGACAAATCAAAAAGGCCTGTTTGTACGCATTGTGGGATGATTGGGCATGTAGAGCAAAGATGTTATAAGAAACATGGATATCCTCCAAGTTTCAAGCCTAAGAGCCAAATAAATATGACTGAAGTAACAGGAGGAGATGATGGTTCTAACAGATGAAGCAGGGGAACAGAGCGTGCCAAGCCCCTTTGCTTACACCAGAACAGATGCAAAGGCTGATGGCCATGCTGAATGTGAATGGTGGAGGTCAGTTAGTCCAGAATTCTACGAGCATTGCTGGAGGTCAAGGAGCAGTTATGTCTGCTCTCCTAGATAATGATCAAGGTAATTGTCACTCTAATAATTTGAACGTATGGATTTTAGGTTCAGGTGATACTGATCACAAAGCTTGTAACTTCGATCTTTTCCATTCTTACAAACCTATTGAATCTTTGTCTATCAAATTACCCAATAACATGTCAGTGAATGCTACACACATTGGCTCAGCCGTCATAAATTCATTCATGTCCATCTATAATGTCTTATTCGTTCCCTCATTTAAATACAATCTTCTTTCAGTTAGCAAGATTCTCTCCATTCACTCTATACTTATTCAGTTCTTTCGACATTATTGTGTCATTCAGGAGCGTATGTCCCTGAAGACGATTGGTTCAGCTGAACAACACAGAGGATTATACTATCTTCATGGTATTCCTAAACAGTCAGACAGTTCATCTAAATGCCTGTCAGTCAATGATCAAGTCTCAAATCCTTCAATACTGTGGCACTATAGATTAGGTCATGTCTCGTTACCTAGAATAAGAGAAATACATAAACTTGATCATTCTGTGTCTGTTCATGACAATACATATCAATGCACTGTATGCCCTTTGGCAAAGATGAGAAGAAAGCCATTTTATGTATCTGAATCTGTTTCTAACTCATCATTTGATCTTATACATGTTGATATTTGTGGTCCTTATAAACACCCCACTGTGTATGGCCAACAATATTTCCTTACAGTTGTTGATGATCATATCCGATATACATGGATTTATTTACTCAAACTAAAATCCCAAACCAGACATATCATGAAAGCTTCTATCCGTACATTCACAATCAGTTTGATAAGAGCATTAATTGTATAAGGACTGATAATGGTCAAAAATTCAAGATGGATAAGTTCTTCATGTCCAAAGGAATCATACACCAAACAAGCTGCGTCAACACTCCACAACAAAGTAGGGTTGTTGAACGCAAGCATCAACACATACTCAACATAGCCAGAGCCATTACAAAATCCAAGCCAATATACCTACTCAGTACTGGGGGTTCTGTGCCCAGTATGCAGTCCACCTTATCAACATCCTACCCACACCATTATTAAAACAACAAACACCTTACTCTTGTCTTTTTAACCAGACATCCTTATATCAGAACCTCAAGGTGTTTGGATTCTTAGCGTTTGCTAGTAACACCTCATCACAGAAGATTAAATTTGAACCAAGAGCTATACCATGTGTCTATCTTTGATTTCCCTATCATACTAAAGGGTATCAGCTATTGAATATTGCCACAAAAGTCATTTTTATTTCCAGAGATGTCCAATTTCATGAGAATACCTTTCCATTTGTAACCCAATCCCATTCCAGTCCTCCATGTCCACCTCCTTCTACCAGTTGTGCAAGTGACCTCTCCAAGTCATTTGCTCGGACCAATGACTCATTACATGTCTCACCAATACACTCATCCAATGACTTACTAACCTCATCATCACGAAGTACATCTATGCATCAAAACACTGACCAGACACCAGACACAACCTCAGATGACACCAGTTCATCTGAACATTCTACACCTCAGACTATTTCTCAGCCATGTACTGGTCTTGAAATGCACTTACCCTTTGAGGCACCTTCCAATAACACCTCAATATCTATAAGACCAAAACAACCTCCCACCTACCTTAAGGATTACTATTGTGGCCTTATATCAAACCCATCATCTTCTGACTTCCCCTCATCATCTGCTTCCATTCCATGCACTCAATACCCCATTGAGGATTACATGTCTTTTGATTCACTAACACAAAAATATAAAACATATGCTCTCAATATTAGTGTGATACAGGAGCCAACATCTTATCAGGAAGCAGTCAAATCTGTTCATTGGCAGAAAGCAATGCGAATGGAATTGGCTGCACTCGAAGCCAATCAGACCTGGGAGTTGGTTTCCCTTCCAGCTGGCAAGAAACTCATTGGCTGCAAATGGGTCTATAAGGTGAAGTATAAACCTGATGGTAGTATAGAGAGATGCAAGGCCAGGCTTGTGGCAAAAGGGTTCACCCAGCAGCTGGGTGTTGATTACACAGACACATTCTCCCCCGTTGCTAAGCTAACCACTGTAAGATTAATTCTTGCTATTTCTGCTTTAAAACAGTGGCATGTACATCAGTTGGATGTCAACAATGCATTCTTACATGGTAACCTTAGCCAAGAAATATACATGACATTGCCTGAAGGTATTGATGCTCCTGATCCCAATACAGTGTGCAGATTACGTAAATCCCTATATGGCTTGAAACAATCGAGCAGAGAATGGAACCTTAAACTCACCAAGTTTCTTACAAATTACGGTTATATGCAATCCAAAAATGACTACACTATGTTCTTCAAACATACTGATACTGTCTGTTTAGTTGTTGTGGTCTACGTTGATTACATAATTGTTGCCAGCAACTCCTTGGCCCATATCACTCAGCTCAAACAGGCATTAAACTTTGTAGATTAAGGATTTAGGCCCTCTTAAATACTTTCCTGGTATTGAGGTGGCTAGGTCATAGGGCGGGATAATGATTTCTCAAAGGAAGTATGCATTGGAATTAGTTGACCAAGCTGGTTTCTTGGGTTCAAAGCCTGCAAGAAGTCCTATGGAGCAAAACTTAAAGTTGGCACATGATGACTCACAACTTATACAGAATATTTCATAATATAGAAGGCTCATAGGCAAGCTGATATATCTTACCATCACAAGACCAGATATCTCTTTTACAGTTCAACAATGAAGTCAGTTTCTAGATAAACCTACAGAGTTACATCTTAAAGCAGCACACAGACTGTTAAGATATCTAAAAGGAACAGCAGGTCAAGGACTGTTGTATGCTAGCAGTGGAATGATGGAATTGAAAGCATTTACTGATTTTGACTGGGGGGGGTGTGTTGAAACGAGGAAATCTATCACAAGATATTGCGTTTTCTTGGGCGAGTCATTGATTTCCTAAAGAGCTAAGAAACACATCACAGTTTCGAAATCTTCATCTGAAGCTGAATATAGAGCCTTGGCGATGGCAACTTGTGAGGTGCAATGGCTTTTATATCTTTTAAATGACTTAGGAGTAAAACAATTGAAACCAGTTGAGTTGTTTTGTGACAACAAAATCGCTATATACATTGTAGAGAATCCTGTATTTCATGAAAGAACAAAACACATTGAAATTGATTGTCACATTGTCAGAGAGAAATACCAGCAGGGGGTGACTCATCCTATGCCTATTAGATCAGAATCAATCGGCTGATGCTTTTACAAAGGCGTTGGATTCTGTTACTTTGCGAAACTTGACAAGTGCTATGGGAGTTTGCAATATTTTTGGCAAGTCAGTTTCGAGGGGGGTGTTACAATATGTTCTGAAGATGAGAATGTGCAGGGAGCTTGATCCAATGTGCAGTAGCATTGGTTTGATAACTATAGTTAGATCAAACAATGAATTGAGGGTCAAGATGAAGAATTGATGAGTTGGCAATCCGTGTGAGGCAGTCTGGGAGTGAGCACGTGAAGGTTGCTGCAGGTGCAGCATCTAGTTTGCAACGAACTGCAACAAAGAAGTGGATGACGGTTGAAGAAGGATTAGGCGCATGTGGAAATAGTTTAAAATGTTTGAAATGTCCATTGTACCCTCTCATTACTTTTATGTGCTGGCGGTTATTAAGGGCAGAAATGTCATTTCATGTGTAATCTATTTTTCTTCTTCTTCCTCATTGTATAAGGATGAGCTGAGGCTCTCTCCTTCAAGTGTGTGGATTGTATAACCGTTTTTGTTAATTCTCTCTGCGAAACTACGTCTTTTCTTTCTGAATCTCTTCTTAATTCTTCTTGTGCGTTGTTAGTTTTGTTGCTTCAATCGATTTGACATAGACATGAGCGCGGCTGCCTGCGTGAAATTCACGCAGGGCAAATATCAGAGCCCGTCTCCGGCATGCTGCAGTGGGCTGCAGCGCCTGGCTCAGAGCGTGAAATCCGTTAATGACAAGGACATTTGCAGATGCCTCAAGACTGGTGTCAAGAATTTCCCTGGTGTTCAAGACAGGTTCTTGAGCAAGATTCCTGCTTCTTGCAAGATCAACGTTGGCTTCCCTGTTTCCATCAATACTAACGGTTGCATGTAAGTCTACACATTATTCTCTTAAGTCTACACATTATTCTCTTCTCATAGTTTAAATGCAAACACACAGGCACATATTTACATGCACATGCATATACCTATTTAATTTGATAGAATATGTTCAGCACTAATAACACGATTAGTTCCTAAAGTTGCAAAACAATTGGTAAATCAGCATTGAAATTATGTTACTGCATATCCTAATGTTTCATGATATATTGTTTTTGAATTGCACAATACACTGAATGTTCCGAGGTTAATAGTGGGGTCTAAGAAGATTGCAATTAGATGCTGAAATAAAACAAAGTGGGCAGTGATAGAATCAGTATGGTGGAACTGATGGAGGTTGAAGGCAAACCTATGCCTAGAATACAAACTACGGACGTTGCGAGAGCAGTGGAAAAGTGGAAATTCTCTGCAATTGGATACGTGTTGGGAATGGACCCGCCATATCAAGCGATGAAGAGATTTGCGGACGCAAGGTGGGGATCGAAAGGATTGATAGAGATTCAACGGCTGCATGGAGGTATGTTTATGCTCAGATTCCAGAGTGAAGAGAGTTTGAGGGAAGCATTAGAAGTCTCCCCTAAAAATTTTGGGAATAAAATGTTTCTATTGAAGCCTTGGGAAGAGGGGCGAAATTTGCGAAAGGAGGAGGCTAGATCGGTACCAATTTGGGTAAGGCTACCGGGGCTAGGGGTGCAGTACTATGAGCCAGATGCCTTAGAAAAGATAGTAAGTGCAATTGGAAATCCATTATATGCAGATCAAAGGACAATTGAGCAGGAGCGGATTGCCTTTGCGAGAGTCTGTGTAGAAGTGACAGCCGGGGAACGATTACCTGAAAAAATTGAATTTATGAATGAGAGAGATGAGGTGGTGGAGCAGGCTGTCCAAATAGAATGGATTCCAGGCCAATGCAATGCATGCAAAGTGTTTGGGCACATTGATGCAAATTGCCCCAAACGTGTTCGAGAAAATGGCAAGGAGAGAAAGGTAGAATACAAGGCTACTGGGAGGAACTTCCTATTAGGTGAGAACAACAGTATTGTTCCTGTTAGATACAAAGACAGGAAGAAGGAGGAGGAAGGAGAGATGGCAGGTGGAGGTGAGAAGGACGGAGCTAGTAAGGTAGGAACCAGTGAGCTGGATGGGAAGGAGGCACCACAGTGGGCTCATGCACTCACGCCTGTTGGAGGAAGATGGCATGTGGTGGTTGAAGCGCCAGAGGAGCCAGAATGCCCAAAGGGAGAGACTGAGATTGGACATATAGAGGAATGGAAAGATGGAAACACAGTTGATGAAGCAGGAAGCAACAAGGAGCAACTAGAGAAGACAGACGTAGAAAGTTTTGAATCTGAATCCCAGGAAGAGAATGAGGAAAAAATTAACCAACAGGGGGAAGAAGAAATGCAGAAATTAGCGGGAAAAAGCAATAAAAAAGGAAAAGTGCAAAAGAAGAAGAAGGGAAGGAAGAAAAGACAATTCTTCGTATGAAAATCTCAAGCTGGAATGTTAGGGGGCTAAATGACCCTGTAAAGCAGTATGAAGTGAGACAATTCATCTTTCGAAATAATATTGACATTATGGGATTAGTAGAAACCAAGGTACGGTTAAATAAGGTGGAAAAAGTTGCAAAAAACGTGTTTTCAGGATGGCAATACGAACACAATGTAGAGAAAGGTGTAATACCCCGGATATGGTGTGGATGGAACCAGGGGACAGTGCAAGGGGTGATATTGGCAAACCATAGCCAATGTCTAACCTTAGAAATGACAATCAGGAAGACTCAACAAACTTTTATCTTGTCAGTGGTGTATGGTGAAAACAGAAGGGAAGAGAGAACCCAGCTATGGGAGCATATAATGCAGTTAAGCCAAAGGTTTGCAAGGAAGCCATGGACATTAATGGGAGATTTTAATACCATCCTAACAAACAAGGAGAAAATGGGAGGAAGGCTAGTTGACAACCAAGCAATGATAGAGTTCCAAGAGTGCCTAGAGGAATCAGATCTGTTGGATGTTCCTGGCCGGGGAATGATATACACATGGAATAACAGGCGGGAAGGAGAGGACAGAATATACTCCCGGATTGACAGAGTTTTGGTAACAGAGGAGTGGAAGAACGAATTCAAATACTTCCAACTGGATTTTTTAAGTAATCTGACATCTGACCACGCACCAGCGGTGCTGTTCCTAGCAGACAGAAAAGGGGGGCCCAAGCCGTTCCGCTTTAGCAAAAATATGATGAAGTGCAGAGGATTTAAAGACATTGTAAATGGTATATGGCAGGAAGAAGTGGAAGCCCCAAACCCACTAAAGAGACTCAAAGTGAAACTGAAGAAGTTGAAAGCTCCGCTGATAAAGATGAAAAATGAGCAACTAAGTAGCATCTCACAACGAGTGGAAGTTGCGAGGCAGGCCTTAACAAGCACGCAGAAGGAACTAATGCAAAGCCCATGGGACACCATGCTGCAACAGACAGAGAAAAATGAATTGGAGCACTATGAAATAATGCTGACGGCGGAGGAGACATACTATAAAGAGAAAGCATGAATAAGGTGGCTCAGAGAGGGGGATCACAATACCAGATTCTTTCATAGAAAGCTTAAAGCACACCAGGTCCGTAACTGCATCCTACGGCTGCAAACTGATGATGGGGCTTGGGTGGAGGAAGTCCAAGATGTACAAGCAGAAATACTCAAATTTTATGAGCAGCTATTTACAGAGCAGGGGGACTACGGCCCAACAGCCCTAGATGGGTTAAAACTGGGAAGGATCACAGACACTCAAAGGGAGAGACTTGAGGCAGAGATTACTGGAGAGGAGATCAGGAAGGCAGTGTTTTCAATGAAAGATGACAGGGCTCCTGGACCAGATGGATTCACCACAGAGTTTTTTAAGCAAAATTGGGAGATAGTGGGGGAGGAAGTTATACAGGGTGTGAAATGGTTTTTCCAAACGTACCAAATGCCAAGGGGTATCAATGCAACGGCTATTACACTCATTCCCAAGAAGCCAGAAGCTGTGAGGGTAAAGGACTTTCGGCCAATAGCGTGCTGTAATGTAATCTACAAAGCTATTACAAAGCTTCTTACTACTAGATTAAGACCAGTACTGAAGGACATAATAAGTTGCAACCAGGGTGCATTCATGGAGGAAAGATTGATACAGGAGAATATTTGGCTGATGCATGATATTGTGAAGGGGTACACGAGGGATGGAGGTCAGCCACGATGTGCAATAAAAATAGACATTATGAAGGCGTATGACACTGTTAGATGGGGTTTCCTACTAAGGGTCCTGAAAGCGATGAATTTTCCAGATAAATTTGTGGAATGGATATGGCAGTGCATCACAACGGCAACGTTCTCTGTTAACATAAATGGTGAGTTGACCGGGTTCTTTGCATCACAGCGTGGACTAAGACAGGGAGACCCAATATCTCCCTATCTCTTCCTTATTGTGATGGAAGTCCTTAGTAAAATGCTGGAAAAAGGCTTTGAAGAGGGTAAGATGAAGTACCATCCCCGATGTGAGAAACTAAGAGTATCCTCACTTGTATTTGCGGATGATCTGTTCATCTTGGCAAGAGCTGAAAGAAATACGCTGAAGGAAATTCGAGAGTGCCTACAGAGATTTGGGAGAATGTCGGGCCTATGTCCGAACAACGAAAAAAGCTCTATCTACTTAGCGGGATGTAAGCAGGAGGACGGTCTGGGCTTGATCAGTGAATTAGGAGTGCCACAAGACAAATTACCAGTGCGATACTTGGGAGTGCCACTGATCACTTCGCGGCTGAAAGTTGCAGACTGCCAGCCTTTACTGGACAGAATTCTGAGTAGAATAAATGCGTGGGGAAACATAAAGCTCACCTATGGTGGGAGACTGCAATTAATAAAATCAGTCGCCCTGAGCATCCAAGCCTTTTGGTCTAGTATCTACCTCCTCCCAAAGAAGGTATTGAAGCAGATTGGGGGCCTATTGTCGCAGTTCCTATGGAAAAGAAAAGGTGGGGCATAAAGGAGGGGTGAAAGTTGGATGGAACCAGATTTGTACAAGTAGAGAAAGAGGAGGACTGGATATCCCAAATCTGGTCCATCTAAACAGTGCATATTTGATGAAAAATTTATGGAATATACATACGCTAAAAGAGTCACTGTGGATAAAGTGGGTACATCAAGTGATTTTGAAGGGCAGCACAATATGGGCATACGAAACGAAGGCAACGGACTCGTGGTTGGTGAAAAAGTTGATGGAGCATCGTACATTGCTGCAGGACCGTACAACAAGTGTGATAGGGAATGGGAAAAATACCTCTTTTTTCCACTCCAAATGGCATCATCTTGGGGTCCTGCAAAAAATAGAAGGGAGTCAGAGCCTACAGCAGAGATTACGCATTGAGAAGGATGCAAGGATTGCTGACTTGATAAACGAAGGTAAATGGAAATGGGAAAAGGAGACACAGCGGCTGGATGCACGGAACAGAGATTTCATACAGAAGGTGGGTCCCCCAGTTGTACTAACTACAGACGAAGATAGGCTGTGTTGGGTGCCTGGGACAGGGGGAGAATTTAACCTGAGAAGTGCAGTGGAGTCCATGGGGGAATGTAGTCAGGAAGTAGAATGGAAGCAGCATGTGTGGTGGAAGAGACACATCCCAAGATACGCATTCATTTCATGGTTAGCACATTGGGGCAGATTACCTACTCTTGACCGACTCATGCAATGGGGCATAGTGCAAGAAAACGTATGTATGTTATGCAGAGATTCGATGGAAACAAATGAACACTTATTTTTCATGTGTACATATGCACGAAAAGTGTGGAGAAGTGTTATGAAATACTGTGGATCGAGAGCAGCACCAGAACATTGGGAGAGGCGAAAGCAGTGGATGAGGAGGCAACCGAGGCCATGGAGAAGTACACTCCAAAAAGAGATATACCTCCTTGGGCTATCAGTAACGATGTATATGGTGTGGAGTGAACGAAATGTGCGCTGTTTTGAGGCGAAACAAAGGAAACCTGAAGAATTGACCATGTTAATAAAAACAGTTATGCGGGCGTATGTCAGTACATGGAGTGGCGTTAAAAAGTCCCGGACAAATTGGCAGCTGTGTGTAGACATGGGCATTTCCATGGGCATTTTCGATAGGACACGATTGGGGGCATGAGAATACTTGTAAATAAATTAGTATATAGCAGCGATGTAAGAGGAGTTGGAGGATATCATACAAGACATGGACATGATGTAAGGGTGTTACCTCCACCTTAAATGAGGACTTCCGTAAATAAAAAGTTTTTTCTAAAAAAAAAAAAAGTATGGTGGAACAACTGCTTACCCTTTTACGCATGCAACAATTGTGCGATTATTGAATAAAATGCTTCCTATCTTTTGTTTCATTTATGTTATGGCTCAACCCATAAGTTTCTTGTTTCAGAGTCTTGTTAATAGTGTTCTAAAGCTTATTAAACATTTGAAATGAAAGGAGGAAAAGAAAAAAAAAAAGAACAGAGACAACACCGCTGCAAATGACTTAAAAAGTAATGACACAAGTAAATCAAAATGAACTGACGAAAGCACTACGCGAATGCAGCATGGTAATAACGGCACTAAAGTGAATATAACTCAATTCATCTTGTTTTGCAACATTGTAATCTTTTATAACATGATGTGAAAATATAAATTTGGAACATGAATACTGTAGACAAATAAAAAGCAGTGTGATGATATAAAAGTATATATTTTCAACACCATTTTTTCTCTCTTTATCGTTGCACCTCATTCATTTTTTCTAGTTCATGTTTTCGATCAGTATTGTTTTGCAACACTCCTACACTAATGTTTTCAATACCATATGTCTTCTTTTCATTGGTCCATCTTGTTTATGTTTTCAATTGATGTTAGTTTTGCAACACTCTTATTCTTAGGTTATATGATTGAAGCATCTGCAATAGGACAACCAAAGGAATGATAATATTAGTGAAAGAATTTGGTTCTGGATCTTTTGGCCTCAAAGATTTCCTCCCCTCCCTCCCTCCCCCCCCCCCCCCCCAAGCCCATCGGTGAAATTTCTATAGTTGATAGAACGAAGAGATAGAATGACCACCTACCCATGGATACAACGTCTTCTAACTCACTTTTTCAACTTATATGTCATCATCTTTTGACGCATTCAATGAGCATATGAATGACAATTATACACACCTCGGTGGATATCCTGTTGGAATTTACATAGTAAATCCGTTACCCGAGAATCAATTAAGCGAACACAAAAGCAAAGTAAATAAATGCGGAAGTGTACCTTGCTCTATTGATAAACGCTGTAGGGGTTGACACGCGTGACAAGTATGTCTTCCAAGGGATTGCACGAACCCACCAGTTGTTGAATCCACTAATAAAATATCAACAACTACCACTACTGTTCCAATGGAGAGAATAGATAGTGTGTTTTTCCTCTCGAAAGTGTTTTATGTATAAAATATATATGTATATATATGTGTTCTGACTTTGCAAAGTGCAAAGTAACGAAAGAGCACTGAATAAAACTGGCAAGGCAACGAAAAGAATCTGTAACTTTTAGCTTTTCAAGTGCCACACTCTTTTTACCCACAACACTTTGCACTTGCATTGCATATGTATAATGAAGAAATATTATTACTGAAGCACTGCATTGAAACTGTAATTTGAAAGTTTCAATGAAAACGTTTCTCAAAAATTATTGCCATTAATTTTCCGTTTTGCATTAATATATATAATAAATTACATATATTAAATACCTTACTTAAAACAATTCGAAAAGAATACTCGTGGGTTCTTGTTCCTCAGAGACCAGATGTCATTAATAATACGGTCTCGACTTTACGAGTCCTACCATCAAGGACTGTAACCGTATGACTATCTACACATTTAGTGATCCATTCAGATTACACTGCATATCCACTAATATACCGAAGTGATCACTTGATGTTTTGATACGTACAAATATTACGTAACATTAGTAACATATAATATATAACATACATAAGTCCACATATGTTTGATATGTAACTTAAGTCACACGTGTTGTGCACTACACGTATGAGCATATCAAATCCGAAAATCTCCCACTTGGACTATGTATGTTTATGATACTTGTTTGAGCTCCTTTACTGAATGGCCAATAGTGTAATCAACTTAGTCCGGTCCACTCAGTCAATGCCAATAAGAGAAACAAGCAGGTAGTCGCCACACTTATGGGTGACATGTCCCAAATCGTGAATCATAATACCAACATTAACTGAATGACATGGATGCTAGAATGAATGTGTAGTGTGGAAATTACATGCTATGTGATCATACATGCCAATTTCCAACTTGGTCCTACTTAATGAGATCGACAGAATTCAGAATGAAAGTCGCAAATAATGTACAATCCTGAAACTGCAG
Organism: Eustoma russellianum; assembly: GCA_036186865.1. Taxonomy (NCBI): domain Eukaryota; kingdom Viridiplantae; phylum Streptophyta; class Magnoliopsida; order Gentianales; family Gentianaceae; genus Eustoma; species Eustoma russellianum. Next base: position 16,771,311 of record AP025066.1, on the reverse strand, counting down.
TACAACTTAAATTGTAGTGTACATTATAATGAATGTCTGAAATAATGTTCTTTATTGAGCACTACAAAATAAAACCAATAGGCTCCCACTAAAGATGAATATCTTTGGCTGTACCAATACCTATACGAGCCACATGCCCATGAAACACCATAGGTATTACCCCTTTGGTCAAGGGATCAGTCACCATAAGATATGTGCCTATGTGCTCAATGCGAATCAGACCATTCTGAATTATCTCTTTAACAACCAGATACTTAATGTCTAAGTGTTTCGGCTTAGACGAACTGCGGTTGTTGTTTGAATATAGCACCACAGAGTTTTTGTCACAATAGACTTTCAGAGGTCTCTGAATAGTCTCTACAATACAAAGCAAGGTGACAAAGTTGCGAAGTCATATCGCTTGACTGGAAGTGATGCAACCAGCGATTGATTTGTACTTTTCCATGAGATAGCACCTCCTGCCAGCAAGAAGATGTAGCTGCTGGTGGACTTCATGCTATCTTGTCATCCACCAAAATCGGAATCTGTGTACCAAATGACCTCCAACTTTTCAGATTTCCGATACGTCAGTATGTAGTGTTTTGTTCTTTGTGGTACACACACTCGTCAACCTGATTTGCCTCAAAATTGAATGAGGTAATGACTTGTGCGAACTTAAAATACCACTTTCGAGACGCCTGCTTTAGTCCGTAAATAGATTTCTTAAGTCGACAAATCTTTTTTTTATCTCCCAATTCAAAAGGAGGTGGTTGAATCATGTATATGGTTTAGTCGATGTCACCATTTAGAAAAGCAGTTTTAACATCCAATTGATATAACTCAAGACGAGATGATCGTCTTAGTGATACATGTTCTTGAGGTATTGATGGTTCCTCAACTGCATCAGTAGTTTTTCGTCCATCAGAAACGATTTCAATAGGTTCCTGTGGACCAAAACTACTAGGGATTAGATCGTTAGATGTGTGTATCCTTAGTAGAATCTCACCAATGATTGGTTCGATTCGCATATTTACACCATCAGGACGATCTTCTTCTAATTCAATGATCTACTGATGCAAACCATTTCCCCCCGGAACCAAGATATCCTCATAGAACTGTGCTGAATTTGTCTCAAATGTAGTTCTGCTAGTGGGATCATAAAATTTGTACCCCCGTGAAAAACCAAAGAACAAAACAACGTATAAGTCAATATCAACTACAATATAACTTAAGTTCAAATCAAGTGTAGAACACTTCCATCTCCCAAAAATCTTTCAATATTAAGTGCTCTTTGGAGTCACCTTAACATTGTCCAACAATTGGGATGTAGAAATTGATGCAGCGATACACCATACGTAAAGTAGTCACCTTCCTTTGGGCCGATGAACTAGTCACGTATTTCTTTATTATCGCCAGACTTTTTCAATTACGACGATGTGATATATGTAACTTCGACAACTACGTCTTCCTTTGGGCCGACTAATAGCTGTGCGAAGCACATACACACCTGTCACAAACTTAACAATTGCACATGCAATGATATGATTGCCGCACTTTAAGGGGATCATATTAAAGCCATACATTTGCTAAGATGCGTATCATTAAGGTTCTATACATGATTGCAGTTTATCAACTAACATGAAGATTTATGTTCGACCGTAACGTATGCATCCAGACATATGTCTGGTTAAACCCTTGCATTTTCTTCAAAATTTGAGAAGCCACTGAAATTCTCAAAATCAAGGAAAAACGCATCATTGATAATTCAGAAGACCAATTAAGCTTTATCAACCAAATCTGCTTGTGACATAACTCAATGATGAAAACTTCATTGTTCATCTATCACACGCAAATATATTTGATTGATAATGATCATCAAAATGGGTTACTTGCTAGTCAAACCGTTCAGTCAAATTGGTTAAACTGTATAATCACACTAGATAATGTTAAACATATCTACATTTCTGTAAAGTGCAGTAAAATAACTACCACCGTGTATCGTAATACTGCTTATTAATCTTTACATATTTGTAACACGTCATTCTGTATTTTGCAACAAGGAAACCTTGCAACAAAATCTAAAGCCAAAATATAACAGAACAACACGGCAATTATTTATGACCATTGAAGGCTTTAATCTATGTGATATAACTCTCAAGACGTTATTAACTGAAATTCAGTATAATGTTTATAATGGCCAGTGAAATAATCCTAGTTTTCTGGAAAGGCATTCAAAACAAAAACTGACGCTGAATATTACAGTTTCCATTTATTATCTTTGAATGGGTGCACCAAAAGAATCCCCTCAAAGTGACAATTCAACATGGAAACCAATTGCCAGTGGGCTCAATCCCAAAAATTTATGGTTAATGAAAATGTCCTTGAATGGCAAATAAATTTTTTTTGGACGCTTAAAGTATGCATATTAAGAATACATGCATAATTACTAAATTACACAGAAAAATTAGTAAAATGCAGGTCTTCATAACATATGTACGTGAGAATTGTTAATAACAATGTTAACAGCAAATGCAACATTTTATAAAACTGTGCTTAAAAACAATGTCACGTGCTAAATGTTGTATGCATAATAAAAGCAATTCCTCACATACGACATTTCAGCGCTGTGTTTTTTTTTTTTGAGAAAAAGGATATTTTATATAATAACCTCACTTATGGCAGAGGAATACCTTATTACAAGATAGTTCGTCATACATCATCAAAAGCAAGTAAGTGAAAAAGCCAGCGTATAGTGGTGCATCTCCAGTCGTATATGATATGCCGTATTAAAACCTTGTCAAGTAAAACCATCCTTGTGGATAAAACCTTGGCGAAGGAAAAAGCATACATATTTATACGACTGTTATTGATACTAATCAACATGTATTTGTCTGAAAGCCACATCTCAACGATCGCCCTGTGAATGTCTGGGAAGATAGATATATGCTGCCTATTAGCTGAGTTAGCTGGATGTCCGTCCAAAGTTGCCTTGTAATCAACATGTGATCGCCAATGTACCTCGCCAAGCAACAGAGAAGCAGATAATACAGTGGCAATGAAACATGAGTTGTAAATATATAGAACTGCCTGACACATACCAAAGTCGCCCTGACTCGATTTAAGCCAAGGCGACGACTTCATACACCTAGCTTGAAAAGCGTGTGATGTTGCACCAAAAGTTTCAATCCAGGTTGCCGCTTCTAACCTGTACCGTGAGAACTGGGGTGTAGCCGCCGCATTCTCATGGTCATCAAAGTTCATATAGCCAGAGCGTGTGCAAATGATAAGAAACACATTAATATGTATCAATAAATTAAACATAAAATGGAATACAAACTGAATGCACAGCGTACCGAGACTGCCTGTATTCCGAAGTATACAGGCAGAAAGATGTAAAAATTGCCAATCCATGTGGAAGACTTTATTAGGTGACACGCAAGTGAGCTGTGGAGAGATCCAATGCCACCGAGCTGCGTACTAAAGGCGGTAGAGAATGCGATGTGTAAATTCGGAACATGAATACTGTGGAGAAATAAAAAGCAGTGTGATGATATAAAAGCATATATTTTCAACGCCCATTTTCTCTCTCTTTATCGTCACTCCTAATTCCTTTTTTCAAGTTCATGTTTTCGATCAGTATTGTTTTGCAACACTCTTACATTATGGTAATGTTTTACAGCATGAATGTAACAATATGAATTTAGAACACAAATGAAGTGGATACATAAAGAATGAAGAAATAATGTAAAAAATGTGTATTTTCAATACCATCTGTCTTCTTTTCATTGGTCCATCTTGTTTATGTTTTCAATTGATGTTAGTTTTGCAATGATTAAAGCATCTGCAATAGGACAACCAAAGGAATGATAATATTAGTGAAAGAATTTGGTTTTGGATCTTTTGGCCTCAAAGATTTCCTCCCCTCCAATTTCTATACCACCTACCCAAGGATACAACGTCTTCTAACTCAACTTCTCAACTTATATGTCATCATCTTTTGACTCATTCAATGAGAATATGAATGACAATTATACCCACCTCGGTGGATATCCAACCTGTTCTGACCCGTTTGGGCAGGATTAGATTCGGATAAGGACCTCGTATGAGTAGTAAAATTTAAAACCCACAGCGGGACGAGTAGGGCACCGATATAACATAGAAACTTTTAATATTCTCTAGCCATACCGCAATATATATATATATATATATATATTAAAAACGAGAATTTAAATATAAATTTATATTTTCCAACCCTCCGCCTGTCCAAGCTACAAACAACAACAACAGCAATCATACCCAGTATTCCCAACGATAGCAAAAGCTATCGCTAGTGTATAGAAAGAGTGAGAGACAAGCAAACAATACTTCTCTGCTGCTTCCCCCTTCTTTGGTTATTTTCCTTCTTCAGCGTTTCGTCTCACCTCCGCTCTCACCTACTCACTACTGCAGTTGGGAGATAAATGAAACCAGAAGAAAATCTATTGCACTCGGGAGATAAATGAAACCAGAAGAAATTCTATATGGAGATGTTCTGTTTCTTATGATTTGGACTTGTATTTTTGTTATTTAAGTGATGTTTATAAACTAGATACGTTTGTAATATATGTAACGTGTCGGTAGTACGTCAGAATATATGTGTATTGTGCCTTTTTATAAAAAATTTGAATATATAATATATATACATACACACACACACACACACACACACACACACACACACACATATATATATATATATATATATATATATATATATATATAATGCGTATGCCAAAGGGAGAAGGGACTTTCCATGTTTCAATTTGTTGCCATCACGCCTTCTCTAAATATATCTCTAATTAATGAACTACTTAGTTCATTTAAATAAGTACTTCACTTAACGAACTAGTTTAGTTCATTAATGGTGGCACCTGAAAATAGTTCAAACACAACAAATGTTTGCCATTTGATGTAAGCTTTAAATCTTCATGGCTCGTTAGTACGGCAACATTATATATGAACTATATAAGGCAAGTTATATGCAATATGTCATGCACGTTTATGTCATGCACATTTTTATGCAATATGTCATGCATGTTTATGTCATGCACGTTTTTATGCAATATGTCATGCATGTTTAAATCATGTATTTTGAAATCACTCAAACGCCCTTTTTCTCAACAATCTCCCTCTTTTGATGATTTTCAAAATAACCTATATTCATGATTTAAATCTTATCTCTCCCCCTTCAATTGAACCTAAATCCCATACATCATTTCTTGTGAATTGATTTAATTCATCATGCATAGCATCAATCCAAGAAGAATCAATCAAAGCATCAAAAACATTCTTAGGTTCAATTTCGGATATCATAGCATGAAATTGGTTTATTTCATCGGGATTTATTCTCCTACGTGGTCGAACACCTTGAGTTATATCGCCTATAATGAGATCGCGTGGGTGATCCCTATGCCATCTTGGTTGATTATTTTCTAAGTTCTCATGCATTTCTAAGTGATCATGTATTTCTAGGGTGCTCGATTCATCATGCACGACACTCTCTTCCATATCATCTAACACGGGCTTTAGTTCAAAATCGTCCTCATATTCTTTATCTTTTTCAAACTCACCAAATTCGTTAAACTTCACATGAATTGATTCTAAAATTTGTCTAGTGATAGGATTATAATATCTATATGCTTTAGAATTCACGGAATATCCAACAAAGATGCATTCAATCGATTTAGATTGAAATTTATCTTAATTGTCTTTTGTATTCAAAACAAAACATTTGAAACCAAACATACGAAAGTAATCAATTTTAGGCATGCGATCATTTACTATTTCATATGGAGTTTTATTTATCTTCTTTCTAATTGACAAACGATTAACTATATAGCATGCACAATTTACGGTTTCTGTCCACAAAAATCTAGGCAACTTATTTTCACATAACATGGTTCTAGCGATTTCTTGCAGTGTCCTATTCTTTCTTTCTACTACTCCATTTAATTATGGTGTTCTAGTGGCGAAAACACGTGTTTAATTCCTTTTTCTTCACAAAACGCAATCATGTCCTTGTTTTTAAATTCACCGCATCTATCGCTTCTAATCTTTTTCACATTCAAACCATATTCATTTTCAAGTTGTTTTATTAGTATCGTAATTTCAATGGCAATAACATCTTTATTTGCAAGAAATAAAGTCCATGTATAGCGAGAAAATCATCAACGATAACACATGCATAATGGCATCCACCAAGACTCTTAGTACGACTAGGACCAAACAAATCAACGTGTAGTAATTCTAAAACTCTAGACTTGCTAATTTCATTTTTGGGTTTAAGTGACTCGCGCGTTTGTTTGCCTTTAATACAAGATTCACACAACTGAAAATTGTCTAAATCAAGTTTAGGCAATCCCCGTATTAGGTTCTTTTGTTGAAGCTTTTCAAGCGTTGAGATGCCAATGTTTCCTAATCGCCTATGCCACAAATTTACGTTAGATTCATTTGACATAAAACATTTAACTTTAGCGTCTAACATGTCATCCATAGAAAGTGTAAAAGTATTCCCTTCTCTTTTTCCTTTTAATACTGTTTCTCCATTTTTATTTATTATGTTGCAATATGAATGAGTGAAATACACATCAAAACCGTTGTCAATAAACTGTGAGATGCTAAATAGATTATAGGATAGATTACTTACCAAGAAGACGTTGGAGATTTGAAGAGTACTTAGGCTTTCGATTGTACCTTTTCCAATGATTCTTCCTTCATTGTTGTCTCCAAAAGGTCACCGATCTACCTTTTGTAACCTTTTTCAACTTTGAGAACAAACTCGGATCACACATCATGTGCCTCAAGCAACCACTGTAGGATCTGCAAGGCACCACTAGAAGGGGGGGGTGGGTGCAGAAAATGTGGTTTTTAAAAATGTTTAAAACCGAAAACCCAACTTCTGAAAACAGTTTCTGTTTTCAGGACCAGTTTTAAAACGTTTTGAAAACTAGGTTGCAGGTCTTCAAAAATTCTGAAATATGGAGAGAACTTAGACTCAGATGTTATGAGTATCTCCTAAAAATTTCAGATTAAAATTCAACCTCCAACCCCTTGAAAAATTGTTGGTGGTCAGATTGCGCGAATCTGCCAGAAATGGTAGACTGATTTAAAAAAATTTATTCCTATTTGTACATAACTTCAAATGCTCTGAAATTTTAACCACTAACCCCTTATATGTTATATTTAAATGGGTTGAAACAGTTTTGTAAAATTCTTTTGGGAAGTTAGTCAAATACGATCAAAGTCTCAACTTTTCCAAGCAAGAAAATCAGACTGCACTAGTCTCAGAACTTTGGACGTTTGGATGACTTATACTTATCCAAAAGGGTTGAGACTTGTGCCAAAAGAACCTTAAAACATGTAGATATGTTTCATGAAAGTTTCGTGATTTTTTAAATTCGTTTACTATTTTTACAAGCGTGATTAAAAACAGTAAACAGTGCTGAAACAGAAAATCAGTACTGAAAGTAAATGACACCAAGAATTTTATACTGGTTCGGTTATAAACAACCTACTCCAGTCTTCGAGGACACCTTCCTCGGTTCACACTAATCACACACCTAAATTACACCTTACCACAAGGTTTATGGAGTTACACACCAACTCCAACCCTTTACAAACCTTGTATGATTAATACAATTCACACGAACACCACCATCTCGCAAGTCCAAGATTGATCACACCTTGATCAATCTTTTACAACAATGAAAAGAATATGTGGTGGTCTATAAGAAGCCTATTCAAGTATATGAATGTAAGCACAATAGGCTTTTAGAGAGAAGAAAGAAAGATGTAGAAGAAGAAGGGAATGGAAGACTCTTTTTGCACTTTTGAACTTGTGAGACTTGTCTTGCTTTTGTTTGGCTTTTTTTTCCTCTTTTTAACAATGTGGCCGCCCCCCAATAGCAATTTCTTCCTCTTGAAAATTATCTTCTAAGTTCTTGGAAGAATATATGGCATCATTGTGACATGTATTTGCTTACTTGGCATCTCCTCATTGAATGATCATTAAGCTCTTGCTTGCTTGGCACTCATTGATTGGTTGAATGTTGTCATCACTTGATGACTAGGAAAATCTGAGAATAACACTTAAAAAATGTGCCAAAATCATCATAAAATAGTTACCATAACTTCCAAGATCATCACATAAATTAAGCAAGACAATTTTCTTCCAAAAAGAGGTAAAAAGTCGGCCATGAATGACAAATGCACATGCTGAAATTTCAGCATGTATTGCATGCACTTTTTGTTCAAAATATTTCCTATTTAGCATTGTTTTAATTCAAGAAACCCATCTCTATTTAGTACCAGACATCTTCCTCAATTTTGGAATAAAACTTTATCATATACAAGCCCAAAAAATCGGCCAAGATATATTGTACACATGCTGAAATTTTCAGCATGTGTGATATTCAAGAATATCACTTTCTTTATTCCTAAAATATTTAAAACACTTCCAAATTGTCTTATAATTAATCCATCTTAATCAAGACACCAAATATGGCCTCATAATGGATGAAATTCGGCCAGCTCTTAATATACATGCTGAAATTTTCAGCATGTGTTACAAACGAGATATAAGTTTGAATTGTTATCTTGTGTGGCTCATTCCTTTATGTCATCAATATTGTATGCTTGATTCTTGACCAATCAATATGCCAACAAGGCTCCACATAGGCTCCATCAAGCTGGTATAGGCGTGTATAATATGTATATACATGTGCTGAATTTTATTTTTGCAAACTTTGTAAAATAGTACACATTTAATAATACACACATGGTATATTCCAATCAGCCCTTAATTTAATTTTCTAGAACACTGTGAGATGTATGACATATGTAAAAAGTGTCTAGATACATGTCGTATGATGTGCCAAAAACGTTCCATGTGTTGTGTACATAGAAAACCGAATTTTCGATGTTTATCGATTACCCGATTTTTCTCTAATTAAATTCCAACTTTTTGCACATGTTATATATATTATGTTACACATAATATACATAATATAAACTTTAACATCCAGCTCATAAGGCTGATTAAAGTGGGGCCTAGACATGTGACAAAATTGAAATTGGAATCTCCACAATTTGGCCTTAATGTGGGGTGATTTGTGTGTGCCAACATGGAATGATTTTAGGGCTGTGACCATCATCATACCCTCGAAAATTTTAAAGATTTTTGAGGTGTATGGGCTGGCCATCTATTTATGGCAAGTACGTGACATGTTGGCGAAGTTTCAGTATTCGCCCGGTACGACAATTTTCGATTTAGAACCTTTTAACGTGTCGTATTTAATTTGTCATCGCCATGACTTATATCATATGATATAAGACCTGAATATACTCATAAATATGATTTAAGTATGGTGGTGTGACGTTAACGTACGTCCGTAAAATATATAACGTGTCGGTAGTACGTTAGAATAAATGTGTATATGTGCCTTTTTCAAAACATTTGAAAATATGTATATATATGTATATAGGCGTGTGATATAAGTGTGGGGAGGAGAGTGGAAGACTTTCCTTTCTTCATCTTGTTGCCTTTGTGCCATGTTCAAATATTGCTTCCTTTAATAAACTACTTAGTTTAATTAACTAAGTACTTCATTTAATGAACTAGTTTAGTTCATTAATGGTGGCACCTGAAAATAGTTCAAACACAACAAATGTTTGCCATTTGATGTGAGCTTTAAAACTTCATGGCTCGTTAGTACGCAACATTATATATGAACTATATAAGGCAAGTTATATGCAATATGTCATGCACGTTTTTATGCAATATGTCATGCACGTTTATGTCATGCACGTTTTTATGCAATATGTCATGCACGTTTAAATCATGTATTTTGAAATCACTCAACCCCCCTTTTTCTCTACAATCTCCCTCTTTTGATGATTTTCAAAATAACCTATATTCATGATTTAAATCTTATCTCTCCCCCTTCAATCATGCATAAATTCAAAATTTGAATTTCAAAATTTCAAACCCGCTCCCCCTTGATTTGTGCAACCAGTATCTCTCTCCCCCTTAAATCATGCTTTCTCTCCCCCTTTATTTTGGAAAGATAATCAAAAGCGCATGTAAAGATGAAAAGAAAATCATGCATTTTGAATAATCTCAAAGGTGCGTTCTTAAAGGTTATTTATTCAACCCTTTGAAAATGTCCCTTTTGGTACCCAAATTTGGGTGACCCTTCTAGGTCTTCCAAAAGGTGAAAAAGGTGATGAAAGCACAACATAATATTCTTTAGGTGCAACTGCATCTGGCCTTTGGCCAAGAACTCCTTTATACGCATTATATGTAGGACGTTTTTGATATGTCCTTTTGTTAGTGTGCGTAGTGTGTGATCTAGATGGATGAAATGTATGTCGTGTATCACTTGTTTCTTCTCATATCTATATGGTACAAAATTGTATTTCTTATGATATGAAGAAGAAGTATGACGAGATGTGGGGAAAGGGGGTCTTTGAGTCATCTTAGACGTCGTTTTTGGTTTTGGAGTGTCTACTTTCTTTGACACTACAAACTTCGTTGGTTTGATGGATACTTCATTTGTTTCAATGTATCCTAATCCCGTTTTATCACTATCATGCTTTTGTGAAGAAATAATATGATCTAGCATGTTTGTTCCCGTATCAAATTTCTTCACCATTTTCTCTAAATTCGCATTCCTTGATTTCAAGTTTGAAATCTCGGATTTCATTTCATTATTGTGCGTAGTAAATGATGAGACTTCTGATTTTAATGCATTAATGATGCGTGACGACTCTTCTTTTGAATCGTTTAATTGAGAAACAAGGTTCGTGTTAGAAGATTCTAACAACTTCTTGTCTTCAATTAATCGTTTCTTTTCTTTTGCAAGAGTCTTTGAAAAATTATGCAATTCTAAATATTAACTAAATAAATCATCATAAGACCATTCAGAATCGGAATCAGAGTCGGAAGATACCTCATTTGATGCCTTAGATGTAAAGCATACTTGTGCCTTTTGTTCTTCCGTATCATCGGTCTCAGAGTCGGATGTGTCACTCCAAGTGGAGGCTTTGAAGGCTCTTCTCCTTTGTTTAGGTTCTGAGACGAGTCTATTCTTGTTCCGATCCTTGTCAGGGTATTTGTTTGTTTGCTTTTCTTTATTAGGGCAGTCATATGATAGATGTCCAAGTTTGCCGCATTCATAGCACTTCATTTCCTTATTTTTATTTTTATGATCCTTAGATGAGGTAGACTTATGTTTAATCGATTTTCTCAATATTTTTCTTAATCTTTTGGCCATCGTGATTAAGTCTTCATCATCGGAATCTATGTCACTATCATCTATGATGTATTCATTTGATTTAAATGCTATAGCTTTATCATTATTGGAAATAGACTCAGAATGTCTTAAAGCGAGTTTGTTTTCATATACCTTTAGTGATCCAATTAGTTCTTCCATCTTAATCGATTTAGTTTCTTTGCTTTCTTCTATGGCCGTTACTTTAGAGTCCCACTCGGATGGAAGGCTTCGCAAGACCTTTTGTACATTTTCCTGCATAGTAAAGGCTTTGCCAAGAGACTCACGAGAATTGTAGATGTTAGTCAAGCGAAGATCCATATCAACGATAGATTCATTATGTAGGATCTGCAAGGCACCACTAGAAAGGGGGGGGGGGGTTGAATAGATGGTGCAGAAAATATGGTTTTTAAAATTTCTTTAAACCTAACCAATTCAAGTTCTGAAAACAGATTCTGTTTTCAGGACCAGTTTTAAAACGTTTTGAAAACTAGGTTGTAGGCCTTCAAAAATTCTGAAATTTGAAGAGAACTTAGACTCAGATGTTATGAGTATCTCCTAAAAATTTCAGATTTAAATTCAACCTCTAACCCCTTGAAATTTCGTTGATGGTCAGATTGCGCAAATCTGCCAGAACCGATACACTGATTTGAAAAATTAATTCCTATTTGTACACAACTCCAAATGCTCTGAAAATTTAACCACTAACCCCTTATATGTTATATTTAAATGGGTTGAAACAGTTTTGAAAAATTCTTTTGGGAAGTTAGTCAAATACGATCAAAGTCTCAACCTTTGCAAGCCTGAAAATCAGACTGCACTAGTCTCAGAACTTTGGACGTTTGAATGACTTATACTTGTCCAAAAGGGTTGAAACTTGCGCCAAAAGAACCCTAGAACGTGAGACTATGTTTTCTGAAAGTTTCGTAATTTTTGAAATTCGTTTACTATTTTTACGAAGATGATTAAAAACAGTAAACAGTGCTGAAATAGAAAATCAGTGCTGAAAGTAAATGACACCAAGAATTTTATACTGGTTCGGTTATCAACAACCTACTCCAGTCTTCAAGGAACACCTTCCTTGGTTCACACTAATCACACAACTCAAAAACACCTTACCACAGGGTTGATGGAGTTACACACCAACTCCAACCCTTTACAAACCTTGTATGTTCAATACAATGTGCACGAACACCACCACCTCGCAAGAATGAAGATTGATCACACCTTGATCAATCTTTTACAAAGATGTATGAATGGTGGTTTATCTCAAGCCTATTCAAGATTGAAAGAATATGAATACAATAGGCTTACAAGAAGAAAGAAAGAAAGAGAGAATGTAGAAGAAGAACTAGGCTTTTGATCACTTTGATTTTGCAATGCTTGGCCTTATTTTTGTTTGTTCTTCTCTTCCTTCCTTTAAAGAATTCCAGCCGTCCCTCTTGCCATCTCCTCCCTCTTGAAAATTTCCTTTTAAGTGCTTGAAGGAGTGTAAGACATCATTGTGACAATACCTTGCTTGCTTGGCATCATTCTATTGGATCATCATTTAGTCTTTGCTTACTTGGCACCTCTTTATTGGCTCAATGTTGTCAACATGATGACATGAAAATAATCTGAGATTAACACTTTAAACATGTGCCAATATCAATCATAAAATCATACCATAAGTCACAAATTTCATCATATAATGCAAGACAATAAAATCCCTCCTTTTCTACCCAAGAAAATCGGCCATGATGTTCTTGCCATGCTGAATTTTTCAGCATGTGCAACCTTCCATTTCCTTCAAAATAATACCCATTATTCTTTGATTTTTCACCATAAAAATGAATCAATAATACATGGTAAGTCTTGCTATCAATTGAGAAGTGAACTTGGACACAAAAGAGGTTAACATTCGGCCACACCATGTCTTGCACATGCTGAAATTTCAGCATGTGTAACATCCACCACTTATTCAAAATATTGCCTATTTTGCATTGATTTAATCCAACAATTCAATCATCATTTAGTATGCAATTTTCTCGTCTTTTATGGAATAAAAATTAGACAATAATGACCTAAATTTCGGCCATGCACACTCCTACACATGCTGAAATTTTCAGCATGTGTGATATTCAAAATATCATAATTTTAATTCCATAACTTATTAAAAATACTTCCAAATCATCTTCCAATCAATCCACCTTAATCAAGAAGTAAAATATGTCTTATAATGACATTAAAAACGCCACCCATTAGCACACATGCTGAATTTTCAGCATGTGTCACAATTGTGACAAGATTTTGAAATATTACCTTTTGTAACTTCTTTCTTTAAGTCACCAACATTGTATGATTGATCCTTGACCAATCAATATGCCAACAAGGCTCCAAATAAGCTCCATCTCAGCTGTAGGGGCGTTGGTAATGTGTTTGGCATGTGCTGAATTTTATTTTTGCTAACTTTGTAAAATAGTGCACATTTAATAATACACACATGTAATATTCCAATCAGCCCTTAATTTAATTTTCTAGAACACTTTAAGATGTATATCATATGTAAAAAGTGTCTAGATATGTGTCACATGATGTTCAAGAAAAACGTTCTATGTTATGTGCGTAGAAAACCGAATTTTCGATATTTATCGATTACACGATTTTTCTCTAATTTAAATTCTAACTTTTGCACATGATATATATATTATGTTATACATAATATATATAATATATACTTTGAATTTCAGCACTTGGCTGATTTAAAGTGGTACCATAAACATGTGACAAAATTAAAATTGGAATCTTCACATTTTGGCCTAAATGTGGGGTGATTTGTGTGTGCCAACATGGAAAGTATTTTTGGCTGAATATATCATGTATATCACGAAATTTACATCATATTTTGATGTATATGGGCTGGCCATTCATTTATGGCAAGTACGTGACACGTTGGCGAAGTTTCGGTATTCGCCCGATACGACAAATTTCGGTTTAGAACCTTTTATCGTGTCGTATTTAATTTGTCATCACCATATCTTATATCATATAATATAAGACCTGAATATACTCATAAATATGAGTTAAGTATAGTGGTGTGACGTTAACGTACGTACGTAAGATATATAACGTGTCGGTAGTACGTTGGAATACATGTGAATGTGCCTTTTATAAAAAATCTGAAAATATAGTATATATATGTATAAAAACGTGTGGAATTAAATGTGGGGAGGAGGAGAAGACTTTCCTTCCATAGCCATGTTTCCTTTGTGCCTTTTCCAAATGCATCTTCCTTTAATGAACTACTTAGTTTATTAAACTAAGTACTTCACTTAATGTACTACTTTAGTTCATTAATGGTGGCACCTGAAAATAGTATAAACTCAACAAATGTTCGCCATATGATGTAAGCTTTAATGCTTCATGGCTCGTTAGTACGGCAACATAATATATAAGCTAAATAAGGCAAGTAATGGCAAGTTATCATGCACACATATACACTTATGCACGTTTATATCTTATGCTCGTTTTTGTGCACATTTAAATCATGCATTTGAAAATCACTCAAACCCCTTTTTCTCTACAATCTCCCCCTTTTGATGATTTTCAAAATAACTTATGCACATGATTTAAAACTATCTCTCCCCCTTGAATCGTGCACAGATTTGAAATTTGAATTTCGAATTTCAAATCCGGCTCCCCCTTGATTTGTGCAATTAAGATCAATTAGTCTCTCTCTCCCCCTTAAATCATTTCTCTCTCCCCCTTAAATCTCCCCCTTAAATCATGCTTTCTCTCCCCCTTTATTTTGGAAAGCAAATCAAAAGATGCCTGTAAAGATGAAGAAAAGAAAATCATGCATTTCATATACGTGCTTTCGTAAGGGTTATTTATTTAACCCTTTGAAAGTGTCCCTTTTGGTACCCACATTTGGGTGACCTTTCTAGGTCTTCCAAAAGGTGAGAAAGGTGATGAGAACGCAACATAATAAACTTTTGGTGCGACTGTATCTGGCCTTTGGCCAAGGACTCCTTTATACACATTATATGTAGAACACTTTGGATATGTCCTTGTGTTTGTATGCATAGCGCGTGGATGGATTGAATGCCGTGTATGCATCACTCTTTTCTTTTCATATCTATATGGTACAACATTGTGTTTCGCATGATATGATGAAGAGGTGGGGCGTGATGAGGGAATATGCAATTTTCGCGTCATCTTAGACGCCACTTGAGGCTTTGGGGAGTCTACTTTCTTAGACATAACAAACTTTGTTGGTTTGGTTGATACTTCATTTGTATCAACGTATCCCAACCCCGTTTTATCACTGTCATGCTTTTGTGATGATATAATGCGATGCAGCATGTTGGATCCTGTATCAAACTGTTTCACCTTTTTCTCTACATCGGCATTCCTTGATTTTAATTTTGAAATCTCGGATTTCAATTCAACGTTCTCGGATGTCAATGATGAAATTTCAGATTTTAATGCATTGATGACACATGATGACTCTTCTTTAGAATCGTTTAATTGAGCAACAAGATTTTCGTTAGAAGATTCTAACAATTTCTTGTCTTCAATTAATCGTTTCTTTTCTTTTGCAAGAGTCTTTGAAAATTTATGCAAATCTAAATATTGACTAAATAAATCATCATATGAACATTCAGAATCGGAATCAAAGTCAGAAGATACCTCATTTGATGCTTTAGATGTAAAGCATACTTGTGCCTTGTGTTCTTCCGTATCATCAGTCTCAGAGTCGGATGTGTCACTCCAAGTGGAGGCTTTGAATGCTCTTCTCCTTTGCTTAGGTTCTGAGACGAGTCTATTCTTGTTCCGATCCTTGTCAGGGTATTTGTTTGTTTGTTTCTCTTTATTAGGGCAGTCATATGATAGATGTCCAAGTTTGCCGCATTCATAGCACTTTATTTCCTTATTTTTATTTTTATGATCCTTAGATGAGGTAGACTTATGTTTAATCGATTTTCTCAATATTTTTCTTAATCTTTTAGCCATTGTGATTAAGTCCTCATCATCGGAATCTGTGTCACTATCATCTACGACGTATTCATTTGATTTAAATGCTATAGCCCTATCATTATTAGAAATGGATTCAGAATGTCTTAAAGAAAGTTTGTTTTCGTATACCTTAAGTGATCCGATTAGTTCTTCCATTTTAATCGATTTGGTCTCTTTACTTTCTTCTATGGCCGTTACTTTAGGGTCCCACTCGGATGGAAGGCTTCTCAAGACCTTTTGTACCTTTTCCTGCATAGTGAAGGCTTTGCCAAGAGACTCAAGAGAATTGTAAATGTTAGTCAAGCGTAAATCCATCTCAACAATAGACTCATTTGGCAATAATTTAATGGACTCAAGTGTGGACATAAGCATATTAATTTTGGACTCCTTTACTTGGCTAGTCCCTTCATGTTTCATTTCAAGAATATGCCACATCTCTTGAGCACTAGAACAATTAGACACATAACTAGCCTCACTTTTACTTAGGCCGTTTAATAGTAGTTGCATAGCCTTAGCATTCATACTAAGTTTCTTTTTATCATCACTCGTATATTCTTGTCTAGATTTAACAACTTCTAGTGTGACTCCGTCTACGGTGGATGACTTAGATGGAACAAAGGGACCATCTTCTATAATCGACCAAAGATCAATATCTATTGCCATAAAGAAAAGTTTCATTCTTACCTTCCATTGAACGAAAGACTCACCGTCAAACAGAGGAGGCCTTATGGTTGACATTCCTTCTTGCACGGTGCTATGACTAGTGGATGCCATCTCACTGAATCGTTGGATCCTTTGTAGTGAGTGTTCCTGCGCTCTGATACCAATTGTAGGATCTGCAAGGCACCACTAGAAAGGGGGGGGGGTTGAATAGATGGTGCAGAAAATATGGTTTTTAAAATTTCTTTAAACCTAACCAATTCAAGTTCTGAAAACAGATTCTGTTTTCAGGACCAGTTTTAAAAAGTTTTGAAAACTAGGTTGTAGGCCTTCAAAAATTCTGAAATTTGGAGAGAACTTAGACTCAGATGTTATGAGTATCTCCTAAAAATTTCAGATTTAAATTCAACCTCTAACCCCTAAATTCGTTGATGGTCAGATTGCGCAAATCTGCCAGAACCGATACACTGATTTGAAAAATTAATTCCTATTTGTACACAACTCCAAATGCTCTGAAAATTTAACCACTAACCCCTTATATGTTATATTTAAATGGGTTGAAACAGTTTTGAAAAATTCTTTTGGGAAGTTAGTCAAATACGATCAAAGTCTCAACCTTTGCAAGCCTGAAAATCAGACTGCACTAGTCTCAGAACTTTGGACGTTTGAATGACTTATACTTGTCCAAAAGGGTTGAAACTTGCGCCAAAAGAACCCTAGAACGTGTGACTATGTTTTCTGAAAGTTTCGTAATTTTTAAAATTCGTTTACTATTTTTACGAAGATGATTAAAAACAGTAAACAGTGCTGAAATAGAAAATCAGTGCTGAAAGTAAATGACACCAAGAATTTTATACTGGTTCGGTTATCAACAACCTACTCCAGTCTTCAAGGAACACCTTCCTTGGTTCACACTAATCACACAACTCAAAAACACCTTACCACAGGGTTGATGGAGTTACACACCAACTCCAACCCTTTACAAACCTTGTATGTTCAATACAATGTGCATGAACACCACCACCTCGCAAGAATGAAGATTGATCACACCTTGATCAATCTTTACAAAGATGTATGAATGGTGGTTTATCTCAAGCCTATTCAAGATTGAAAGAATATGAATACAATAGGCTTACAAGAAGAAAGAAAGAAAGAGAGAATGTAGAAGAAGAACTAGGCTTTTGATCACTTTGATTTTGCAATGCTTGGCCTTATTTTTGTTTGTTCTTCTCTTCCTTCCTTTAAAGAATTCCAGCCGTCCCTCTTGCCATCTCCTCCCTCTTGAAAATTTCCTTTTAAGTGCTTGAAGGAGTGTAAGACATCACTGTGACAATACCTTGCTTGCTTGGCATCATTCTATTGGATCATCATTTAGTCTTTGCTTACTTGGCACCTCTTTATTGGCTCAATGTTGTCAACATGATGACATGGAAATAATCTGAGATTAACACTTTAAACATGTGCCAATATCAATCATAAAATCATACCATAAGTCACAAATTTCATCATATAATGCAAGACAATAAAATCCCTCCTTTTCTACCCAAGAAAATCGGCCATGATGTTCTTGCCATGCTGAATTTTTTAGCATGTGCAACCTTCCATTTCCTTCAAAATAATACCCATTATTCTTTGATTTTTCACCATAAAAATGAATCAATAATACATGGTAAGTCTTGCTATCAATTGAGAAGTGAACTTGGACACAAAAGAGGTTAACATTCGGCCACACCATGTCTTGCACATGCTGAAATTTCAGCATGTGTAACATCCACCACTTATTCAAAATATTGCCTATTTTGCATTGATTTAATCCAACAATTCAATCATCATTTAGTATGCAATTTTCTCATCTTTTATGGAATAAAAATTAGACAATAATATGACCTAAATTTCGGCCATGCACACTCCTACACATGCTGAAATTTTCAGCATGTGTGATATTCAAAATATCATAATTGTAATTCCATAACTTATTAAAAATACTTCCAAATCATCTTCCAATCAATCCACCTTAATCAAGAAGTAAAATATGTCTCATAATGACATTAAAAACGCCACCCATTAGCACACATGCTGAATTTTCAGCATGTGTCACAATTGTGACAAGATTTTGAAATATTACCTTTTGTAACTTCTTTCTTTAAGTCAGCAACATTGTATGATTGATCCTTGACCAATCAATATGCCAACAAGGCTCCAAATAAGCTCCATCTCAGCTGTAGGGGCGTTGGTAATGTGTTTGGCATGTGCTGAATTTTATTTTTGCTAACTTTGTAAAATAGTGCACATTTAATAATACACACATGTAATATTCCAATCAGCCCTTAATTTAATTTTCTAGAACACTTTAAGATGTATTTCATATGTAAAAAGTGTCTAGATATGTGTCACATGATGTTCAAGAAAAACGTTCCATGTTATGTGCGTAGAAAACCGAATTTTCGATATTTATCGATTACACGATTTTTCTCTAATTTAAATTCAAACTTTTGCACATGATATATATATTATGTTATACATAATATATATAATATATACTTTGAATTTCAGCACTTGGCTGATTTAAAGTGGTACCATAAACATGTGACAAAATTAAAATTGGAATCTTCACATTTTGGCCTAAATGTGGGGTGATTTGTGTGTGCCAACATGGAAAGTATTTTTGGCTGAATATATCATGTATATCACGAAATTTACATCATATTTTGATGTATATGGGCTGGCCATTCATTTATGGCAAGTACGTGACACGTTGGCGAAGTTTCGGTATTCGCCCGATACGACAAATTTCGGTTTAGAACCTTTTATCGTGTCGTATTTAATTTGTCATCACCATATCTTATACCATATGATATAAGACCTGAATATACTCATAAATATGAGTTAAGTATAGTGGTGTGACGTTAACGTACGTACGTAAGATATATAACGTGTCGGTAGTACGTTGGAATACATGTGAATGTGCCTTTTATAAAAAATCTGAAAATATAGTATATATATGTATAAAAACGTGTGGAATTAAATGTGGGGAGGAGGAGAAGACTTTCCTTCCATAGCCATGTTTTCTTTGTGCCTTTTCCAAATGCATCTTCCTTTAATGAACTACTTAGTTTATTAAACTAAGTACTTCACTTAATGAACTACTTTAGTTCATTAATGGTGGCACCTGAAAATAGTATAAACTCAACAAATGTTCGCCATATGATGTAAGCTTTAATGCTTCATGGCTCGTTAGTACGGCAACATAATATATAAGCTAAATAAGGCAAGTAATGGCAAGTTATCATGCACACATATACACTTATGCACGTTTATATCTTATGCTCATTTTT
Organism: Eustoma russellianum; assembly: GCA_036186865.1. NCBI lineage: Eukaryota > Viridiplantae > Streptophyta > Magnoliopsida > Gentianales > Gentianaceae > Eustoma > Eustoma russellianum. Next base: position 16,751,030 of record AP025066.1, on the reverse strand, counting down.
GTGCACATTTAAATCATGCATTTGAAAATCACTCAAACCCCTTTTTCTCTACACATTAGGCAATAATTTAAATGGCTCGAGTGTGGACATAAGCATGTTGATCTTGGACTCTTTTACTTGACTAGTGCCTTCGTGTTTCATTTCAAGTATTCTCCACATTTCTTGCGCACTAGAACAATTTGAAACATAGCTTGATTCACTTTTACTTAGTCCATTTAAAAGTAACTGCATAGCCCTAGCGTTCATGCTTAGTCTCTTTTTATCATCACTAATGTACTCTTGCCTAGGCTTAACGACCTCTAATATGACTCCATCTACAGTGGATAACTTTGATGAAACAAATGGACCATCTTCTATAATTGATCAAAGATCAATATCAATTGCCATAAAGAAAAGTTTTATTCTTACCTTCCATTGAACGAAAGACTCACCGTCAAAGACAGGAGGCCTTATGGTTGACATTCCTTCTTGCACGGTGTTATAGCTAGTGGATGCCATCTCAAGTAGATCGTTGCATCCTTTTGTTGTAAGTGTTCTTGCTCTCTGATACCAATTGTAGGATCTGCAAGGCACCATTAGAGGGGGGGTTGAATAGTGGGTGCGGAAAATGTGGTTTTTAAAAATGTTTAAAACCAAAAACCCAACTTCTGAAAACAGTTTCTGTTTTCAGGACCCGTTTTAAAACGTTTTGAAAATTAGGTTGCAGGTCTTCAAAAATTCTGACATTTGGAGAGAACTTAGACTCAGATGTTATGAGTATCTCCTAAAAAGTTCAGATTAAAATTCAAGCTCTAACCCCTTGAAACATTGTTGGTGGTCAGATTGCGCGAATCTGCTAGAAACGATAGACTGATTTAAACAAATTTATTTCTATTTGTACATAACTTCAAATGCTCTGAAATTTTAATCACTAACCTCTTATATTTTATATTTAAATGGTTTGAAACAGTTTTAAAAAATTCTTTTGGGAAGTTAGTCAAATACGATCAAAATCTCAACCTTTGCAAGCCTGAAAATCAGATTGCACTAGTCTCAGAATTTTGGACGTTTGGGTGACTTATACTTATCCAAAAGGGTTGAAACTTGTGCCAAAATAACCTTAAAACGTGTGGCTATGTTTCCTGAAAGTTTCGTGATTTTTGAAATTCGTTTACTATTTTTACGAGCATGATTAAAAACAGTAAACAGTGCTGAAACAGAAAATCAGTGCTGAAAGTAAATGACACCAAGAATTTTATACTGGTTCGGTTATAAACAACCTACTCCAGTCTTCAAGGACACCTTCCTCGGTTCACACTAATCACACACACAAAGTACACCTTACCACAGGGTTGATGGAGTTACACACCAACTCCAACCCTTTACAAACCTTGTATGATTAATACAATTCACACGAACACCACCATCTCGCAAGTCCAAGATTGATCACACCTTGATCAATCTTTTACAACAATGAAAAGAATATGTGGTGGTCTATAAGAAGCCTATTCAAGTATATGAATGTAAGTACAATAGGCTTTTAGAGAGAAGAAAGAAGATGTAGAAGAAGAAGGGAATGGAACTCTTTTTGCACTTTTGAACTTGTGAGACTTGTCTTGCTTTTGTTTGGCTTTTTTTCCCTCTTTTTAACAATGTGGCCGCCCCCTATAGCAATTTCTTCCTCTTGAAAATTATCTTCTAAGTCCTTGGAAGAATATATGGCATCATTGTGACATGTCTTACTTGGCATCTCCTCATTGAATGATCATCAAGCTCTTGCTTACTTGGCACTCATTGATTGGTTGAATGCTGTCATCACTTGATGACTAGGAAAATCTGAGAATAACACTTAAAAATGTGCCAAAGTCATCATAAAATAGTTACCATAACTTCCAAGATCATCACATAAATTAAGCAAGACAATTTTCTTCCAAAAAGAAGTAAAAAATCGGCCATGAATGACAAATGCACATGCTGAAATTTCAGCATGTGTTACATACACTTTTTGTTCAAAATATTTCCTATTTAGCATTGTTTTAATTCAAGAAATCCATCTCCATTTAGTACAAGACATCTTCCTCAATTTTGGAGTAAAACTTTATCATATACAAGCACAAAAAATCGGCCAAGATATAGTGTACACATGCTGAAATTTTCATCATGTGTGATATTCAAGAATATCACTTTCTTTATTCCTAAAATATTTAAAACACTTCCAGATTGTCTTATAATTAATCCATCTTAATCAAGACACAAAATATGGCCTCATAATGGATGAAATTCGGCCAGCTCTTAATACTTCAGCATGTGTTACAAATGAGATATAAGTTTGAATTGTTACCTTGTGTGGCTCCTTCCTTTATGTCATCAACATTGTATGCTTGATTCTTGACCAATCAATATGCCAACAAGGCTCCACATAGGCTCCATCAAGCTGGTATAGGCGTGTATAATATGTATATACATGTGCTGAATTTTATTTTTGCAAACTTTGTAAAATAGTGCACATTTAATAATACACACATGGTATATTCCAATCAGCCCTTGATCTAATTTTCTAGAACACTTTGAGATGTATGACATATGTAAAAAGTGTCTAGATACATGTCGTATGATGTGCCAAAAACGTTACATGTGTTGTGTACGTAGAAAACCGAATTTTCGATGTTTATTGGTTACCCGAGTTTTCTCTAATTAAATTCCAACTTTTTGCACATGTTATATATATTATGTTACACATAATACACATAATATAAACTTTAATATCCAGCTCATAAGGCTGATTAAATTGGCACCTAGACATCTGACAAAATTGAAATTGGAATCTCCACAATTTGGCCTTAATGTGGGGTGATTTGTGTGTGCCAACATGGAATGATTTTATGGCTGTGACCATCATCATACCAACGAAAATTTTAAAGATTTTTGAGGTGTAGGGGCTGGCCATCTATTTATGGCAAGTACGTGACACATTGGCGAAGTTTCGGTATTCGCTCGATACGACAATTTTCAGTTTAGAACCTTTTAACTTGTCGTATTTAATTTGTCATCACCATGACTTATATCATATGATATAAGACCTGAATATACTCATAAATATGAGTTAAGTATGGTGGTGTGACGTTAACATACGCACGTAAAATATATAACGTGTCGGTAGTACGTTGGAGTAAATATGTATGTGTGCCTTTTTCAAAACATTTGAAAATATGTATATATATATATATATATATATATATATATGCGTGTGATATAAGTGTGGGGAGGAGAGTGGAAGACTTTCCTTTCTTCATCTTGTTGCCTTTGTGCCTTGTCCAAATATTGCTTCTTTTAATGAACTATTTAGTTTAATTAACTAAGTACTTCACTTAATAAACTAGTTTAGTTCATTAATGGTGGTACCTGAAAATAGTTCAAACACAACAAATGTTGCCATTTGATGTAAGCTTTAAAGCTTCATGGCTCGTTAGTACGGCAACATTATATTTGAACTATATAAGGCAAGTTATATGCAATATGTCATGCACGTTTATGTCATGCACGTTTTTATGCAATATGTCATGCATGTTTATGTCATGCACGTTTTTATGTAATATGTCATGCACGTTTATGTCATACACGTTTTTATGCAATATGTCATGCACGTTTAAATCATGTATTTTGAAATCACTCAAACCCCCTTTTTCTCTACAACCACTGTCAAGGAACCACTTGATTGACGTGCCTTTAGATTTATGGGTTCCCTGCAATGTACAACAACGATTTAGGTACCCTTTTTATTTTGGGTCCTTACGAGTTAGTTATTCACCTCTTTGTAAGAGTGCTTTTCGGTACCCATACTTGGGTGATCTTTCTCGGTCTAGAAAATGGTGAGAATGTAGATGAAGAAGCAATATAGTAGAGATGAGGTGAAAATATATTTGGCCTTTGGCCGAGTATTCCCTTATGAATATTGTATGGTTATCGTTTTTGATATGTTCTTGTGTTTGTGTGCATAGTGCGTGATCTAGATGTAAGTCGTGTATGCATTAATGGTTTCTTCTCATATCTATATGACACATAATTATATCTTGTATGATATGAAGAAGAAGCACGATGAGATGACATATGAGGCATCTAGGCGTTTTCTTAGGCGCCACATAAGTCTTAGATGCATCTATTTTCTTAGACGGAATGAATTTGGTTGATTTGCATAGTGTCTCTTTTTTCTCAACGTATCCTAATCCGTTTTTGTCGCTATCATGCTTCTGTGAAGAGATAATGAGATCTAGCATGTTTGTACCTGTGTCAAACTGTTTCACCATTTTTTCTAGATCTGCATTCCTTGATTTTAAATTTGAAATCCCGGATTTCATTTCATTATTTTCTGTTGTCAATGATGAGATCTCTGATTTTAATGTATTAATTGTGCATGACGACTCTTCGTTTGAATCGTTTAATTGAGATACAAGATTTGTGTTAGAGGATTCTAACAATTTCTTGTCTTCAATTAAGCGTTTCCTTTCTTTTGCAAGAGTCTTAGCAAACTTATGTAATTTAAGATATTCAACATACAAATCATCATAAGAAAGCTCAGAATCAGAATCAGAGTCAGAAGATACCTCATTCGATGCTTTGGATACAAAGCATACTTGTGCCGTCTCTTCTTCTGTATTAGTCTCAGAGTCGGATGTGTCACTCTAAGTGGAGGCCTTGAGAGCTCTTCTCCTTTGTTTAGGTTCTGAGGCGAGTCTAGTTTTTGTTCGATCCTTGTCAAGATGTTTGTTTGTTTGTTTGTCCTTGTTAGGGCAGTCATATAACAAGTGTCCAAGTTTCCCGCATTCATAGCACTTTACGTCCTTGTCATTAGTTTTATTTTTGTTTCTTTTAGTCGAAGTAGCCTTAGGTTTTTTTTAAATGACATTCTCATAAATTTTCTCAAACCTTTAGCCAATAGTATTAGATTATCATTGTCTGATTTGGAATCACTATCATCTACGTGATCGTAAGAAGTAGAGACGTATTCATTTGATTTAAAAGCAATAGTCTTACCTTGTTTTGCCGTTGATTCCGATTTCCTTAACGTAAGTTTGTTTTCATATACCTTTAGCGATCCGATTAGTTCCTCCATTTTTATTGATTTCGTTTCTTTACTCTCCTCAATTGCTGTGACTTTAGCGTCCGTTTTGGACCTTTTCCTGCATAGAGAAAGCTTTGCCAAAAGACTCAAGAGAATTATAAATGTTAGTCAATCGTAAGTCCACATCAACAATAGATTCATTTGGCAATAATTTGAAAGACTCAAGAGTGGACATAAGCATATTTATTTTAGACTCCTTAACTTGGCTAGTCCCTTCATGTTTCATCTCAAGTATTCTCCACATATCTTGGGCACTAGAGCAATTAGATACGTAACTTGATTCACTTTTACTTAGCCCATTCAAAAGCAGTTGCATGGCTTTAGCATTCATACTCAACTTCTTTTTATCATCACTAGTATATTCTTGTTTTGGTTTTACAACCTCTAGTGTGACACCATCAACAATAGATAATTTAGAGGGAACGAAAGGACCGTCTTCTATTCATCATCATCATCCTCCGGACCCAGTATATCCCAACGACAGCAAAAGCTAGTGTTAGGGTATCAATAGCCATAAGAAAGAGTTTCATTCTAAGTTTCCATTGGATAAAGGACTCACCATCAAAAAGAGGAGGCCTTTGACTCGACATACCTTCTTGCTTGGTTTTGAAGCTAGTAGTTGCCATCTCACTAAGATCGTTGGGTCTCCTTGTTGTGAGTGAGCCTGCACTCTGATACCACTTGTAGGAACTGTAAGGGACCACTAGAAGAGGGGTTGGATAGTGGGTGCGGAAAATTTGGATTTTTAAATATTTTGACCCAAAAACCCAACTTCTGAAAACAGTTTCTGTTTTCAAATCCTGATTTGAAATGTTTGAAAGACTAGGTTACAGACCTTAAAAAATTCTGAAATTTGGGAAGATTCTACTCTCAGATGTTTTGAGTATCCTTTAAAAATTTCAGATTAAAATTAAATCTCTAACACTTTGAAAATACATTTGTGGTCAGATTGCGCGAATCTGCCAGAAACAGTACTCTGATTTGCAAATTTTATTCCGATTAATTCGTAACTCCCAATGGTCTGAAAATTTAATGACAAACCTATTAAGATATTGATTTTAATGGATTGAAACAGTTTTGAAAAATTCCTTTGGAAGTATGTCAAATACGTTGAAGTTCTCAACCTTTACAAATCTGAAAATCAGATTGCACTAGTCTCAGAACTATTAACATTTGATTGATTTATACTTGTCCAAATGGGTTGAAACTTGCGACAAATGAAAGTTAAGAGGGGTGGCTATGTTTCTGTAAAATTTTACAATTTTTTAAATGCGTTTACTATTTTTAAGATTGCAAAGAAATAGATGGAGAATGTTGAAAATTGAAAGTACTGTGCAGTAAAGTAAAGAACACAAAGGATTTTATACTGGTTCGATTAAATCAACCTACTCCAATCTTCGAAGACACCTTCCTCGGTTATCGCTGAATAAAATTAACACCTTACCACATGGGTTGCTGGAGTTACACACCAACTTTACCCTTAAACAAACGATACAAGAAATCATAATGACCACGAACACCACCACCGAACGGATGAAGGTTTGATCACACCTTGATCAACTTTTTACAACAATGATGCGTGTATGGTGGTATGAAAAAAACCTATTCAATATGTTTGAATATAAGTACAATAGACTTGAAAGAAGAAGAAGAAGAAAGAAATGTAGAAGAAGAGAGTAGAGGCTTCTTTGCACTTGATGGAATATGAGAGTAGTCTTGTCTTGGTTTGCTCTCTTCTCTTCCTTTTATTTGAGAGTGTCCGCCCCTCTTAAGGTTTTTCTTCATCTTGAGAATTCTCTTTTATGTCCTTGGAAGAATGCCTTGTGTAGATGTGACACCATCTTGCTTACTTGGCATAACTTGATTTGATGAATGTATAGACTTTGTTTACTTGGCACTTCATGATTGATCCAACCTTGTCACCATTTAATAGCTTTAAAAATCTGAGATTAACATATAAAACATGTGACAAATAAGGTTTAAAACATTTCTAAATATTCAACAATTAATCTCTACAAATTTGGGAAGCAAATTTGATCTCCATCAAGGCCAAAAAAACCGGCCACACATATTCTCACATGCTGAATTTTCAGCATGTGTTACATTTGCTAATAAGTTTGAATTGTTACCTTGTGTAGCTTCCTCCGTTATGTCACTAACCTTGTGTGACTTATTCTCCACCAATTGAGATGCCAACTACGCTCCACATAAGCTCCACCAAGGCTGAGGTAGGCGTGCACTAGGTCTTGAACATGTGCTGAATTTTACTTTTGTAAACTTTGTCAAATATTGCACAATAATTACACATGTATGGTATATTCCAATCAGCCCTACTTTGAATATTCTAGTACACTTTAACATGTATTGAATATGTAAAAAGAGTCTAGATACATGTTACAAGTCATGCCAAAAACATTCCATGTATTGTGTTCGTAGAAAACCGAATTTTCAACTTTTGTCGATTACGCGATTGTTCTCCGATTAAATTCAAACTTTTTGCACATATTATATATATTATGTCACACATAATATACACAAAATAAATTTAATATTCATCTCCAATGTTTGATTAAAGTAGCGCCCCATGTGACAAAAAAAATTAAATTTAGAATCTCCAGAATTCGGCCTTAATTGGGGGTGATTTGTTGCCAGCATGAAATGATTTCATAACTGAGTATACATTTTAACCACGAAATTTGTTGCAATTTTTGAAGTATATGTGCTGGCCATCTATATATGGCAAGTTCGTGACACGTTGGCGAATTTTCGGTAGTCACCCAATACGATAATTTTTGGTTTACAACCTTGTAACGTGTCGTAATAATTTTGTCATCACCATGACTTATATCACATGATATAAGACATGAATGTACTCATAAATATGAGATAAGTATAGAGGTGTGACCTTGACTACGTTTGTAATATATGTAACGTGTCGGTAGTACGTCGGAATATGTGTATTGAGCCTTCTTATAAAAAATCGGAATATATATATATATATATATATATATATATATATTTATATATTTATATATAACGTGTATGCCAAATGGTGAGGAGACTTTCCATGTTTCAATTTGTTGCCATCATGCCTTCTCCAAATATATCTCTATTTAATGAACTACTTAGTTTATTGAACTAAGGACTTCACTTAAATGAGCTAGTTTAGTTCATTAATGGTGGCACCCAAAAATAGTTCAAACACAACTAATGTTTGCCATTTGATGTAATCTTTAAAGCTTCATGGCTAACAAATAGTACGGCAACATTTCATATAAAGTATATAAGACAAGTTTGTCACAAACACGTGTCAAGTAATAAATTGTCATGCATTTTTTAAACACGCGTTATTCAAATCATGTATTTTGTGAATCACTCAAACTCTTTTTTCTCGACAAACGCATGTCAAAGTATACTGAGTACTTATCAAAGTAATAGTTGATGTTTATCCCAGCCAATTTAATAGATGATCTTTATCAAAGAATGAAGAAATAATGTAAAAAATGTGTATTTTCAATACAATCGGTCTTCTTTTCATTGGTCCATCTTGTTTATGGTTTCAATTGATGTTAATTTTGCAATGATTAAAGCATCTGCAATAGGACAACCAAAGGAATGATAATATTAGTGAAAGAATTTGGTTTTGGTTCTTTTGGCCTCAAAGTTTTCCTCCCTTCCAATTTCTATACCACCTACCCAAGGATACAACGTCTTCTAACTCAACTTCTCAACTTATGTGTCATCATCTTTTGACTCATTCAATGAGAATATGAATGACAATTATACCCACCTCGGTAGATATCCAACTTGTTCTGACTCGTTTGAGCAGGATTAGATACGGATAAGGACCTCGTATGAGTAGTAAAATTTAAAACCTACAGCGGAACAGGTAGAGTACGGATATAATATAGAAACTTACAATATACTCTAACCATACCGCAATATATATATATATATATATATATATATATATATTAAAAACGAGAATTTAAATATAAATTTATATTTTCCAACCCTCCACTGTCATGTTATAACCCGTATAAAGATAAATTAAAATGAAAAAATTTAATTAATTAATTAAAAAAACTTTTCAATTAACCCCATCATTAAAATGTTTTTAATAGCTATTAAATACTATATCTAAATAATAATTTTTGTTTTATCTCCTATCTACTTGGGAGATGAAACATTCACTCTTTTAAGTATAAATGAAAAGGCCATTCGGCCAGCAAATGTTTTAAACAAAAAAAAACACAGCACAGAGAGGAAGGAAAGCATAAGAAAGAAAGTAAGAAAGAATAGAGAATAGATAGGGAAAAAAAGAAGAAGAAAGGAGGAAGAGTGTGAAGGCCAACACCACCACTAGCACCACCACAACCACCACATCACCACCACCAATCTTAGACTACAACCAAGAGGTAGGTGACCCCTCGCTTTTTGAGTTTATTTCATATATGAATTAATTGCTATGTGTTTTATTTATTGTTTATTTGACATGTGCTTATGTTCAAATTGAGATGTTATATGTTTTGGCTGTATCTCTATTGTTGGAATAAAATGCTATGTATATGTTTTATTTATTTTACTGTTTTCGGCTGTTGATTAGGTTGGAGTAAAATTAAAGGAGTTTGATTGGGATTTTGATTAAAATTAGAATTAAAATGGTAGATATATTGTTTTGGTGAAATTGTAGTAAATTGGGCTTAAATTTAAAGAAAAGGAACAAAAAGGCAAAGGAGCTGGCCTGGAATTTAGAGGCAGGCCGAAAAAAATAGGAAAGAAAGGGGCTGTATTTTTCTGTGTGGGCTGTGGGAGTTTTAGCCCAAGCAGAAGAAAATGAAAAAAATAATAATAAAATAACAAGGGGAATTTTGATCCATCCTGGGTGCTGGCAGAAAAAGGGCCGAAAGGGAGAAGGGTTAATTAAAGGGAAGAAATTGATTTGGGGTTTTATGTTGGTTTGGGGTTAAATAAAAAAAACCAGTTTTCTTTTAAAAAAAAGTAGACAGTTTTGAAATTAAAAAAAGTAAACAAATATAAAAAAAATAAAAATGTGGGTACCGAAGGTTGAAAAATAATAACAGTAATAATTACTATATTACTCACGGCAACATAAGGAGGGGGGAAAATTGTTTTTTCTTTAAAAAGTATATATACATACTAGTATAATTATAAGTTTAAATAGCTTAACGAAAACATATGGGGTTAATTTTGGGAAGTTAAATTAAGTAGCTTCACCAATAAATAAATAGATAAACATTATAAAGGGAAGTCAATAAACATTATAAAGGGAAGTCAATAAATAAGAGGAAATTACTATTGCAAGGAATTGGGAAGAAATGTGATATTAAGAAAGAAGAAAAGGTAAAAAGAAGAAAGAAAACGTGTTATGTGACATGTCATTTGCATTTCATGGCACGTGCATTGTCCTTCGGGACGTGTGGCCCTATGTGGCGTGTGGTCCTACGGGACATGTGGCCCTATGAGGCGTGTGATCCTACGGGACGTGTGGCCCTATGAGGCGTGTGGCGCGACGGGACGTGTGACTTTATGAGGCGTGTGGCCCGACGGGGCGTGTGGGCGTGTGGCCTGACGAGGCGTGTGGTAGGATTACCTTGAGGTTCATGCATTGCACGGTAGAGAGACAGGCATTCGTATGTTGAGATAACGTTGCGTGTGGCACAAGCATGCATCATGACATCACATAATTGTTGTGTTGTGCTTTTATTTATTTACTTAGTTATTCATGTTTGTACATGTGCTACGTGTTATTTGTTGCCATATATGAAATTGTTCGGAAAGAGGCGGGAACCTACTTGGTGATATTTCTATATCACTCACCCCGTTATTTTTTCCCAGGTGAGCAGGAGTACGACTACATACACCAGAGCTGAGTTCGGGCAGTGGGATAGTTAGAGCAAGAAGATATTATCTTTGGCAGTTTTATTTCCTTTATGTTGAAGTGTAATAATGAACTTAGACATGTTACTTATCTCATGTTGGATTTGAGATGTTGTAATAAAATGAATGTTTATTTTATTTAATTCGTTTCCGCTGCGAAATTTTCTACGTCACTGCTGACGTGTAAGAGAATTGAACGACGCTTTGTAGTTCTCGTAACAGGCTACAGCGGGTGCACTGTTTCTGATGTAGGGTTCGGGAGCGAGGCGCTACATGTCCAGACTACAAACAACAAAAACTGTAATTATACCTAGTATTGCCAACAATAGTAAAAGCTACCGCTAGTGTATAGGAAGGGTGAGAGGCAGACAAACAATATTTCTCTGCTTCTCCCTTATTTGGTTATTTTCCTTCTTCAACGTTTCGTCTCACCTTCACTCTCACCTACTCACTACTGCAGTTGGGAGATAAATGAAACCAGAAGAAAATCTATATGGAGATGTTCTGTTTCTTATGATTTGGACTTGTGTTTTTGTTATTTAAGTGATGTTTATGAACTAGATGATGTATTTGTTTTATGTTTTGGTAGCCATTGACTATAGTATTTGTTATTATTTAAGACGTGAAGCGTTTTTCAAATTTTAGAGGTTGTGCTTTTTTAAAGCATATAGTGAATTTTGAGAGAGATGCATACAGATACCTGCGGGCGTCCGTAGCGACGAAAAAAATCCAATTATACCATTTCCAAACGGTTATAGTAGGGATGTCAAACGGATAAAACGAATACGGTAACACAGTATCCGTATTCGAATTCGTTTTTGTCTAACTATATCCGAATTTGTATCGAATCCGGACGGATATTTAGGAAGTCATCCGAATTCGAATTTGTTCGGATTCGAATTCGGTGCCGGATGTCCGAATCCGTATTATATCTATTTCAAATTTGTTCGAATATCCGAATCCGGATATCCGAATTCGAAATCAGCAAATTTACAACAGTGGTATACATATTTTCATATATATTTTTTTAAAATTTTAAAAATAAATATTTTTACATATTTTTTTATATATTATTATATATTTTATTATATATTTTTATTTAATTTTAAAAATATCTATTCGGATACGGATATTCGGATACGGTAATGACTATACCATATTCGTATTTGTTTTTCTAATACTATTTGGATACGAATTCGAATATGGTGAAACGAATGTACAGCTCTTACCATATTCGATTCGGACAGCCGAATTCGAATTCGGATGTCGGATATCTGGTAAGTTTTGACAGGCCTAGGTTATAAGGGCAGGTATGAATAAGAACATGTCAACATATATTCAGTCTTTATCGAATTGCTAAATCATCTTTTGACTCAAAGTATAGTCAGTTCATATCAAATTGTTACATCATCTATTGACTCATTCAATGAAAGCATGTCAAAGTATACTGAGTACTTATCAAAGTAACAATTGATATTTATCCCAGCCAATTTAATAGATGATCTTTATCCCAGTTAAATTTTTTAGAACTGGAAAGCGGTCTAAGAAAAAGAACAATATTTCATTACGCGATAAGTAATTCTACCGCTGATAACCATTTCTTCTTCTTTTTCACTATTCTTTTGAAAAAAAGGTGCATTATATTACTGAAAGAAAATCTACATTTGCAGCGGCAAGTAAATTTGGAATAAAAACTCATATCATGAAAGCAAGAGTAAAGTCTGCATGGGTCATCAATCACATTGGCAGATATATACAGCCTATCCTATAGGGGCAGCCCTTTGGATTTGTAGGATGATTATCAAGCAATTTCCAAGAATTGAAGGCCCTACGAACAGCTTATACTTATCTGAAATAGATCCATGTGGCAAATTAACATATTCAGAGAAAACGTTACGATGTTGAAGTGGAATTTCACGTTAAGAAAAAAAGATGTTCGAATGTGAAACTTAGATACTAAGTGTGTTTTATGTTCAAAGCATTATATGATTGTTTGGAAAAATCTAAAAAATAGAGATTCACTAGTTTCTTTTCATATGTAGGGTGTCAACAAGCCGAACCAAACCGAATACTATTTTTTTGAGTTTTGATTCGTTTAGTTTAACGAATAAATTGGCTATGCTCTTTTGCTGTAACGAGCTTCAAGGTTTGTTCAAATTCGGCTCGAAAACGCTATAGCTCTTTAAACGTGCAAAACAGTTAACGAGTAGTTCGGCTTGTTTTAGTAAACGAATCTAATTAGGTATTCAAACTTGGCTCGTTGAATTAAAATTAACGAACAAACTCGAATCAAATACTTATCGAACTCGAACTATTCGTGAATAGTTTAGTTCATCTAACACCCCTAGTTAAACAACACAAGTAGATAACATATGCAAGTTTCTTCCATATAGCTGATATTTGAGCATGTCACAATTGTTTATACATAAATTATATGAATGATTAGGACAAGTTAAAATGATTAGGACAAGTTATTTATAAATATATTTCAAGAGTAATTGAGAAATCTATTTTATGATAGATAACAATTAGTCTATTTTTGATATGATTTTGGAATCAATATTTGAGCTAATAATTGATATTTGTCATTTGGTTAAAAAAATGATTACGAATTATTAACATAAACAAGTGTGTTAATAATGAGGAACAAAGGATATTATGGTATTCAGAATCTTTCTTGACTGAAAATTTATGGATGATATAAAAAGTAAAATAAAGAAAGTATGTAAACATGCAAACATGTGAACTTCTGTATGATATATTTCATGCTTATATATTTCTATAAAGTTAAGCGGAATGTGTAATTTCACGATTAATCTTATGTAGTTTGTCCATGTCTAGTTAAACATATTAAATCCAAACATGTTTCAAAGGTTGAGAATATTACATTTTAGGCAATGTAACACATACGTGGTTAACATTATTTTAGTGTCTATATTCTTAAAACTTATTTAGCAAATAATGAAAGTTGCTTGTCTATTGTTGAAACCTAGACTAAATGTGAGATTAATGAGAAAATATGGGCTTCTTCAGACTATGATACAACTGAAAGATTAAAGGCTTACTTTTAAGAGAAAACAGAGCTCAAATTTATGATAAACACTTAGGATGAAGAAGAAAAACACTTCAATGCCATTTACAATGGCCTTAAAGCTTTATATATACAAGAGGAAGCTCCAACGGCTAGTCTGTCGAGGAGACTGTCAATGGCTACTTTGTCGGATAAAAACCATCGGATAGAATAATGCAAAATCATCAAGGTGATGGTGTATCGATTGTCATGTGATTAAACTACAATTACATACTCTAACTTGATAGCAATAAGCAAAAATACATAGAAAATTATATGGAAGAACAAGTGTTCGACCTTTGGATAAAATTGTTCGATCTAATGCCACAACGGGACTAATAGAACTTTGGCACGCTGGATTTGGGCTTGGCATGCCAGGTTTGAGGCATGGCACGCCAGATCCATCCTTGGTTGTTTGGTCTGTTTGTCCATCGTCTCAGGCAAGTATTCCAACACTTTCCCTCAAGCTAGAACTGTAGATATTGATACATCATATCTTGTCCAGCATTGTTTTGAAGACTTGAATGTTTATTGGCTTGGTGAGCATATCTGCAATTTGTTCTTTGGACTTGATGAAGTGAAGTTTTAGCTCTTTGTCCTTAAATTTTTGCCTTAAGAAATGCTTGTCTATCTTAATATACTTTGACTTATCATGTTCCATAAAATTTTTTGTCATATGGATTGGAGATATGCTGTCACAATACACATGGATAGGAAGCTGTACAGTAATTTACAAATCATTCATCACTCTGTTGATCCATAAGCTTTCACATGCACCAAGGGATAGGGCCCTTAGTTCAGCTTCAACACTGCTTCTGGATGCAACATGCTGCTTCTTGCTCCTCTATGTCACCAAGTTTCCCCATAGGCATAAGGCACATCCAAATGTCAATTTAATATCTATTGTGGATCCTGTCCAATCTGCATCAGTGAACACTTGAATATCCTTGATCTGAATTCTTCTAAAAAACAATCCGTGACAAGGATAGGATTTTAGATATCTCAAAATTATAAGGGCACAATTATAATGTTCCGCAGTAGGGTTATGCATGAATTGACTGATAAAACTTACCCCATAACAGAAGTATAGTCTAGTATAAGATAGAAAGATCAGCTTACCTGTCAATCTATGATATCTTTGCTTGTCAGTATAACTTGAGCCATAAACCTTCTTTGATTTGTACCCAGGTTCAACCGGAGTACTTGCAGGTTTACAGTTGGTCATGCCAGTATCCTGCAACAAGTCTAAAATATACTTTCTCTAGGAAATGCATATGCCATTGGCTAATCTTGAAACTTACATACCTAAAAAGTACCTTAACTGTCCTAAATCCTTTACCTCAAGAGACTTAGCTAACAGTTTCTTTGTTTCCATGATGCTGCTATAGTGATTCCTAGTAAGAATTATATCATCTACATATACAAGGATAATAATATAACACAAGCTGTCAACAAATCTTATGGACAAGGTATGATCACTCAGACACTGAGAAAACTAAGGGAAGCTGTTGAATTGAATCTTTTGAACAATGACCTAGGAGACTGTTTCAGACCATAAAGGGACTTATTTAGTTTACGTACCATGTTTTTATTAGATTCAGAATTGAATCCAGGTGGGGTGTATATATGAACTTCCTCTTCCAAGTCACCATTAAGAAATGCCTTTTTAATGTCTAGTTGGAAGAGTGACCGTTCAATATTGACAACAAGAGAAAAGAGTATCCTTACAGTGTTTAGCTTTACTACTGGTGCAAAGGTTTCTTCATAGTATATCCTAAAAGTTTGCGTAAAACATTTTGCAACCAACATGTCTTTATACCTATTGACAGATCCATCAGAGTTGCATTTGACGTAAAAGATCCATTTACATCCTACAGGTTTGATCCCCTCTACAGTAGGTATGATCTCCCAAGTCCCATTTTTGGTCAAGGCATTCATTTCCTTAGCAAATGCTTTCTTCCACTCAATGTGTGCTAAGGATTCATGAATACTCCTTGGAATTTTATACTGCCAAGTGAGGAAACAAAAACTTTAGATGCATATAAGTGCTAAATGGAGGTGTATGCATATAAGTGCTAATCTTGGTCTAAAACTGTTATAAAATGGCTGATTTCGATAGCTAAAGTGAGGCATATGATTTTCCTATATGATTCAATTTTAATCTCTAAAGAATCAAGAGTATTAGTAGATTCTTGTTTAAAAGATTCTAATTGATCGGAAAATTCCAAGTTGGACATCTTCAACTTATCATTTTCTTTAGTTAGTTTCTTTTTCTCTTTTGATAATTGTTTACAGTGTGCATTTTTAGAAATTCCTCGTACATTTCATCAAAAGACATTTCCTTATCAGAATCTACGTTAGAAGAAGGAATTACCTCGTTGGATACGAAGCAGACTTGAGCTTTCTCATTATCGGATTCTGAGTCGGACGAGTCGCTCCATGTGCTTGTCTGCATTGCCCTTTTGCCTTTTCTTGCCTTGGGCTCCTTTGGCTTGTGTCGATCAGACTTGTTATTTTGTTTATTATTATTATTATTGTTGTTGTTGTTGTTGTTATATTTCTTTGTCGGACAATCATAAGAAATGTGTCCTTTTTGGCTGTATTCGTAGCATTTTAATTCTTTATTATACCACTTGTCAATATTTTTGTTTGAATTATTTCTCCTAAGTTGAGAAGAGGAAGAAGAAGATTGTTGTCTATTCCTATTAGGCCTTTTGAAAAATTTTCTATGGTTTCTAGACACTAAGATTATTTCATCATCCAATTCACTATCACTATTACTTTCACTATTATTATTTATATATGACTCAGTTGTTTTGAAAGCAATAATCTTACCAGTAGATTTTGACGACTCGGACTTCCGTTAGTTCAATTTTACCTCGTATACTCTGAGTGAGCCTATTAATTTGTTCATCTTTGTGATTGACTTTGTTTCTTCGATTGTCGTTACCTTTGGATCCCATTGAGCGGGAAGATTTAGCCGCACCTTTTGAACCTTCTCGTTGCTGGTAAAGGATTTACCTAAATCTTCAAGTGCATTGAAGATAATAGTAATTCTCAAATCCATAGATGTTATGGATTGGTTTGACAACATTTTAAAGGATTCAAGTTCAATAAGCATGTTTATTTTAGACTCTGTTACACCGCTAGTTCCTTCATGCTTTAATTCTTAAGATTTTCACATATTGTGTGCACTAGTGCAAATTGAAACATATCATGCTTCAGAGGCCGTTAGTCCGTTTGAAAGTAATTGCATAGCTTTGGTATTCATGGACATTTTGTTTTTGTCTTCTATAGACCATTCACTTTTGTATTTTTCTACTTCTTATGTGACTCCAATAACTTGTACAACTTTCATTGGAATGTATGACCAATCTTCAACTATAGATCATAAATTGATATCTATAGCCATTAAGAATAGCCTCATCTAAGTTTCCAATGAACGAAATTATTACCATCAACAAGCGGAGGGCGTTGAATAGACATACCTTCCAACTCACTTTTGTGAGAAACTATGACCATTGTAAAGTTTACCTTTGATTTGAGATAAGCAGGCTTTAATGAATTCTTGCGTCTTAGCCTTGTCTTCTTAGAACGGTGTTAATGTCGCTTCTTAGAGTGGTGTTGGCCTGGATCTGCTGCTAATTTTTGGAACATAACACCTGTAATAAACACCAATAGAGGGGGATGAATAGTGATTAGAGGAAACTATGCTTAATGAAATCAGAATGCAAGTTTCCTTGAAACTGGTCACATTGCATCCAGAATGGAGCAGTTATTTTTCAAAAGACTGAAAGACTAACTTTCCTTTGGTCAAATCAAATGATTATTGTTGCAAATGAAAGCTAACAGTCTGAAGTATAACTCCACCAAAAATCATAAATTTTGAAAATGTTTTGCTATTTTTGCGAGATGTATGAAGTTGGGTAAAAACTGTAGTGAAAACGGGCAGAAAACAGTAAAGAAATAAATAAGACAAGAACACCAAGGATTTATCCGGGTTCGGTCAATGTGACCTACTCGAGTCCCAAGGAACATCTTTCATTGGATTTTAATATGAAATGAACACCAAGAAAACAAGAACCAAGCTTGATTCATGGGTTATACACCAACCCTATTCAAGACTTGGATGATCACCTCGATGCAACTTTGGTTGCAACACCTCAATCACCTATAGATATAGCCTTATAAGTTTGGCTAATCAATCTTACAAAAACCTAACAAAAGACCATGTAGTGCAGCTGTACAACAACTAAGAATAGAGCAACATGGCTACACAAGGAATAAAACAAGAACAAAAGAAGAGGATAGCAAGAGAATGATCTTCAAGTTTGCTTCAAAGTTGTGTATATTCTCTTCTTCACCTTGCCTCCTATTTATATTGTGAAATGGACCGTGAAGATAAGAATGCCGATGTGTCAAAGTCTTCATCATCAATGCTTAAGTGTCTTCACATCATTGGTTGGCCACATAAACAATTTGTACACTTGGCCACATGATGCAACATGATTGGTCCACCTTGGAACAATGTTTGCCGATTTTATGTCTTCAAAAGTGACATGGAAATCGTGATGATAATACCCAAGGGTAAGATGGCATATTCCTCCAATAGTCCCTCTACTTCTTGGCACAAGAAAAGGCCATGTGATGGCTGAAAATTTTGAATAAAATCAGCTCCAACAAACCCAATATAGCCGTTGGGTTCAAAATGAGAATTCCAAGTTGGTAACTTTTGCCAACTAGCTTGTATTTGATTGGTCCACTCGTCATCAAGTCATAAAATGAATACACCATATTTACCACACATTTATGGACCTTTTTTCGACTTTAAGTTAAATTTATAACCTCATATTTTTGAAGAGAAATCAAGTAGATAAAGTTGACAAGACTTTGCCAACATATAGTTCAAAATTCCCACATTTTTCTTCTGGTAAGTTGTGATGAATTTTTTACCAATTGTCGTTAGAATCTCTGCAAAATGATGAATAAGAATCTCCAATAACATATATAAGAATATCTCCAAGAATAGAAAATAATGTGACATCAAAAACCGTCACATATCGCGCTACCGTGGATAATATCACCAAATAAGAAAATATAGTAGAAAGCCATGAAATAATCTTTAAGAAAACCATAATGAACTAGATAATGCAGATAATATGATACTTAAGGGATATCCTTAAGTAAAATGACCAAACTGCCCTTAGGGGGTAAAATAACCAAAATGCCCCTGGTGATGGAAAACTCCGAAAATGACCCTAATGGTCAGAAATAGATATAATAACACCTTCATAGTAATGAATACGAAATAATGAAGCCCTTGTATGAATTTCTTCGTGTCATGTACCTACAATAACTCAAAATACCACTTTTTGCCCTTTTTAATAAGTTATAGAAACTTCCAAGGCATATTAGTCACAAGACATAATAATATCCATCAAAATCACATAATAACAACATGATAAATATATATGAATCATGTACAAATGAAAAAACACATTTCATCACATTTTAGAAAAAAAATTTCTAAAAACCCTAGACATCGATCAATCGAAGAGTCTCTGCTTGAGAGATCGATGTCTCACAGTGAGGTTCAGATTTTGTCTTTGGCCTACATCAATCGATCAGTGTGAGGGATTGATGTATACATCGATCGATTGATATGTCTCAGTTTTAAAGATCGATGTGTCACAGTAATATTTGAGATTTTTCCTGCCTTTCTTCGATCGATCGATGTAGCGATCGATCAATCGATGTGTCCTACATGAGAGATTGATGTCAATTTTCTTCACTCATTCAACTTTTTTAACATTTATAACATCATGTGTGACATTCTTAAGTGTTCAACACTTAAAATCATGACTTAGAAAATTATCCAAACATATTTCTCAACATTCTCCCCCTTTTGGATGATTTTCAAAATAATCTTACATGATTTTAATGTCACAAATTTTTACCAATTGTTTTAAAATATATTTACCAATTCTATACCAATTGTTTTATATCAATTGGATTGCTTTGACAAAACTCATCAATTATATACCGATTATTTTCAAATCCTTTTTAGATACATGTTTCTAACATATGTTCTCCTCCTCAACTTATACTCACCCCTTTAACCTATGCTCCGAACCAATTGAACATTAATTGAAACTTATACCAATTGAAACTTATCATTCAATCTTATAATCATGACTTAAAAACTAAAATCATGTTCTTATATCCCCCTTTATTTTGAAAATCATTCAAAAGATATAATTACGCAATTATATCATAGGTCATCATACCTAACTTGGCTCGTAAATTTTCAAAAGTGGCTTGACTAAGGGGTTTAGTAAAAATATCAGCAACCTGACGATCAGTTCTTACATAGTTTATGACTATATCCTGATTCCGAACACGATCTTGAAGTAAACAGTATCGGGCTTATATGTAATTGTCAACATATAGTTTAAAATTCTCACTTTTTTCTCCTTGTATGTTGTGGTGAATTTTATACCAATAATGCCCTTAAAATCTCTACAAAATATCTCCAATAACATGTATAAGAATATCTCCAAGAATAAAGAAGAATATGACATCAAAAACCATCACATATCCTGCTACCAATTGTTTTATATCGATCGAATTGCTTTGACAAAACTCACCAATTCTAATAATGATCCAATCATAGTCCTACATAGTGTGTCATCAAAAGGTTTTCCATTTTCATCATTGTCTAGTTGGGTGCTAACGCTCATAGGGGTAGGGTTTGGTTTAAACTCTTCAAAGCCAAACTTCTTAATCATATCATTGACATCTTAAGTTGGCTAATATGGACTCCTTGAGGGGTTTGTTTGATTTGTAGTCCTAAGAAATAATTCAATTCTCCTACCATTGACATCTCAAATTCAGACTTCGTACGCTCTTCGAAGTCTTTTACTAAGGTAAGGTTAGTTGATCCAAAGATGATGTCATATACATAGATTTGAACTATTAATAAGTTATTATCTTTTCTTTTCAGAAACAATGTGTTGTCTATGGTCCCCCTTTGATAATTATTTGCAATAAGAAAATTTTACAAATGTATCATACCAAGCTCTTGGAGCTTGTTTCAAACCATATAATGCTTTCTTAAGCTTGTATACATGGTTAGGATTCTTTGAATCTTCGAATCCTGGGGGTTGTTTGACACGAACTTCTTCTTTAATGTATCCATTCAAGAACGCACTCTTGACATCCATTTGAAAGAGTTTAATGTTGCTTAGACTTGCAATAGCAAGTAACAATCTCATGGTTCAAATAGACTTTTGTTCAAACTTATCTAGATTATCTTTAATATTAAATACAAAACATTTACAATCAAAAACTCTAAGATGATCTATCTTAGGTTGTCTATTGTTTAATAATTCATAAGGTGTTTTGATTAACTTCTTTCTAATTGAAAGCCTATTTATCATATGACAAGCACAACTAACATCTTTAGCCCATAAATATCTAGGTACTTTTTTTTCACATAACATAGTCTTAACTATTCTTTGTATGGTTCTGTTTTTACGTTCAACAACTCCGTTGAGTTGTGGTGTCCTTGGTGGTGAGAATTCATATTTTATGCCATGTAATTCACAAAACTTAATTATACCTTTGTTCTTAAATTCTCCACCTCTACCACTCATAATTCTTTTAACATTTTCTTCATAAAGATTTTCGACATGCTTAATAAGATTTTCAATTGTCAATGAAGCATCGTCTTTGTGGGTTAAGAACAATGTCCATGTGTATCGTGAGTGATCATCTACTATGTCTGTCCACCTGGACTTCTTGTCCTAGTTGGACCAAATAAGTCTAAGTGAAGCAATCATAGTACATGACTAATACTAACTTCATGTTTTGGTTTTAATGTTTATTTTATAAGTTTTCCTTTAATAAATGTTTCACAAAGTTGAAAATTATCTAAGTCGTCTCCTGCAATAAATGTAACCACAGTATTCCTCCGCCACAAGTGAGGGCTTACTATTATTTATAAAATCTCAGACGGTACCGCCCGTCCTTCACCTAATATATATATATATCTGTGTGTGTGTGTATATATTCGGAAGTAGTATAGATTTATTAAAATCCTCACATATGACGGAGAAACACCGTGGTACAAATATGATGAATCAGAAGAGATGTACCATATTTCAACGTTACATGATATGCCGCATTGAAACCTTCCCAAGTAAAACCACCCTGGTGGAAAAACCTTGGACGAAGGAAAAAAGCGTACATATTTGCAACGTCGAAATAAGGCCGTACAATACATGTTACAAGTAAATGAAAAATACCGAAACAAACAGGTCCACGCAGATATAGTCAACGATCGGAGGGAATAGATGAATAAGCTATAACTATGGAATGCCATGTGATGGAGCTTCTCTAGCAGATCGAAACGAAGGGAGAGTCTTGTCGGTTAGAGCTTCTAGAACTTACATACATACATACATACACATATATATATGTGTGTGTGTGTAAATATATATATATATAAAGGAAAAAAGATGGCGGTTACTCTCTGGCAAAAATGGGGATCGCCGGCGCAGTCAGTTTGATTCTTCGCTACATTCTTCCATTTTGCTTTCTGCGTTTACTTAATATTTTCCATTCTGCTTTTGCATCATTTAGACATCTGAGATTGCCTTCTGTATCTGCGATTGCATACTGTATCTGGTTGGGCGGTTACGTAACCGCTGATCACAAGAATCTTGATGTTGTTGTTGGACTGCTAATAACTGCGATCATTTTTCCGTTACCTCATCCTCTCTATCTGTCATGTGTGATCGCCAGTCCAGGCATGGAGAACCAAACACCGTCGCAAATATCTGCAGGAAAGGTGCCAACTTTTGCATCCTTTTTCAAACGATCCACAAATCCTGGTATTGCTATAAAAGAAATTCAGTGCTTCAAAGGATGCCCAATGATAAGTTTTTCGGATGATGAGGTTGTGAGATTAGCCGAGCCATACAAATATTCATTGGTGGGTACGTTTTGGTATGGTCGCCCTCCGCTAGCAACAATTTTTTTTTTGAAGGTCGCTAGCAACAATTCGAGCCACCATTGATCGTATTTGATTTATAGGTACTGTGTGTATTGGCCTTCTTGATGCAAATCATGTTCAAATGCACTTTTCACAGGAAGATTATTTGAGATGCTTTGTAAGGCAAATTTGGACAATTGCTGGAAAGTATATGAGGGTCACTAAGTGGACTCCTAATTATGATTCCAAAGTAGATGTGCTAATTGTTCAAGTTTGGATCTCCTTCCAGGCCTTCCTGTCCATTTTCATCAAAAAGAGGCATTATTCCAGATTGGTAGAATGCTAGGAACACCAATGAAAATGGATAATGCCACAACCGAGAATTTAAGACCATCAGTGGTGAGATTATGCGTTGAACTTGATGTCTCACAATAACTGTCCACATGTGTGTTTATACAAACATCAAATCATTGCATATCACAAATTGTTTAATATGAATATTTGCCAATGTATTGCTCCAAATGTTCAAGGCTTGGTCATAAATTAGCTAACTGCGAAATAGATGGAAAAGCGGCAGATAAGCAGACAGCTGAAATTCCAATCACTAAACCTTCCCGTGATAACAAAAAGCAACAACAACGTTGGACTCCTAGAAAAGCAAAGGTTTCTGATAAATTGCATCAGACATATTTGGAAGACAACTATGCTTCTCCAGACCTGGGGCCTCATAATAACGTTTCGGATACTCAGGATATTTCCAAGTTAAAAGGGATTGATGATAGCTTTTTACGTGATATATCAGATAACCTTCCCTCTTTTTCCATGTCTGATACTGAGGTACAGCCAGAAAGAGACTTGGAGACATATATGGATAATTTGATACAAAAAACAGTAATTGATGAAACTCACAAAGAAAGATATGACACATTTCAGACTACCCCACAAACTCCATCGACTTCGACTTCCCAGCAATTACTCCAAGTACCCCCAAGACTGCTACGCCGACACCACCGCACCACTGAGCTTCTATCTCTGCCCATCACTCGCTCTCGTGCGGCTCTCTCTAACTCTTTCGAAATATTATCTGATCAATGAAGATGCTCATATGGAATGTTGGAGGTATCCGTACGTCGATCACTAGAATCCTATCCTTAAATCGACAACATCAATTCCACATGCTTGTTATCATTGAACCTAAAGCTAGGCCCTCTGCGTTAACTTCGTACCGTTTGCAACTTGGCTATAATAACGCTTTGACCGTATGCGATGATCATATATGGATTTTCTAGCGTAATTCATTTATGAGTTTGGAAGATCAACGAGTAGGAGTACAAAACATTCCTTCAGATTTTGTTGGGTGCCGACGGGAGAATCATTTTGGTGCACACTAGTTTATGGACTTCATACAGTCACAGCGAGAAGACCATTGTGGCAGGACCTTATAGCATGTCATGCAACAATAAATTTACCATGGCTTATTGGCGAGGACTTCAATACATTCTTGTCGCTTGATGAGCATAATGGACGTTCCACACCTGCCCTTCGCACACTGCAGGATTTTAATGATTGTGTTTATGCCGTTCATTACAAGCAATTAGTTATCAAGGCTCACCTTATACTTGGAGTGATGACAGAGGACTGGGTCGAGTAAGCCGACGCCTGGATCAATATCTTTGTACTTCAGATTTCTTTGATTTATTCGAGAATGTTCATTATCAGCACCTTAATTGGTCATCCTCGGATCATTCTCCTATATTTTTGGATTGCTCAAAATCAACATTGCCTAGGACTGCTTCATTCAGATATTTGGATGCGTGGACAACACATTTGGATTTTGACAATTTTGTTACACATCATTGGCGATCATTTCCAACTATTGGAGGAATGTGGGGATTCTGTTCAAAGCTACGTCAACTGAGACACTATCTTAATATCTGGAATAATGATGTCTTTGGAAACATTTTTCATGCAGTGGCCTCAGCTGAAGATGAAGTAACGCGCTGTGAAAGCTTATGTGATGCTAATTATTCAGATGAAGCGCGAACTTCCTATTATTTATCTATGGCTAAACTTCAGCTGGCACAATCTCGTGCATTACTATTTTGGAAGCAAAAGGCCAACGTGAAATGGATGCGCGAAGGTGATGCAAACACCTGTTTTTTCCATAACACTATGAAGGAACGCCAGAGGAAACAGTGTATACGCCGGATACTAGGAGAAAATGGGATCGAATGGGACACTCAACAGACCATTGAAGCCGAGGCCATTCGATACTACCAGACACTTTTCACGGGGGAGCAAACTTTAGATCATACAGACATTTTGCAGTATATACCTACTATGATATCTCAGGATGAAAATCCCCATCTTCCAGCCTTACCATCATTGGAGGAAGTTAAGCAGGCGGTATGGGATTTGAGTCCCTCAAGTGCAGCAGGACCTGATGGATTTCCAGGGTCATTCTATAGACATTTTTGGCAGGTAATTTTTACAGATGTACATAAAGAAGCGCATGAATTCTTTCTTGGGGTTAGACCGCCTAGCCAAATGGTTGCAGCACTTATTACATTGATTCCTAAAGTGCTCAATCCATTGACATTTTCAGAATTCCAACCAATTTTCTTGACTAATTGTTTAGCCAAAATAATAACGCTGCTAATAGCTACAAGCCTATCTCCTTTATTAACTCGTCTGATATCGCCAGAACAAGCAGGATTTTTAAAAGGTCATGACATCATGGAACAAATATTGTTAGCGCAGGAGATGGTGCATGTTTTAGATAAACCAGTAAGGGGTGGTCATCTGATTATTAAGCTGGACATGGCGAAAGCTTTCGACAGGGTGAGTTGGTCTTACTTGACAGCGCTTTTATCAAAAATGGGATTTCATACACGGTTGGTTTGCATTCTTATCAATAATTTAGTAGCGACACATTGCTTTATCTTAATAAATGGAAAACCAGCTAGGTATTTTCCGGTGTCTCGGGGAGTTAAGCAAGGTGATCCTCTTTCACCACTTTTATTTATATTGGCTTCGGAAGGATTCTCTCGAGGACTAAATCAACTTATGGACAAAGGGTTATTCGTCCCTTTCAGGCAGGCAGAGTGCCTATAGTCTCACATCTGGGATTTGCAGATGACTTAGTCATCTTCTTGAATGGCTCTATATCAAATTTACGTAATTTCCGACGATTTTTGGATACTTATCAACGAGCTTCGGGTCAATTGGTGAATCTCAACAAAAGTCAATTTGTGACTGGTGCAGGAGTCTCTATCAATTGAGTAGCAAATACTTTAGGTATGCGACATGCTGCATTACCGATTAAATATCTAGGATCATACTTGTATCGAGGTATAGATCGAGCTACATATTGTACATCCTTGATTAATCATTTTGATGCTGTTCTCACATCTTGGGCTTCTAAACTCCTCTCCATCGCTGGTCGAGTTATAATTTTGAGGCATGTACTATGTTCAATGCTGCTACATATTATCGCCAGATCTAGATTACCCAAGTGTGTGATTGCTGTGCTTAACAGGAAAATGTCAAATTTTTTATGGAATTATGTACATCACTGGAAATCCTGGGAAAATATATGCCGACCTAACAAGCATTTGCTCCTTGGCAGTAGTGCAACAAGCATATGACTATCGTTTATGGTGGAACTGTC
Organism: Eustoma russellianum; assembly: GCA_036186865.1. Taxonomy (NCBI): domain Eukaryota; kingdom Viridiplantae; phylum Streptophyta; class Magnoliopsida; order Gentianales; family Gentianaceae; genus Eustoma; species Eustoma russellianum. The sequence goes on along the minus strand of AP025066.1, from coordinate 16,724,296 downwards.
ACCACTCTTGCTTATTGTGGGCGGCATTTTGTAGAGTTAAATATGGTCGAAGGTCCACAATCTATGCTCATATATATGACTCGTCCACCTGGAAGCGACTTTGCGCATTAATGGTTACATGGTCTCACAAGTGCAGTTTACGAATGATGGACTTAATTGGGCCGCTGACAATATTGACAATTCTCATTAAGATTGGTATATAAATTACTCTTCGCGACTCAACACAACACCCATATCATAAACATATTTGGTGGTCGACTTTGCCGCTGGGAGGACGAATATTTTTATGGAAATTGTGGCAACATTCGTTGCCCATCGCTGATAACTTGCGATCATGGCAGACAATATATACTACACAATGTGTTTTTTTCAGATTAAAGTCAGATAATTTGGATCACACATTTCTTCGTTGTCCCGCAATAATGCCTATTTGGCAGGAAATCGCGATACTATTTTCAGGACCAAAGCCATCTCATACAACCATTCGGGCATACCTGATTCATTGGTGGAGAACGTCTACGCCCAGTACCATGAAAGGCCAATTACGAGTTGCAGTTCCATCATTGCTAGCATGGGTGATTTGGAAGGAATACACACGAGTCCGATTTGGGGAGGATCAATTTTCATTCACACGGCTTTTTGAACGAGTTAGGGACAATGTATATACTTGGTGCGCAGCCACTCAGGGCAGAAAATTTTCGCAACACATTCCACATCTATCCCCCATCTCTTTCTCTCCTATTATCAGGCATCGTAGACCTACAATAGTTAGGTGGCTGCACCCACCGGTTGGGAACCTCAAATTAAATATCGACACAGCAGTGAGAAACACACATGCAGCTGTAGGTGCTGTCTTACGAGATTCCAAGGGTGATCTAGTTTCTGTTATTTGCTTTTACTTGCCAGCTATGTCGCCTTTGCAGGCTGAACTCATGGCAATACAGTATTCTCTTATATTCTACGCCAGATATTACAATCAACTCACCATAGAAACGGATTGTCAGGTATTTCTAAGACATATCGCTAACTTTGAGCCATTTACTGGAGAGTATGCTACAAATTTGCAGCGCACAGTACAATTTTTGAGGTTGAATGCTGCTACCAAACATATTGTCCATGGGAAGCTAATGTGCCAGCCCGTGCTCTATCGCGCTATGGATTGAGGGTGACAGGAGCTGTCTTTTTCACAAGCTTAACTTCACTACCATTTGAATTACGTGGTGCGATAACTTTGGATACTACGGTACCCAACCTCCGATTGTGACTGCTTAAGTGTCTCCCCATGGGTTGGTAAACTTTTGATGCCGTTGCCTATGTCATATATTGGCACAGGCAACGTTGGTATGTCCTTTTCTTAATTGCTACTATTTTCACTATTTCATTTATACATACTTAAAATATGGATAATTGTTTTCTTCTCTTTGATATTGCTGAGGAGTATGAGTATCGCCCACTGAAATGCACATGCTTCATCGAATACTACTGCATCGATGCCATGGGGTCTATCGGTATCTTGGACTTTTGGTGGTTGCCTATATTTCGGATGAATACAGGCAATGTCGGTATGTTTCTCACATGGATTCTTGACTTTTGGTGGTTGGATTTTATATGTATTACCTGTATGAGTGACACTGACTTTTTGTTTTACAACTCCTGGTCTCTGATATCACTGTTCGAGGACATTCAATCTTGCAAGGGAAGATGGCCATTGATACTAATACATTTGACTAACTACCGGTTATGGCGCAATCTACATCAACTATGGGCGGCTATAGCATGTTTATGGCACAAGCGACAATAATTTATTTATCTTGTAATGGATCAACGCAACAATCATATAAATATGCATGCTTTTTCCTTCGCCAAGGTTTTATCTACAAGGGTGGTTTTACTTGGCAAGGTTTTAATGCGACATATCATATATGATTGGAGGTTGACAATTATTTCCTCTTTGCATTCGCTTTTTACATACGATGACTCTACTTTGTAATATGGTTTTCCTCCACCATAAGTGAGGTTTCTTTCTATTAATAAAATACGTTTCATCAAATATATATATATATATATATATGTATATGTATATATATATACACATATATATATTTGTGTGTGTGTGCTTGTTTGTGTGTAGTGTCTATGTATATGTATAAACATCTATATGTAGATGTATGTATGTATATAGATTATGCATATATGTATATATATGCATATACATATGGAAAAATATATATCCGCATGTCTATGTATGTGCGTATGTATATACAAAAACACAAATGCGCATACATATGATTTTATTTTTTGTTTTTAACACATACATATATGCGTACATATAGATTTATACATATATATATATAGATATATTTATAAAATATATATGTGTGTGTATAACTTACATGTGTGTGTCTATGTGTCTATGTGTATATCAGTATATATCTGTGTGTGTCTAAATATAGCATACATACATGTAATATATATAATCAGTAGCCCACCCCTGAAACGCGAACCCAATTACAGGCATCACAGGTCGAATATAATTGGGCAATAAATAAGGAGTTGCGGTAATGGGAGCAAAATACAAGGATAAAATGGCTAAAAGGCGGTGACGCCAACACAAAATATTTTCATAACTTTGTAAAGGATCATCGGCAGCAACCGATTGTTTCTCGTATATATACAACGTCAGGGGAGCTATTCAAAATGAAGCGGATATTCAGGCGGAAGCGAATTCTTATTTTTCAAGTCTTTGCTCTGCGGAGCCAGTGACTGCGGTTGATGATTTGCTGCAGTATATACCACGTCTTGTTACTTGGGAGATGAATGATCAGCTACTTTTTATGCCATCGCTGGAGGAAACTAAATCTGCCGTGTGGGCTCTTGACCCACATAGTGCAGCAGGACCGGATGGATACAATGGCTTTGTTTTTCGAAATTATTGGGGTGTTTTTTCTATGGATGTTTATAAAGCGGTGCATGATTTCTTGGGTTTCCGAATTCCTCAGGCAGTGGGTAGCACATTGCTTACTTTGATTCTGAAAAAAACACCGCCAGCTATATTTGCAGACTTCCATCCTATAAGTTTATCAAATTTTCTAACCAAGGTGGGTAATCAGATACTGACCTCTCGACTAACGCGATTATTAGCAGGCATCATATCGACAGAGCAAGCGGCCTTTATGCATACCGCGATATCTTTGAGCATATACTCCTTGCACAAGAAACGACGCAGCTAATGGGCAAAAAAGTTTGTGGTGATAATGTAATGATTAAGTTGGATATGATGAAGGCGTTTGACTGAGTTAGCTGCGCTTTCTTTAATCAATTACTGGCCAAGTTGGGTTTTCATGCAAGGTTTATACGGCTTATATTTGATCATCTGGAGGGTACATATATGTCAATCCTTATTAATGGCAAACCATGATGATGATCAAAGGCTTTTTCCAGAGAGATAAATTCTTTGGTACATGCAGGTACTTTAACCGGTTTTTCCATGGGGCAGATACATCCTCTTATCTCTCATTTAGCTTTTGCAGATGATCTCTTATTGATCCAAAAATGGGTCGGTGCATAATTTGAAGTGCTTTTGGCTTTTTTTGGATTCATATCAGGCGGCCGAGGGGCAACAAGTTAATTTTCAAAAAAGTCATATTTTCCTTCTTCATATGTGACTCCCAGAATGTCTTGCAGGATTGTGCATGAGCTGGCGATGTCTGCGACTGCATTCCCCGTAAAATATCTTGGTGTTAATCCTTATAGAGGAAGCTCGCGGCCACTTTACTATCTAGACTTGTTTACCCGTGTGGATGCGCGACTTCAATGTTGACAACACAAATTTCTGTCACCAGCAGGCAAGCTCCTGTTAATTAAACATGTTATTAGTGCTTTTCCCATTCATACACTTGTTGTTATCTCTTTGCCAAAGACTATTTTGCATGCACTCCGGTGTCGCACATGCAATTTTTTTGGGGGTGACATAGATAATAGACGTAAGCATCATTGGGTCGAATGGAACACATTATTCTCGCCATGGGATGAGGGTGGTCCCAGCCTACGTCGCTCTGATTTCTTGTCCTGGGCTTATTAGGCTAAAATATGGTAGTCCTACAATATGGCAAATTCATTATGGGCAGAGTTTATGCACTTCAGGTACATCGGCCGATCGTAGTTTCAGCCTCGGGTCACAAACTCTATGTGCTGGAAGCGTATTTGTGCGGCACATTCTGTTTGCATTACACATGTTGACGGTGTTCCAGGCAGCTATGTGTGGAAGCTGTTATGATATAAATTGTTTTGATGATGTAAAGATGTTTTAAATAAGTTAAATTTATAGTTGAGACTTGATCCAAAATGAGAAAATTACACTATGTCAAAAATGGTTGAGATTGGAACTTACTGTCCAACATCGATCTCTCAAATTGAGGACATCGATCGATCGATGTCACTTCAGTCTCTCACTTCAATCGATCTCTCAACCTGGGGACATCGATCGATCGATGTCCCTTCAGTTTCTCCTTAGAGACACTTCAATCGATCGATGTCAAGCAGAAAACTTTCTGTCCAACATTGATCTCTCAGTCCAAGAGACATCGATCGATCGAAGTGACATCAGTCTCTCCAGGAGGGGACTTCGATCAATCGATGTCTAGCAGTTTCAAAAACTGTAAAGTTTCTGGAGGACATCGATCTCTCCCCCAGGCACTTCGATCAATCGATGTCCCCTAGAATTTAAATTTTTATGAACATTGGAACAAAATCCAAGAGAGATTCATGATATTTTCTTTATCCAATCTTGCTCAAATTTCTTGTAGACTTTAATACATCATAATACATGCTTCCTTGACTATTGTATCCATGTCTAAGCTATCCTAGGTTGGTTATTGAGGATCAAATAACTCCATTGGATGGCTAAAGACTATTTGGACATTATCTTGACATTTTGTGTAGTTGAAGACATGGTGGAGACTTCAAAAACATGGTGAACATCATCTATAAATGGAAGAAGCTTGGATAAGGCAAATACATACTTTCACCATCATCAAGCTTCATCATTCATGATAGTATACTTCTCTCATATTTGTAAAAGTGCTTAAAGCTTGTTAAGCCTTTCTTTGTTCTTCATTGTTGTATATTGAGAGATAGAGAGTTTTACACAAGAGGAACCGTATATATTTGATCTTTAGACTGGTGAGAAAGTGTGAACCTTACTATTTCCTTCAACCCACTGTAAGAAAGTTCTTGAGAGAACTTTGTTGAAGTTGTGAGGTAGCAAGAAGTTGTTCTTGCTAGAGCTGTAGTTGGTGTTGTTGCACAAGTGTATCTTGTGCAAGAAGTTGTTGTTGTTGTTGTTGTTGTTTCTTACACTAAGGTGTTAGTGTAACTGTTGTTGTGGTTGTTCTTATTATCTTTAATAAGAAGAGTAGTTGTTGAAAATCCACATTGGCAACAAAGTGGTAGTGGAGTAGAATCATTTACGATTCGAACCACTCTATATCTGGTGTGCTCATTCATTGTTTCTCACCTTCCATTCTTGCTTTGATTTTGAATTCCATTTGAGTTGAGTCAAACAAGAAAATTCCGTAAAATTGCCAAACACTCTATTCACTCCCCCCTCTAGAGTGTGTTTCGGACCTAACAATTGGTATCAGAGCCTAACCTTGGTTGCTTGGCCAATCTTTGCAAGTAGCAAGGTTAAAGATCATGACAATGACAACCTCTTCATCCTACAACTCAACTTCCAAGCCAACTGCATTATTCTCAGGATCAACCACTAAAGCACTTATGTTTGATGCCCAAAATTATTCTTTATGGAAATTTCGAATGATCAATCATTTGAAAGGCTGTAGATTTGATATATGGAGAGCCATTGTCAAAGGAATTGAAGTTCCTATGATTACCAGCTCAAAAGGAGAATCAATGTTCAAAGATGAGGATGACTACACCGACGAAGAGAAGATAAACTTCGCTATTAATGACAAAGCATTCGATATTCTTTCAAGTGCTCTTACCACCACCGAGCTCATAAGACTTCAAGGTATTGAAACAGCCCATGAAGCATGGAAAAGGCCTGAAATGATATACGAAGGAACTAAGCAAGTAAGAATGGCCAAAAGACTTATGCTCATGAAGGAATATGAAATGTTTGGAATGAAGAGCCGTGAGAAGATTGAGGAGACAATCGACCGATTCACATGACTAGTGAATCAACTCTCCATGGTGGACAAGAAAATCTCAAATGAAGACCTTATCTCAAAACTCCTCAGCTCTTTGCCAAGGGAATAGACACCTAAAGTCACAGCCATCACCGAATCAAAGAACCTCAAGACTCTTACTCTTGATGAGCTATCTGGTAATATTCTTACTCATGGAATTCTTATTGATGAACAAAGTAGGATGAACCCTATCAAGCCCACACAAACGTCACGCAAAGGATTAGTGGTAGAGTTCGATGAATCGGATGAGAAAGTTGCTCTTCTAGTAAGAAAATTTAGAAGAATGGCAACAAGAAATAAAGCTCAAGCAAGAAAGTTTTTCAAGAGACCACCCAAAGAAAAAGAAGCAAGTGAAAATTGCTATAGAAGTGGTCGACCCGGTCACTTCATTGCTGATTACCACGTTAAGGAGCCGCAAAAACAAGAAAAGAAGGTCTTTCCTCAAAAGAATAAAGATTTTAATGCGGAGGTAACTACGTGGGATGATCTCCTTTCCAAATCGGAAGGAGAAGAAAGCGAAGATCAAGATGTTGGACTTGATGCAATAGTTGAAAATTCAAAAGCTCAACATACTTGTCTCATGGAAATTGAAGATGACCTTGAGGTAAATTATAGTCCTTTTAATTTACAAGATGAAATAGGGATTTACAAGATGATTTTGAAAAACTGAATTTAAAGTATAAACATTTGAAGAAAGAGCTCAAGAAGTGTATTTTAGAAAATAAGAGCTTGCATGATAAGAACATTTTGATGTTTCAAGATCATGACATCATACTCACCATGCATAAAACCGTAGCTCTTGAAAATGTGGAAATTAGGAAAGAATGTGAGAAACTAAGGTTAGATTTACAAAGACTAACCAATGGTAAAAATAATCTAGACAAACTACTTGGAAACCAAGGAATTGGAAATGATAAATCCGGTTTAGGATTTAATTCATCACATTCTTCCATTAAGCCTAAGTCATTAAAGAAAAAGGCAAACAAGAGAAAAACACAACATGACTCATCATCTTCTAAACCAAGGCATGTACCCACTTGTTTTCATTGTAACAAAGTAGGACATGTGAAGAGTGCATGTAGAGCTAGATTTGGAAGTATGTGTGTTTGGAAGCCTAAGGGTCAACAAACTAACCCTAAAGGACATAATCATCAAAGGGTACCAATGCATAAACCTCTTGGTTTTGTAGGCTCTCAAGATAAATTGAGTAGCCAAAGAAGAAGGAACCAAATGGCTTATGGATAACGGATGTTCAACGCACATGACCGGGGACAAAACGTTGTTCATCAAGTTGGCAATGGGAGAGCCAAAATCCTTGGACATAGAGAAATCGGTAACTTTTCTTTTACCATTAATAATGTACTATATATAAAAGGGCTTAAAAATAATTTGGTAAATGTTAGCCAACTATGTGATGCTAATTTTTAAGTTGAATTTGTGAAAAGAAAATGCATTGTGAAAAAGAACGATAAGATTGTTTTTGAGGCTATAAGGAAAAATGATGTTTACAAATTTAGCGCACATGTTTTGATATCACAAAATGTTTCTTACCTAGTTCCAAAAATGATTTGACTCAACTATGGCATAGACGACTTGGACATATTATTTTTAAAATTTTCAAAGAGATTTGCAAAAATGAAAAGGTCCAAGGTCTTCCAAAACTTAATTTCGAAAACCATGGCTTATGTGACTCTTATCAAAAGGAAAAGCTTGTTAAAACAAGCTTCAAGCTCAAAAGTGAAATCTCTACCACCAAACCTCTACAATTGCTTCACATGGATTTGTATGGAGATATTGGTATGACAAGTTTAGGTGGAAAACATTACACCTTTGTGGTAGTAGACGACTTCTCTAGGTACACTTGGGTAATACTTTTAGCCAAAAAGAATGATGCATGCCAAGAGTTTATAAAACTTTGTAGGAGATTAGAAAATCAAAAAGAAGACACAATTAAGGAAATTAGAAGTGATAGAGGTGGTGAGTTTGATGGTGAGTTTCAAAAATTTTATGTATCCAAAGGATATGGACACAATTTCTCGCCTCCAAGAACTCCTCAACAAAAAGGTGTCGCGGAAAGGAAAAATAGAACACTTCAAGAAATGAGTAGAGACATGCTAAATGAATTTGAGCTACCCAAGTATTTTCGGGCCGAAGCGGTAAATGCCGCTTGTCATGTGATCTATAGAGTTTATCTAAGACCATCTATCAAAAAGACTCCTTATGAGCTTTGCAAAGGTAGAGTACCAAATATTGGTTATTTCAAGGTATTTGGTTGTAAGTGTTTTATACTTAACAGCAAAGACAACTTGGATAAACTCGATTTCAAAGCAGATGAAGGAATCTTTATGGGATATGCTCAAAATAGTAAAGCATTTAGAGTATATAACAAAAGGAGTATGGAAGTTGAAGAGTCAATTCATGTCAAGTTTAGTGAACTCCTTGAGAATGAACCATGTATAAATGATAATGATGATGAGGAAATAATTAAAGTAAGTCAAATAGAAAAATTTGAGAATCCAAAAGGGGATATTCTTATTGACTTTAGGATTGATCTACTTCAACCCAAGGTTTAAGATGAAGAAGTAAGATGAGATATTTCAAATTTACCGGAGTCATATAAGTATAGAAAAGACCATACTAAAGAATTAATATTAGGTAAAACTAGTCAAGACATAATGACTAGGAGGAAATTTAATGAAAATGCCTTCATTTCACAAGTTGAGCCTAAAAATATAAAAGTGGCAATAAATGATGAAGATTAGGTATTAGCCATGCAAGAAGAGCTAAATCAATTTGAAAGGAGTGATGTTTGGGAATTGGTGGATAAACCTAGTGATCATCCCATAATTGACACTAAATGGGTATTTAGAAACAAAATAGATGATAAAGGAAATATCTTTAGAAACAAAGCTAGGTTAGTAGCTCAAGGATATAGACAAGAAGAAGGTATAGACTATGATGAGACCTTTGCCCCCGTAGCTAGGTTAGAAGCTATTAGGATGCAAACTATGTCTCCTTTAGCTCCGGACATTGAACGCCTTCGGACATTTCTTGCTGCATCATCGATCCATCTATCTTATGCACCCCGTGAGGTAAATCAAGTTCACACTTTCTATCCCAGGACGGATCACGGACTATGCTACTTACATCATATTCCACGCTCGCATCATTACCCACGCATATTCGAGGTGTTCTTCTGGCGGACTTCACGCTTCCAACATTTCGACCTTCAACCGATGGTGGGCCCTAATTGGCTACATTGGAGATTCATCCTCATGCCGCTCCAGATTGTATCTTTCATTATCATTGCACATTACATTCATGGGATTGCACAATATCAGCTATGCAACAATATAAATATGCACGCTTTTTCCTTCGCCGTGGTTTTATCCACAAGGGTGGTTTTACATGGCAAGGTTTTAATGCGACATATCATATATTGTTGCACTTTCACAACCCACATGTACCTCTATTACTTGTTTTCATATGATGACATCATACTCATTGTTGTAATAAGGCTTTCTCCTTCGCCATAAGTGAGGCCATTTAATATACCACGCATTTAAAAAAAACAAGAAAACCATCAATTGCTTGTTTAAATTTATGTGGACGACATTATGTTTGGTGCTACTAATGATTCTCTTTGTAAGCATTTTGCTAAATTAATGGAAGGAGAATTTGAGATGAGCATGATGGGTGAACTTAACTATTTCCTTGGTCTTCAAATCAAGCAAACTCAAGATGGAGTATACATATCACAAACAAAGTACACAAAGGATTTGCTCAAGAAATACAAGTTTGAGGATGCAAGAAGTGTGAGCACACCAATGAGCACAAGTACAAAGCTTGACAAAGATGAAAAAGAAAAATCGGTTGAGGTAACCAAATATAGGGGTATGATTGGTAGTTTACTTAATTTGACCGCTAGTAGACCAGATATTTTGCATGCTGTGAGTTTATGTGCTAGATTTCAAAGTATACCTAAGGAATCGCATCTAGTTGCCAATAAACATATCTTTAGGTATTTGAAAGGAACCTTGAACTTTGGGTTATTTTATCCCAAAAATGGTTGTTTTGATTTAAGAAGGTATACTCCGACTATGCCGGAAATTTGGTCGATAGAAAAAGCACCTCCAGGACATGCCAACTCCTTGGATATTGCTTAGTTTCTTGGTTCTCCAAGAAACAAAATAGTGTGTCACTTTCAACTGCAGAATTCGAATATGTATCGACTGCTTCGTGTTGTGCTCAATTACTTTGGATGATCAACACCTTAAATGATTACAATATTAAGTTTGATAAAGTCTCCATCTTATGTGACAACACTTCAGCCATAAGTATAGCACAAAATCCGGTTCATCATAATATGACAAAACATATTGAAGTAAGACATCACTTCATAAGGGATTGTATTAAAAAAGGATTAGTATGCGTTGAATTCGTTCCAACCAATGACCAACTAGCGGATATTTTTACCAAATCCGTACCTACTGAGACATTAGAATCGATTAGAACAAGATTAGAGATGATAAATAATAGTTAGAGGGTCAAAACTGTCAAGAAGGCAGATTCCAACACACATCGATCAATCTATGTGGCAGTCTCAGAGACTGATGTTAAATCAGATATCGATTGATCGAAGTATAGGGCATCGATCGATCGATCTCATCAGGGACAGAGGGTATAAAAGCTGCGAAAATCAGAATATTCTCCATTTCTTCATCTCCTACATCGAACCCTAAGCTCCATCCGGCAAAATACCAAAAATCCGACCTCTAAACCACGAATCTCTTGCATCAAACTTCATCTTTTCTTCAATACTATCCAATTCTGCGTCAATTTTCTAAGTTTCATCACAATATCTGAAAAAAGTTTCGTACCCTAACCCTCCAATGGCCCCAAAAACGAAAAGAGCAAGAACCACTCAGGAGGAAGAAAATGTGCCTCCCATATCTCATCCTCATATTCCAACGGGATCTAGGACGCAAGGAATGAGGAAGAAAGCAACTTCCTCTCATGAATCCATATTAAGTGAGACAAAGGGAAAGCTCACACTAAACAATTTTCCATGGCTCAAGTCCGGAGAGTATAAGGATCCTTTGAAAGAGGCAACGGGCACAAGTAAATTTGCTTACGTCTCACTTAGAGCTCAATTATTATTTCATGAATGGGAAAGTAAGAAGAGATCTACCATTCCACTAAAATTGCTCAAAACTGAAGATATTGTGAGCAATGAGGAATTAAGGCCGAGTATTGATTGGTTTGATGATAAAAAATAGAGACCTATTTGAGAGTTTTCTCAAATGGCAAACATGTCAACCCGTTACACTAGAATGTTTTATGCTAATCTATGGGTAGACTACCGTAATGGAGTGTCATATTCATTAAACTCATTGATAGATGGTCAGTTGTTAGAGTTTAGCTCTAAAACAATAAATGAGTTGCTTGGCGTTCCTGATAATGGTTGGGAGGATTTTATCCATGGAGGTGGGATACCTATAAGTATCAAATATCCGAAGATGAGGTTAAAACTTTCCTTGGATTTCACCCCACCAAAAACACTAATGACATGTCTTTAGTGTATCGAGTCTTGCTCGCCATTGTCACTTTTTGTGTCAATGGTAAGTCGACTAAACTCCCGAGCAATTTAGATTTTTATGTTGCTTACCCTATTGCTATAAGGGAAACGGTGAATTTTGATGAGATAGTTTTTGCGAATATGATGGAAGCCGCCACGAAGAAATCAAAGGCGCTCCCATATAGCAATCTAATTTATAGATTGCTCAAAAAGGATAATGTGGAATTGGATAAAGAATATACCAAACAAATATCCAGTAATGATTATTACACAAAGGCCAACATCCAACAAATACATAAGTCCTTAAAAGAAGCGCAAAGGCCGGGTGGTCAACATGACCAAGAAGAAGAAGAAGCTGAAGATATCCAACCCGTAGATCCTAGTCCTCCAACACAACTCACCGAGCCATCCACTGAACCCCTACAACCCTAACACAACCCAGTTCTACCTCCCAAGTTGACAAAGGAAAAGCTCCCATGGAGGAAGCTAGTGATGCAGAGGTGCCATTCGATGCGAAGGCTGAAATTGAGGAGATAAACCGTACACTTGGTCAATGGGGGGAGGAATTAACCAAGGAAGCCATACAAATTGATGACTTGGAGAAGGAGAACGCAAATCTCACAAACCGGGTCAAGACTTTAAAGACAGAGCTAAATGTTCAAAAGTCCAAATACCAAAAACTGAAGACGAAGCTCAAAACGGTTCTATCCGGATTATGTTTCTCTTCCGATGAAGAAGAGTTATCCTATGATTCCCCATTCCCCTCGTAGCTACAGGATTAGCTTAGAATTTGAGGTTACTCATGTATCTCATAAAACTTCGTATTTCTATAATGATATTTTATCCTTCCTTTTCGTGACCCTTATTATTTTTGACGTTTTTAAAAAGGGGGAAAAGTTGGCATATAATTGTTGGCATGGGGCATGGCATAATTGTCGGCATATAATTATTGGCATGGCATGGTTGTAAGTTTGGTAAGTTGTATGACATTTGGTTTCGCATGGCATGGTTTGGTAAGCATGAATTTGTTTGGTGACATTAGAAGATGCTAATGGCTATTTTTGATCTTGACACTGTTTACTTGGTAATATAAGTTGCATCATGAGTTGCTTGATGTGAATACAAAAAGCATGCTTGATATGCTTGGTAACATCTAAAATGATTGGCATTGGCATGAGTATTATGGTATGCTTGTTTGGTAGCACATATATTGAAAATATGGAATTTCGTGCATGGTTTGAGGGGAAGTATTTTGATATGGTCATCATATTTATTGATTTTGGGAAGATTACATGCTGAGGGAGAGTTTTTAATATGTTCATATGATGAGGGAACATGGACTAAGGGGGAGTTGTAAAATATCAAGTTTAGATGTAAATTTATCAAGTAAAAACATCTTTTGAATCATGGTTTTGAAATCATCAAAAAGGGAGAGATTGTTAAGATATAAATTGTTTTGATGATGTAAAGATGTTTTAAATAATTTCAATTTATACTTGAGGTTTGATGCAAAATGAGAAAATTACATTATGTAAAAAATGGTAGAGATTGGAACTTACTGCCCAACATAGATCTCTCAGACTGAGTCATTGATCGATTGATATCACTTCAGTCTCTCACTTCGATCGATCGATCTCAGGCAGAAAACTTTCTGTCCAACATCGATCTCTCAATCTGGAGACATTAATCGATCAATGTCACTTTAGTCTCTCCCCAAAGAGACTTCAATCGATCGATGTCAGGTAGAAAAATTTCTGTCCAACATCGATCTCTCAGTCCAGGAGACATCGATCGATCGAAGTGACATCAGTCTCTCCAGGGAGACTTCAATCGATCGATGTCTAGCAGTTTCAAAAACTGCAAAGTTTCTGGAGGACATCGATCTCTCCCCCAAGCACTTTGATCGATCGATATCCCCCTGAAATCAAATTTTTATGAACCTTGGAACATAATCCAAGAGAGATTTAGGGTATTTTCTCTATCCAATCTTGCTCAAATTTCTCGTAGACTTTACTACATCATAATACATGCTTCCTTGACTATTATATCTATGTCTAAGCAATCCTAGGTTGGCTATTGAGGATCAAATCACTTCATAGGGTGGCTAAAGACTATTTGGACATTATCTTGACATTTGGTGTAGTTGAAGACATGGTGGATACTTCAAAAACGTGGTCAACATCATCTATAAATGGAAGAATCTTGGATGAGGTAAATACATACTTTCACCATCATCAAGCTTCATAATTCTTTATAGTATACTTCTCTCATATTTGTAAAAGTGCTTAAAGCTTGTTAAGCTTTTCTTTGTTCTTCATTGTTGTATATTGAGAGGTAGAAAGTCTAACACAAGAGGAACAATAATATTTGACCTCTTGCTTATGTTTAGACTAGTGAGAATGTGTGAACCTTACTATTTCCTTCAACCCACTGTGAGAAAGTTCCTGAGAGAACTTTGTTGAAGTTGTGAGGTATCAAGAAGTTGTTGTTGCTAGAGCTGTAATTGATGTTGTTGCACAAGTGTATCTTGTGCAAGAAGTTGTTGTTGTTGCTTACACTTAGGTGTTAGTGTAAGTGTTGCTGTGGTTGTTCTTATTATCTTTAATAAGAAGAGTGGTTGTTGAAAATCCACTTTGGCAAAAAAGTGGTAGTGGAGTAGAATCATTTACGATTCGAACCACTCTATATCCGGTGTACTCATTCATTGTTTCTCACCTCCCATTCTTGCTTTGATTTTGAATTCTATTTGAGTTGAGCCAAACAAGAAAATTCCACAAAATTGCCAAACATTCTATTCACCCCCCTCTAGAGTGTGTTTATGACCTAACAGAAACCTGACTCTCGTGGTGAATTTACTTTGAAATCTGCATACGTTTTATCCCGACCTGCTGGGGTGAAGCTTTTTTTACATGGGTTCATTTGGCATCGATTACAGATACCGATAGTCCACATTTTTGTTTGGAAATTGTATCATGGTGCTCTTGAAGTGCAGGATAACTTGCAGCGAATTATGATTACTGGATCCACTTGCTGCCCTTTCTGTCGCTCTTCATCAGAAATATTTGGCGCATGTTCACATCTGTTGTGTTTTGGGAGGAGTGCTGGTCATCTATCAAGTTAGAAGAAATGATATGCAGACCGATCTATATTTGGTGTTGCGCTCAGGCAGGCACAAAGCATGCTTCCCTCGATCCATATTTGAATTTACTCGATCTCTCCCCTAAACTTCACACTCGAAGGCCACGAGTAGTGCGCTAGCTTGCTCCACCCTCTCGAAGATTTATATTAAATGTTGATACAGCGCTTGGCTCCTTCTCAACTGCGGGCGGGGCCGTGCTACGGGACTCGGATGGATATTTTTGTAGTGCGATAGTATTTTATCTCTCGGTATCTTCACCGTTTTAGGGTGAAGTGCAGGCTTCGACTTTAGCTATGCTTTATTTCCTTCCGCGATGCGCGTAGTATTGATTTGGAGGTGGACTCCATTGGAGTTGTGGACTATGTTTGATCTCATACAACTGCTAGGTTGTACTCTTTTCTTCTGCTGGGCGGTGGTACTATTTCACATGTTCAAAGACAGGCTAATTTTGTGGCACATTTATTGGCTTATCCATGGCAGTACTATTTCACATGTTCAAAGACAGGCTAATTTTGTGGAACATTTATTGGCTTATCCATGGCAGGTCAATCATGGTTTCATTTCATTTCAGAGATTTGCTGATTTGCCTACTATTATTAAAACTTTCATACATACAAATACATCTACATCATATTTGCAAACGTGACAACTGGATGCATAGTCCAGAGCTATAGCTGTTGGGTAGTTGCCTGTGTCATGGAGAGGCACAGGCATCCCGGGTAATCTCCATCTCTTTCTTCTACGATACTGCCTATGATCTATGTTTTTCGCTCTTGTGGCCTATGGATAATTTATTCTGTTTGTTACAGGCAGCAAGAGTACTTATCTTCCACCTTTCGGATATTGCTCTTGTATCTTCTATGCCTATTTGTTCTTGTTGACCTCCCTACTCTGTGTTTCTTACATGGGTTTACGCCGGCTGCTACGGGGAAGTTTGCTATGCTGGATTACTAGTGTTCCTCATCATTCCATCGCACGCCCTCTAGGAATGCAGCAGTTTATTTTCCTACAGACATTTTCTTGGCGATCTTTCCGACTCAAACACTTTGATCTCTCATGCTGTCGTCCTAATCGCTGGTTTATCTGCTTACGATGACTTTTTTCATATTTCATCGCTTTGCCTAGGTTTTCCCTTGTAAAAAAACATTTCAACTGTATAAATATGTACGTTTTTTCTTTCGTCTTTGAATGTTTCACTTCCTATTAGGTATCACTGGATAGGCAGTGTAGTCTGCGGTCACGTGAGTTATGGCCCTATATTTACTTACATTTGCACTTGATGTACTATGGTGATCCTCCGCCACAAATGAGGCTTTATCTATAAAAAAATTTTTTGGCAATATATATATATATATATATATATATATATATATATGTGTGTGTGTGTGTGTGTGTGTGTGCGCGCGCGCGTGTGTGTGTCTGTGTGTGTTTGTGTATGTGTATATATATATGTGTGTGTGTATATAGATACACATATATAAACACATATACAACTATAGTAAGTTTTGGACCTCTGTCATTTTGACGGAGATTGAAGAAGAGGATGGTTTAGGATAATCTGGACGTGTTAAATCAATTCTGGCATATTCTATGATTCTTTGATACATTTCTCTTTAATACATTTTCACTAGCAAAAGCAATATGGTGGTTGACCAATTGTTTCAATAATTTTTGAAGAACCTTCTCTTGGATGAGAATAAACTAATAATGTTTTATTGTTAGAATTTAAAGCTTAGAATTAGTCCCAACTTTGTTAGAAAGGGTTAGAGTCTCAAACAAAAATGAAGGGTAACGAGAAATCTAATAAACTTTAGAATTAGCCAGTTTTATTAATTACTGCACACCTGGCCTTCAGATTAGCCCATTCGCCAGGTTGCTCAATTTATCCTGTTGAATTGGCCTACGTTAAAACTTAGAATTAGTCCTGACTTTGTAGAAAGAGAGAGATTCTCAAATAAAAATGAAGACCAGTAATAAGCCTTAGAATTAGTCAGTTTTATTCTTTACATATAAACTTGGCTTTAATATTATTCCATTGGCCAGGTTGCTTGTTTTATCATGTGGAAGTGTATTTGTCTGTTGGGAAATGTTTATCATATATTCGTTTGAGCCACAAGTGAGCCAGATTCTCGACTAAAAAAACAAATTATAGCGAAGCACCCCGTTAAATTGTCATAGGACAAAGCTTAGAATTTGTCCTTATTTTGGTAGAAATAGTCAGATTCTCAAATAAAAATGAAGAGTAACGACACATCTAATTAGCCTTAGAATTTAGTGAATTTTACTCTTTGCATGTAACGTGGCTCTTAGATCAGCCAATTCACCACGTTGATATTTTTTTTTCTATGTGGAAGCACGTGTATCTATTGTACAATTTTCATCAAATTTTTGCTTTAATAATTATTAAGAGTCAAATTCTCAAACAAAAACCAAAGAGTAATGGGGAACCCGTTAAATTTGTATGAGGTAAAATTTAGAATTAGTCATGCTTTTGGTAAAAAGAGTCATATCCTCAAATAATGAAGACTAACAGAAAATCTGTAAACTGGACACAGATGGTCAAACATTAATTAAGTCCAAAATTCTAATATATTAATTAAATTTGTTGGCTAAAATAGTTTTTACATCATTTATGACCAAATTTTAATAATAATGTATAAAACAATTGAACAATTTTGATTTTAAATTATGTTTGATAAAATACACATTTTTTGGTTAAAAAGCTAATATATTAACCAGTGAAATCAAAACATCAAGAGGATGCAACCCATACAAAAGTCCTACTAGTAGGTCACATGCTGACCTACATGTATTGTTCAATAATACAAGGTGATTTTAAAATATAGGAGTAGCGCATGTGTCTAAAGTATGTAGGTAGAGTTTATACATCACTCTATACACGTGAGTGCATATTCTATGTGTTACATCCCTAGATACAAATGATTCTCCTTCAAAAATGTATTTGTTCCGAGCTTGTCAGATATGATATACTGTGACTGCCAAGACAATTTTTTCTGCCTTGGCTTTCCTTTTGAATCTGCGCGAACTCTAGGTCAGAGTCTGTTGACGGATCTAATTCCTCTTTGTATAGCTAGCCATGTTGAGATGGATAACCAAACCTGTATGGTAACCGAGCCGGAAAAGAGTAGGCAGTGCAGCATCTCTTGTTCTTCCGAGCAAGTGGCATGCTCTGTCCTCCAAATAAGCCAGTCTTTCCCTTGGTGGGAAGCCCGTTAAGCCCAGCAAACCACATGATGAAAGAGTGATTGGGAGTCACTGCCGAGTCCCAAATAATCTTGGCCCAGTTGACTTTCCTGCATATATCCCTGATACATTCATATACTAGTCGAGGTTTTAGAATTCCATTTGCTGTCCATGAGGTGAGTATTCCTACTACCGAGCTGTAGGATCCTGTGATGACCAGCAACTTGTCTCTGATCTCCATAGCTTTTGCTGGAGGGGAGAGTCTGAGCTGTGTTCCGTCCTAGTCCATAATGAGCTGTAGAGTTTATATTTGTGGTTCATCCACTGTACCCATAGCGTGTCTTTCTTATGGTGCAAATTCCACAAGTGTTTGGCTAACAACGCTAGATTCCATATCTTCAGCTCACGAACACCTAGACCACCTTTCTTTTTACGCATGCTGACCTAAGACCAAGAGAACCAAGCCTTTGTTGACCCAAGTGCAGAAATTTCCCCATGAGAAATGTAGACAAATTCTGTTCACCAGAGTCCTCACTGTTGCAGGCAGAGGCAAAGCACTCATCCAGAAACAGTTTACTCCTTACAACAGTGATTTATTACTTGACACGTTTTTATGATAAACTTGCCTTCTATACTTTATATATAATGTTGTCGTACTAACAAGCCATGAAGCGTTAAAGCTTAAATCAAATGGCAAACATTTGTTGTGTTTGAACTATTTTCAGGTGCCACCATTAATGAACTAAACTAGTTCATTAAGTGAAGTATTTAAGTTAATGAACTAACTTGTTCATTAAAAGGAGATATATTTGGAGAAGACATGATAGCAACAAATTGAAACATAAAAAGTCTTCTCTCCATTTGATACACACGTTTATATATATAGTATGTATATTCAGATTTTTTATAACAAGGCACCATACACATATATTCCGACTTACTACCGACTCATTACATATATTACAAACGTACGTCAACGTCACACCACTATACTTACCTCATATTTATAAGTACATTCAGGTCTTATATCATACGATATAAATCATGGTGATGAAAAAATTATTACGACACGTTACAAGGTTATAAACCGAAAATGTCGTATCGGGTGACTACCGAATCTTCGGCAACGTGTCACGTACATGGCATATATAGATGGCCAGCCCATATACTTTAAAAATAGCCAAAAATTTTGTGTCTCACGTGTTAAATTCGGCCATGAAATAATTCCATAATGGCACACACAGATCACCCTCAATTGAGGCCAAATTGTGGAGATTCCAAATTTATCTTTTTAAGCACATGGGGCGCCTACTTTAATCAGCCATTAGAGTTGAATATTCAATTTATTTTATGAATATTATGTGTGACATAATATATATAACATGTGCAAAATTTTTAATTTAATCGGAGAAAAATCTCGTAATCGACAAAAGTCGAAAATTCGGTTTTCTACGAACAAAACACATGGAACGTTTTTGGCATGACATGTAACATGCATGTAGACACTTTTTACATATTCAAGACAATGTTAAAGTATACTAGAATATTCAAATTAGGGCTGATTGGAATATACCATATATGTGTAATTATTGTGCAATATTTGACAAAGTTTACAAAAGTGAAATTCAGCACAAGTTGGAGACAAAGTGCACGCCTTTCTCAACCTTGGTGGAGCTTATGTGGAGCTTAGTTGGCATCTCAATCGGTGGAGAATAAGCCACACAATGTTAGTAACACAAAAAGAGGAGCTACACAAGGTACCAAATTCTAAACTTTGAAAGTGTAGCACATGCTGAAAATCTCAGCATGGCTGGCCGATTTTTGCCTCTTAATGATGAAAAATTTGCTTCCCAAATTGAAGGGATTAATTTTTAATTATTTGGAAACATTTTAAAATTTATTTGTCACATGTTTTTACATTTTAATCTCAGATTTTACAGCTACTAAATGGTGACAGGAGTCATCCAATCATAGAGTGTCAAGTAAGAAATGCCAAGACATTCATCCAATCATGTTGTGCCAAGTGAGCAACACGTGTCATATCTACACAAGGTAATCTTCCAAGGGCATTAAAAAAATTCTCAAGGTGATGGAAGACCTAAAAGGGGCGGCCAACTTGAGAAAAAAGAAGAGAAGAGAGCAAACAAAAGCAAGACAACTCTCATATTCTATCAAGCGTGACCATGCACTTGCAATGAACACCACTAGAGGATGGGTGAATAGTGGTTAGCGGAAATTACACTACACCCCTTTGTAAAAATCCCTTTTGAAAAACAGAATCTGAGACCACCTCAGAGTCAGAATCCGTTTTTGCAAAATTCAAAAATAAATGTACACAACTCCAAAAAAATATGAAACTTTCCATAATTAAACTTCAATGTGTTAACAAGACTCTGTCCAA
The DNA here is from genome assembly GCA_036186865.1 of Eustoma russellianum. Classification (NCBI taxonomy): domain Eukaryota; kingdom Viridiplantae; phylum Streptophyta; class Magnoliopsida; order Gentianales; family Gentianaceae; genus Eustoma; species Eustoma russellianum. The sequence continues at coordinate 16,703,768 of AP025066.1, read as the reverse complement.
AAATCAGATAAAAATAAGATTGTTTGACCCTTCAAACAAATAAAAAGATTTAGATGGTCAATCAGGACAGAATTTGACAGAATGTTGCTGATTTTGCAGAACGTGTTTCTCTTTGAATACTCAACTAAAAAGGTTTATCTTTATATCAAAACACTCCTTAGGATGTTTAGTTGATGTTTTCAAAAGGACCTGACCTTAAACAATTCACAGAATTTATGTTTTCTCAAAACTGGTCAGACTGCAGCCAGATTGGAGCAGTTATCTTGCAAAGACTGAAAGACTAACTTTTCCTTGCTCAAATCAAGTGATTCTTGTTGCAAGTGAAAGCTTACAGACTGAAGTATAACTCCACCAAAAATCACAAATTGTGAAAGTGTTCAGCTAACTTTTCAAATTGTGAGAAGTTGTGTGAAAACTGCAGTAAAAACAGGCAAAAAACAGAAACAAAGAAACAAGACAAGAACACCGAGGATTTATTCTAGTTCAGTCAATGTGACCTACTCCAGTCCCAAGGAACACCTTTTCTTGGATTTCACTATGAAATGAATCACCTTACAACAAGAACCAAGCTTGATCCTTTGGTTATACACCAACCCTTCTCAAGACTTGGATAATCACCTTCTATGCAACACTTAGTTGCAACACCTCTACCACCTGTTGATATAGCCCTATAGAAATGGATAATCAATATTACAAATAAAGCTCAAGAGGCTTGTAGTACAAAAAAAACAACAAGAACACCTTTGCTACAAAGAATGAAACAAGAACAACAACAAGAAGAAGATGATAGCTAGACAATTCAACAAATGCTTGTGAGCTTCAAGTGTGTTTCATCTTCTTCATCATTGCCTCTATTTATAGTGTGATTTGTGTAGGAATATGAGGGTTTGAGTGATTTCAAAATAAAGAAATTTGAATATATATATATATATATATATATATATATATAAACGTTGGATATATATATATATATATACACAAGTGTACATGTATGCATGATAACTTGCCTTATTTAGCTTATATATTATGTTGCCGAACTAACGAGCCATGAAGCTTTAAAGCTTACATCATATGGCGAACATTTGTTGAGTTTATACTATTTTCAGGTGCCACAATTAATGAACTAAAGTAGTTCATTAAGTGAAGTACTTAGTTTGATAAACTAAGTAGTTCATTAAAGGAAGATGCATTTGGAAAAGACATGAAGGCAACATGGCTATGGAAGGAAAGTTCTCTCCTCCTCCCCACATAAATTTCACACGCCATATATACATAATATATATGTATTTTCAGATTTTTTTTAAAAAGGCACATACACATGTATTCCAACGTACTACTGACACGTTATATATCTTACGTACGTACGTTTACGTCACACCACTATACTTAACTCATATTTATGAGTACATTCAGGTCTTATATCATATGATATAAGATATGGTGATGATAAATTAAATACGACACGATAAAAGGTTCTAAACCGAAATTTGTCGTATCGGGCGATACCGAAACTTCGCCAACGTGTCACGTACTTGCCATAAATAAATGGCCAGCCCATATACATCAAAATTTATTAAAAATTTCGTGCCATACACTGTATATTGAGACAAAAATACTTTCCATGTTGGCACACACAAATTATCCCACATTTAGGCCAAAATGTGAAGATTCCAATTTTATTTTTGTCACATGTTTAAGGTACCACTTTAAATCAGCCAAGTGCTGGAAATTAAAGTATATATTATATATATTATGTATAACATAATATATATAGCATGTGCAAAAGTTGGAATTTAAATTAGAGAAAAATCGGGTAATCGATAAATATCGAAAATTCGGTTTTCTACGCACTTGACATGGAACGTTTTTCTTGAACATGATGTGGCACGTATCTAGACACTTTTTACATATAATATACATCTTAAAGTGTTCTAGAAAATTAAATTAAGGGCTGATTGGAATATTACATGTGTGTAATATTAAATGTGCACTATTTTTCAAAGTTAGCAAAAATAAATTTCAGCACATGCATATACACACTTAAACGCCACCTACAGCTGATGTGGAGCACATGTGGAGCCTTGATGGCATGTTTATTGGTCAAGAATCAATCATAAAATGTTGATGAATCAAAGAGAGAAGCTACAAAAGGTAAGTTTTCAACATACACCTCTCTTATGTCACATGCTGAAAATTTCAGCATGTCACACTAGCCATGGACGATTTCTTCATCATTAAGGAATATAAATTGTCAATTTTTTATTAAGGAATAAATCAAAGGAGTTATGGAAATGATTTGAATTGTATGTAAGGTTATTAAGTGTGATATTCTTCATATCACACATGCTGAAATTTTTCAGCATGTGTGAGGAGGGTTGTGGCCGAATGGTGTCTCCTTTTGGTGTCCAAGTTCATTTTCAATCTTGTAGCAAGACTTGCCTTAAATAATGGATGTATTTTTATGGAAGAAATTCAAAGAAAAATGGAAGAAATATTGATTTATCACATATGGTAAATGCTGAAAATTTCAGCATTAACAATTTGATATGGCCGATTTTTTTGAGATGGAAAGAAAGGAATTTTATGTCTCACAATTTATGTGAATATCTCTCAAGTTATAGAATGTATTATGTGATGATTATTTGGCAAATATTCAGTATTTTTTTTCAGAATATCCATGTCATCAAATGATGACAACATTGAGCCAATCAAAAGATGCCAAGTAAGCAATGACTAAATGATGGTCCAATGGAGTGATGCCAAGTAAGCAAGATGTTGTCACCATGATGTCTCACACCCTCTCAAGCACTTAAAAGGAAATTTTCAAGAGGGGGAGAAGATAGGGTGGACGGCTGGACTTGATTAAAAAGAGAAGAGAAGAACAAACAAAAGTAACACCAAGAATCATATTCAAAAGTGATCAAAGTGCAAAAGCTTTCTTCTCCTACACTTTCTTTCTTTCTTCTCTTGTAAAAAGCCTATTGTATTTTATTTCTTTCATCCTTGAATAGGCTTCATAGAAACCACCATTCATATATCTTTGTACAAGATTGATCAAGGTGTGATCAATCTTCATTCTAGCGAGGTGGTGGTGTTCGTGCAAATTGTACTCACAATACAAGGTTTGTAAAGGGTTGGAGTTAAGGTGTAACTCTATCAACCCTGCGGTAAGGTGTACTGCGTGTGTGAAATTAGTGTGAACCAAGGAAGGTGTTCCTTGAAGACTGGAGTAGGTTGTTTATAACCGAACCAGTATAAAATTCTTGGTGTAATTTACTTTCTGCATTTACGTTTCAGTTTCTGCGCTGTTTACTCATATTGTTCACGTTCGCAAAAATAGTAAACGTTTTCTAAAAATTATAAAAATTTCCAGAAACATACATAAACGTTCTAGGGTTAATTTGGCACAAGTTTCAACCCTTTTGGACAAGTATAAGTCATCCAAACATCAAAAGTTCTGAGACTAGTGCAGTCTGATTTTCAGACTTGCAAAGGTTGAGACTTTGGGTGTATTTGACCTACTTCCCAAAAGAATTTTCAAAAACTGTTTCAACCCATTTAAATATAGTGTGTGAAGAGTTATTGGTCAAATTTTCAGATCATTTGGACATTCACACAAATAGGAATTAATTTTTCAAAACCATCTACCGTTTCTGGCAGATTTGCACAATCTGAGTGCCAACGGTTTTTGAAGGGGTTAAAGGTTGAATTTTGATTTGAAATTTTTAGGGGACCCTCACAACATCTGAGGCTAAGTTCTCTCAAAATTTCATAATTTTTGGAGACCTCTAACCTAGGTTTTAAAACGTTTTAAAAGTGGTACTGAAAACAGAATCTGTTTTCAGAACTTGAATTGGTTAGGTTTAAAGAAATTTTAAAAACCATATTTTCCGCACCACCTATTCAACCCCCCCCCCTTCTAGTGGTGCCTTGCAGATCCTACAAGTGGTATCAGAGCGCAGGAATACTCACTACAAGGAATCCAACGATTCGGTGAGATGGCATCCACAAATCTCAAAACTGAACAAGAAGGTATGTCAAGCCAAAGGCCTCCACTCTTTGACGGTGAGTCTTTTATTCAATGGAAACTTATGATGAAATTATTTCTTATGGCTATAGACATAGACCTTTGGTCAATCATTGAAGATGGTCCATATGTCCCGTCTAAATTGTCCATTGTAGATGGAGTCACACTAGAAGTAATTAAAACGAGACAAGACTATACTAGTGAAGACAAAAAGAAACTGAGTATGAATGCTAAGGCCATGCAATTACTCTTAAATGGCTTAAGTAAGAGTGAGTCTAGTTATGTATCCAATTGTTCGAGTGCACAAGAAATGTGGAGAATCTTAGAAATGAAACACGAAGGCACGAGTCAAGTCAAAGAGTCTAAAATCAATATGCTTATGTCTACTCTTGAGTCTTTCAAGTTGTTGCCTAATGAGTCAATTGTTGATATGGATCTTCGTTTGACTAACATCTATAACTCTCTTGAGTCTCTTGGTAAGGCCTTTACAACGCAGGAAAAAGTACAGAAAGTCCTACGGAGCCTCCCTTCAGAATGGGATCCTAAAGTAACTGCCATAGAAGAAAGCAAGGAGACTAAGTCAATAAAAATGGAAGAACTCATTGGTTCACTAAAAGTGTATGAAAACAAACTCACTATTCGGAAATCGGAATCAACCAAACAAGGTAAGACAATTGCTTTTAAATCAAATGAATACGTCTCCCCTCCCTCCGATCACATAGATGATAGTGATTCCGAATCGGATAATGATGACTTAATTCTATTGGCAAAAGGACTAAGAAGATTCATGAGAAAATCATTTAGAAATAAAAACAAGGGGACTACATCTAAGAGAAATAAAAACAAGTCAAATGATAAGGACATTAAATGTTATGAATGCGGCAAACTCGGACACTTATCATATGACTGCCCAAACAAAGAAAAGCAAACTAATAAGTACCCTGACAAGGAGCGGAACAAAAATAGACCCGTCTCAGATCCTAAACAAAGGAAACGTGCACTAAAGGCCTCCACATGGAGTGACTCATCAGACTCTGAAACTGAGACCGAAGAGGAGACCGCTCAAGTTTGCTTCGCTTCAAAGGCGTCTAATGAGGTATCATCCGATTCTGACTCTGACTCTGAACCTTCTTATGATGATCTTTTTAGTCAGTATCTTGAATTACACAAATTTACTAAGACTCTCGCAAAAGAAAAGAAACGTTTAATTGAAGACAAGAAACTGTTAGAATCTTCTAACGAGAATCTTGTCGCTCAATTGAGCGATTCAAAGAAAGAGTCTTCATGTGTCATCACTGCATTAAAAACCGAGATCTCATCATTGACTTCTCAAAATAATGAAATGAAATCCGAGATTTCAAATTTGAAATCAAGGAATACAGACTTAGAGAAAATGATGAAACAATTCGATACAGGGTCAAACATGTTGCATCGCATCATATTATCACAAAAGCATGACAGTGACAAAACTGGATTGGGATACGTTGATACTAACGAAGTATCAACCAAACCAACCAAGTTTGTTGTGTCTAAAAAGGTAGACACCCCTAAAGTGGCGTCTAAGATGACGCAGAAAGCACCCCCTTCCACACGCCCCACTCCCTCATATCATGTGAAATATAATGTTGTACCATATAGATATGAGAAGAAGAGATCAATGCATACACGGAATACATATCATCCACGCACCACGCACACACACACAAGGACATATCACAAACGTCCTTCATACAATGAGTATAGGGGAGTCCTTGGGCAAAGACCCAAAGTACATGCACCACATGTATACTATGTCGCACCTTCATCCACTTTCTTGCCATATGATAGACCGAGAAGGATCACCCAAGTATGGGTACCAAAAGGTACCTTTACTAAAAGGTGATTAACTAACTCGAAAGGACCCAAAATTAAAAGGGTACCTAAATCACCTTTTTACATTGCAGGGAGACCACTCATCAAAAGACACATCAATAAAGTGGTTCCTTGACAGTGGTTGCTCGAGGCACATGACAGGTGACCCGAGCCTCTTCTCAAAATTAAAGAAGGTCACAAAAGGCGGATCCGTGACCTTTGGAGACAACAATGAAGGCAAGATCATTGGTAAAGGTACGATTGGAAATCCGGATACACTTCAAATCTCCAACGTGTTTTTGGTAAGCAACTTATCTTACAATCTTCTTAGTATTTTGCAATTTGTTGACAATGGTTTCAATGTGTGTTTTACTCACCCTTACTGTAATATAATAAATAAAAATGGAGAAACTGTTTTAAAAGGAAAACGTGAAGGAAATATATTCACACTATCTATGGATGATGTAGTAGATGCCAAAGTTAAATGTTTTATGTCAAATGAACCCAATGTGAATTTGTGGCATAGACGTTTAGGACACATAGGTATTTCTACACTAGAAAAATTGCAACGAAAGAGCCTAGTACGGGGATTGCCTAAGCTTGATTTAGACAACTTTCAGTTGTGTGAATCTTGCATAAAAGGCAAACAAACACGTGAGTCACTTAAGCCTAAAAATGAGATAAGCACGACTAGAATACTAGAACTATTGCATATCGATTTGTTTGGTCCTAGTCGTACTACAAGCCTTGGTGGGCGTCACTATGCATGTGTACTTGTTGATGACTTTTCTCGTTATACTTGGACTTTATTTCTTGCACATAAGGATGATAGCGCCGTAGAAATTGCTAAATTAATTAAACAACTTGAAAATCAATACGGCGTAAATGTGAAAAGAATAAGAAGCGATAGAGGCGGTGAGTTTAAAAATAAAGAGATGATTTCATTCTTTGAAGAAAAAGGAATTAAACATGAGTTTTCGCCACCTAGAACTCCACAATTAAATGGAGTAGTAGAAAGAAAGAATCGCACACTACAAGAAATCGCTAGAACTATGCTTTGCGAAAATAAATTACCTAGATTTCTGTGGGCGGAAGCCGTAAATTGTGCATGCTATATTGTAAATCGCCTATCTATAAGAAAGAAAATAAACAAGACGCCTTACGAAATTTTGAATGATCGCATGCCTAAGATAGATTATTTTCGTGTGTTTGGATGCAAATGTTTTGTCTTGAATACAAAAGATAACTTAGATAAATTTGAATCCAAATCGATTGAGTGCATTTTTATTGGGTATTCCATAAATTCAAAAGCATATAGATGTTATGATCCTCTCACTAGACAAATCATAGAATCTATTCATGTTAAATTCAATGAATTTGGAGAGGTTGATAAAGAAAAGGAATATGATGATGACTTTGATTTGAAACCCGTTTTGGATGAAGAAAATGAGTCTTTTGATATGCATGAGATGAATGAAACACTAGAAATGCATGATCATATAGAAATGCATGATAACTTAGAAAATAATCAACCAAGATGGCATAGAGATCACCCACATGATCTCATCATAGGCGACATCACTCACGGTGTGCGACCACGTAGAAGAATCACTTCGGATGAAATAAATGAATTTCATGCTATGATTTCTGAAATTGAGCCTAAAAATGTGCATGATGCTTTGAGTGATTCATCTTGGATTGATGCTATGCATGACGAACTTAATCAATTCGTTAGAAATGAATGGGATTTAGTGCCACGACCACAAGATAAGACAATAATAGGCACAAAGTGGGTATTTAGGAACAAAATGAATGAAGAAGGAAAGGTCGTTAGAAATAAAGCAACACTCGTAGCTCAAGGATATAATCAAGAAGAAGGAATAGACTACGATGAAACATTTGCACCCGTAGCACGTTTAGAAGCCATACGACTCTTACTTGCTATTGCTTGCATGAAAGATTTTAAATTATATCAAATGGACGTCAAAAGTGCTTTTCTAAATGGGTTTATACAAGAAGAAGTATACGTGAAGCAACCACCCGGTTTTGAAGATTTGAAACATCCTGATCACGTGTACAAACTAAAGAAGGCACTATATGGACTAAAGCAAGCGCCTAGAGCATGGTATGATCGTTTTGCTACTTTTCTTTTAGAAAATAATTTTAAACGTGGTACTATAGATAGTACACTATTTTTGAAACAAGAAAAATCAGATTTACTTATTATTCAAATTTACGTAGATGACATTATTTTTGGTTCTACCTCACATAGACTCGTTAAGGATTTTGAAAATTGTATGAAAGCTGAATTTGAAATGTCTATGGTTGGTGAACTTAATTATTTTCTTGGCTTGCAGATTAAGCAAACGAGTAAAGGAATTCATATAAGCCAAGCTAAGTACGTAAATGACATGATCAAGAAGTTCAATTTTGAAAATTTGAAACCATCCCCCACGCCTATGAGTGTTACTACTAAATTAGACAAAGATGAACATGGTAAAGACGTTGATAATGGATTATATCGATCTATGATAGGTTCTTTACTATATTTAACTGCTAGTAGGCCTGACATCATGTTTAGCGTATGCATGTGTGCTCGTTTTCAAAGTCAACCTAAGGTGTCACACTTAAATGCGGTGAAAAGAATATTCCGCTATATTAAGCACACGCCCACCTTAGGTATTTGGTACGATAAGGATTCTACATTCGACTTACATGCTTATACTGATGCAGATTATGGTGGCTGCAAAATAGATAGAAAAAGCACGAGCGGAACTTGCAAATTTATAGGAAATTCCCTTATTTCGTGGTTTTCCAAAAAGCAAGCAAGTGTTGCTTTGTCCACTACTGAGGCTGAGTATATGGCTCTTAGCCTTTGCTGCACACAGTTGTTGTGGATAAAACAACAACTTTCGGACTTTGGAATTACCGTAGATAAAATTCCTATATATTGTGATAGTATGAGTGCAATAAATTTATCTAAGAACCCCATATTACACTCTAAGGCTAAGCATATAGAAGTTCGCTATCATTTTCTTCGTGATCACGTTAACAATGGTAATATTGTCATAGATCACGTACGCACAGAATCACAAGTAGCGGATATATTTACAAAGGCCTTAAATCAAGCCACATTTGAATCTCTCCGTTCTAAATTAGGCATGCTTCCTGTTGATGTGATTTAATGCGATATCATTTGATTTACTTTCCTTTTTGACAGGAATCTTTTGATTAACTTTCCAAAATAAAGGGGGAGAGAGAAGCATGATTTAAGGGGGAGAGAGATCACTGATTGATCCTAATTGCATGAATCAAGGGGGAGCCGGATTTGAAATTCGAAATTCAAATTTCAAATCTGTGCATAATTCAAGGGGGAGAGATAACACTTAAATCATGTACACTAGTTATTTTGAAAATCATCAAAAGGGGGAGATTGTAGGAATATGAGGGTTTGAGTGATTTCAAAATAAAGAAATTTGAATATATATATATATATATATATAAACGTTGGATATATATATATATATATACACAAGTGTACATGTATGCATGATAACTTGCCTTATTTAGCTTATATATTATGTTGCCGAACTAACGAGCCATGAAGCTTTAAAGCTTACATCATATGGCGAACATTTGTTGAGTTTATACTATTTTCAGGTGCCACAATTAATGAACTAAAGTAGTTCATTAAGTGAAGTACTTAGTTTGATAAACTAAGTAGTTCATTAAAGGAAGATGCATTTGGAAAAGACATGAAGGCAACATGGCTATGGAAGGAAAGTTCTCTCCTCCTCCCCACATCAATTTCACACGCCATATATACATAATATATATGTATTTTCAGATTTTTTTTAAAAAGGCACATACACATGTATTCCAACGTACTACTGACACGTTATATATCTTACGTACGTACATTTACGTCACACCACTATACTTAACTCATATTTATGAGTACATTCAGGTCTTATATCATATGATATAAGATATGGTGATGACAAATTAAATACGACACGATAAAAGGTTCTAAACCGAAATTTGTCGTATCGGGCGATACCGAAACTTCGCCAACGTGTCACGTACTTGCCATAAATAAATGGCCAGCCCATATACATCAAAATTTATTAAAAATTTCGTGCCATACACTGTATATTGAGACAAAAATACTTTCCATGTTGGCACACACAAATTATCCCACATTTAGGCCAAAATGTGAAGATTCCAATTTTATTTTTGTCACATGTTTAAGGTACCACTTTAAATCAGCCAAGTGCTGGAAATTAAAGTATATATTATATATATTATGTATAACATAATATATATAGCATGTGCAAAAGTTGGAATTTAAATTAGAGAAAAATCGGGTAATCGATAAATATCGAAAATTCGGTTTTCTACGCACTTGACATGGAACGTTTTTCTTGAACATGATGTGGCACGTATCTAGACACTTTTTACATATAATATACATCTTAAAGTGTTCTAGAAAATTAAATTAAGGGCTGATTGGAATATTACATGTGTGTAATATTAAATGTGCACTATTTTTCAAAGTTAGCAAAAATAAATTTCAGCACATGCATATACACACTTAAACGCCACCTACAGCTGATGTGGAGCACATGTGGAGCCTTGATGGCATGTTGATTGGTCAAGAATCAATCATACAATGTTGATGAATCAAAGAGAGAAGCTACAAAAGGTAAGTTTTCAACATACACCTCTCTTATGTCACATGCTGAAAATTTCAGCATGTCACACTAGCCATGGACGATTTCTTCATCATTAAGGAATATAAATTGTCAATTTTTTATTAAGGAATAAATCAAAGGAGTTATGGAAATGATTTGAATTGTATGTAAGGTTATTAAGTGTGATATTCTTCATATCACACATGCTGAAATTTTTCAGCATGTGTGAGGAGGGTTGTGGCCGAATGGTGTCTCCTTTTGGTGTCCAAGTTCATTTTCAATCTTGTAGCAAGACTTGCCTTAAATAATGGATGTATTTTTATGGAAGAAATTCAAAGAAAAATGGAAGAAATATTGATTTATCACATATGGTAAATGCTGAAAATTTCAGCATTAACAATTTGATATGGCCGATTTTTTTTGAGATGGAAAGAAAGGAATTTTGTGTCTCACAATTTATGTGAATATCTCTCAAGTTATGGAATGTATTATGTGATGATTATTTGGAAAATATTCAGTATTTTTTTTCAGAATATCCATGTCATCAAATGATGACAACATTGAGCCAATCAAAAGATGCCAAGTAAGCAATGACTAAATGATGGTCCAATGGAGTGATGCCAAGTAAGAAAGATGTTGTCACCATGATGTCTCATACCCTCTCAAGCACTTAAAAGGAAATTTTCAAGAGGGGGAGAAGATAGGGTGGACGGCTGGACTTGATTAAAAAGAGAAGAGAAGAACAAACAAAAGTAACACCAAGAATCATATTCAAAAGTGATCAAAGTGCAAAAGCTTTCTTCTCCTACACTTTCTTTCTTTCTTCTCTTGTAAAAAGCCTATTGTATTTTATTTCTTTCATCCTTGAATAGGCTTCATAGAAACCACCATTCATATATCTTTGTACAAGATTGATCAAGGTGTGATCAATCTTCATTCTAGCGAGGTGGTGGTGTTCGTGCAAATTGTACTCACAATACAAGGTTTGTAAAGGGTTGGAGTTAAGGTGTAACTCTATCAACCTTGCGGTAAGGTGTACTGCGTGTGTGAAATTAGTGTGAACCAAGGAAGGTGTTCCTTGAAGACTGGAGTAGGTTGTTTATAACCGAACCAGTATAAAATTCTTGGTGTAATTTACTTTCTGCATTTACGTTTCAGTTTTTGCGCTGTTTACTCATATTGTTCACGTTCGCAAAAATAGTAAACGTTTTCTAAAAATTATAAAAATTTCCAGAAACATACATAAACGTTCTAGGGTTAATTTGGCACAAGTTTCAACCCTTTTGGACAAGTATAAGTCATCCAAACATCAAAAGTTCTGAGACTAGTGCAGTCTGATTTTCAGACTTGCAAAGGTTGAGACTTTGGGTGTATTTGACCTACTTCCCAAAAGAATTTTCAAAAACTGTTTCAACCCATTTAAATATAGTGTGTGAAGAGTTATTGGTCAAAATTTCAGATCATTTGGACATTCACACAAATAGGAATTAATTTTTCAAAACCATCTACCGTTTCTGGCAGATTTGCACAATCTGAGTGCCAACGGTTTTTGAAGGGGTTAAAGGTTGAATTTTGATTTGAAATTTTTAGGGGACCCTCACAACATCTGAGGCTAAGTTCTCTCAAAATTTCATAATTTTTGGAGACCTCTAACCTAGGTTTTAAAACGTTTTAAAAGTGGTACTGAAAAGAGAATCTGTTTTCAGAACTTGAATTGGTTAGATTTAAAGAAATTTTAAAAACCATATTTTCCGCACCACCTATTCAACCCCCCCTTCTAGTGGTGCCTTGCAGATCCTACAATTTGAGCCTTGGAGATAAGACTTCCAATGTGTCACCATCTTCATCATCAAGTCCAAATGTCTTCTCATCATTGGTTGGCCTTGTACACTTGGCAAAATAAGATAACATAATTGGTCCACCTTGCCATTACACTTGGCCGAAATGTTAAGCAAAAAAATGACTTGGAATTATCTTGAAAATGTGAAGATAATAGCAAGGGATAATACTCCATTATCCCCTCAACTTCTTGGCACAAACATAGGACATGTGAGGCTGACTTTTCATGGATAAAAACAACTCAAATTCAGCTCCATTCAAGCAATGCAGCCGTTGGCTACAACCTTGATTTTTCAAAAAATTAAACTTGATTATCCTTTGTAAAATGAAGAAAATAAGAAAGGATAATACTACCAAAATGTCCCCATCTCCAATCATAATAATAGGACATGTGAAGCCTTCATTTGACTTCAAAAAATCTGCCACACAAAGCCATATAGCCGTTGGCTATATTTAGAAAATTCCAAGTTGGCAATTTTTGCCAACTAGCTCCTTTTTGATTTTTCCACTTGTCACCAAGCCATAAAATAAATTACACATCATATCCAACTGCATATGCACGTTTTTCAACATATATATATGTGTAGCAACTCAGATTTTTGAAGAAGAAATTAATAGATAATAGTTGACTAGATTATGTCAACATGTAACACCGAAATTCCAAATATTTCTTATATGTTGAGATCATTTCCACACCTTTAACACCTTTAATATCTCTGAATAATGATGATAAGTATGATCTTATAACATATATAAGAGGGTCTTCAAGAAAAAATAGAATGTGACATCTCAAATCATCACATATCGAGCTATAGTCAATAATGTCATCATGTGAGAGAATAAAATAGAGAATTACCATATTATCTTCAAATTAATAATAAATCAGCTCCAGAATGAAGATAATAATATGCTCAAGAGATTCTTTGAGTGAAAATACCAAAAATACCCTCAGGGGTGAAATGACCAAAATGCCCCTGGTATGAGAAAACTCTAGAAGTCACCCGGATGGTCAGAAATAATCATGATGTCACCTTTGTCATGATAAATAGTATAAGATTACACCCTTGAATTATTTTCACCATGTGATGTTCCTACAAAACTCAAAATACCAATTTTGCCCTTTTTGGTAGGTTGTAGAAACTTCCAAGGCGTGTTAGTCACAAAACATTTAAAATCATCGAAATCACATAAGATTCACTAATGACCATGCATAAATCATATACAAATGAAAACAAACATTTTAACACATTTTAGAAAATTATTTCTAAAAACCCTAGACATCGATCGATCGAAGTGCCTCAGCTTCAGAGATCGATGTCTCACAGAAAGGTTCAGGTTTTGTCTCTGACCTACATCGATCGATCGAAGTGAGAGTTCTATGTACATAGATCGACCAATGTGTCTCAGGTTTAGAGATCGATGTCTCACAGTAAGGTCTTGAACTTTCACTGCCTTACATGGATCGATCGATGTGAGAGATCTATGTACATAGATCGATCGATGTGCAACAACCTGAGAGATCGATGTTAACTTTTTCAACTTTTTCAACTTTTAACCACATATAAAACTATGTGTGATATTTTTAAGTATTCAACACTTAAAATCATGACTTTGAAAATTATCCAAACATATTTCTCAACATTCTCCCCATTTTGGAAGATTTTCAAAATAACCTAACATGATTTTAATGTCACAATTTATAACCAATTGGTTATCAAACTTTGTTTTTAACAAACTTTTAAATAGTATGCTCCCCCTCTACTTATACTCTCCCCCTTAACCTATGCTCAACTTATACCATTTGAAACTTAGCATGACTCACCAACTCAAAAAACTTAGCATGACTTACCAACTCAAATCATGTTCTTATTCTATCTCTCCCTTTATTTAATCATGCAAAAGATAGAACTACGCAATGGTATCGTAAGTCATCATACCTAACTTGGCTCGTAAGTTTTCAAAAGTGGCTTGATTAAGGGGTTTGGTAAAGATGTCAGCTATTTGATGATCAGTTATATGGTTTATAACTATATCCTTATTTTGAACATGATCTCGAAGGAAGTGGTATCGCACCTCAATGTGTTTGGCTTTAGAATGAAGCACCGGATTCCGAGAAAGATTGATTGCACTTGTGCTATCACAGAAAATTGGAATCTTATTCATTTTAATGCCAAAATCACTAAGTAATTGTTTAAGCCAATGTATTTGGGTAGTACATAAACTTAAGATAATATACTCGGCTTCAGTGGTAGAAAGAGCTACACTAGCTTGCTTTTTAGAAAACCAAGAGATCAAGTTGGTTCCTATGAATTGACAAGTACCGCTAGTGGATTTTCTATCTAATTTGCAACCACCATAATCAGCATCACTATATGCGTGTAATTCCAACTTAGCGTTTCTATCTTACCCAATCCTAAGTGAGGCGTGTGTTTAAGATATCTAAAGATCTTTTTCACCGCATTGTAATGTGATACCTTGGGACGATTGAAACCTAGCACACATACACACACTAAACATGATATCAGGTCTTGATGCAGTTAAGTATAATAGTGATCCAATCATAGACCTATAAAGTGTGTCATCAAAAGATTTACCATTTTCATCCTTATCAAGTTTGGTGCTAACACTCATGGGGGTAGTTGCTGGTTTTAACTCTTCAAAGCCAAACTCTTAATCATATAATTGACATATTAAAGTTGGCTAATGTGAATACCTTGAGGGGTTTGTTTGATTTGAAGCCCTAAGAAGTAATTCAACTCTCCTACAATTGACATTTCAAATTCTGACTTCATACATTCTTCGAAGTCTTTTACTAAGGTAGGGTTAGTTGAACCAAAGATAATATCGTCTACATATATTTGAACTATCAACAAGTCATTATCTTTTCTTCTCAGGAATAATGTGTTGTCTATGGTCCCCATTTGATAATTATTTGCAATGAGAAAGTTTGCAAATCTATCATACCAAGCTCTTGGAGCTTGTTTCAAACCTTATAAAGCTTTCTTAAGCTTGTAAACATGTTTAGGATTCTTTAGATCTTCGAATCCAGGGGCTTATTTGGCAAACACCTCTTTTTTGATGTATCCATGCAAGAATGCACTCTTGACATCCATTTGGAAGATCTTAATATTGCTTAAACTTGCAATTGCAAGTAACAATCTAATTGCTTCTAGTCGTGCAACAGGTGCAAAGGTTTCTTCACAATCTATTTCTTCTTGTTTATTATAACCTTGTGCGACTAGCCTAGCCTTATTTCTTGTAATATTTCCTTGTTCATCCATTTTATTCCTAAAGACCCATTTGGTTCCTACTATGGACTTATTTTCGGGTTTAGGTACTAAGTCCCACACGTTGTTCCTTGTAAATTGATTTAACTCCTCATGCATGGCATCTATCCATGATACGTCACCTAAGGCTTCCTTGACATTCTTAGGTTCTATGTGTGGTTGACTTATATTTCTACGTGTTGTAAACCCAACACTTGGATCCCAAATGATTAGTTCTCTAGGATGCCACCAATTCCTAGATTGACTAGGTTCACCCTCATCTTGTTCAAACGTTTCATTTGTATGAACATTATCGTATGTAATGGGATCATTAGTAGTATTATCTTCCAATTGCAAAGTTTCTTCATTTATTTCATCTAAGGATTCATGCATATCTTGTTCAGGGGGAGTTTGTTCTAGATGATCAAGTAAAAGTTCAAGTAATACATCATCATCAAACATGTTTTCAACATTATTCTCAGGTTTATGTTGAGTTTTATCACTAACTTCAAAGCATGCATTTTCATTGAATTTTACATGTATGGATTCAATTATCTTTCAAGATGCAGGATTATAACACCTATATGCTCTTGAGTTAGTTGAATACCCAACAAATATGCATTCAATAGACTTTTGTTCAAATTTATCCAGATTATCCTTAGTGTTTAGCACAAAACATTTACATCCAAATACTTACAGATAATCTATCTTAGGTTGTCTATTGTTTAGAAATTCATAAGGCATTTTATTTAATTTCTTTCTAATAGTAAGCCTATTTATAATATAGCATGCACAACTAACAGCTTCAGCCCATAAATATTTAGGTAATTTATTTTCACATATCATTGTTCTAGCAACTTCTTGAATTGTTCTATTTTTGCGTTCAACAACTCCATTGAGTTGTGGTGTTCTTGGTGGTGAGAATTCATGTTTTATTCCATGTAATTCACAAAACTTAATTACATTTTTGTTTTTAAATTCTCTACCTCTATCACTTCTAATCCTTTTAACATTTTCTCCGTAAATGTTTTCAAGTTGCTTAATAAGAGTTTCGATTGCTAATGGATCATCGTCTTTGTGTGTTAAGAACAATGTCCATGTGTAGCGTGAGTAATCATCTACTATGACGCACACATAGTAGTGTCCACCTAGACTTCTTGTCCTACTTGCACCAAATAAGTCTAAGTGAAGCAATTCTAGTACATGACTAGTACTCACTTCACGTTTCGGTTTTAATGTTTCTTTAGTGTGTTTTCCTTTAATACATGTTTCACACATTTGAAAATTATCTGAGTCTAACTTAGACATACCTCTAATTAAATTCTTTTTAGATAATTTCCTAATGGTTGAAATTCCTATGTGGCCTAATCTTCTATGCCATAAATTCACATCTAAGTCATGTGATATCAAACACTTAACCTTAGCATCTAACATATTATCTAAGGTAAGAGTATAAATGTTACCATCCTTATTTCCTTTTAAAACTATTTCCCTTTTTTATTTATTATATCACACGAAGTGGGAAGAAAAGAGACATTATAACCGCAATCTATAAGTTGAGAAATACTAAGTAAATTATAAGAGAGATTGCTTACTAACAACACATTTTGTATTTGAAATGTGTTAGGGTCCCCGATTGTTCCTTTTCCAACAACTTTTCCTTTGTTGTTGTCACCGAATGTCACCTTTCTACCATCAATATGTTCAAGTTCGGTGAATATTTTGGGGTTTCCTGTCATATGCCTCGAACATCCACTATCTAAAAACCATTTGGTTTTTATATTCTTTGGCTTTGCCTCCTTCTTGCGTTCCGTACGTTTTTCCTACAATGGAGACAAAGTTTAAGGTACCTTTTATTTGGGTCCTTGAATGTTAGGGGCACTATTTTTGTTTAGATATCCCTTAGGTATCCAAACTTGAACATACCTTCTAGGCACATTTTTAGCATTGTTATAATTTGGAAAATAGGAAGGATTAGCATATAGATGATCATTCCACATAAGTGAAGATGCATTATTGTACATGTCGCGCCATGGTTGATAATCATTATATGATGGCCGATTTTTATAATGTGTATAAGACATGCGATTTTGTTTCTTGAATGGCGCTATATAAGTGTGTTCATAGGCATTTCTATAGGACTTATATGAGTGTTGCGTATGCTTAGGTTCATAATAAGTTGGATACATTTTATTCTTTCTAGTTGTATTCTTATATATATATGCATAATTTCTAGGTTTTCTAGATGCAAATTTTGGCCTAGATGTATCTTTATGTGTGTGTATATTTGTGGATGTGTGTTGTATTTTTGCCTTGATATAAGTAGAAGAAGATGTAGAAGAAGATGTAGCAGGCAAAATTGATTTTGTTGTATTATACGGCAACTTTGTACTAGATGAGACAAACTTAGTTTTTTATATGCTTTTACATTTTCTTCTTTATAGCCTAAGCCGGTTTAATCATTTTCATACTTTTGTGATGAGATTAGTGTATCTAGCATATTAGCACCTGATTTAAATTGTTCTAACATTTTTTTTAAGTTAAGTTTAGAAGACTTAAGTTGTATTATTTCATGTTCACAACTTTCCAACTTAGACTTTTGTTGAGAAATATGTTTGGATAATTTTCAAAGTCATGATTTTAAATGGTGAATACTTAAAAATGTCACACATGGTGTTATGTGTGATTAAAAGTTGAAAAAGTTGAAAAAGTTGACATCGATCTCTCAGGTTGTTGCACATCGATTGATCTATGTACATAGATTTCTCACATCGATCGATCTATGTAAGGCAGAAAAGTTTAAGACCTTTCTGTGAGACATCAATCTCTAAACCTGAGACACATCGATCGATCGAAGTACATCGAACCCTCACTTCGATCGATCGATGTAGGTCAGAGGCAAACTCTGAAACTTTCTGTGAGACATCGATCTCTGAAGCTAAGGACTTCGATCGATCGAAGTCTAGGGTTTTTAGAATTAATTTTCTAAAATGTGTCAAAATGATTGTTTTCATTTGTATATGAATTATACATGTTCATTATGTTATTATTACATGTTTTTGGTGATTATTATTGTCTTGTGACTAACGTGCCTTAGAAGTTTCTACAACTTACCAAAAGGGCAAAATTGGTATTAAGTTTTGTAGGAACATCACATGATGAAAATATTTCAAGGATGTATTCTCATCCTATTTATTATGACAAAAGTGATATCATGAGTATTTATGACCATTTGGGTCATTTCTGGAGTTTTCTCACACCAGGGGTATTTTGGTCATTTCACCCCCAAGGGTATTTTTGGTATTTTCACTCAAGGAATCTCTTGAGCATATTATTATCTTCATTCTGGAGCTGTGTTATTATTATTTTCAAGATAATATGGTGATCTTATATCCTATTCTCTCAACCGATGATATTATTGACTATAGCTGATATGTGACGATTTGAGATGTCACATTCTATTTTTTCTTGAAGACCCTCTTATATATGTTATAAGAGGATATTTATCATCATTATTCAGAGATATTAAAGGTGTCAAAGGTGTGGAAATGTTCTTGACATATAAGAAGAAATATTGAAGAATTTCGGTGTTACACGTTGACATAATCTTGTCAATCGTTATCTATTTATTTCTTCTTTAAAAATCTGAGTTGCTACACATATATATGCTGGAAAACGTATATACTCAGTTGTATATGATGGTGTATTCATTTTGTGAGTTGGAGACAAGTGGACCAACCAAAAAGGAGTTAGTTGGCAAAATTGCCAACTTGGAAAATTCAAGAAGTGCCCAACGGCTATGGCCTTTTTTGGTGTATTTTCAGCAGATTCTTGAAGTCAAATGAAGACTTCACATGTCCTATTATGGTGCTTGAAGTTGGGGATAATTTGGTGGTATTATCTTTTCTTATTTTATTAAGAAAAATCAAAAAGATTTTTTGGAAAATGGACTTAGTAGCCAACGGCTACTTACTAGACTTTGGAGCTGAATTTTTGATTTGAAAAAGTAAAAGCTCACATGCCTATTCTTGTGCCAAGAAGTTGAGGAATTATCTTCTCTTATTATCTATTTTTGCTAAGGATAATTCAAGGCAATTCCAAGTCACTTTTTAGTTCGAATTTTCGGCCACATCATTTTGCCAAGGTGGACCAATCATTGTGTTTTATTTTGCCAAGTGTACAAGGTCAACCAATGATGAGAAGACATTTGGAGTTGATGATGAAGATGATGACATAATGGCATTCTTATCTTCAAGGCTCATTTCACACTATAAATAGAGGCAATGGTGAAGAAGATGAAACACACTTGAAGCTCACAAGCATTTGTTGAATTGTCTAGCTTACATCTTCATCTTCTTGTTGTTATTGTTTTGTTCATTGTAGAAAAGATGTTCTTGTTGTATTGTGGTGAGCTACAAGCCTCTTGAGCTTCATTTGTAAGATTGATTAGCCATCTTTATAAGGCTACATCAATAGGTGTTAGAGGAGTTGCAACTAAGTGTTGCTTAGAAGGTGATTATCCAAGTCTTGAGTAGGGTTGGTGTATAATCCAAGGATCAAGCTTGGCTCTTGTTGTAAGGTGTTCATTTCATAGTAAAATCCAAGAAAAGGTGTTTCTTGGGACTGGAGTAGGTCACATTGACCGAACCAGGATAAATCCTCGGTGTTCTTCTCTTGTTTCTTTATTTCTGTTTTCTGCCTATTTTTGACTGCAGTTTTCACACAACTTCACACAATTTGGAAAAATAGCTAAACATTTTCAAAATTCGGGATTTTTGGTGGAGTTATACTTCAGACTGTTAGCTTTCATTTGCAACAAGAATCACTTGATTTGAGCAAGGGAAAGTTAGTCTTCAAGTCTTAGCACGATAACTGCTCCAATCTGACTTCAATCTGACCAGTTTTGAGAAAAATTAACTGTATTTTTCAAGAATTGTTTAAGATCAGGGACTTTTGAAAACTTCATCTACACATCCTAAGGAGTGTTTTTATATAAAGATCAATCTTTTTGGTTGAGTATTCAAAGAGACACTACATGCAAAATCAGCAAAATTCTGTCCAATTCTGTCCAGATTGACCATCTGAATCGTTTTATTTGTTTGAAGGGTCAAACAATCTTATTTTTGTCTGATTTTTGGACAGAGTCTTGTTTACTTTTTGAAGTTCATTTCTGAAAAGTTTCACAATTTTTGGAGTTGTGTACAATTATTTGTGAATTTTTTAAAAACGGGTTCTGAATCTGAGGTGGTCTCAGATTTTGTTTTTAAAGGGGTTTTTAACAAAGGGTTGTAGTGTAATTTCCGCTAACCACTATTCACCCCCCCTCTAGTGGTGTTTATTGCATGTGCACGGTCCAACATTTGGTATCAGAGCCAGACCAACACCTCTCAAAAGAAGCAAGATTCAACACCGTACGAACAATACAAGGCCAAGAAACAACAATTCATTATATACATCTTGTCTCAAATCCAAGGTACATACTATGGCTATTGTTTCTCACAAAGGTGAGTTGGAAGGTATGTCTACACAACGCCCTCCTCTTTTTGATGGCAATAATTTTGTTCATTGGAAACTAAGAATGATGCTATTCTTAATGGCTATAGACATCTATTTATGGTCTATAGTTGAAGATGGGCCGTACATTCCAATGAAAGTTATACAAGTAAGTGGAGTAACTCAAGAGGTCGAAAAATATAAAAGTGAATGGTCATCGGATGATAAGAAAAATATCCATGAATGCTAAAGCTATGCAATTACTTTTGAATGGACTTACAACTTCTGAATCAGGATATGTGTCTAATTGCACAAGCGCACACGACATGTGGAAATCACTTGTATTAAAGCACGAAGGTACTAGTGGTGTTAAAGAGTCAAAAATAAACATGCTTATGACTGAATTAGAGACTTTCAAAATGTTGCCAAACGAATCCATAACATCTATGGATTTGAGGATTACTAATATTTTCAATGCCCTTGAAGCTTTAGGGAAGTCATTTTCGAACAGTGAAAAGGTTCAAAAGGTGCTACGAAGCCTCCTTACTGAATGGGATCCAAAGGTGACTGCAATCGAGGAGACAAAGTCAATCACTAAAATGGATGAATTGATCGGGTCTCTTAAAGTCTATGAGGTAAAACTGAACCAACGAAAGTCTGAATCGTCTAAGTCATCTGGTAGTCAATAGCATTCAAAACAACCGAAACACATGCTAGTAACGATGATAGTAATAGTGATACTGAATTAGACGATGACTTGATATTGATCGCTAGAAAACTTAGAAAGTTTTTCAAACGTCCAAATAGGAATAGACAACGTAATTCTTCTTCTTCTTCTCAACCTAGGAAGAATAACACAAACAAATGGTATAATAAAGAATTAAAGT
Source organism: Eustoma russellianum (assembly GCA_036186865.1). Taxonomy (NCBI): domain Eukaryota; kingdom Viridiplantae; phylum Streptophyta; class Magnoliopsida; order Gentianales; family Gentianaceae; genus Eustoma; species Eustoma russellianum. The sequence goes on along the minus strand of AP025066.1, from coordinate 16,681,711 downwards.
GTTATGAATGCGGTCAAAAAGGACATATTTCATACGACTGTCTCGCAAAGAAAAATAATAATAACAACAACAATAATAAACAAGCCAAGGACAAGGAGGCTCATACGACAAAGACAAAGGAGTCTAAGGCAAGAAAAGGGAAACGAGCAATGAAGGTGAGCACATGGAGCGACTCATCTAACTCAGAATCCAAAACTGAGGAAGCTCAAGTCTGCTTCGTATCCAACGAGGTATGTTCTTCTTTTGATAGTGATTCTGATAGTGACATGACATTTGATGAAATGTATGAAGAATTCCTAAGAATGCATGCTCACTGTAAGAGGCTCTCTAAAGAAAAGAAGAAACTAGTTGAAGAAAATGACAAGTTGAAGACGTCCAACTTGGAATTTTCTGATCAACTAGAATCTGTTAAACAAGAGTCTACTAATAGTCTTGATTCTTTAGAGAATAAAATTGAATCATATAGGAAAGATGAAAAAAAGTTGCAAATGGAAAATAAAATGTTAAAATCCAAGTTAGAAAGTTGTGAAAATGAAATAGTGCAACTTAAGTCTTCTAAATCTACCTTAGAAAAAATGATAGAACAATTTAAATCTGGTGCAAATATGTTAGATACACTTATATCATCACAAAAATATGGAAATAATGAAACTGGATTGGGATATAAAGAAGAAGATGACAAATTAGATAAAAAGACTAAGTTTGTATCATCTACTACGAAACAACCTTATAAAGTTATAAAAACAAACTTGCCTGCTAAATCTTCTTCTACTCCTTCTTCTTCTTCTTATTCAAAGATAAAAATACAACATACGCCCATAAAAACACACACGCATAACTATACATCAAGGTCAAACTTTGCATCTAGACAACCTAGAAATTATGCCTATATGTATAAAAATGCAACAAGACATAATAAAATGCATTCAACTTATTATGAACCTAAGTATAGGCAACACTCCTATAAATCTTATAGAAATGCATATGGACTTACATATATGGCGCCATATAATAAACAAATTCACATGCCTTATATACATCATAAATCTCGGTCATTCTATAACGATTATCAACCACGGCACAACATGTATAACAATGCATCCTCACTTATGTGGAATAATCATGTATATGCTAATTCTTCTTATTTTAACCATGCTAAAAATGTGCCTAAAAGGTATGTTCAAGTTTGGATACCTAAGGGTTATCTAAACAAGAATAATGCCCCTAACATTCAAGGACCCAAATAAAGGGTACCTAAAACTTTGTCTCCATTGTAGGAAAAACGCAAGGAATGCAAGAAGGAGGCAAAGTCAAAGAATCTGAAAACCAAATGGTTTTTAGATAGTGGATGTTCGAGGCATATGACGGGGAACCCCAAATTATTCATCGAATTGGAACATATCAAAAATGGAGGAAAAGTGACATTCGGTGACAACAACAAAGGGCAAGTTGTTGGAAAAGGAACTATTGGGGACCCTAACACATTTCAAATACGAAATGTGTTGTTAGTAAGCAATCTATCTTATAATTTACTCAGTATTTCTCAACTTATAGATTGTGGTTATAATGTTTCCTTTCTTCCCAATTCTTGTGATATAATAAATGAAAAAGAAGAAACGGTTTTAAAAGATGGAAATATTTATACTCTTACCTTAGATAACATGTTAGATGCTAAGGTTAAGTGTCTAATATCACATGACTTAGATGTAAATTTATGGCATAGAAGATTAGGCCATATAAGAATTTCAACTATTAAGAAATTGTCTAAGAAGAATTTAATTAGAGGAATGCCTAAGTTAGACTTAGATAATTTTCAAATGTGTGAAACATGTATTAAGGGAAAACACATTAAAGAAACCTTAAAACCGAAACATGAAGTGAGTACTAGTCATGTACTAGAATTGCTTCACTTAGACTTATTTGGTCCAAGTAGGACAAGAAGTCTAGGTGGACACTACTATGCGTGTGTCACAGTAGATGATTACTCACGCTACACATGGACATTGTTCTTAACACACAAAGACGATGCTCCATTAGCAATCGAAACCCTTATCAAGCAACTTGAAAACATTTACGAAGAAAATGTCAAAAGAATTAGAAGTGATAGAGGTGGAGAATTTAAAAATAAAGATGTAATCAAATTTTGTGAACTACATGGAATAAAACATGAATTCTCACCACCAAGAACACCACAACTCAATGGAGTTGTTGAACGTAAAAATAGAACGATTCAAGAAGTTGCTAGGACAATGCTGTGTGAAAATAAATTACCTAAGTATTTATGGGCTGAAGCCGTTAGTTGCGCATGTTATATTATAAATAGGCTCACTATTAGAAAGAAATTAAATGAAACGCCTTATGAATTGCTAAACAATAGACAACCTAAAATAGATTATCTTAAAGTATTTGGATGTAAATGTTTTGTGCTAAACATTAAGGATAATCTAGATAAGTTAGAACAAAAGTCTATTGAATGCATATTTGTTGGTTATTCTACTAACTCAAGAGCATATAGGTGTTATAATCCTGCATCTAGAAAAATAATTGAATCCATAAATGTAAAATTCAATGAAAATGCATGCTTTGAAGTTAGTAATAAACATCAACATAAACAAGAAACAAATGTTGAAAATATGTTTGATGATGATGTATTACTTGAGCATGTACTTGATCATCTAGAACCAACTCCCCCTGAACAAGACATGCATGAACCCTTAGATGATATAAATGAAGAAACTTTGCAATTGGAAGATGATGTAACTAATGATCCAATTACATATGATAATGTTCACACTAATGAAACATTTAAACAAGATCAGGGTGAACATAGTCAATCTAGGAATTGGTGGCATCCTAGAGAATTAATCATTGGGGATCCAAGTGTTGGGGTTAGAATACGTAGAAATATAAGTCAACTTGAAGGACATAGCTTAATCTCACAATTAGAACCTAAGAACGTAAAGGAAGCCTTAGGTGATATATCTTGGATAGAAGCTATGCATGAGGAATTAAATCAATTCACAAGGAACAATGTGTGGGACTTAGTACTTAAACCTGAAGACAAGTCTATCATAGGAACTAAATGGGTCTTTAGGAATAAAATGGATGAACAAGGAAATATTACAAGGAATAAGGCTAGACTAGTCGCACAAGGTTATAATCAATAAGAAGGAATAGATTTTGAAGAAACCTTTGTACCCGTTGCACGACTAGAAGCAATTAGATTATTACTTGCGATTGCAAGTCTAAGCAATATTAAGCTCTTCCAAATGGATGTCAAGAGTGCGTTCTTGAATGGATACATCCAAGAAGAGGTGTTTGTCAAACAACCCCCTGGATTCGAAGATCCAAAGAATCCTAACCATGTTTACAAGCTTAAGAAAGCTTTATATGGTTTGAAACAAGCTCCAAGATCTTGGTATGATAGATTTGCAAACTTTCTTATTGCAAATAATTATCAAAGGGGAACAATAGACGACACATTATTCCTAAAAAGAAAAGGAAATGATTTATTAATAGTTCAAATTTATGTAGATGATATAATCTTTGGTTCAACCAACCCTACCTTAGTAAAAGACTTCGAAGAGTGTATGAAGTCAGAATTTGAAATATCAATGGTAGGAGAGTCGAATTATTTCTTAGGACTTCAAATCAAACAAACCCCTCAAGGAATTCACATTAGCCAACTTAAGTATGTCAATGATATGATTAAGAAGTTTAGCTTTGAAGATTTGAAACCTACAACTACCCCAATGAGTGTTAGTACCAAACTTGATAAGGATGAAAATGGTAAACCTTTTGATGACACTCTCTATAGGTCTATGATTGGATCACTATTATACTTAACTGCATCAAGACCTGATATTATGTTTAGTGTGTGTATGTGTGCTAGGTTTCAATCTTGTCCTAAGGTATCACATTACAATGCAGTGAAAAAGATCTTTAGATATCTTAAGCATACACCTCACTTAGGACTGTGGTATTATAGAAATGCTAAGTTGGAATTACACGCATATAGTGATGCTGATTATGGTCGTTGCAAGGTAGATAGAAAATCCACTAGCGGTACTTGTCAATTCATAGGAACCAACTTGATCTCTTGGTTTTCTAAAAAGCAAGCTAGTGTAGCTCTTTCTACCACTGAAGCCGAGTATGTCGCTTTGAGTTTATGTACTACCCAAATACTTTGGCTTAAACAACAACTTAGTGATTTTGGCATTAAAATGAAAAAGATTCCAATTTTCTGCGATAGCACAAGTGCAATCAATCTTTCCCGGAATCCGGTGCTTCATTCTAAGGCCAAACACATTGAGGTGCGATACCACTTTCTTCGCGATCATGTTCAAAATGAGGATATAGTGATAAACCATATAAGAACTGATCACCAAATTGCTGACATCTTTACCAAACCCCTTAATCAAGCCAATTTTGAAAACTTACGAGCCAAGTTAGGTATGATGACTTACGATACCATTGCCTAGTTCTATCTTTTGCATGATTTGCAAAATCAAGGGAGAGATAGAATAAGTACATGATTTTAGTTGGTAAGTCATGGATTTTAGTTTGGTAAGTCATGATGAATTATATGCTAAGTTTTAATTGGTATAAATTTTGGAGCATAGGTTAAGGGGGAGAGTATGAGTTGAGGGGGAGCAACATACTATTTAAAAGTTGAAAACATTTGGTTAAACTTTTTAAACTTTTGATTATAAGTTGTGACATTAAAATCATGTTAGGTTATTTTGAAAATCATCCAAAAGGGGGAGAATGTTGAGAAATATGTTTGGATAATTTTCAAAGACATGATTTTAAATGGTGAATACTTAAAAATGTCACACATGGTGTTATGTGTGATTAAAAGCTGAAAAAGTTGAAAACGTTGACATCGATCTCTCAGGTTGTTGCACATCGATCGATCTATGTACATAGATCTCTCACATCGATCGATCTATGTAAGGCAGAAAAGTTTAAGACCTTTCTGTGAGACATCGATCTCTAAACCTGAGACACATCGATTGATCGATGTACATCGAACCCTCACTTCGATCGATCGATGTAGGTCAGAGACAAAACCTGAACCTTTCTGTGAGACATCGATCTCTGAAGCTGAGGCACTTCGATCGATCGATGTCTAGGGTTTTTAGAATTAATTTTCTAAAATGTGTTAAAATGAGTGTTTTCATTTGTATATGAATTATACATGTTCATTATGTTATTATTACATGCCAAGAAGTTGAGGAATTATCTTCTCTTATTATCTATTTTTGCTAAGGATAATTCAAGGCAATTCCAAGTCACTTTTTAGTTCGAATTTTCGGCCACATCATTTTGCCAAGGTGGACCAATCATTGTGTTTTATTTTGCCAAGTGTACAAGGTCAACCAATGATGAGAAGACATTTGGAGTTGATGATGAAGATGATGACACATTGGCATTCTTATCTTCAAGGCTCATTTCACACTATAAATAGAGGCAATGGTGAAGAAGATGAAACACACTTGAAGCTCACAAGCATTTGTTGAATTGTCTAGCTTTCATCTTCATCTTCTTGTTGTTATTGTTTTGTTCATTGTAGAAAAGGTGTTCTTGTTGTATTGTGGTGATCTACAAGCCTCTTGAGCTTCATTTGTAAGATTGATTAGCCATCATTATAAGGCTACATCAATAGGTGTTAGAGGAGTTGCATTAAGTGTTGCTTAGAAGGTGATTATCCAAGTCTTGAGTAGGGTTGGTGTATAACCCAAGGATCAAGCTTGGCTCTTGTTGTAAGGTGTTCATTTCATAGTAAAATCCAAGGAAAGGTGTTTCTTGGGACTGGAGTAGGTCACATTGACCGAACCAGGATAAATCCTCGGTGTTCTTCTCTTGTTTCTTTATTTCTGTTTTCTGCCCGTTTTTGACTGCAGTTTTCACACAATTAGAAAAAATAGCTAAACATTTTGCAAAATTCGTGATTTTTGGTGGAGTTATACTTCATACTGTTAGCTTTCATTTGCAACAATAATCACTTGATTTGATCAAGGGAAAGTTAGTCTTCCAGTCTTTGCAAGATAACTGCTCCAATCTGGCAGTAATCTGACCAGTTTTGAGAAAACTTAAATTCTGTATTTTTCAAGAATTGTTTAAGGTCAGGGCCTTTTGGAAACTTCATCTAAACGTCCTAAGGAGTGTTTTGATATAAAGATCAACCTTTTTGGTTGAGTATTCAAAGAGAAACACTATTTGCAAAATCAGCAACATTCTCTCCAATTCTGTCAAGATTGACCATCTGAATCTTGTTATTTTTTTAAGGGTCAAACAATCTTATTTTTGTCTGAATTTTGGACAGAGTCTTTATAACTCTTTGAAGTTCATTTCCTTAAAGTTTCATAATTTTTGGAGTTGTGTACAATTATTTGTGAATTTTCTAAAAACGGGTTCTGAATCTAAGGTGGTCTCAGATTCTGTTTTTAAAGGGGTTTTTAACAAAGGGTTGTAGTATAATTTCAGCTAACCACTATTCACCCCCTCTTGTGGTACTTATTGCAGGTGCACGGTCCAACAACTTTAACATATTATTTTCCGTTTTTAACTTTTGTCCATCTTTCCTATATGATTCAATTTTATTCTCTAAAGAATCAAGAGTATTAGTAGACTCTTGTTTAAAACATTCTAATTGATCGGAAAACTCCAAGTTGGACGTCTTCAACTTGTCATTTTCTTCAATTAGTTTCTTCTTTTCTTTAGAGAGCCTTTTACAGTGAGCATGCGCATTCTTAAGAATTCTTCATACATTTCATCAAATGTCATGTCACTATCAGAATAACTATCACAAGAAGAACATACCTCGTTGGATACGAAGCAGACTTGAGCTTCCTCAGTTTCAGATTCTGAGTCGGATGAGTCGCTCCATGTGGTCACCTTCATTGCTCGTTTCCCTTTCTTTGCTTTTGACTCTTTTGTCTTTGTCATTTGTGCCTCCTTGTCCTTGGCTTGTTTATTATTGTTGTTGTTATTATTATTATTATTTTTCTTCGTGGGACAATCATATGAAATATGTCCTTTTTGACCGCATTCATAACACTTTAATTCTTTATTATACCATTTGTTTGTGTTATTTTTCTTAGGTTGAGAAGAAGGAGAAGAACGTTGTCTATTTCTATTAGGACGTTTGAAAAACTTTCTAAGTTTTCTTGCTATTAATATCAAGTCATCATCTAATTCAGTATCACTATTACTATCATCATTAATTGTATGTGTTTCAGTTGTTTTGAAAGCTATTGACTTACTTGATGATTTAGATGGCTCGGACTTCCGTTAGTTTAGTTTTACCTTATAAACTTTAAGAGATCCAACCAATTCATCCATCTTAGTGATTGACTTTGTCTCCTCGATTGCAGTCACCTTTGGATCCCATTCAGCAGGAAGGCTTCGTAGCACCTTTTGAACTTTTTCATTGTTCGTGAATGATTTGCCTAAAACTTCAAGGGCATTAAAAATGTTAGTAATCCTCAAATCCATAGATGTTATGGATTCGTTTGGAAACATTTTGAAAGACTCTAATTCAGTCATAAGCATGTTTATTTTTGATTCTTTAACACCACTAGTACCTTCATGCTTTAATACAAGTGATTTCCACATGTCGTGTGCGCTTGTGCAATTTGAAACATATCCTGCTTCAGAAGTCGTAAGTCCATTCCAGAGTAATTGCATAGCTTTAGCATTCATTGACATTTTCTTTTTATCTTTCGATGTTTATTCGCTATATTTTTCAACTTCTTGAGTGACTCCACTAACTTGTACAACTTTCATTGGAATGTACGGTCCATCTTCAACTATAGATCATAAATCGATGTCTATAGCCATTAAGAATAGCCTCATTCTTAGTTTTCAATGAACAAAATTATTGCCATCAAAAAGTGGAGGGCGTTGAGCGGACATACCTTCCAACTCACATTTGTGAGAAACTATTGCCATAGTATGTACCTTTAATCTGAGATAAGCAGGCTACAAAGAGTAATTGTTTCTTGGCTTTATATTGATTGTACGGTGTTGGATCATGCTTCTTTGAGTAGTGCAGACCTCTCTCTGATACCAATTGTTGGACCGTGCACCTGCAATGAACACCACTAGAGGGGGGGTGAATAGTGGTTAGCAGAAATTACACTACACCCCTTTGTAAAATTCCCTTTTGTAAAACAGAATCTGTGACCACCTCAGATTCATAATTCGTTTTTGAAAAAATCAAAAATAAATGTACACAACTCCACAAATTATGAAACTTTTCAGAATTAAACTTCAATGTGTTAGCAAGACTCTTTCCGAATACCAAACAAAAATAAGATCGTTTGGCCCTTCAAACAAATAAAACGATTCAGATGGTCAATCTGGACAGAATTGGACAGAATGTTGCTGATTTTGAAAAACGTGCTTCTCTTTGAATACTCAACTAAAAAGGTTGATCTTTATATCAAAACACTCCTTAGGATGTGTAGTTGATGTTTCCAAAAGTCCCTGACCTTAACCAGTTCTTGATAAATACAGAATTTATGTTTTCTCAAAATTGGTCATATTGCAGCCAGATTGGAGCAGTTATCTTGCAAAGACTGAAAGACTAACTTTCCTTGCTCAAATCAAGTGATTCTTGTTGCAAATGAAATTTAACAGTCTAAAGTATAACTCCACCAAAAAGCATGAATTATGAAAGTGTTTAACTATTTTTTCAAATTGTGAGAAGTTGTGTGAAAACTGCAGCGAAAACAGGCAGAAAACAGAAATGAAGAAACAAGACAAGAACACCGAGGATTTATCCTGGTTCGGTCAATGTGACCTACTCCAGTCCCAAGGAACACCTTTCCTTGGATTTCACTATGAAATGAATCACCTCACAACAAGAACCAAGCTTGATCCTTGAGTTATACACCAACCCTTCTCAAGACTTGGATAATCACCTTCTATACAACACTTAGTTGCAACACCTCCACCGCCTGTTGATATAGCCTTATAGAAATGGCTAATCAATATTAAAAATAAATCTCAAGAGGCTTGTAGCACAACAAAAACAACAAGAACACCTTTGCTACAAAGAATGAAACCAGAACAACAACAAGAAGAAGATGATAGCTAGACAATTCAACAAATGCTTGTGAGCTTCAAGTGTGTTTCATCTTCTTCACCATTGCCTCTATTTATAGTGTGATTTGAGCCTTGGAGATAAGACTTCCAATGTGTCACCATCTTCATCATCAAGTCCAAATGTCTTCTCATCATTGGTTGTCCTTGTACACTTAATAAGACAACATAAATGGTCCACCTTGGCCGAAATTTTAAGCTAAAAATGACTTGGAATTATCTTGAAAATGTGAAGATAATAGTAAGGGATAATACTCCATTATCCCCTCAACTTCTTGGCACAAACATAGGAAATGTGAGGCTGACTTTTCTTCGACAAAAACAACTCAAATTCAGCTCCATTCAAACAATGTAGCCGTTGGCTACAACCTTGATTTTTCCAAAACTTAAACTTGATTATCCTTTGTAAAATGAACAAAATAAGAAAGGATAGTACAACCAAAATATCCCCAACTCCAAGCATAATAATAGGACATGTGAAGTCTTCATTTGACTTCAAAAAATCTGCCACACAAAGCCATATAGCCGTTGGCTATATTTAGAAAATTCCAATTGCCAACTAGCTTCTTTTTGATTTGTCCACTTGTCACCAAGCCATAAAATGAATTACACATCATATCCAACTGCATATGCACGTTATTTAACATATATATATGTGTAGCAACTCAGATTTGTGAAGAAGAAATTAATAGAGAATAGTTGACAACATTATGTCAACATGTAACACCGAAATTCCAAATATTTCTTCTTATATGTTGAGATCATTTCCACACCTTTAACACCTTTAATATCTCTGAATAATGATGATAAATATGATCTTATAACATATATAAGAGGGTCTTCAAGAAAAAATAGAATGTGACATCTCAAATCGTCACATATCCAGTTATAGTCAATAATGTCATCATGTGAGAGAATAAAATAGAGAATCACCATATTATCTTCAAATTAATAATAACTCAGCTCCAGAATGAAGATAATAATATGCTCAAGGGATTCTTTGAGTGAAAATACCAAAAATACCCTCGGAGGTGAAATGACCAAAATGCCATTGGTATAAGAAAACTCCAGAAATCACCCGGATGGTCAGAAATAATCATGGTATCACCTTTGTCATGATAAATAGTATAAGAATACACCCTTGAATTATTTTCACCATGTGATGTTCCTACAAAACTCAAACTACCAATTTTGCCCTTTTTGGTAAGTTGTTAAAACTTCCGAGGCGTGTTAGTCACAAACATTTAAAATCATCAAAATCACATAAGATTCACATAATGAGCATGCATAAATCATATACAAATGAAAACAAACATTTTAACACATTTTAGAAAATCATTTCTAAAAACCCTAGACATCGATCGATCGAAGTGCCTCAGCTTCAGAGATCGATGTCTCACAGAAAGGTTCATGTTTTGTCTCTGACCTACATCGATCGATCGAAGTGAGAGTTCCATGTACATAGATCGATCGATGTGTCTCAGGTTTAGAGATCGATGTCTCACAGTAAGGTCTTGAACTTTCACTGCCTTACATGGATCGATCGATGTGAGAGATCTATGTACATAGATCGATCGATGTGCAACAACCTGAGAGATCGATGTCAACTTTTTCAACTTTTTCAACTTTTAACCACATATAACACTATGTATGACATTTTTAAGTATTCACCACTTAAAATCATGACTTCGAAAATTATCCAAACATATTTCTCAACAAAGTGCAAAAAGACTCTCTACTCTCTTCTTCTACATTTCTTTCTTCTTCTTCTCTCAAGCTTTATTGTTCTTATATTCAACATATTGAATAGGCTTTGTTTATACCTCCATACACGCTTCATTTTTTTTAAAAGTTTTATCAAGGTGTGATCAAACCTTCATCCGTTTGGTGGTGGTGTTCGTAATCGGTGTGATTGTTTGTATCGTTTATAAAAGGGTGGAGTTGGTGTGTAACTCCAGCAACCCTTGTGGTAAGGTGTTATTTTTTGTTTAATGATAACCAAGAAAATTGTCATCGAAGACTGGAGTAGGTTCATTTAACCGAACCAGTGTAAAATCCTTGTGTATTTACTTTCAGCACTTTACTTTCAGTTTTCAATTTCTGAGTTGATTTCGTTGCAATCGTAAAAATAGTAAACGACTTTCAAAAATTACAAAATTTTACAGAAACATAGACACATATCTTAAGTTTTATTTGGCGCAAGTTTCAACCCATTTTCACAAGTATAAGTCAATCAAATGTTAATAGTTCTGAGACTAGTGCAATCTGATTTTTAGACTTGCAAAGGTTGAGAACATCAACATATTTGGCATACATCTCAAAAGAATTTTTCAAAACTGTTTCAACTTATTTAAATACATATATTGAGGGTCTTATCATTAAATTTTCAGATTATTTGAAGTCTCCAATCAATTGGAATTTCAAATCGGAGTACTGTTTCTGGCAGATTTGTGCAATCTGACCAAAAATGTATTTTAAAAGGGTTAGGGATTGAATTTTAATCTGAAATGTTTCAGAGATATTCAGAACATCTGAGAGTAGAATCTCTCTAAATTTCAGAATTTTGGAAGGTCAGGAACCTAGTCTTTCAAACGTTTCAAATCAGGATCTGAAAAGAGAAACTGTTTTCAGAAGTTAGGTTTTTGGGCCAAACATTTTTAAAAACCAAATTTTCTGCACCTACTATTCAAACCCCCCACTTCTATTGGTGCTACTCAGGTCTTACAAGCGGTATCAGAGCGCAGGCACACTCATGACAAGAAGATCCAACGATCTTAGTGAGATGGCAACCACTAGCTTCAAAACCAAGCAAGAAGTTATGTCGAGTCAAAGGCCTCCTCTTTTTGATGGTGAGTCCTTTATCCAATGGAAAATTAGAATGAAACTCTTTCTTATGGCTATTGATATTGATTTATGGTCTATAATAGGAGACGGTCTTTTTGTTCCCTCTAAGTTATCTACTGTTGATGATGTCACACTAGATGTTTTAAAACCAAAACAAGAATACGCTAGTGATGACAAAAAGAAGTTAAGTATGAATGCTAGAGCCATGCAATTACTTTTAAAAGGGCTGAGTAAAAGTGAATCAAGTTACGTGTCTAATTGCTCTAGTGCTCAAGAAATGTGGAGAATTCTAGAAATGAAACACGAAGGACTAGCCAAGTTAAGGAGTCTAAAATAAATATGCTTATGCCCACTCTTGAGTCTTTTAAATTATTGCCAAATGAATCTATTGTAGATATGGATTTACGGTTGACTAACATCTGTAATTCTCTTGAGTCTCTTGGCAAAGCTTTTTCTACACAGGAAAAGGTCCGAGAAGTCTCCTATCCGAATGGGACCCTAAAGTTATGGTAATTGAGGAGAGTAAAGAAACAAGATCAATTAAAATGGAGGAACTAATCGGATCTCTAAAGGTATATGAAAACAAACTTACATTAAGGAAATCGGAATCAACGTCAAAACAAGGTAAGGCTATTGCTTTTAAATCAATTGAATACGTCTCTACTTCTTCCGATCACGTAGATGATAGTGATTTCGAATCAGACAATGATGATCTAATACTATTGGTTAAAGGTTTGAGAAAATTTATGAGAAAGTCATTTAAAATCAAACCTAAGACTTTCGACTAAAAGAAATAAAAATAAAATTAATGACAAGGACGTAAAGTGCTATGAATGCGGGAAACTTGGACATTTGTCATATGACTGTCCTAACAAGGACAAACAAACAAACAAACACCTTGACAAAGATCGGATCAAAACTAGACTCATCTCAGAACCTAAACAAAGGAGAAGAGCCCTCAAAGCCTCCACTTAGAGTGATTCATCCGACTCTGAGACAGATGATACAGAAGAAGAAACGGCACAAGTATGCTTTGCATCCAAAGAATCAAACGATGTATCTTCTGATTCTGACTCTGATTCTGAACCTTCATATGATGATTTATTTAGTCAATATTTAGAATTGCATAAATTCACAAAGTCTCTCGCAAAAGAAAAGAAACGGTTAATTAAAGACAAGAAGTTGTTAGAATCGTCTAACACAAACCTTGTTGCTCAATTATACGATTCAAAAGAAGAGTCGTCCTACATAATTAATGCATTAAAATCAGAAGTCACATCATTAACAACATACAACCATGAAATGAAATCCGGGATTTCAAACTTGAAATCAAGGAATATATATCTAGAAAATATGATGAAACAGTTTGACACAGGTACAAACATGCTAGATCGCATCATTTCCTCACAAAAGCATGATCGTGACGAAACCGGATTAGGATACATTGAGAAAAAGGAGACATTAAATAAATCAACTAAATTCATTCTGTCAAAGAAAATAGATGCAACCGAGATATATGTGGTGCCTAAGAAGACGGCTAGATCCCTTCTTTCTTCATCTCATCATGCTTCTTCTTCATATCATACAAGATATAATTATGCGCCATATAGATATGAGAAGAAACCAATTTCATTCCACGCATCTAGATCACGCACTATGCAACATAACACAAGAACATATCAAAGACGACAACCACACAATATTCACAATGGAATTCTCGGGCCAACCAGCGTCAGCGTACAAACGCGAGGGTCCATGTTATGACTGACGCCGCTGTTGAGGAGGCTAATGACGTCGTGGCAGGTATATTTTAAATTTTATGCAATACTTGAATTTTTGTAAGATATTGTTGCTTTGTTGTTGCTTAGTAAATCTTGCATAAATCAGGAACTATTTTAGTATGTTCTGTGCCTGCCAATGTACTGTTTGATAGTGGCGCCAGCCACTCATTTATCTCGAAGAAATTTGTAAAGAATATTGATCACAACCCAATCTATATTGAGACACCCTATAGAGTTCAAGCAGCTGGGGATCAGGTGCTTGTCTCTCATCACATCTTTCGGAATTGCATGCTTGAGTTTGAGGATCAACGGTTTGAAGCCGACTTAATCCCCATATCCATGGGTGATTTCGATATAATTTTTGGAATGGACTGGCTCTCCAAGAATTTTTCACACATCGATTGCAGTGAAAATTGGGTTACTATTAACGACCCAACGCGCAAGGAAGTTGTTGAGAAATATGTTTGGATAATTTTCAAAGTCATGATTTTAAGTGATGAATATTTAAAAATGTCACACATGGTGTTATATGTGATTAAAAGTTAAATAAGTTGAACAAGTTGACATCGATCTCTCAGGTTGTTGCACGTCGATCGATCTATGTACATAGATCTCTCACATCGATCGATCTATGTAAGGCAGAAAAGTTTAAGACCTTTCTGTGAGACATCGATCTCTAAACCTAAGACACAACGATCGATCAATGTACATCGAACTCTCACTTCGATCGATCGATGTAGGTCAGAGACAAAACCTGAACCTTTATGTGAGACATCGATCTATGAAGCTGAGGTACTTCGATCGATCGATGTCTAGAGTTTTTAGAAATAATTTTCTAAAATGTGATAAAATGGTTGTTTTTATTTTTACATGATTTATATATGTTTATCATGTTGTGATTATGTGATTTTTATGATGATAATATCTTGTGACTAGTATGCCTTCGAAGTTTCGACAACTTACCAAAAAGGGCAAAAGTGGTATTTTGAGTTTTGTAGGTACTCGACATGGTGAATATGATTCAAGAAGATATTATCATCTTATTTATTATCAAGAAGGTGTTATTATATTTAATTCTGACCATCGGGGTCATTTCTGGAGTTTTATCTCACTAGGGGCATTTTGGTGATTTTACCCCCGAAGACAGTTTCGGTATTTTTACTCAAGGAATCTCTTGAGTATCTTATTATTTTCATTCTGGAGTTCATTTAGTATATTCTTGAAGATTATTTGGTGGTTTTCTATGTTATTCTCTCATTTGATGATTTTATCGACGGTAGCGGGATATGTGACGGTATTCGATGTCACGTTCTATTTTCTCTTGAAGACTCTTATATATATGTTATTGGAGGTTCTTAATCATCATCTTTCAGAGATTACAAGGTGTCCTTGGTGCAAGATTCATCACAATATGTCAAGAAGAAATGGGAATTTTGATATTATATGTTGACATAACCTTGTCAACTATTATTTGTTGATTTCTCCTCAAAAATCTGAGTTGGTATACATATACACAGCCTCCAAAACGTGATTATACAGGTGGAGATGATGGTTTTCTCATTTTATGAGTTGGAGACAAGAAGACAAACCAAAAGCAAGCTAGTTGGCAAAAGTTGCCAACTTGAAATTTCAAATTTGAATGTAATGGAGACAAGATTATTGGAGATGATTATGGAGGTGTTTTAATTCAAAATTCTCAGCCATCACATGGTCTAAAAGTTGGAGGGAATATGCCATCAATTCACTCTATAAATAGAAGGCAAGGTGAAGAAGAGAAGACACACACTTGAAAGCAAAAATTGAAGATTGTTGTCTTGCTATTCTCTTCTCATATTTTCGTTCATAGTTTGTGTAGCTAAGGTATTCCAATTCTAATTGTTGTCCAGCTACACTATACACACCTTCTTGTGTCTTATTTGTAATATTGATTAGCCAAATCTATAAGGCTACATCAATAGGTGATAGAGGTGTTGCAACCAAGAGTTGTATAAAGGTGTTCATCCAAGTCTTGAATAGGGTTGGTGTTTAACCCAAGGATCAAGCTTGGTTCTTGCTGTAATTTGGTTCATACCATAGTGAAATCCAAGGAAAGGTGTTCTTTGGGACTGGAGTAGGTCACATTGACCGAACCAGGATAAATTCTTTGTGTTCTTGTCTTCTTTACATTTTTCTGTATTCTGCCCTTTTTCACTACAGATTTCACACAACTTTTCACGTTTTGAAAAAATAGGTAAACACTTTCAAAATTCGTGATTTTTTATGAAGTTATACTTCAGACTGTTAGTTTTCATTTGCAACAAGAATCACTTGATTTGAGCAAGGGAAAGTTATTCTCTCAGTCATTGCAAGATAACTGCTCCAATCTGGCTGCAATCTGACCAGTTTTGAGAAAACTTGAATTCTGTATTTATCCATAATTGTTTGAGGTCAGGTCCTTTTGGAAACATTAACTAGACTTTCTAAAGAGTGTTTTGATATAAAGATTAATCTTTTTGGTCAAGTATTCAAAGAGAAATACATTTTGCAAAATCAGCAACATTCTGTCCAATTCTGTCCAGATTGACCATCTGAATCTTTTTATTTATTTGAAAGGTCAAACGATCTTATTTTTGTCTGATTTTTGGATAGAGTCTTTTTAACTCATTGAAGTTAAATTCTGGAAAGTTTCATAATTTTTGGAGTTGTGTATAATTATTTGTGAATTTTTGAAAAACGGGTTCTGAATCTGAGGTGGTTTCAGATTCTGTTTTCAAAGGGGATTTTAACAAAGGGTTGTAGTGTAATTTCCGCTAACCACTATTCACCCCCCCTCTAATGGTGTTTATTGCAGGTGTACGGTCCAACATTTGGTATCAGAGCCAGACCAACACCACTCAAAAGAAGCAAGATTCAACACCGTACAAACAAGACAAGGCTAAGAAGCAAGAAATCATAGTTGCCTGCTAATCCCAAATCAAGAAGGTTTGGAGCATTTGAACACTTCAAGAAGGTTTGGAGCATTTGTATTCACTTGATTAAAGATTCAAGTTATTCATCTAAAATCATACATCATGTCATCTATCTCTCATAAAGGAGTGTTCTCAAAGTCTACGAAAGAGGTAACATCTACTCCTGATTTTGATTCTGATAATGATATGACTTTCGATGAAATGTATGATGAATTCATGAAAATGCATGCTCATTGTAAAAGGTTGTCAAAAGAGAAAAAGAAACTAATTGAAGAAAATGACAAGTTGAAGACAACCAACTTGGAACTTTC
This sequence comes from Eustoma russellianum, assembly GCA_036186865.1. Classification (NCBI taxonomy): domain Eukaryota; kingdom Viridiplantae; phylum Streptophyta; class Magnoliopsida; order Gentianales; family Gentianaceae; genus Eustoma; species Eustoma russellianum. The sequence goes on along the minus strand of AP025066.1, from coordinate 16,664,716 downwards.
TAATCAATTAGAGTCTTTCAAACAAGAGTCATCAAATGCTCTTGATTTATTAAAGACTAAAATTGAGTCATCTAGAAATAATGAACAAACCTTAAGAACCGAAAATAGTGCGTTGAAAACCAAGATGCATGATTATGAAAATGAAGTGTCTACACTTAAATCATGCAAACTAGGCTTAGAGAAAACCTTAGAACAGTTTAAATCCGGTACAAACATGTTAGACACACTCATCTCATCACAAAAGTATGGTAATGATAAAACCGGCTTAGGCTATAAAGAAGAAAATGAAAAAGTAAATAAAAAGACTAAGTTTGTTTCATCTAGTACAAAGTTGCTATATAATACAATAAAATCAACTTTGTCTGCTACATCTTCTTCTACACCTTCTTCTACTAATATCAAGGCAAAAATACAACATACACCCATAAAAACACACACGCATAACTATACATCTAGGCCAAACTTTGCATCTAGACAACCTAGAAATTATGCCTACATGTATACAAATGCAACTAGACCGAATAAAATACATACAACTTATTATGAACCTAAATATAGGCAACACTCTTATAAGTCTTATAGAAATGCCTACAAACACACTTATATAGCGCCATATAAGAAACAAAATCGCATGCCTTATGCACATTATAAAATTCGGCCATCCTATAATGATTATCAACTATGGCACAACATGTATAACAATGCATCTTCACTTATGTGGAATAATCATGTACATGCTAATTCTTCTTATTTTCCAAATTATAACAATGCTAAAAATGTGCCTAGAAGGTATATTCAAGTTTGGATACCTAAGGGATATCTAAACAAGAATAGTGCCCCTAACATTCAAGGACCCAAATAAAGGGTACCTAAAACTTTGTCTCCATTGTAGGATAAACGCAAGGAATGCAAGAAGGAGGCAAAGTCAAAGAATCTAAAAACCAAATGGTTTTTAGATAGTGGATGTTCGAGGCATATGACGGGGAACCCCAAACTATTCATTGAATTGGAACATATCAAGAATGGAGGAAAAGTAACATTCGGTGACAACAACAAAGGACAAGTTGTTAGAAAAGGAACAATTGGGGACCCTAACACATTTCAAATACGAAATTTGTTATTAGTAAGCAATCTATCTTATAATTTACTTAGTATTTCTCAACTTATAGATTGTGGTTATAATGTTTCCTTTCTTCCCAATTCTTGTGATATAATAAATGAAAAAGGAGAAACGGTTTTAAAAGATGGAAATATTTATACTCTTACCTTAGATAACATGTTAGATGCTAAGGTTAAGTGTCTAATATCACATGACTTAGATGTAAATTTATGGCATAGAAGATTAGGCCATATAGGAATTTCAACTATTAAGAAATTGTCTAAGAAGAATTTAATTAGAGGAATGCCTAAGTTAGACTTAGATAATTTTCAAATGTGTGAAACACGTATTAAGGGAAAACACATTAAAGAAACCTTAAAACCGAAACATGAAGTGAGTACTAGTCATGTACTAGAATTGCTTCACTTAGACTTATTTGGTCCAAGTAGGACAAGAAGTCTAGGTGGACACTACTATGTGTATGTCATAGTAGATGATTACTCACGCTACACATGGACATTGTTCTTAACACACAAAGACGATGCTCCATTGGCAATCGAAACCCTTATTAAGCAACTTGAAAACATTTATGAAGAAAATATTAAAAGAATTAGAAGCGATAGAGGTGGAGAATTTAAAAACAAAGACGTAATCAAATTTTGCAAACTATATGGAATCAAACATGAATTCTCACCACCCAGAACACGACAACTCAATGGAGTTGTTGAATGTAAAAATAGAACGATTCAAGAAGTTGCTAGGACAATGCTGTGTGAAAATAAATTACCTAAATATTTATGGGCTGAAGCTGTTAGTTGTGCATGCTATATTATAAATAGGCTCACTATTAGAAAGAAATTAAATAAAACACCTTATGAATTACTAAACAATAGACAACCCAAGATAGATTATCTTAAAGTATTTGGATGTAAATGTTTTGTACTGAACACTAAGGATAATCTAGATAAATTTGAACAAAAGTCTATTGAATGCATATTTGTTGGGTATTCAACTAACTCAAGAGCATATAGGTGTTATAATCCTGCATCTAGAAAAATAATTGAATCCATACATGTGAAATTCAATGAAAATACATGCTTTGAAGTTAGTGATAAACATCAACATAAACAAGAAACAAATGTTGAAAATATGTTTGATGATGATGTATTACTTGAGCGTATACTTGATCATCTAGAACCAACTCCCCCTGAACAAGACAAACATGAACCCTTAGATGAAATAAATCAAGAGACTCTGCAATTGGAAGATACAACTAATGATCCAATTACATACGATAACGTTCACACTAATGAAAATTTGAACTAGAAGAAGGTGAACCTAGTCAACTTAGGAATTGGTGGCTTATAGAAGATAAACATAAACACCCTAAATAGCTAATCATTGGTGATCCAAGTGTTGGGGTTAGAACATGTAGAAACATAAGTCAAGCTGAAGGGCATATCTTAATATCACACTTAGAACCTAAAAATATTAAGGAAGCCTTAGGCGATTTATCATGGATAGATGCCATGCATGAGGAGTTAAACCAATTTATCCGAAATAATGTATGGGACTTAGTGCCTAAACCTGAAAATAAATCTATAATAGGAACAAAATGGATATTTAGAAACAAAATGGATGAACAAGGAAACATCACAAGAAATAAAGCTAGACTAGTCGCACAAGGTTATAATCAACAGGAAGGTATAGATTATGAAGAAACCTTTGCACCCGTTGCACGACTAGAAGCAATTAGATTGTTACTTGCGATTGCAAGTCTAAGCAATATTAAGCTCTTCCAAATGGATGTCAAGGGTGCATTCTTGAATGGATACATTCAAGAAGAGGTGTTTGTCAAACAACTCCCTGGATTCGAAGATCCAAAGAATCCTAACCATGTTCACAAGCTTAAGAAAGCTCTATATGGTTTGAAACAAGCTCCAAGAGCTTGGTATGATAGATTTGCGAACTTTCTTATTGCAAATAATTATCAAAGGGGAACAATAGACAACACATTATTTCTAAGACGAAAAGATAATGATTTGTTAATAGTTCAAATCTATGTAGATGATATAATCTTTGGTTCAACAAACCCTACCTTAGTAAAAGACTTCGAAGAATGTATGAAGTCAGAATTTGAAATATCAATGGTAGGAGAGTTGAATTATTTCTTAGGACTTCAAATCAAACAAACCCCTCAAGGAATTCACATTAGCCAACTTAAGTATGTCAATGATATGATTAAGAAGTTTGGCTTTGAAGAATTAAAACCAACACCTACCCCCATGAGTGTTAGCACCAAACTAGACAAGGATGAAAATGGTAAAACTTTTGATGACACACTCTATAGGTCTATGATTGGATCACTATTATACTTAACTGCATCAAGACCTAATATCATGTTTAGTGTGTGTATGTGTGCTAGGTTTCAATCTTGTCCTAAGGTATCACATTACAATGCAGTTAAAAAGATCTTTAGATATCTTAAGCATACACCTCACTTAGGACTGTGGTATGATAGAAACGCTAAGTTGGAATTACACGCATATAGTGATGCTGATTATGGTGGTTGCAAATTAGATAGAAAATCCACTAGCGGTACTTGTCAATTCATAGGAACCAACTTGATTTCTTGGTTTTCTAAAAAGCAAGCTAGTGTAGCTCTTTCTACCACTGAAGCTGAGTATATCGCTTTGAGTTTATGTACTACCCAAATACTTTGGCTTAAACAGCAACTTAGTGATTTTGGCATTAAAATGAATAAGATTCCAATTTTCTGCGATAGCACAAGTGCAATCAATCTTTCACGGAATCCGGTGCTTCATTTTAAGGCCAAACACATTGAGGTGCGATATCACTTTCTTCGTGATCATGTTCCAAATGAGGATATAGTGATAAACCACATAAGAACTGATCATCAAATCGCTGACATCTTCACCAAACCCCTTAATCAAGCCACTTTTGAAAACTTACGAGCCAAATTAGGAATGATGACTTACGATACCATTGTTCTATCTTTTGCATGATTTGCAAAATAAAGGGGGAGATAGAATAAGAACATGATTTTAGTTGGTAAGTCATGATGAATCATATGCTAAGTTTTTATTGGTATAAATTTTGGAGCATAGGTTAAGGGGGAGAGTATGAGTTGCGGGGGAGCGGCATACTATTTAAAAATTGAAAACATAGTTGAAAACATTTGGTTAAACTTTTGGTTAAACATTTGGTTAAATTTTTGGTTATAAGTTGTGACATTAAAATCATGTTAGGTTATTTTGAAAATCATCCAAAAGGGGGAGAATGTTGAGAAATATGTTTGGATAATTTTCAAAGTCATGATTTTAAGTGATGAATATTTAAAAATGTCACACATGGTGTTATATGTGATTAAAAGTTAAATAAGTTGAACAAGTTGACATCGATCTCTCAGGTTGTTGCACATCGATCGATCTATGTACATAGATCTCTCACATCGATCGATCTATGTAAGGCAAAAAAGTTTAAGACCTTTCTGTGAGACATCGATCTCTAAACCAAAGACACAACGATCGATCAATGTACATCGAACTCTCACTTCGATCGATCGATGTAGGTCAGAGACAAAACCTGAACCTTTATGTGAGACATCGATCTATGAAGCTGAGGTACTTCGATCGATCGATGTCTAGAGTTTTTAGAAATAATTTTCTAAAATGTGATAAAATGGTTGTTTTTATTTTTACATGATTTATATATGTTTATCATGTTGTGATTATGTGATTTTTATGATGATAATATCTTGTGACTAGTATGCCTTCGAAGTTTCGACAACTTACCAAAAAGGGCAAAAGTGGTATTTTGAGTTTTGTAGGTACTCGACATGGTGAATATGATTCAAGAAGATATTATCATCTTATTTATTATCAAGAAGGTGTTATTATATTTAATTCTGACCATCGGGGTCATTTCTGGAGTTTTATCTCACTAGGGGCATTTTGGTCATTTTACCCCCGAAGACAGTTTCGGTATTTTTACTCAAGGAATCTCTTGAGTATCTTATTATTTTCATTCTGGAGTTCATTTAGTATATTCTTGAAGATTATTTGGTGGTTTTCTATGTTATTCTCTCATTTGATGATTTTATCGACGGTAGCGGGATATGTGACGGTATTCGATGTCACGTTCTATTTTCTCTTGAAGACTCTTATATATATGTTATTGGAGGTTCTTAATCATCATCTTTCAGAGATTACAAGGTGTCCTTGGTGCAAGATTCATCACAATATGTCAAGAAGAAATGGGAATTTTGATATTATATGTTGACATAACCTTGTCAACTATTATTTGCTGATTTCTCCTCAAAAATCTGAGTTGGTATACATATACACAGCATCCAAAACGTGATTATACAGGTGGAGATGATGGTTTTCTCATTTTATGAGTTGGAGACAAGAAGACAAACCAAAAGCAAGCTAGTTGGCAAAAGTTGCCAACTTGAAATTTCAAATTTGAATGTAATGGAGACAAGATTATTGGAGATGATTATGGAGGTGTTTTAATTCAAAATTCTCAGCCATCACATGGTCTAAAAGTTGGAGGGAATATGCCATCAATTCACTCTATAAATAGAAGGCAAGGTGAAGAAGAGAAGACACACACTTGAAAGCAAAAATTGAAGATTGTTGTCTTGCTATTCTCTTCTCATATTTTCGTTCATAGTTTGTGTAGCTAAGGTATTCCAATTCTAATTGTTGTCCAGCTACACTATACACACCTTCTTGTGTCTTATTTGTAAGATTGATTAGCCAAATCTATAAGGCTACATCAATAGGTGATAGAGGTGTTGCAACCAAGAGTTGCATAAAGGTGTTCATCCAAGTCTTGAATAGGGTTGGTGTTTAACCCAAGGATCAAGCTTGGTTCTTGCTGTAATTTGGTTCATAACATAGTGAAATCCAAGGAAAGGTGTTCTTTGGGACTGGAGTAGGTCACATTGACCGAACCAGGATAAATTCTATGTGTTCTTGTCATCTTTACATTTTTCTGTATTCTGCCCTTTTTCACTACAGATTTCACACAACTTTTCACGTTTTTAAAAAATAGGTAAACACTTTCAAAATTCGTGATTTTTGGTGAAGTTATACTTCAGACTGTTAGTTTTCATTTGCAACAAGAATCACTTGATTTGAGCAAGGGAAAGTTATTCTCTCAGTCATTGCAAGATAACTGCTCCAATCTGGCTGCAATCTGACCAGTTTTGAGAAAACTTGAATTCTGTATTTATCCATAATTGTTTGAGGTCAGGTCCTTTTGGAAACATTAACTAGACTTTCTAAGGAGTGTTTTGATATAAAGATTAATCTTTTTGGTCAAGTATTCAAAGAGAAATACATTTTGCAAAATCAATAACATTCTGTCCAATTCTGTCTAGATTGACCATCTGAATCTTTTTGTTTATTTGAAAGGTCAAACGATCTTATTTTTGTCTGATTTTTGGATAGAGTCTTTTTAACTCATTGAAGTTAAATTCTGGAAAGTTTCATAATTTTTGGAGTTGTGTATAATTATTTGTGAATTTTTGAAAAACGGGTTTTGAATCTGAGGTGGTTTCAGATTCTGTTTTCAAAGGGGATTTTAACAAAGGGTTGTAGTGTAATTTCTGTTGACCACTATTCACCCCCCCTCTAGTGGTGTTTATTGCAGGTGCACGGTCCAACAGAAGTAAATTTTCAGGGAGGTTCGAAATTAAGGAAGTGTCCCAAGAACGTCTATGTAAATGCGATCCGTGCCAGTAAAACATTGAAGAAAGGACACAAAGGATTCCTTGTTTATGCGTTGAATGTTGACCAAGCATCCTCCGACCTTTCTCAAGTCTCGGTGGTCCGAGAATATCCTGATGTCTTTCCAGAGGAATTACCGGGTTCTCCCCTAGATCGGGAAATCTCTTTTGAGATTAATCTAATCCCGGGAGCTGAGCCGATATCGAAGGCTCCCTATCGGATGGCGCCTGCGGAATTAAAAGAATTGAAGGAGCAGTTACAGGAGCTGTTGGAGAAGAAACTCATTCGCCCAAGTGTCTCGCCTTGGGGCGCTCCTGTGTTATTTGCAAAGAAAAAGGACGGGAGTATGCGCCTGCGCATTGACTATAGAGAACTCAACAAAATCACAATAAAGAACAAATACCCATTGCCTAGGATCGACGACCTGTTCGATCAGCTTCGGGTAAGCGATTAAAATTTTTATTTAAATGATAATTCTACTTTGAACATTGTCTAAAAATATCTTGAAACAGGGGGCACGAATTTTCAGTAAGATTGATCTTCGTTCGGGATACTTCCAATTGAAGATCAAAGCTGAGCATGTCCCGAAAACTGCATTCAAGACACGTTATGGACATTACGAATTTCTTGTAATGCCATTTGGATTAACCAATGCCCCTGCGGCGTTTATGGATCTGACGAATCGAGTATTTCAAGAGCAATTGAACAATTTTGTTGTGGTTTTCATCGATGATATCTTGATCTACTCACCGGACGAAGAGTCCCATGTGGCCCATTTAAGGACTGTCCTCGACATTTTACGGAGAAAGCAACGTATGCCAAGTTCAGTAAATGCGAATTTTTATTACACAGTGCAGCATTTTTGGGACATGTTATATCGGAGGATGGAATATCTGTAGATCCCAAAAAGATCGAGGCAATTACAGAATGGCCAATGCCAACAAATGTTATGGATGTACGGAGTTTCCTTGGTCTCGCTGGCTATTATCGCAAGTTCGTTGAAGGGTTTTCTCGGATTGCGATGCCTCTCACCCGTTTGACCCTAAAAAAGACAATGTTCGAATGGACCTCAGACTGTGAAAGGAGTTTTACCGAATTGAAGGAGAAGCTGACCTCTGCTCCAGTGTTGGTGCAACCGATTCTGGGTGAAGGTTTCATAGTGTATGTGATGCCTCGAAAAACGGACTAGGATGCATGTTAATGCAGAGAGACCGAGTAATTGCGTACGCATCCTGGCAGCTGAAGCCGTTTGAGCAGAATTACCCAGTACATAATCTCGAGCTTGCAGTTGTAGTCTTTGCCTTAAAAATATGGAGACATTATTTGTACGGTGAAGGGTGCGAGATCTTTACGGATCACAAGAGTCTTAAGTACCTTTTCACTCAGAAGGAATTAAATATGCGTCAACGTCGATGGCTAGAGTTAATAAAGGATTATGACCTCTCTATTCAGTATCATCCGGGAAAAGCTAATAAAGTTGCCAACGCCCTGAGTCGAAAGACAAGCCATCCGCGTCAACCACCTTTGCAGCGTGATATGGAAGAGTTTGATCTCGAGGTGGTTGATTCCATTGATAGTGTGCTCGCTAAGTTGGTATTAGTTCCTTCACTGATTGACAAGATTAAAGAGGGTCAAGGAAGAGACGAAGCTTTGAAGAAAATTAAAGACAAATTGAAGACGAAACCATCTGAAGATTTTGATATCAGAAGCGATGATAGCTTGTGGTTTAAAGGACGACTGTGTGTACCTAATGACGATGACATAAGGAATGAGGTTCTTCGGAAAGCTCATAATTCTCGTTTATCTATTCATCCCGGAGCCAACAAAATGTACCAAGATTTAAAGCAAAAATACTGGTGGCAGGGTATGAAGAGACAAATCGCAGAATTCGTGGAGAAGTGCTTGGTTTGTCAGAAAGTGAAAGCGGAACATCAAAGACCCGCTGGTTTGTTGCAGCCTCTTGAAGTCCCTAAGTGGAAGTGGGACCACATTGCTATGGACTTGGTGACTGACCTGCCAAGGACAACGAATGGACATGATGCCATCTGGGTGGTCGTTGATCGTTTAACAAAATCTGCTCACTTCATGGCTATTACCATCAAAGCCTCTATGGAGAAGTTGGCTACTATGTATGTTGATCAGATTGTGAGCCTTCATGGAGTACCCATGAGCATTGTTTGTGATAGCGACCCCCGCTTTACATCCTGATTTTGGACAGCTTTTCAAAAACAGGTGGGTACCGAGATACGAATGAGCTCTGCATTTCACCCTCAGACGGATGGCCAATCGGAGAGAACCATCCAAATGCTGCAAGACATGTTGCGAGCTGGTACACTTGACTTTGGAGGGAGTTGGGACAAGAGTCTCAAACTAGTGGAGTTCTCTTATAATAATAGTTATCATCGATCTATTGGAATGGCTCCGTATGAAGCACTCTACGGAAGAAAGTGCCGCTCTCCACTTTAAGGGATGAAATCAGAGATAAAGTTTTCACAGGACCTGACCTAGTAGAACAGACACGAGAGAAAGTAATGAGCATCAAGCAAAGGTTGCAAGCGGTCCAAGATAGAAGAAAGATTTGGGCAGACGAGAAACGGCGACCATTAGAATTTCAAGCCGGAGAAAAGGTGTTCTTTAAAGTGTCGCCATCAAAAGGAGTTAAGAGATTTGGTATCAAAGGAAAGTTAAGCCCCAGGTTTATTGGACCATACGGAATTCTTGAAAAGATTGGGGAAGTTGCTTACCGGATAGCACTACCGCCATCATTGTCTCAATTGCACGATGTGTTTCATGTATCCCAGCTTCGCCAGTACGTGCATGAGCCTAGCCATATCATTGAGGAGCAACCTTTGAAAGTTGAAACCGATGCGACATATGAAGAAGAGCTGGAGAAGATCGTGGACCGCAAGGAAAAGACACTAAGGAAACAATCCATCCCTATGGTTAAGGTGCAGTGGAAGCACCATTCGATTGATGAAGCTACTTGGGAGACGGAGGAAAGCATGAGAGGATTATACCGGCACCTTTTTGATTAGTACCCTTAAGTTTCGAGGCCGAAACTTGTAATAAGGAGGGGGAGGATGTTGTACCCCAATGAAAGATCGTATTGTACTTGAGACTGCATGAATGAATTAATGGAAGGATGGATTCTTTGAGTGCAATTTTATTAAGTTTATTACGACTACTTTAATTAATTCTCCTTAAGGTAAGTCCCATAAATAAGGGAAATGACAAGAGTACGTCTTACGTGAGATGACAATTTTACTCTCCCAAGATTTTTTTTCATAATCTCGGCAATAAGGGTAATGGGGATATTAAAATAGGGTTTCTTTTACTACAAGCAACAAACCATTAGTAGTCTTAGTAAAACAAAGCATGAAAAGTTCATTCTAGCATTTAGTGTCCTACTAAATGGGATTAAAAAGTAAAAAGAGGAAAAGTACTACTTTTCCTCCACTAAGCATCCGGGTAGAGGGTAATTAGGAGACCACCTTTTTGTTAAAAAGGCCAACTACACACTTTTATTGCTTATTTAAGCAATAATATAAAACAGTTATGCATGATGTAGTCACAATATGATATTATTATAAGGATGGGTAACTCACTAAAATTCCCATTCAAAACCATGGGATACATGAAAATTGGGGAATTAGGGATCAATTTTACTATAAACATTTCCCTCAACTACCTAGTAGCTTTTCCATTAAACCCTCTTAAAAGTGACTCAAGCATGAGGGAGTCTACTAATTGCACCCTAACCGCCAGTTTTAACCAAGGTGCAACCAAGAGACATCCTAAACTTTACTATGGTTACTTTATGCTAACTACAACCCAAAAGTAACCCTAGTTTGCTAAAGTAACTCAAGTTAGCAAGAAAGTAACCCTAGTTTGCTAAAGTAACTCAAGTTAGCAAACCTTAATTAGCATAACCATGCAAAGGAAATTCTCTTCTTCTCCCCTTAAGCTCCCAACGGCTAAACACTTAGCCTTTGAAGAAAAATCCTCTCCAATAATTCTAGAATTCTCTCAACTCAACCACTTAAGAACTCACAAAGAACAAAAGAATCAAGAACCCCTCATCCACCTCACACGGCCAACAAGGAGTCAAGGAGACCTAAGAATCATCCAAGTTCCAGGTTGGTCTAGGTGAGTACATTCTAAACTCCTTAAGAGAAATCTATATCTTACATATTGAAGCTCACAAGATATCCTCTTTTCTTGTGGAAACCGTGACCTTCAAGAGGTCACTAGGTGAAGATTTTCGAAGTGCTAAGAGAGATTAGCTTCTTGGTGGGTTAGAATCATCTCAACCTCCATTCAAGAATTAATTTGGTAAGACCATCTAGCCTCAAGATAAGTTGTATTGTGTATTTAAATAGTGGCTAACAAATATTCCTACCCCTAAAACCGTGTATGATAGGAAGGGGTGGAAGGAAGCATTTCTTGTTTCAACAAGTTTCAAGCAAGATCTAAGATCCAAGAAGGCAAGTACACTATAAATAGTCTTGATTTATGTGTGAAAGTATATGCTTGAATGTCTAGGTATTACTAAGATTTAATCTTAGATGGAAAATATTAAGCTTGAAGCATTAAAGTTTCGGATTCTTAAGCAAGGTGACTTGCATGTGGGAAATTCCCCCAAAGATAAGTTCTTTGCCTCCTTTGAATATGAATATGTTGCATATCTATGATAAATGGGGTAAAGTTTCTCTTTCTCTCCATGAAAATGGGACGGTGGAGGAAGGAGATGTGGTTGAACAATATTTCAAGTGAAAGAATATGTTTTGGGAAGTGAAAGATATATGGAAATTGTATGTTTGAATGTTTCATTGTTTAGATGTGTTATGTTCATTAGGAAAATGAAATCCTTTTCATGTATGAGGACGGCTGTTTGGGGGGTTAGGTAGTGCCTAAGTAAATTATGCCAAAGTAGACTTTATGATGTACAAAATGTGCCATGTCAAATTGTGCTATGTGTTATCTTCAAAACCGTTATTTAAGTGGTTGTATGTAGCTTTTAGAAATTATTAGAACCTGTAATGTTTATGTTAAAAAGTGTATTTGATGGTTAGTAGGTTATTTTAGAAGGATAAAGTGTAGTTGGTACACATTTAGCAAGAAAAGTGACAAACAGGAAAAATTACTGGAACATGCCAGATTCATGTGACTTTTTGTAAGACTTGAAAATGGACTTAGAAAAGTGCAAATGGGCTAATTTTTGGTAGGATGCTAGCCTTATGTGTTTATTAAATTTGTGAGTTTGAATTTTGGAAAAAGGACTGGTGGTTAATTTATTACAAGATTGTTAGTGAAGGCTGGTCATTCTAGATTCTGCACGTACCTATCTTTAGAAAAATAATCAGATGACCACCTTAGACCCATTGGATTGCTCTGAAAATTTTAAAAAAATCACTTAAGACCTAGGGGACCAGGTCCATGTAAATAAATCAGCCTGAAATCACCATTTTAAGGGTTAAAAACTGAGTCGAAGTTAACGGTACAAAACTGGAAACATAACAGAATTATAGCATGATGTTGTGAGGCCTTATTATTTCGAATTTGGGCTCATATATGTTATTGGGATTATGAATATCACTTCTTGGTATGTCCATTATGGTTTCCGGGTATTGGCCCCAAATAAATACGTTTGTGGGCTTTAAAGCAAGGTAAAAGCTGGGCACTGCGCTGCTGAATCCAGCCATGCCTTGTTTTGGTAATTTAATGAATTGAGTGTTCTATAAGTCCTGAAACTTTACAAAATTTTTACGCCATGTAAATAAGACTCCACTATACTCACGTATGTCATGAGAGCATGAAAATGGGCCGAAATTGTGAGGTTTGAGGCCGCATGAACAGAACGATAAATTCTGGAAATTTTTCCAGCTTATGAAATAAGGCATGACGAGTATTATGTGTTGCATCTAGCCATGAGTTCCATGTTGTACGTCATGCATTACATCATCATCCTTTGCATGATTTATGATACCGATTTTATGACAAAGAACGGTGAAAAAACGCTTTTAAGGAAAAGATTTCAGTTTTGAAAAGAACGATTTCCATTGGTACCATTTAATTCTGGCCAGGATAACCCGCTCCAGATCCGGGGTTAATTGATCTGTTGATGATTATGACCATACAGGCCCGGAGAGAATAAATCTAGTTATGATGATTATGACCGTTCAGGCCTGGAGAGAATAGACCTGATAATGATGATTTATGACCGTACAGGTCCGGAGAGAATAGACCTGATGACGATGATAGATGGTATGACCGTTTTCAGATCTGGACATAATAGATCTGAAGAGGATGTTATGACCGCCTCAGATCCGGATATAATGGATCTGAATACTCACTCCTCTCGTTTTATTTACGATGATGTTCTGAAAGAAAGAATGAAAGAACGTGTTCTCATTTTATCATGACGCATCGCATATGCATACGCATACATACGTCATTTTGTATGGCTAGTTGAATAATTGATGTACTATCACTTAGGCTATGATATGTTTTGATATTTCCGAAGTTAGGATCTAATAAGATTTCTTATCTCTTAAGTTATGATCATATGTCCTTACGAATGATGAAGTGAAAGTCAGGTATGTGACAAATCCAAATTTTTTTTGGTTTTGGGTTCTTTTCTGTACTTTCCATTTAAATTCATGATTATTTATGGTTTACTTGCTTGTGACGTTTTTAGTCACCCTATTATTTTTTCCCCAGAGCCTGTAGGAAATAGAGTCAAATAGATCGAGGATGAGCCTAGGGTCCCCTATCCATAGACGTGAGAGAGAGGATAGCTACAAGACTTAGTATGATGACTTATGATTGATGAACCTATGATGGGATTTGAAGTTGGACATCTCTTTTATTTTGGTGAACATTGATGTAGACAATGTTTTGAATATTCGGCATGTTTTTATTTTAAAAGTTTTTATTCTGCCTCTTTATTTTGCTTACTTGATGATGTGTAAGCGGAAAAGTCCATATATTTTGTTATGGATGCCGATGTGACATGAACCGACGCCGTGTACTCTCCATAGTGAAGTACGGCGGACGCACCGTATGCGGGCGAGCGGGTGCGGGGTGCTACATTATGTGTGACATAATATATATAACATGTGCAAAAAGTTTGAATTTAATTGGAGAAAAATCGCGTAATCGACAAAAGTCGAAAATTCGGTTTTCTACGAACACAACACATAGAACGTTTTTGGCATAACATGTAACATGTATCTAGACACTTTTTACATATTCAATACAATGTTAAAGTGTAATAGAATATTCAAATTAGGGCTGATTTGAATATACCATATATGTGTAATTATTGTGCAATACTTGACAAAGTTTACAAAAGTGAAATTCAGCACATGTTGGAGACAAAGTGCACGCCATTCTCAGCCTTGGTGGAGCTTATGTGGAGCTTAGTTGGCATCTCAATTTGTGGAGAATAAGCCACATAATGTTAGTGACACAAAAAGAGGAACTACACAAGGTAAAAAAATTCAAAACTTTGAAAGTGTAGAACATGCTGAAAATCTCAGCATGGCTGGCCAATTTTTTTCCTTTTAATGATGGGAAATTCGTTCCCAAATTGAAGGGATTAATTGTTAATTATTTGGAAACATTTTAAACTTTATTTCTCACATGTTTTTACATTTTAATCTCAGATTTTACAGTTACTAAATGGTGACAAGATTCATCCAATCATAGAGTGCCAAGTTTGCAAAGCCAAGACATTCATCCAATCATGTTGTGCCAAGTGAGAAAGATGTGTCATATCTACACAAGGTAATCTTACAATGGAATTAAATAAAATTCTCAAGTGATGGAAGACCTAAAGGGGGCGGCTAACTTGAGAAAAAAGAAGAGAAGATAGTAAACAAAAGCAAGACAACTCTCATATTCTATCAAGTGCAAAAAGACTCTCTACTCTCTTCTTCTACATTTCTTTCTTCTTCTTCTTATCTCAAGCTTATTATTCTTATATTCAACATATTGAATAGGCTTTGTTTATACCACCATGCACGCCTCATTTTTTGTATAAGGTTGATCAAGGTGTGATCAAACCTTTATCTGTTCGGTGGTGGTGTTCGTGATCAGTGTGATTGTTTGTATCGTTTGTAAAAGGATGGAGTTGGCGTGTAACTCCAGCAACCCTTGTGGTAAGGTGTTATTTTTTGTTTAGTGATAACCAAGGAAGGTGTCCTCGAAGACTGGAGTAGGTTGATTTAACCTAACCAATATGAAATCCTTTGTGTCATTACTTTCAACACTTTACTTTGAGTTTTCAGTTTCTGCGTTGAATTTGTTGCAATCGTAAAAATAGTAAAAGGCTTTCAAAAATTACAAAACTTTGTATAAACATAGCCACATATCTTAAGTTTCATTTGGCGCAAGTTTCAATCCATTTGAACAAGTATAAGTCAATGAAACGTTAATAGTTCTGAGACTAGTGCAATATAATTTTCAGACTCGCAAAGGTTGAGAACATCAACGTATTTTATATATTTCCCAAAGGAATTTTTTAAAACTGTTTCAACCTGTTTAAATACATATATGAAGGGCCTTGTCATTAAATTTTCAGATCATTTGAAGTCTCCAATCAATCGGAATAAATTATTCAAGTCGGAGTACCGTTCCTGGTAGATTTATGTAATCTGACCAAAACGTATTTTAAAAGGGTTAGGAGTTGAATTTTAATCTGAAATTTAAGAGATACTTAGAACATCTGAGAGTAGAATCTCTCCAAATTTCACTATTTTTGAAGGTGTGGAACCTGATCTTTCAAACGTTTCAAATCAGGACATGAAAACAGAAACTGTTTTCAGAAAGGTTTTTGGGCCAAACGTTTTTAAAAACCAAATTTTCCGCACCTACTATTCAATCCCCCTTCTAGTGGTGCTATACAAGTCCTATAAAGTCTAAAATTCATAACCCGCTCCAGATACTCAGCCACCACTCTCTCTAGATTGTCCTCAACCTCTTGACATGTCTCCAACTAATCCTCATAAGTCCTTGGCCTCGCATACACAATCCCAGTCTGAATGCGGGAGTTCAACCCTGTTCTATACTTTCGCATCTTTGCCCTCTCATTTTCCATGGTAGACGGCATGTACCTCCCCAATACATGAAAACGCCAGTGTACTGGGCCACTATCATAGAGCCCTGAGTCAGCGTCTGGAACTCAGTCATCCTCTTCTGAATCACATTGTATGGAACATAAAACTTCTAAAATTCTGCTCTTAATTGTGTCACGTCACTGCTAGAGTTCAACGGATCTGCACACCATGCCACCATTGTTTAGCATCTCCCTTAGGGAATGGCACAACAACCTCAACTCTCAGCTCCTCAAGCACTTGCAACAAACGGAGCTGGTCAGATACATTCTTCAATCATATCTCTGTCTCCTCCGGATTAGGGGTCCCTCTAAACAATGGAATGAACCTGAGACCTGGCAGCGATAGTGGTGGCAACACTTGCTAGTTCAGTTGCTCCTACTGCTGAGCTAACTGCTACTAATGCTATGCTAGAATAGCGGCCAGAGTGGTCATGGTATCCTTTAGTGCCTACGGTATAGCCCAATGATTCTTGTGGTTGTCACCACCATTACCTTCGTTTCTTGCTAAATCATGTCGAATCGGCGTTTTCTAGAATTTAGAATAGTCGAAATATATTTTATTTGAATTCAGGCTAAGTTGGGGGTATTTTGGGAATTTCCAGCCACTTATAGGGTGCATACAAAAGTTCAGGAGTAAAACAGTGAATAGGTCAAGAAACGAAAGAACACTCTCACACCCCTTAACCCGACCATATCTTAAGTCTAAGACACCTCTTAAGTCTACTTTGTTCATTAGGGGTAAAATCGTCATTTTACGAAAGATATTATTACTTATCTCTAAGTGATCTAGTTAATCTTGTATTTCCGAGACGGATCTAGACCTCGGCTCTGATACCACCTGTAGCACCCCGTTTCCGAGCCCTAGATTTGGAACGGTGCACCCGCCGTGGTCTACTACGAGAACTACAAGGCGCCTATCAAGCTTCTTATACGTCAGGAATAACGTAGCAATTTTTTTCGCGAAAACGATAATTAAAAACTAAAATTAAATTTATAAATAATCCACACAGAAATGAATGAAATATTTACGGCTTGTGAAACACAATACATCAAATGAAATCTAAAAGTCTGATACAAAATCAAATGTCCCACAAGTAACCTCTCGCAATGATTCTCTCCATCCGACAACATTGGTCTGACCCGTCCTCAACAAAGATGTACTCGAAATCCTGGCCACCTGGAGTTGGAGAGGAAGTAGGGGTGAGTGATATGACGTCACCCAGTAGGTACCCGCCTCTGTCCGATGCAGAACTAACATACAACAATGGCATATACACATAACCACATAATTCAAGGAACAGCATGGAAGCATAAAGTAAACAACTGCGTAAAGTAAATACTCCACATAATAATGCATAACTTCATGAAGCATGCCCCTTCTTCTACACGTCATACGCAACAAAGGTCATGCCATGCGATATGTCCATATCTCTACCGTGCAATGCATGAGTCCGAGACTTAGCTAGGTGCCATTGTAGCTCTTGACTATAGCCCAACATTCTAGAGTACCACTGTATCTCTTGACACAGTCCACCCTGAAATTCCTGAGTGCCACTGTGGCTCTTGACTACAGTCCACCCTGGATTCTATTTTCTTCTAACCTCAATAAAATCTTCAATTTAACTCCAAATTGACCCAGATCGATTTAATTTAACCCTGTTTAACGCCACACACACACTGCACCTGAGCATATGCACGCGTGGTTCACTACCCTGAAACGCATATGTATACAACACGTGTCACCATCCAGCCCTATTTTTCAATTTTTTGTCCTATTTTTTTCTAATTCCAGGCTAGATGGTCCTATTATAAGGCAAAAAACAAAATTTTCATCTACAAAACGAATAAAAATCACATCTTTTTTCATCCAAATAGCCATCTACAAACCATGCATGAATCTTTCCTAAATAAACACACACATACGAACGCATATACGGTCAAATGGTGTAAACATCATGCTTTTGAATTGAACACATAAATTTAGCAATTAAAACAATAATTTACACCGATGGAGCATGCTTGATATGAACCTAAACAAGGGGAATATGTAACCTACTTTTTGGCAAATTATTATTTTTCTACGCGTGATTTCTCTTCTCCCTATTTTCTTTCTACCTCTCGGCCTCCTGGGTTTGGAGGTGTTGAAGCTTGTATATTTTTTCCTTTTCCATGGGGTGGCCAACAAAGGAATGGCGAATAGGGTTTTAATATTTTTTTGTGCGTGTGTGAGGCGTAATAGGGCGGCAGATCAAAAGAAGAGAAAAAGGGATGGGATTTTGTGTGTGGTGTGTTGTGTATTTATAGAGTAATGTAGGTATAGGATAGGTTTAGGTGGTAAATCCTAAATAGGTTAGAATTTTAGTTTCCTAGTGTAACTATAATTCCAATTTGATTTTGTATTAATATTTATCTTTTATTAATTAAGGAACTAATAATTGATATATACACACACACACACATTTTTTTTTAAAAACCGTGTTATGTTATTAGATAAACCCCTCACTTGTGGCGGAGGAAAACCATATTACAGCCAAATGAATCAGTAAAGAGTACAGAAGCAACTGATTATCAACATCCAGGCTATATATGATATGCCGCATTAAAACCTTGCCGAGTAAAACCACCCTTGTGGATAAAACCCCGGCGAAGGAAAAAGCGTACATATTTATATACCTGGATTGTTGATATACGCTATTGTGTAATGAATTACAAAAAGTTAACCGTGTACTACCCCAACATAATAAAAGAAGCCAAATATCAAGAGTATCTCTCAAGCGTCGTGAATGCCCATCAATGTCTTGAAAAGAAACTGCAACGTCTGTGTGTTTCCAATCCGTCCAATGATCAACAGTGCAGCCAACCAGTGTATATGCCGAATATTGGGATGAGGGCCATGTAATGAACACCTCCAGTGTGCATAGATGAAGCGCGATCCATGTGATCTCCCACGCATCATGATAAGAAAAATGTGAGTAAATCATAAGGCCGGAACAGAGAAAAACAGGAGAATTCTGAGCATAGATCAAACCTGCACTGCCGGCACAAAACAAAGTACCGGCAGAAAGACGTGTAAAAAGCCAACCCCTGCGTACAACAGGGGAAAAAGGACAACAGCATGCATTAGTCGTCTGAGAGAGATGATAGCGAGAGGAAACCTTGACACCAACAAGACGCCTCACAGGCCCAAGTGAAGTGGAAAAATGTATTGTCGCCCGATATAAATTGTGCAAGTAAAACAGCAGCGTCAGTATAGGAAAAATTCGAGAGTGAGACCAGCTATGCAAAAGAAAAGTAAACGCACCAAACCTGCCTGCACCGAATGTAGTGCAGGCAGAAAGAAGGGGATGGTGCCAATCCGTATGGAAGACTGTATGTATGTTAGGGTTGCACCCACACTCCAAATTGAACTCACAGTTCCCGCGGCAGCCATTGAGCATGGGAATATAAACAACATTAATATGTATAATCAAAAATATTATGCAGCAGCAGCATATCAGATGAGTATTATGCGTACCGGGTCTGCCCGTGACTGGTAGGACAGGGGCAGAAGATGTGAAAAAACAGCAATCCATTAGACAGTGCGCAATGCCGCCGATGTGAGATCCAGTGCCACTGAAGTCTTGACCAGGGAAGGAAGAGTATGACGGTTATACAACCCCGTTGTAGGATGTATCATTGCATGTTGTGCAAGATAATGGGCCGGCATATTGGTCTCCCGGTACGTATGAATTAGCACCAGCTGATGCTCGCTAACCAGATCGTGAAGCTGCCGAAGATGGTAACTTCCCGTTGGCTGCCGAGGTTTGCATAGACATGCTATCATTTGAGCGCAATAAGATTCTACAATGAGCGAACGGTATATCGGAAGAAAATACATCAGACCAAATAGAGTAGCCTGAATCTCTGCCTGCAAAGGCGTACTGTGAGGTAAACGAAAAGAAAGGGCCTGAATGCAACAACCATCTTGATCACGCAATAACGCTCCACCTGCAGCATATTGCTGGCCAATTGCTGCATCCACATTTAACTTGAGACGACCAGAAGGGGGAGTTTGCCATCTAATAACCCGAAGACGAGGAGTACGAATCCGAGGGAGCCAGGAGAGAGACGGTAATGGACCTGCTGCCAACTTGGATCCCTGGATTTTCATCGTCCATACGTGTATATCAAAGTGGATAGAATTACGTAACGCCGCTGTCGAGAAAATTGTAGTGTCCCCATATATTAACTGTGCATATTGATGCCAAATGTTTGATAATACAATTGCAGGAATGACTATCTTCAAGACTCCCGAGAGTGATGTAGAATTGGATCTATACCACCAGGATAATAAATATTGCCGCAAAGACAGAGATGTCGGCGGTACACCATGTAATTCAGCAGCAAAAAAGCTCCAGAGATATCGAATGCGAGAACAGTAAATGAATATATGGTCCACTGTAGCTGAATGTGATCTGCAAAAAGGACATTGTGTTGGACGCACCACCATATATTATCCTATGTAATCTTCAAAGGGCATGGCTGAATGAAAGAAGCGCCACAATAATAGCCGAACGGAGGGAGAGTGGTGCTTAAACCAAATAAATGCTGTCGAGAGTAATATTGGGCGTGACACCCGACATATATCATAGGCCGACTTAAGTGAAAACTCCCCTGAAGACGTGGCCGTCCATGATAGAAATGTTCCCAATCCAGTTGAGTGGGAAAAACAGATGGGGTGAATGCGACAGATAGATTACCAAACTGCTGAATCTGAGAGCCTGGGAGTATAGTCACCGCGCCGTCCATATTTGAGGTGCATATATCTACTCCATAATGTATCATGGCGCTGATATTGCCACCATATGCGACATTTATATGCCTGTTGCAGCTCACGAAGACTGCGAAGCCCTAATCCACCTTCTTCAACTGGAGTAGTAATAGTGTTCGATGCGACCCAATGATGCCTATCTCCCCAAAAGAATGCTGACATCTTTCTGTCAAGCATGCGAATGACCGACTTAGGCATGCCGCCTGCTGCCAAAATGTGTAGCGGGAGCGCTGCAATGACGGAGCGTAAAAGCACCAGCCATCCTGCCAAAGATAGTAGACGAGACTGCCAACCATGTAACCGGTCATCCACATGCTGCAATAATGACGAACAGTGCCTAGCCCGAGGGATGCCCTTATGAAGATAAGAACCAAGATAGCGAAAAGGCAGAGATGTTTGGCGCATGCCTAGGATGCCTTTAATATTTTGACATTGTCTTGTTGTGATATTGGATGATGGAATGAAACTGCTTTTACCAAAATTAACTTTTTGTCCCGATGCAGTTTCATATGTAGTGAGAAATGCATGGAATCGCCGAAGATTCCTCTGTGTACCTTGTAGGAAGATGAGCAAATCATCTACATAAGCCAAGTGCGAAATGGTCATAGGAATTCTGCCCAACCGAAAGGGTCGAATCCTGCCCGTGGTAACCAGATCCTTCAACCCTCGACTAAAACCTTCAGACGACAGTATAAACAGTAAAGGAGATAATGGATCCCCCTGTTTTACGCCCTTGAAAGGACGAAAGTATGGTGATGGCTGCCCATTGATTAATACTGACATCCTCGTAGCACTGAGATGATTAATAATAATCCGAATGAAAAAATCAGAAAATCCAAACTTGCGTAGAAGCAGTTGGAGATAGTCCCAGCTGACCCGATCAAAAGCCTTCATCATATCTAACTTCAGACATAACTGTGGCCCGCCTCTGTCCAACATATGCACCATTTCTTGAGCCAAAAGTACTTGAGTTGAGATATCATTACCCGCGAGAAAACCCGTTTGCTCCGGCGAAATTAATTTTGGTAATAGCTGATTCAAACGAGTGGCAATAATACGAATGCAAACTTTACTGATGAAATTTGTAAGGCAAATTGGACGGAAATCACCAAACGTCTGAGATGACTGCACTTTTGGGATGAGAGTAAGTAATGCACTGGCCATGACCGTCGGCTGGGGAACCCCAATAAAAAATTCCTGTACAGCTTTGAGCACATCCAAATGTATTATCGACCAACATGAACGATAGAAGTGACCATTAAATCCATCTAGCCCTGCCGCACTTTGCGGATCCAAACTCCATACCGCCGCTTTGACCTCTGAATCCAATGGCAACTGTATAAGCATTAAATTATCCGCATCAGTGACTATACATGGGATAAATGATAATACTTCATTATGATTGCTGGTAGGCGCTCGGGCAAATTATGTGCGTGTGTGTAACATATACAACATTTCACATATATATATATATATATAAAATGATGCCCTCTGACGAAGCGATTCATGGCGGCAGTAGCCGCCGCCGCCGCAATTCTGTTTTTCCTCAGCGTTCTTCTCTTGTTTGTCTTCTTTTCTTTATATACATATTAATCTTGTCTGCGATATCTAGCCATACAGCCGCCGTCGCAGCCACCATCATTTGTGGCTGTTGTTTCCGGGGCTTCCAATCCGGTTGTCATCTCCCCCAAAACAATCTCAAGGCATAAAGGTATTCTCATGATCACTTTTACAAATGAAGAAATAGATGCTTTAGCCATTCCATTTCATTTCTCGTTGGCAGGTACCTTTTGATTTGGACGGCCGCCACTGAAGGCAATTCGTCATTTTTTGATAAAATTGGTTTCCGTAATGACATGCGGATTACTTTGATTGTTTATACACATATTTTACTCAATTTCTGCCATGAACCCGATTACATACGGTACTTCTACCGCTGTTCATTGAGTATAGCCAGCTGTCACATGCGTGTTACGAAATGGTCAGTTGATTTTGATCCATCTGCTGATGTCCCTATCTTCCCTATATGGATCTCACTTCCTGGTCTACAAATTCACTTTCATCATAAAGCTGCATTGTTTGAAATCGTTCAGCCCATAGTTGTACCCATCAAACTCGACGTTGCTACAGCTGATGGATTGCGTCCTTCTGTTGCTCGGGTCTGTGTAGAGGCCGATATATCACAGGAGCTACCTAAGAAGATTTATCTACAGGGCAGACAAAAGGCTGCTTTGCAGCAGATCATATATGTAGATGTGCCTGCTTTATTTAATTCATGTCGCTGTTTAGGTCATGCTACTGGTAATTGCTCTGATCATACCACTTTTGTTCCAGAAAAATTATCATAGCATGCTACACGTTGGACTCCCAAGAAGAAGATTCCTACGAATTTTGACACTGAAACCTTAGCAGCTCCTATTACTTTACTCACACGCCCAGTATTAGGTGATCATAATTCTCGCCATACACCAGAGACGGCTAGTCCACTTCCACAGCCTGATCTTCAATTAACTAGTCTATAGGATGTCACCTTACTGAAGGAGGACAAAGAAGATGAATTTCTCTTCTTGCAAAAGCAACATGATGAGTCGGATTATTATCAATTTTCAGATTCGGATATCTGTCAACTTGATCGGTCAACCCTGGATTTGCAATCATGTAAGGAGTTTCTTCAAGAAATGCAGCGTGATTTAGAGCAAATAGCAAAACGTCTGGTTACTTGTCCAGTATGCTTAGATGATGGAAATCTTTTGGCATCACTTTCAGATGATTCAGTGGCCGATAAGGATGGTTTTCTACCTGTTCCTCTGCAACGCCGGTATCGCCCTCGAAAAGACATACCTCCTCACCCACCCGTCACAATGGAGGCACGTAGTGTGACTCATGGTTGCCTTCCCTCTTTAAGCTCACTCACTTCTACTGTATCCCAATGAAGGCCCTCACATGGAATATTGGTGGATTACGGACATCGTTGGCTTGATTATTTGTCATGCTACATGATCACCATGTCATTCTCTTGGCCATCATTGAACCAAAGCAGCGAGTTTCCAAGCTACAACTCTATCGTATGAGGTTATGTTTTCGCTATGCGTCATCTACTTGTGCTATAATATATTAATTTTTTTGCAGGCATCGACTTTGAGGTTGAATGATATTGAACATAGTACGCAGGCTTTATTACTCTGCTTTAGTTGGCTTCCTCTTCAGCAAAATATTGCGTGGACTGTTGTGTATGGAAAACACACTCTTAATGATCGTAAACCTTTGTGGGACACTCTTCTCGCATAGCATCAACGGGTTGTTGACCCATGGATATTCGGCAGGGATTTTAATACCTTTTTACGATTGGAGGAACATCGAGGTCGTACTTTTCCCACATTGCGTTCCCTCCTTGACTTTAATAATTGTGTGGATAGCTATCAACTGCAGGAACTCCCCTTTATAAGAACCGTATATACATGGGCACATGGGAATAAGGTTAATCATGTTCAGCGTCGCCCGGATAGAATGTTTGCCAATACTACTTTCATCGACCTTTTCACCGATTTAGTGTCTGTCATTTGCCTAGGGTGTCTTCGGACCACTCTCCTCTCTTACTTAGCTGTGATTTGACTACCAATAGGCCAACTTCGCCATTTTGGTTTTTGAATGCATGGCCACACATCTGGATTTTCTTACATATGTTGCGGCATCTGGGAAACAATACCCAACAGTGGGTGGTATGCGTGGTTTATATGTAAGCTTCATCTTCTCAAGCAGGATCTTCGTCGTTGGAATATCGATATTTACAGTAATATTTTCAATCGACCTACATTAGTTGAAAACGAATTTACAAAGATGGAGGCTGCATTCGAGAGTGAACCAAATGATGAAAATCAGACAGCTTTATATCTGGCCTAAGAAAATTAAATTCGTGCTAATTCGAAGCAGGTAGATTACTGGTCCCAGAAGGCCAGACTTCGATGGGCAATGGAGGGTGAGGCATGTGTATTTTTATGCAATCCTTAAGGATCGTCATAGACGTCAGAGACTCCGGCAAATTTCAGACTCCAGTGGCATCACATAAACGGATTCAGCTGATTTAGGCCACCTTGCCGTGGACTTCTTTCAACATTTATTTAGCAGTGAGCCAGTGGAGGATGTTGATGATTTCTTACAACATATCCCCTATCTTGTTTCGCCCGCAGACAATGATAGTTTAATTGGTATTCCAAATATAAATCCAAACAGTGCTGCGGGACTTGATGGTTACAATGGTTTCTTTTTTCGTTCTTGTTGGGAAATCTTGAAAGTTGACGTTCTTTGTGCGGTAGGAGAATTCTTCTTGGGGGGTCCTGCACATCAATCTATGCTATCATCCATTATCACTTTGTTGCCTAAGATCCCATAGCTCTAGACTTTTGCTGACTTTAGGCCTATATGTCTCTTTAATTTTATAAGCATTGTAATCACGCGTTTAGTTGCTACACGATTATCTAAGTTATTGTGTGCTCTCAATTCTCCAGAACAAATTGGATTTCTTAAGGGCCACGACATTAGTAAACATGTCATCATGGTGAATGAAATGACATATTACTTAAACAAAGATACACCGGGAGTACATGTGATGATTAAATTGGATATGGTCAAGGCATTTGATAGAGTTGATTGGAATTATCGGTAGCTTTTGCTGAAGAAATTTTGCTTTTCGGATTACATTATTCGACTTCTCCAGAACACAATGCAATTTTCAAAGCTCTCCATTTCGATTAATGGCAACTTGTTTGGTTTCTTTTCACCAACTCGCGGAGTTAAACAAGGAGATCCATTCTCTCCTTTGTTGTTTATTTTGTGCTCAGAAGGATTCAGCTGGGGTATTAAGCATCTTTTTGAAATTGGCGCTCTTAAAGGTTTTAACATGGGCCAGAAGGGGTTTCACATTTGTCTTATGCTGATGATTTCTTTTTATTTATTAATAGTTCCTCATGCAATTTTCAAACTTTTCAATCCCTTCTCCACTTCTATCAGCGCGCATCAGGCCAACAGGTTAATTATATTAAAAGCCAATTTGTGACCAGCAATTATGTAACTATGCAACGCGGAATGCTGTTGGTGAAATTTCGAGAATGCGTCCTTCATCCTTGCCCATCAAATATCTCAGCTCCTATCTATTTCGAGGAGTAAATAGGGCACGCTACTGTCAACCACTCATACAACGCTTTGATGCAAAACTGGCAGGATGGGCGAGTTATTTACTTACTGCAGGTGGTCGACTAGTATTAATACAATCAGTCTTATCTTCTTTATGGTCGCATGTCATGGCAGCAACGTGATTACCAAAGAGAGTCATTGTTGTTATTCATCGTAAAATTGCTTCTTTTGTATGGGGCTCCCGCTACCATTGGGTAGCTTGGAAATACATTTGTTCAGCTGTAGAGGAAGGAGGCGTGGGTATCAGAAATCTCTGCTTTCTACAACATTTGTATGACAGCAAATTGTGGTGGAACTTTCACAACAGAAACTCAGTTTGGGCTATTTATATGCGTAATCGGTATGGTTCTAGGCATGGCTATAATATACGTATTTATGATCCCCTTGGTTGGAAACGTATTTGTTCCATTCATTCTTTCTACGAGGCACACACTACATCCACTGATTCTATGGTCTAGCACACAGCACCTTTGGGTCTTTTTTCTCTGCGTCAAGGATACGAAGTCTCACGTCTTCCTCATCCCATATTATTATCCCATAAATACATATGGTGGAAATTTTTACCAAAATCGGCAAGTTTTTTTTTTATTTGGTGTTTATATCATGGAGCTCTACCATTAGAAGACAATTTGATACGCTTTGTCGAAATGCGTCCATCTGTCCCTTTTGTAAAGCCTCATCTACTACACTGTCTCATATCTTCCTCTAGTGCATACATATCACTCCTATTTGGCAACAGCTAGCGCTGCTTTTGAATGGGCCTTTGCCTCAGTCATCCTCCATTCGGTATATCTGATGACATGGTTATTAAATTCTTCTTCTAAATCGCTTCTGGGGGAATTTTGCATTGTAACACCATCACTTATGTGTTGGGCCATCTGGAAGGTGTTTAACAATATAATTCTCGGCGACGCAGACCTATCTCATGGCAGTATTCGTGCCTTGGTTCAACAATCTTGTTATGCATGGGCATCTACTTTATTTGGAACGAAACATGCTGATAATATTCATCACCTAATAGATAGTGGATTCTCTCCCTCAATGAAGGTGTCACGAGTTCATGTGATCAAATGGTTGCTTCCTCCTACTGGTAAGCTTAAACTTAATATAGATGCATCAGTAGGAGACATATGGCCTCTGCAAGAGCTATCTTAAGAGATTCCTCAGGAAGGATGCTTGGCACTTTATCTTATGCATTACCTTGTCTTCCACCGTTTCTGACTGAACTTCAGGCTGTCTTATATAGTATCATTTAATTTTCCATTTCTCACCATAATCTAATAGTAGAGACCGACTGTTTGGCACTTCTCCAACCCTTAAAAAATCTCTTCGGCACACATCTACGTCACTACAATCGTTTACAATATTTCCTGAGTCTTACAGGTAGTTCACTGCATCATATTCTATGTGAAGCTAACATGGTGGCCCATCATCTGGCACATCATTTTCATATGTTTCTCGCCACGACATTCTTCACCATGCCCTCTCCCCTGCCGTCAACTGTGCGAGGCTTTTTCCCCAAACTTGACTGTTACAGAGGTTCGTTTTCTCCTGTCATTAGGTTCCGGCAATTGGCGGCGGGAAACAAGCTTGAAGAAATATTGAAACCCTTTTACCAAAGAGCTTCCGAAGCCCAGGATCGGTTGGCAAGACTTGAAGCTCTCATTGCTACTAAGACAAACTCTGGGAACGAGGTAGTAATCAAGACAGTGGATGAACTGCGGTCAGAGCTAAAAGATGTTAAAGCTGAGCAAGTTGCTGAAGGAGAAAAGGTTTTGATTTCCTGATTAGTCTGCAGTTTGTGATAATTTTTGCTGAAAACTACAGCTGAAGCAGAATGTATGAGTATTTTGGTTGCTCATTTTAGGAGCAGAAAGAACTGCAGCAGCTTGCTGCTGAGAATGCCAAGCTCCAATATCGCATAGGGCATCTTGTCGAGCACTAAAAGAGACTGATTGCAATTCAACTTCTAAGTAATTCACCTCTCTACCTGTGATGTCTAGATTTGTTCAAGGAATTTCCTACTGCTAGTAAATTGCTATTGTAATGGACCAGGCTGAAATTGAAAGATGCATAATATCTGCATTTGCGACTTGGTTTGCTTGCAATTAAAAAAAGTATACAACAATTCCAATCAATTCCAATCCCTTCAAACGGTAAATGCTGGAGCTTAGTGTGGAAATTCTGCTATGGTATATATGTATGGGTTTAACTGATAAATAATAATAATGATTAATTTTTTTAAGTCAGGAAAACTAAATTTAAAAGAGTTGATATCCAGCAAGATCTATAAAACATTATCTGACCCAAATAAAAACAAAGGTCAAAATTCTACTAAGTAAATCTAGATTGTTATTTGCGTTACTAACACAAATTAAAAATACAATATGATTATAAAAAGAGGGAAATACTCGGCTGAATAAGACGTGCCACATAAATTGATGAGATAAAGCTTCGGCTCCGTCGGTGCATATCATACGCTGATTTAAGAGAAAACAAACCATTGGCTTCAAGGCACCATGTATATATAAGAACCCACATTACCTTCATCTTGCGTTGAGCAAAGTGGATGAACTTCACAAATCTACATCCATCCCAAAGTATCCGTCATACATAGGGTACAATCCGCACGACCACAATATTTGAAATGCATAAAGGCTGCCCATAATCCAATTTTATTATGATACGACCACCACAATCTGTTGGAGTAGGCCGTGTATGGTATATTTAGCAGACAAATGCCAGTCCACCTTGGTCCTTCGATAAAAACAGCCATTTCTCCCAGTCATGGCGGGAATCATTATTTTGGCCGGACCAGAAAAATATGCATATTAGTCTACGCGAAGCATCAATAATACTCTTCGGCAGAGGTGTCGCCGCAAGAACATGCAATGGAATTGCACTCAACACATGTTTTATCAAAATTAGCCTACCAGCCGGAGAGAGAATTATATTCTACCAAGCCTGGAGTTGTTTATCAATTTGACTAAATAAGTCAACGCAATATAGGAGACGATTCCTGCCACAATGTATATTAACTCCCAAGTATTTGATAGGCAAGGAGAACTCAGTCATTTGTTGCGCATGTCCCCTGCCTCGGATATGGCGAGCAGATGCACGAGTAGAAAGGATCAGATGACTTTTCTAAATGTTAACACACTGACCTAAAGCTACTTGATGTTGATTTTAAAACCGTCGAAACCTTTGTAAATTACTTTTCGCTCCATTAAGGAAGATAACAAGTCACCGATGAATGCAAGATAAGAGATGACAGGTTGTACTCAACCAACAGAAAAAATCTTCAGAGTACCATCGTAAATTACTGCATTAAGGCCTCTCATAATCGCCCCAGAAGCCAAGATAAATAATATGGAAGAGAACGGATCACCCTACTTAACGCCCCTTGTTGGTTTGAAGAAGCCACAAGGCCGGCCAATAATAAGAATAGATAAGGAAGTACCTTCCAGAAATTAAATATGAGCTAGTGAAATCTTGCAGAAAAACCCATCATATTCAGTAATTGTCGAAGAAATGTCCAGCTAACTCGATCAAATACTTTCCTCATGTCAAGTTTGATTATGACATTAGAAACCCTAATCTTTTTATCCAACATGTGTTTCATCTCATGTGCAAGCAAAACGTGTTCGGTAATGTCTCAGCCCTGCATGAAACCAGCTTGCATCCGAGAGATGACTGTATGTAAAATATAAGTCATTCTAGTGGTCAATATATGCGTGCTTACCTTAACCATAAAGTTGGATAAGCTAACAGGACGAAAATCTGAGAATGTAGATGATGATTGTGACTTTGGAATTTAAGCAATAAGGGTACTAACCCTCGCACGTGGAAGCCTGATCCCAAAGAAAAATTCCTGCACCGCTTTCAATACATCCTGACGCACGATATCCCAACAACAACAGAAAAAGAAGCCAGTATACCCGTTAGGTCTCATAGCACTGTGTGGATAAAGTGACCACACTGCTGACTTGGTCTCTTTCATCGTCGGCATAGCAGTAAGCTGGGCATTCATCTCACTGGAGACTAAATGTTGAATATAGTGAAGCACCGCTGTGGTATCATAGACTGGCTCAGCAAAAAATAATCTGGAATAGAAAGTCACAGCCTCTGTTGGAATTGATTCTTCCGTTGCACAGACCTCGCCTGCAGCTGTCTGAATGCGATTTATATACCGACGATGGTGGCAATCTTTAACAATATTATGAAAGCAAGTTGTGTTTGTATCCCCGGTTTTAAGCCATTTCAGCCATGCCTTGTGTTCCCAAAACACCAGGTCAATCTTCACTGCTCAATTACATTTCGCCTTCGCAGCATGGTAGAGGGATCGGTTTTCTGAGGTTGGCGCACGATCATAGTCAGCTTCTGTGCACGGCACCTTTAACTCAACATCAGTCAGCTTGTCAAATACATTACCAAATATACGGTGATTCCATTGTTGCAAATCAAGCTTAAGGCGATGGAGTTTATCATACATAGCGCGCATTCCTCCGATCATACGATAAGACATCCACTGCATCCAGACGAAAGGTGTGAAGCCTTCACGCTCTCTCCAGATTATTAGAAAGCGAAATGATTTAGGTCCCATATACTGCTGTCGTTCACAAAAGAGAAGTAGTGGGACATGATCCGAGGTAACACGAGATAAGTGACGTACTTTTAGATTGGTGAAGTGATCGTGGAAATCTTGAGAACATAGTAAGCGATTCAGTCGTTGTTTAACAATCCCAAGGCCACATCCACCAACCCACGTATAAGAGTTCCCCTCATAGGGTATATCAACCAGCAAGCACGGTTGGACACAATCAAATAATTCCTTGAGTGACGTCATATGTGGCATAGAAGATCTGCGATGCTCATCAATAGCCATATAGGTATTAAAATTCCCGCCGACTAGTCAGAGGGAGGTAACGTGTTGTCTATAAGCCTGAATCTCCAACCACAAACGACGTCTGTTGTAACCGTAGATTGTTAAAAAATAAATAAATAATTAATTAATTAAATTAGGTTAACAATTTAAATCTGGAATTGAAAAAAAAGAAGAAAAAGAAAAAAAAATAAGAGGATAATGAGTTAATGGGGCCAATAACTACCCCCATTAACCCATGACAACCTCAACCTGTTAACCTGATGGTCCAATGGAGTGATGCCTGTTAAGTTGCAAAGTGTTTTGATGATGAAAAGATGTTTTGAATGAGTTAGAATTATGTTTTATATTTGATGCATGATGGAAAAATACGTTATGATCAAAGATGGTTAAGATTGGAATTCAAAAAGGACATCGATCTCTCAAGGAAGGAGACATCGATCGATCGATGTCATTGACATCGATCGATCGATGTAAGATCTGAATACATCGATCTCTCCCTCCTTGGACTTCGATCGATCGATGTAGGATCTGAGGACATCGATCTCTCCCATCCTGGACATCGATCGATCGATGTAGGATCTGAGGACATCGATCTCTCCCACCCAGGACTTCGATCGATCGATGTAGGATCTGAGGACATCGATCTCTCCCTTCCAGGGACTTCGATCGATCGATGTCCTCCAGAGTTCAAATTTTTTGAACGTTAGAATAAAATCCAAGGTTGATTTTCAAGGTTTTCTCTTTCCAATCTTCTTCAAATTTCTTGTGGACTTTAACTCAACTTGTTACATGCTTCCTTGACTATTGCAAGCTTGTCTAAGATTCTCTAGGGTGGCTATCCAAGATCAAATCACTCCTTAGGGTGGCTAGAGACTATTTTGGCATTGTCTTGACATTTTTGAAGATGAAGACTTGGTGGAGAGCCTCAAAAAACGTGGTGAACTTCATCTATAAATAGAGGAGGCTTGGATGAAGCAATTACACACTTTCAACATCATCTAGCTTCATTTTACATTGTTGTATATTTCTCTCATACTTGTAAATTTGTTTAAAGCTTGTTTAGCTTTCTTTGATCTTCATTGTTTGTATATTGAGAGAAAGAGAGTCAAGCACAAAAGGAACCATAAATATTTGATCTCTAGCTTGTGCTTAGACTTGTGAGAAAGTGTGAACCTTACCATATATCTTCAACCCATTGTGAGAAGTTCTTGAGAGAACTTTTGTTGAAGTTGTGAGGAAGCAAGAAGTTGTTCTTGCTAAGAGCTGTAGTTGTTGTAGTTGCACAAGTGTGTTGTGCAAGAAGTTGCTGTTGTTGTTGCTTACACTAAAGTGTTAGTGTAAGTGTTGCTGTAGTTGTTCTTATTGTTCATAATAAGAAGAGTAGTTGTTGAAAATCCACTTTGGAAACAAAGTGGTAGTGGAGTAGAATCATTTACGATTCGAACCACTCTATATCCGGTTTACTCTTTCATTGTCTCTCATCTCCAATTCTTGCTCTGATTTTGAATATCTTCTTGAGTTGAGAAAAATAAGAAAATTCCGCAAAAGAGCCAAACACTCTATTCACCCCCCCTCTAGAGTGTATTTCGGACCTTACAATTGGTATCAGAGCCTAACCTTGATTGCTTGGCCAATCTTTGCAAGTAGCAAGGTTAAAGATCATGGCAATGACAACCTCAACCTCAACCTCAACCTCCTCATCTCCTAAGCCTACTGCACTATTTTCCGGATCAAACACTAAAGCTCCTATGTTTGATGCCCAAAACTATTCTTTGTGGAAATTTCGGATGATCAATCATTTGAAAGGCTGTGGATTTGATATATGGAGAGCTGTTGTCAAAGGAATTGAAGTTCCAATGATTACCAACTCAAAAGGAGAATCAATGTTTAAAGATGAGGATGACTACACCGACGAAGAAAAGATAAAGTTCGCCATTAATGGTAAAGCTTTTGACATTCTATCAAGTGCTCTAACTACCACTGAGCTCATTAGACTCCAAGGCCTTGAAACAGCCCACGAGGCATGGAAAAGGCTTGAAATGATACATGAAGGAACTGAGCAAGTAAGAATGGCCAAAAGACTCATGCTCATGAAGGAGTATGAAATGTTCGGAATGAAGAGCGGTGAGAAGATTGAGGAGACAATCGACCGATTCACACGAATAGTGAATCAACTCTCCATGGTTGACAAGAAAATCTCAAACGAAGACCTTGTCTCAAAACTTCTCAACTCCTTGCCAAGAGAATGGACACCCAAAGTCACCGCCATCACCGAATCAAAGAATCTCAAGACTCTTACTCTTGATGAGCTATCCGGTAATCTTCTTACTCATGAAATTCTTATTGATGAACAAAATAGGATGAATCCCATCAAGCCTACACAAACATCACACAAAGGATTGGTGGTAGAGTCCGATGATTCGGATGAGGAAGTTGCCCTTCTTGTAAGAAAATTTAGAAGAATGGCAACTAGAAACAAAGCTCAAGCAAGAAAGTTTTTCAAGAAACCATCTAAAGAAAAAGAAGCAAGTGAAAATTGCTATAGATGTGGTCGACCCGGTCACTTCATTGCCGACTGCCACGTAAAAGAGCCGCAAAAGCAAGAGAAGAAGCTCTTTCCTCAAAAGAAGAAAGCCCTCAATGCGGAGGTAACCACGTGGGATGATCTTCTTTCGGAATCGGAAGGAGAAGAAAGTGAAGATCAAGGTGTTGGACTTGTGGCAATGGTTGAAAATCCAAGAGTTCAACATACTTGTCTTATGGCAATTGAAGATGACCTTGAGGTAAATTCTAATCCTTCAAATTTGCATGATGAAATAGGAGATTTGCAAGATGACTTTGAGAAATTAAATTTGAAATATAAGCATTTAAAGAAAGAATTCAAGAAATGCATTTTAGAAAATAAGAGCTTGCATGACAAAAATATTTTGATGTTTCAAGAGCATGATATCATACTTACCATGCACAAAACCGTAGCTCTTGAAAATGAAGAAATTAGAAAAGAATGTGAGAAACTAAAATTAGACCTACAAAGACTAACAAATGGCAAAAACAACTTAGACATACTACTTGGGAATCAACGAATTGGAAATGATAAATCCGGTTTAGGATTTAACTCATCATCTTCTATTAAACCCAAGACTTTAAAGAAAAAGACAAACAATAGAAAATCACAACAAAATTTATCATCTTCTAAACCAAAGCTTGTACCCACGTGTTTTTATTGCAACAAACTAGGACATGTAAAGAAAGCATGTAGAGCTCGATTTGAGAGCACACATGTTTGAAAGCCTAAGGGTCGAAAAACTAACCCTAAAGGACCCAACCATCAAAGGGTACCAATGCATACATCTTTTGGTTTTGTAGGCTCTCAAGATAAATGGAGTAGCCAAAGAAGAAGGAACCAAATGGCTTATGGACAGCGGATGTTCAACCCACATGACCGGAGACAAGACGTTGTTCACCAAGCTCAAGCTCCAAGATGGTGGAACGGTGCATTTTGGAAATGGGAGAGCCAAAATCCTTGGACATGGAGAAATTGGTAATTCTTCCTTTACTATTAATAATGTACTATATGTAGAAGGGCTTAAGTATAATTTGATAAGTGTTAGCCAACTATGTGATGCTAATTTTCAAATTGAGTTTGTGAAAAGAAAATGTGTTGTGAAAAAGAACGATAAGATTGTTTTCGAAGCTATTCGTAAAAATGATGTTTACAAATTTAGCACACATGATTTGATATCACAAAATGTTTCTTTCCTAGTTGCCAAAAACGATTTGACTCAACTATGGCATAGACGACTTGGACACATTAGTTTCAAGAATTTCAAAGAGATTTGCAAAAATGAAAAAGTCCAAGGTCTTCCAAAATTGAATTTCGAAAATCATGGCTTATGCGACACTTGTCAAAAGGCAAAGCTTGTTAAAACAAGTTTCAAGCCCAAAAGTGAAATCTCCACCACCAAACCTCTACAATTGCTTCATATGGATTTGTATGGGGATATTGGTACAGCAAGTCTAAGTGGAAAACATTACACCTTTGTGGTGGTAGATGACTACTCTAGGTACACTTGGGTAATGTTCTTAGCTAAAAAGAATGATGCTTGTCAAGAATTTATAAAGCTTTGTAAAAGATTAGAAAATCAAAGAGAAGACACAATTAAGGAAATTAGAAGTGATAGAGGTGGTGAGTTTGATGGAGAGTTTCAAGAATTTTGTGTATCCAAAGGGTATGGACACAATTTTTCAGCTCCAAGAACTCCTCAACAAAATGGTGTTGCGGAAAGGAAAAATAGGACACTTCAAGAAATGAGTAGAGCCATGCTAAACGAATTTGAGCTACCCAAATATTTCTGGGCCGAAGCGGTAAATACCGCTTGTCATGTGATCAATAGAGTTTATTTGAGACCATTTCTCAAAAAGACTCCTTATGAGCTTTGGAAAGGTAGAATACCAAATATTGGTTATTTCAAGGTTTTTGGTTGTAAGTGTTTTATACTTAACACCAAAGACAACTTGGACAAACTCGATTTCAAAGCGGATGAAGGAATCTTTATGGGTTATGCTCAAAATAGCAAGGCATTTAGAGTATATAATAAGAGAAGTATGAAAGTCGAAGAATCAATTCATGTCAAGTTTAGTGAATTCATTGATGATAAGTCAAACAATAATAATGATGATGATGAAGATGAAATAATCGAAGTAAGTCACATAGACAAATTTGAGGATCCAAAAGGTAATATTGTCATCGACCTTAGGATTGATCCACTTGAACCTAAGATTGAAGATGAAGAAGTAGGAGGGGATACCTCAAATTTGCCGGATTCATATAAATATAGGAAAGATCACCCTAAAGAGTTGATACTAGGTGAAACTAGCCAAGGTGTAATGACAAGAAGAAAATTCAATGAAAATTGCCTTCATTTCACAAGTTGAGCCTAAAAATATAAAAGAAGCAATAAATGATGAAGATTGGGCATTAGCTATGCAAGAAGAATTAAATCAATTTGAGAGAAGTGATGTGTGGGAATTAGTTGTTAAACCTAGTGATCATCCGTAATTGGCACTAAATGGGTATTTAGAAACAAAATGGATGATAAAGGAAACATCACTAGAAACAAGGCTAGGTTAGTAGCCCAAGGCTATAGGCAAGAGGAAGGCATAGACTACGATGAGACTTTTGCCCCCGTGGCTAGGTTAGAAGCTATTAGGATGTTATTAGCATATGCATGCTATAAGGATTTCAAACTATACCAAATGGATGTGAATCCGCATTCTTAAATGGAATAATTCAAGAAGAGGTCTATGTAGCTCACCTCCAGGGTTTGAAAATCATGATTATCCAAATCATGTTTTTAGACTCAAAAAGGCACTTTATGGACTTAAACAAGCTCCTAGGGCTTGGTATGATAGATTAAGTAACTTCCTACTTGAAAACGAGTTTTCAAGAGGAAAAGTCGACACTACTCTTTTTATTAAAGAACAAGAAAACCATCAATTGCTTGTTCAAATTTATGTGGATGATATCATATTTGGTGCTACTAATGATTCTCTTTGTAAGCATTTTGCTAAATTGATGGAAGGAGGAATTTGAAATGAGCATGATGGGTGAACTCAACTACTTCTTGGTCTACAAATCAAGCAAACTCAAGATGGAGTGTACATATCTCAAACAAAGTATACGAAGGATTTGCTCAAGAAGTACAAATTCGAGGATGGAAGAAGTGTGAGTACTCCGATGAGCACAAGTACAAAGCTTGACAAAGACGAAAAAGGAAAGCCGGTTGAGGTAACAAAATATAGGGGTATGATTGGTAGTTTACTTTATTTGACTGCTAGTAGGCCGGATATTTTGCATGCTGTGTGCTTATGTGCTAGATTTCAAAGTATGCCTAAGGAATCGCATTAGTTGCCATCAAACGTATCTTTAGGTATTTGAAAGGTACTTTGAACTTTGGATTGTTTATCCCAAAAATGGATGTTTTGATTTAAGAGGATATAGTGACTCCGACTATGCCGGAAAACCTGGTGATAGGAAAAGCACCTCCGGGGACATGTCAATTCCTTGGAGATTGCTTAGTTTCTTGGTTTTCCAAGAACAAAATAGTGTGTCACTTTCAACGGCGGAATCCGAATATATATCGGCCGCTTCATGTTGTGCACAACTACTTTGGATGACAAACACATTGAATGATTACAATGTTAAGTTTGATAAAGTTCCAATCTTATGTGACAATACCTCAGCCATAAGTATAGCACAAAACCCGGTTCATCATAGTAGAACAAAACATATTGAAGTAAGGCATCACTTCATAAGAGATTGCATCCAAAAAGGATTGGTATGCATTGAATTCGTTCCAACAAATGACCAACTAGCGGACATCTTTACCAAATCCCTTCCCACTGAGACGTTCGAATCAATTAGAACAAGATTAGGGATGATAAACCAAGAATAGAAAGGTAAAAATGTCAAAAGTACAGATTACTGCATACATTGATCAATATATTTGTCTGCTGTAAAAACAGACATCGATCGATCTATGTCTAGGACATCGATCGATCGAAGTCTCAGACATCGATCGATCGATGTCTGCGCGGACAGGTCATTAAAATCAACATTTTTCTCTTTCCCCTTCACTTTTCCTCTTCTTCCAACCGAAATCCCTAAGATTTCCTCTGCAAAAACCGACGAACTTGTTCTAAAAACACCAAAATTTCTCTGCCAAATTCAAAGTTCTCGCGGAAAACTCTACAAATACAATCGTATTCCTCAAAGCCATCTTCAAATCTGATTTTTTACTCAAATGGCTTCAAAATCTTCCAAGAGCAAGAACTTCACAAGAGGGTGAAAGTGAGGCACCCCACTCTACGCCTCAAGTTCCAACAGGGTCTAGATCCTTGAGAAAAAAGCTACTGCCTCTCAGAACACTGAATTGCAGAAGGCACGGGAAAAGCTCACTATCAACAATTTTCCATGGCTAAAATCTTCAGATTACAAGGATGCTTTGAAAGAGCCAGCAGGAACAGGTAAATTCGGATATATCACTGTCAAAGCTCAAAATTTATTTCACGAATGGGAACGAAAGAAACGATCCACCATTCCCCTTAAACTGCTCAAAATTGAAGACATTTTGAGAAATGAAGAGTTAAAACCAATCATTGATTGGTTTTATCATCAAAGTGGATACACCTTTGGGACGTTGATCAAATGACAGATATGTCTACCAGATATACTAGGATGTTTTATGCTAATATGTGGGTAGAATATAAACATGGTGTGCCTGATGCCTTACATACATTGATTGATGGACAGTTGTTGTTGTTTTAGTTCTAAAACTATAAATGATTTGCTTGACTTTCCTGCTGAGGGTTGGGAAGATTTTGATCCATGGAAGTGGGATTCCTCCAAATACCAAATTTCTGAAAATGAGGTCAAATACTTTCTTGGATTTCACCCCCCAAAAATACAAATGACATGCCTTTGGTGTATAGAGTTCTACTTGCCATTGTCACTTTCTGTATTAATGGAAAATCGGCTAAACTTCCAAGCAACTTGGATTTTTATATAGCTTATCGAATTGCAAATAAGGAAGCTATGAATCTCGGTGAGATTATATTTGCAAATATGCTGGAAGCCGTAACAAAGCAATCCAAGGCTCTTCCCTATAGCAATCTCATCTATAGATTGCTCAAAAAGGCAAATGTATTGTTGGATGACGACTATACTAAACAGATTACCAATAAGGATTATTACACCAAAGCCAACATCCAACAAATACATAAGTCTAGGAAGGAAGCTCAAAACGGGGTGGATTACAAGAACAGGATGACGAAGAACCTGAAGATCCTATCCCTCCACCATCCCCTACCGAACCTCAAATGGAACCATCGTCTCATCCATCACCACAGAAAACCCCTGAACACACCACCACTTCCAGAAGGAAAAGGAAAGCTCCGGTGACGGAAGGAAGTGGGTCTGATGAAGAGTTTGATGTTAGAGCAGAGATTAATGAAATACAATTCACCCTTGGTCAATGGGGAGAAGATTTGACCACAGAAGCCGCTCGTATTGATGACCTACAAAAGGAGTATCAGAACTTTCAGGAACGAATAACCTCCATAGAAACAAAGGTCAACACTGAAGTTGCAGAACTGAGGACGGAATTAGTCATGCAGAAGACGAAGTATCAAAAATTGAAAGAAAAGCTCAAAACGGCTCTCTCTGGATTGTGTTTTTCCTCTGATGAGGAATAGCTCTCTCTTTCCTAGTGGTTTACGTATTTTGAAAAGTTTGAGTTTACGTTTGTATCTCAAAACTTGATATTTCTTGATGGTATTTACATTCTCGTTTGATATCTCTTTTTGTTGATTTCAAAAAGGGGGAGAAGAATGTTGGTATGTTATAGTTTTTAGCATGATGGCATAATATAAGGTATGATTTGTGGCATGCTAGTTAATCATGGCTATGGCATAATATGAGAGATTTTTTTGAATACTAGTTGATCATGGTTTGCTATTGTTTTGGCATGTATAGTTTTGGCAAGATTTTGGCATATGAGTTAATGATATATTGGGCATGCTAGTTGAAATTTTTTTTTTGGTTGGATATTGTTGGCAAGCATGATTGGGCATCAACACGTGTATAGCATGTTCTTGCAAAAATGGTTGAAAATTTTGATAAGGTTTGGTTAAGCATGGCTAGACTTATTTGGTTATTAACACTTAGCTTAGCTTGATAAGATGAATTTGGTTTGACATGACATGAAGTTCTTTGATATCTTTACATATGAAACATGATGCATAAGTTGAGGGGGAGCGTGAACTAAGGGGGAGCTGTAAAATATCAAGCTTAGTTGAAAAAGAATCATGTAAAAACATCTTTTGAATTGTTGTTTTGAAATCATCAAAAAGGGGGAGATTGTTAAGTTGCAAAGTGTTTTGATGATGAAAAGATGTTTTGAATGAGTTAGAATTATGTTTTAATTTGATGCATGATGGAAAATGATGATAAATATTAGATGGTTAAGATTGGAATTCAAAAAGGACATCGATCTCTCAAGGAAGGAGACATCGATCGATCGATGTCATTGACATCGATCGATCGATTAAGATCTGAATACATCGATCTCTCCCTCCTTGGACTTCGATCGATCGATGTAGGATCTGAGGACATCGATCTCTCCCATCCTGGACATCGATCGATCGATGTAGGATCTGAGGACATCGATCTCTCCCACCCAGGACTTCGATCGATCGATGTAGGATCTGAGGACATCGATCTCTCCCTTCCAGGGACTTCGATCGATCGATGTCCTCCAGAGTTCAAATTTTTTGAACGTTAGAATAAAATCCAAGGTTGATTTTCAAGGTTTTCTCTTTCCAATCTTCTTCAAATTTCTTGTGGACTTTAACTCAACTTGTTACATGCTTCCTTGACTATTGCAAGCTGTCTAAGATTCTCTAGGGTGGCTATCCAAGATCAAATCACTCCTTAGGGTGGCTAGAGACTATTTTGGCATTGTCTTGACATTTTTGAAGATGAAGACTTGGTGGAGAGCCTCAAAAACGTGGTGAACTTCATCTATAAATAGAGGAGGCTTGGATGAAGCAATTACACACTTTCAACATCATCTAG
The DNA here is from genome assembly GCA_036186865.1 of Eustoma russellianum. Classification (NCBI taxonomy): domain Eukaryota; kingdom Viridiplantae; phylum Streptophyta; class Magnoliopsida; order Gentianales; family Gentianaceae; genus Eustoma; species Eustoma russellianum. Next base: position 16,624,221 of record AP025066.1, on the reverse strand, counting down.
CTTCATTTTACATTGTTGTATATTTCTCTCATACTTGTAAATTTGTTTAAAGCTTGTTTAGCTTTCTTTGATCTTCATTGTTTGTATATTGAGAGAAAGAGAGTCAAGCACAAGAGGAACCATAAATATTTGATCTCTAGCTTGTGCTTAGACTTGTGAGAAAGTGTGAACCTTACCATATATCTTCAACCCATTGTGAGAAGTTCTTGAGAGAACTTTTGTTGAAGTTGTGAGGAAGCAAGAAGTTGTTCTTGCTAAGAGCTGTAGTTGTTGTAGTTGCACAAGTGTGTTGTGCAAGAAGTTGCTGTTGTTGTTGCTTACAGTAAAGTGTTAGTGTAAGTGTTGCTGTAATTGTTCTTACTGTTCATAATAAGAAGAGTAGTTGTTGAAAATCCACTTTGGAAACAAAGTGGTAGTGGAGTAGAATCATTTACGATTCGAACCACTCTATATCCGGTGTACTCTTTCATTGTCTCTCATCTCCAATTCTTGCTCTGATTTTGAATATCTTCTTGAGTTGAGAAAAACAAGAAAATTCCGCAAAAGAGCCAAACACTCTATTCACCCCCCCCCCCTCTAGAGTGTATTCGGACCTTACAATGCCAAGTAAGCAAAATGTTGTCACCATGATGTCTCACACTCTCTCAAGCAATTAAAAGGAAAGTTTCAAGAGGGAGAAGAGGTATAGTGGACGGCTGGAATGTCATAAAAGGGAAGAGAAGAACAAACAAAACAAGGCCAAGAATCATATTGAAAGTGATCAAAGTGCAAAAGCTTTCTTCTCCTACACTTTCTTTCTTTCTTCTCTTGTAAAAGCCTATTGTACTTTACTTCTTTCATCCTTGAATAGGCTTCATAGAAACCACCATTCATCATTGTACAAGATTGATCAAGGTGTGATCAATCTTCATTCTAGCGAGGTGGTGGTGTTCGTGCAAATTGTACTCACAATACAAGGTTTGTAAAGGGTTGGAGTTAAGGTGTAACTCTATCAACCCTGCGGTAAGGTGTACTGCGTGTGTGAAATTAGTGTGAACCAAGGAAGGTGTTCCTTGAAGACTGGAGTAGGTTGTTTATAACCGAACCAGTATAAAATTCTTGGTGCAATTTACTTTCTGCATTTACGTTTCAGTTTCTGCGCTGTTTACTCATATTTTCACGTTCGCAAAATAGTAAACGTTTTCTAAAAATTATAAAATTTCCAGAAACATACATAAACGTTCTAGGGTTAATTTGGCACAAGTTTCAACCCTTTTGGACAAGTATAAGTCATCCAAACATCAAAAGTTCTGAGACTAGTGCAGTCTGATTTTCAGACTTGCAAAGGTTGAGACTTTGGGTGTATTTGACCTACTTCCCAAAAGAATTTTCAAAAACTGTTTCAACCCATTTAATATAGTGTGTGAAGAGTTATTGGTCAAATTTTCAGATCATTTGGACATTCACACAAATAGGAATTAATTTTTCAAAACCATCTACCGTTTCTGGCAGATTTGCACAATCTGAGTGCCAACGGTTTTTGAAGGGGTTAAAGGTTGAATTTTGATTTGAAATTTTTAGGGGACCCTCACAACATCTGAGGCTAAGTTCTCTCAAAATTTCATAATTTTTGGAGACCTCTAACCTAGTTTTAAAACGTTTTAAAACTGGTCCTGAAAACAGAATCTGTTTTCAGAACTTGAATTGGTTAGGTTTAAAGAAATTTTAAAAACCATATTTTCCGCACCACCTATTCAACCCCCCCCCTTCTAGTGGTGCCTTGCAGATCCTTCAAGTGGTATCAGAGCGGAATACTCACGACAAGGAATCCAACGATTCAGTGAGATGGCATCCACAAATCTCAAAACCGAACAAGAAGGTATGTCAAGCCAAAGGCCTCCACTCTTTGACGGTGAGTCTTTTATTCAATGGAAACTTAGGATGAAATTATTTCTTATGGCTATAGACATAGACCTTTGGTCAATAATTGAAGATGGTCCATATGTCCCGTCTAAATTGTCCATTGTAGATGGAGTCACACTAGAAGTAATTAAAACGAGACAAGACTATACTAGTGAAGACAAAAAGAAACTGAGTATGAATGCTAAGGCCATGCAATTACTCTTAAATGGCTTAAGTAAGAGTGAGTCTAGTTATGTGTCCAATTGTTCGAGTGCACAAGAAATGTGGAGAATCTTAGAAATGAAACACGAAGGCACGAGTCAAGTCAAAGAGTCTAAAATTAATATGCTTATGTCTACTCTTGAGTCTTTCAAGTTGTTGCCTAATGAGTCAATTGTTGATATGGATCTTCGTTTGACTAACATCTACTCTCTTGAGTCTCTTGGTAAGGCCTTTACAACGCAGGAAAAAGTACAGAAAGTCCTACGGAGCCTCCCTTCAGAATGGGATCCTAAAGTGACTGCCATAGAAGAAAGCAAGGAGACTAAGTCAATAAAAATGGAAGAACTCATTGGTTCACTAAAAGTGTATGAAAACAAACTCATTATTCGGAAATCGGAATCAACCAAACAAGGTAAGACAATTGCTTTTAAATCAAATGAATACGTCTCCCCTCCCTCCGATCATAGATAGTGATTCCGAATCGGATAATGATGACTTAATTCTATTGGCAAAAGGACTAAGAAGATTCATGAGAAAATCATTTAGAAATAAAAACAAGGGCACTACATCTAAGAGAAATAAAAACAAGTCAAATGATAAGGACATTAAATGTTATGAATGCGGCAAACTCGGACACTTATCATATGACTGCCCAAACAAAGAAAAGCAAACTAATAAGTACCCTGACAAGGAGCGGAACAAAAATAGACCCGTCTCAGATCCTAAACAAAGGAAACGTGCACTAAAGGCCTCCACATGGAGTGACTCATCAGACTCTGAAACTGAGACCGAAGAGGAGACCGCTCAAGTTTGCTTCGCTTCAAAGGCGTCTAATGAGGTATCATCTGACTCTGACTCTGACTCTGAACCTTCTTACGATGATTTATTTAGTCAATATCTTGAGTTACATAAATTTACTAAGACTCTCGCAAAAGAAAAGAAACGTTTAATTGAAGACAAGAAACTGTTAGAATCTTCTAACGAGAATCTTGTCGCTCAATTAAGCGATTCAAAGAAAGAGTCTTCATGTGCCATCACTGCATTAAAAACCGAGATCTCATCATTAACTTCTCAAAATAATGAAATGAAATCCGAGATTTCAAATTTGAAATCAAGGAATACAGATTTAGAGAAATGATGAAACAATTCGATACAGGGTCAAACATGCTGCATCGCATCATATTATCGCAAAAGCATGACAGTGACAAAACTGGATTGGGGTACGTTGATACTAACGAAGTATCAACCAAACCAACCAAGTTTGTTGTGTCTAAAAAGGTAGACACCCCTAAGCATCAAGTGGCGTCTAAGATGACGCAAAAGCACCCCCTTCCACACGCCCCACTCCCTCATATCATGTGAAATATAATGTTGTACCATATAGATATGAGAAGAAGAGATCAATGCATACACGGAATACATATCATCCACGCACCACGCACACCACACAAGGACATATCACAAACGTCCTTCATACATGAGTATAGGGGAGTCCTTGGGCAAAGACCCAAAGTACATGCACCACATGTATACTATGTCGCACCTTCATCTACTTTCTTGCCATTTGATAGACCGAGAAGGATCACCCAAGTATGGGTACCGAAAGGTACCTTTACTAAAAGGTGATTAACTAACTCGAAAGGACCCAAAATTAAAAGGGTACCTAAATCACCTTTTTACATTGCAGGGAGACCACTCATCAAAAGACATATCAATAAAGTGGTTCCTTGACAGTGGTTGCTCGAGGCACATGACAGGTGACCCGAGCCTCTTCTCCAAATTAAAGAAGGTCACAAAAGGCGGATCCGTGACCTTTGGAGACAACAATGAAGGCAAGATCATTGGTAAAGGTACGATTGGAAACCCGGATACACTTCAAATCTCCAACGTGTTTTTGGTAAGCAACTTATCTTACAATCTTCTTAGTATTTCGCAATTTGTTGACAATGGTTTCAATGTGTGTTTTACTCACCCTTACTGTAATATAATAAATAAAATGGAGAAACTGTTTTAAAAAAAACGTGAAGGAATATATTCACACTATCTATGGATGATGTAGTAGATGCCAAAGTTAAATGTTTTATGTCAAATGAACCCAATGTGAATTTGTGGCATAGACGTTTAGGACACATAGGTATTTCTACACTAGAAAAATTGCAACAAAGAACCTAGTACGGGGATTGCCTAAGCTTGATTTAGACAACTTTCAGTTGTGTGAATCTTGCATAAAAGGCAAACAAACACGTGAGTCACTTAAGCCTAAAAATGAGATAAGCACGACTAGAATACTAGAACTATTGCATATCGATTTGTTTGGTCCTAGTCGTACTACAAGCCTTGGTGGGCGTCACTATGCATGTGTAATTGTTGATGACTTTTCTCGTTATACTTGGACTTTATTTCTTGCACATAAGGATGATAGCGCCGTAGAAATCGCTAAATTAATTAAACAACTTGAAAATCAATACGGCGTAAATGTGAAAAGAATAAGAAGCGATAGAGGCGGTGAGTTTAAAAATAAAGAGATGATTTCATTCTGTGAAGAAAAAGGAATTAAACATGAGTTTTCGCCACCTAGAACTCCACAATTAAATGGAGTAGTAGAAAGAAAGAATCGCACACTACAAGAAATCGCTAGAACTATGCTTTGCGAAAATAAATTACCTAGATTTCTGTGGGCGGAAGCCGTAAATTGTGCATGCTATATTGTAAATCGCCTATCTATAAGAAAGAAAATAAACAAGACGCCTTACGAAATTTTGAATGATCGCATGCCTAAGATAGATTATTTTCGTGTGTTTGGATGCAAATGTTTTGTCTTGAATACAAAATAACTTAGATAAATTTGAATCCAAATCGATTGAGTGCATTTTTATTGGGTATTCCATAAATTCAAAAGCATATAGATGTTATGATCCTCTCACTAGACAAATCATAGAATCTATTCATGTTAAATTCAATGAATTTGGAGAGGTTGATAAAGAAAAGGAATATGATGACTTTGATTTGAAACCCGTTTTGGATGAAGAAAATTCTTTTGATATGCATGAGATGAATGAAACACTAGAAATGCATGATCATATAGAAATGCATGATAACTTAGAAAATAATCAACCAAGATGGCATAGAGATCACCCACATGATCTCATCATAGGCGACATCACTCACGGTGTGCGACCACGTAGAAGAATCACTTCGGATGAAATAAATGAATTTCATGCTATGATTTCTGAAATTGAGCCTAAAATGTGCATGATGCTTTGAGTGATTCATCTTGGATTGATGCTATGCATGACGAACTTAATCAATTCGTTAGAAATGATGTATGGGATTTAGTGCCACGACCACAAGATAAGACAATAATAGGCACAAAGTGGGTATTTAGGAACAAAATGAATGAAGAAGGAAAGGTCGTTAGAAATAAAGCAAGACTCGTAGCTCAAGGATATAATCAAGAAGAAGGAATAGACTACGATGAAACATTTGCACCCGTAGCACGTTTAGAAGCCATACGACTCTTACTTGCTATTGCTTGCATGAAAGATTTTAAATTGTATCAAATGGACGTCAAAAGTGCTTTTCTAAATGGATTTATACAAGAAGAAGTATACGTGAAGCAACCACCCGGTTTTGAAGATTTGAAACATCCTGATCACGTGTACAAATAAAGAAGGCACTATATGGACTAAAGCAAGCGCCTAGAGCATGGTATGATCGTTTTGCTACTTTTCTTTTAGAAAATAATTTTAAACGTGGTACTATAGATAGTACACTATTTTTGAAACAAGAAAAATCAGATTTACTTATTATTCAAATTTACGTAGATGACATTATTTTTGGTTCTACCTCACATAGACTCGTTAAGGATTTTGAAAATTGTATGAAAGCTGAATTTGAAATGTCTATGGTTGGTGAACTTAATTATTTTCTTGGCTTGCAGATTAAGCAAACGAGTAAAGGAATTCATATAAGCCAAGCTAAGTACGTAAACGACATGATCAAGAAGTTCAATTTTGAAAATTTGAAACCATCCCCCACGCCTATGAGTGTCACTACTAAATTAGACAAAGATGAACATGGTAAAGATTGATAATGGATTATATCGATCTATGATAGGTTCTTTACTATATTTAACTGCTAGTAGGCCTGACATCATGTTTAGCGTATGCATGTGTGCTCGTTTTCAAAGTCAACCTAAGGTGTCACACTTAAATGCGGTAAAAAGAATATTCCGCTATATTAAGCACACGCCCACCTTAGGTATTTGGTACGATAAGGATTCTACATTCGACTTACATGCTTACACTGATGCAGATTATGGTGGCTGCAAAATAGATAGAAAAAGCACGAGCGGAACTTGCCAATTTATAGGAAATTCCCTTATTTCATGGTTTTCCAAAAAGCAAGCAAGTGTTGCTTTGTCCACTACTGAGGCTGAGTATATGGCTCTTAGCCTTTGTTGCACACAGTTGTTGTGGATAAACAACAACTTTCGGACTTTGGAATTACCGTAGATAAAATTCCTATATATTGTGATAGTATGAGTGCAATAAATTTGTCTAAGAACCCCGTATTACACTCTAAGGCTAAGCATATAGAAGTTCGCTATCATTTTCTTCGTGATCACGTTAACAATGGTAATATTGTCATAGATCACGTACGCACAGAATCACAAGTAGCGGATATATTTACAAAGGCCTTAAATCAAGCCACATTTGAATCTCTCCGTTCTAAATTAGGCATGCTTCCTGTTGATGTGATTTAATGCGATATCATTTGATTTACTTTCCTTTTTGACAGGAATCTTTTGATTAACTTTCCAAAATAAAGGGGAGAGAGAAGCATGATTTGAGAGGGGAGAGAGATCACTGATTGATCCTAATTGCATGAATCAAGGGGGAGCCGGATTTGAAATTCGAAATTCAAATTTCAAATCTGTGCATAATTCAAGGGGAGAGATAACACTTAAATCATGTACACTAGTTATTTTGAAAATCATCAAAAGGGGGAGATTGTAGAAATGAGGGTTTGAGTGATTTCAAAATAAAGAAATTTGAATTATATATTATATATTAACGTTATATATATATATACACAAGTGTACATGTATGCATGATAACTTGCCTTATTTAGCTTATATATTATGTTGCCGACTAACGAGCCATGAAGCTTTAAAGCTTACATCATATGGCGAACATTTGTTGAGTTTATACTATTTTCAGGTGCCACAATTAATGAACTAAAGTAGTTCATTAAGTGAAGTACTTAGTTTAATAAACTAAGTAGTTCATTAAAGGAAGATGCATTTGGAAAAGACATGAAGGCAACATGGCTATGGAAGGAAAGTTCTCTCCTCCTCCCCACATCAATTCACACGCCATTTTATATATAACTATATTTTCAGATTTTTTTAAAAGGCACATACACATGTTTCCAACGTACTATCGACACGTTATATATCTTACGAACGTACGTTTACGTCACACCACTATACTTAACTCATATTTATGAGTATTCAGATCTTATATCATATGATATAAGATATGGTGATGACAAATTAAATACGACACGATAAAAGGTTCTAAACCGAAATTTGTCGTATCGGGCGATACCGAAACTTCGCCAACGTGTCACGTACTTGCCATAAATAAATGGCCAGCCCATATACATCAAAATTTATTAAAATTTCGTGCCATACACTGTATATTGAGACAAAATACTTTCCATGTTGGCACACACAAATCATCCCACATTTAGGCCAAAATGTGAAGATTCCAATTTTATTTTTGTCACATGTTTATGGTACCACTTTAAATCAGCCAAGTGCTGAAATTAAAGTATATATTATATATTATGTATAACATAATATATAGCATGTGCAAAAGTTGGAATTTAAATTAGAGAAAAATCGGGTAATCGATAAATATCGAAAATTCGGTTTTCTACGCACTTGACATGGAACGTTTTTCTTGAACATGATGTGGCACGTATCTAGACACTTTTTACATATAATATACATCTTAAAGTGTTCTAGAAAATTAAATTAAGGGCTGATTGGAATATTACATGTGTGTTATTAAATGTGCACTATTTTTCAAAGTTAGCAAAAATAAATTTCAGCACATGTATACACTTCTCAACGCCACCTACAGCTGATGGAGCACATGTGGAGCCTTGTTGGCATGTTGATTGGTCAAGAATCAATCATACAATGTTGATGAATCAAAGAGAGAAGCTACAAAAGGTAAGTTTTCAACATACACCTCTCTTATGTCACATGCTGAAAATTTCAGCATGTCACACTATGTGGATTTCTTCATATTAAGGAAGATATTTTGCAATTTTTCATTAAGGAATAAATCAAAGAGTTATGGAAATGATTTGAATTGTATTAAGTGTGATATTCTTTATATCACACATGCTGAAATTTTTCAGCATGTGTGAAATGGTGTGGCCGAATTTCATCCCTTTTGGTGTCCAAATTCATTCTCAATCTTGTAGCAAGACTTGCCTTAAATATGGTTGTATTTTTATGGAAGAAATTCAAAGAAAAATGGAAGAAATATTATTTATCTCATGGTAAATGCTGAAAATTTCAGCATTAACTATTGATATGGCCGATTTTTGAGATGGAAGAAGAGATTTTTGTGTCTCAAACTTTATGACATATTGTGACTATTTTGGCATGATTTGATAATTGATTATTTGGCATGTTTTAGTGTTTTTTTCAGAATATCCATGTCATCAAATGATGACAACAATGAGCCAATCAAAAGGTGCCAAGTAAGCAATGACTAAATGATGGTCCAAGTGATGCCAAGTAAGCAAATGTTGTCACCATGATGTCTCACACTCTCTCAAGCAATTAAAAGGAAAGTTTCAAGAGGGGAGAAGAGGGTGGACGGCTGGAATGATAAAAGGAAGAGAAAAAAACAAAACAAACCAAGAATCATATTCAAAAGTGATCAAAGTGCAAAAGCTTTCTTCTCCTACACTTTCTTTCTTTCTTCTTCTTGTAAAAAGCCTATTGTACTTTACTTCTTTCATCCTTGAATAGGCTTCATAGAAACCACCATTCATTCATCATTGTACAAGATTGATCAAGGTGTGATCAATCTTCATTCTAGCGAGGTGGTGGTGTTCGTGCAAATTGTACTCACAATACAAGGTTTGTAAAGGGTTGGAGTTAAGGTGTAACTCTATCAACCCTGCGGTAAGGTGTACTGCGTGTGTGAAATTAGTGTGAACCAAGGAAGGTGTTCCTTGAAGACTGGAGTAGGTTGTTTATAACCGAACCAGTATAAAATTCTTGGTGCAATTTTTACTTTCTGCATTTACGTTTCAGTTTCTGCGCTGTTTACTCATATTTTCACGTTCGCAAAAATAGTAACGTTTTCTAAAAATTATAAAAATTTCCAGAAACATACATAAACGTTCTAGGGTTAATTTGGCACAAGTTTCAACCCTTTTGGACAAGTATAAGTCATCCAAACATCAAAAGTTCTGAGACTAGTGCAGTCTGATTTTCAGACTTGCAAAGGTTGAGACTTTGGGTGTATTTGACCTACTTCCCAAAAGAATTTTCAAAAACTGTTTCAACCCATTTAAATAGTGTGTGAAGAGTTATTGGTCAAATTTTCAGATCATTTGGACATTCACACAAATAGGAATTAATTTTTCAAAACCATCTACCGTTTCTGGCAGATTTGCACAATCTGAGTGCCAACGGTTTTTGAAGGGGTTAAAGGTTGAATTTTGATTTGAAATTTTTAGGGGACCCTCACAACATCTGAGGCTAAGTTCTCTCAAAATTTCATAATTTTTGGAGACCTCTAACCTAGTTTTTAAAACGTTTTAAAACTGGTCCTGAAAACAGAATCTGTTTTCAGAACTTGAATTGGTTAGGTTTAAAGAAATTTTAAAAACCATATTTTCCGCACCACCTATTCAACCCCCCCCCTTCTAGTGGTGCCTTGCAGATCCTACACTAACGAGCCATGAAGCATTAAAGCTTACATCATATGGCGAACATTTGTTGTGTTTATACTATTTTCAGGTGCCACCATTAATGAACTAAATTAGTTCATTAAGTGAAGTACTTAGTTTAATAAACTAAGTAGTTCATTAAAGGAAGATTAATTTGGAAAAGGCACAAAGGCAACAAGGCCAAGGAAGGAAAGTCTTCTCCTCCTCCCCACATTTAATTCACACGCCATATATATATATACACTATATTATTTTCAGATTTTTTAAATAAAGGCACATACACATGTATTCCAACGTACTACCGACACGTTATATATTTTACGTACGTACGTTAACGTCACACCACACTATACTTAACTCATAGGCATGTGAGCTTTTACTTTTCAAATCAAAAATTCAGCTCCAAAGTCTAGTAAGTAGCCGTTGGCTACTGTCCATTTTCCAAAAAATCTTTTTGATTTTTCTTAATAAAATAAGAAAAGATAATACCACCAAATTATCCCCAACTTCAAGCCCATAATAGGAAATGTGATGTCTTCATTTGACTTCAAAAATCTGCTGAAAATACACCAAGAAAGGCCATAGTCGTTGGGCACTTTTTGAATTTTCCAAGTTGGCAATTTTGCCAACTAACTCCTTTTTGGTTGGTCCACTTGTCTCCAACTCACAAAATGAATACACCATCATATACAACTGAGTATACACGTTTTCCCGCATATATATATGTGTAGCAACTCAGATTTTTAAAGAAGAAATAAATAGATAACGATTGACAAGATTATGTCAACGTGTAACACAAAGAAATTCTTCAATATTTCTTCTTATATGTCAAGAACATTTTCACACCTTTGACACCTTTAATATCTCTGAATAATGATGATAAATATCCTCTTATAACATATATAAGAGGGTCTTCAAGAAAAAATAGAATGTGACATCTCAAATCGTCACATATCCAGCTATAGTCAATAATATCATCGGTTGAGAGAATAAGATATAAGATCACCATATTATCTTCAAAATAATAATAAAATAGCTCCAGAATGAAGATAATAATATGCTCAAGAGATTCTTTGAGTGAAAATATCAAAAATACCCTTGGGGGTGAAATGACCAAAATACCCCTGGTGTGAGAAAACTCCAGAAATGACCCGGATGGTCATAAATACTCATGATATCACCATTTATGAGTATATTCAGGTCTTATATCATATGATATAAGATATGGTGATGACAAATTAGATACGACATGATAAAAGGTTCTAAACAGAAATTTGTCGTATCGGGCGAATACCGAAACTTCGCCAACGTGTCACGTACTTGCCATAAATAAATGGCCAGCCTATATACATCAAAAATTGATGATAATTTCGTGATATACATGATTATTCAGCCAAAAATACTTTCCATGTTGGCACACACAATTACTCCACATTTAGGCCAAAATGTGAAGATTCCAATTTTAATTTTGTCACATGTTAATGGTACCACTTTAAACCAGCCAAGTGCTGAGATTTAAAGTATATTATATATATTATGTATAACATAATATATATACATGTGCAAAAGTTGGAATTTAAATTAGAGAAAAATCGGGTAATCGATAAATATCGAAAATTCGGTTTTCTACGCACATAACATGGAACGTTTTTCTTGTACATCATGTGACACGTATCTAGACACTTTTTATATATGATATACATCTTAAAGTGTTCTAGAAAATTAAATTAAGGGCTGATTGGAATATTACATGTGTGTATTATTAAGTGTGCACTATTTTACAAGTTCACAAAAATAAATTTCAGCACATGTATATACATCTTCAACGTTACATACAGCTGAGATGGAGCACATGTGGAGCCTTGTTGGCATATTGATTGGTCAAGGATCAATCATACAATTGAGATGATCAGAAGGCAAAAGGTAAGTATTCAACATATATCTCTCTTATGTCACATGCTGAAAATTTCAGCACACTATACATTATCATGGCCGAACTTTTAAGATTAAAATACATATATTGTGTGTCTTGAATTGTGAGGATTAATTGAAGATGTTATGGAAATGATTTGAATATTATGTAAGGTAATTAAGTGTGATATTCTACATATCACACATGCTGAAATTTTTCAGCATATGTGAAGTGATGGTGGCCGAATGTTAACCTATTTTGTGTCCAAATTCATTTCTCAATTGTTAGCAAGACTTACCATGTATTGTTGATTCATTTTTATGGTGAAAAATCAAAGAATAATGGGTTTTATTTTGAAGGAAATGGAAAATTGCACATGCTGAAAAATTCAGCATGGCAAGGAGGGTCTTGGCCGATTTTTAGGCATGAAAGGGGAAGAATTTTTGGTCTTACAATTTATGATGAAATATTTGACTTATGGTATGATTTTATGATTGATATTGGCACATGTTTAAAGTGTTAATCTCAGATTTTTTCCATGTCATCATGTTGACAACATTGAGCCAATAAGGAGGTGTCAAGTAAGCGAAGACTAAATGATGATCCAATAGGAAGATGCCAAGCAAGCAAGGCATTGTCACAATGATGTCTTACACTCTCTCAATCACTTAAAAGGAAATTTTCAAGGGAAGAGAGGCTCAAGGGGGACGGCTGCCACAAATTAAAAGAGAAGTAGAGCAAACAAAAACAAGAATAAGCATTGCATTCTAAAGAGATCAAATAGCCAAGCTCTTCTTCTCCTACATCTTCTTTCTTTCTCTTTTCTTGTAAAGCCTATTGTATTCATATTCTTTCAATCTTGAATAGGCTTGAGATAAACCACCATTCATACATCTTTGTAAAAGATTGATCAAGGTGTGATCAATCTTCATTCTAGCGAGTGGTGGTGTTCGTGTGAATTGTACTCGACATACAAGGTTTGTAAAGGGTTGGAGTTAGGTGTAACTCTATCAACCCTGCGGTAAGGTGTACTACGTGTGTGTGATTAGTGTGAACCAAGGAAGGTGTTCATTGAAGACTGGAGTAGGTTGTTTAAACCGAACCAGTATAAAATTCTCGGTGCAATTTACTTTCAGCATTTACTTTCAGTTTCTACACTGTTTATATCCGTTTTGTTACAATCTTAAAACTAGTAAACGATTTCCAAAAATTATAAAATTTCCAGAAACATACTCACACGTTTAGGTTAATTTGGCACAAGTTTCAACCCTTTTGGACAAGTATAAGTCATCAAACATCAAAAGTTCTGAGACTAGTGCAGTCTGATTCAGACTTGCAAAGGTTGAGACTTTGGGTTGTATTTGACCTACTTCCCAAAGAATTTTCAAAACTGTTTCAACACCCCATTAAATATAGTATGTAAGAGTTAGTGGTCAAATTTTCAGATCATTTGGACATTCACACAAATAGGAATTAATTTTTCAAAACCATCTACCGTTTTGGCAGATTTGCACAATCTGAGTGCCAACGGTTTTTGAAGGGGTTAAAGGTTGAATTTTGATTTGAAATTTTTAGGGGACCCTCACAACATCTGAGGCTAAGTTCTCTCAAAATTTCATAATTTTTGGAGACCTCTAACCTAGTTTTAAAAACGTTTTAAAACTGGTCCTGAAAACAGAATCTGTTTTCAGAACTTGAATTGGTTAGGTTTAAAGAAATTTTAAAAACCATATTTTCCGCACCATCTATTCAACCCCCCCCCCTTCTAGTGGTGCCTTGCAGATCCTACAAGTGGTATCAGAGCGCAGGAATACTCACTCAAGGAATCCAACGATTCAGTGAGATGGCATCCACAAATCTCAAAACCGAACAAGAAGGTATGTCGAGCCAAAGGCCTCCACTCTTTGACGGTGAGTCTTTTATTCAATGGAAACTTAGGATGAAATTTTTCTTATGGCTATATAGACCTTTTCAATTTGAAGATGGTCCATATGTCCCGTCTAATTGTCCATTGTAGATGGAGTCACTAGAAGTAATTAAAACAAGACAAGAATATAGTGAAGACAAAAGAAACTGAGTATGAATGCTAAGGCCATGCAATTACTCTTAAATGGCTTAAGTAAGAGTGAGTCTAGTTATGTGTCCAATTGTTCGAGTGCACAAGAAATGTGGAGAATCTTAGAAATGAAACACGAAGGCACGAGTCAAGTAAAAGTCTAAAATTAATATGCTTATGTCTACTCTTGAGTCTTTCAAGTTGTTGCCTAATGAGTCAATTGTTGATATGGATCTTCGTTTGACTAACATCTATAACTCTCTTGAGTCTCTTGGTAAGGCCTTTACAACGCAGGAAAAAGTACAGAAAGTCCTACGAGCCTCCCTTCAGAATGGGATCCTAAAGTGACTGCCATAGAAGAAAGCAAGGAGACTAAGTCAATAAAATGGAAGAACTCATTGGTTCACTAAAGTGTATGAAAACAAACTCATATTCGGAAATCGGAATCAACCAAACAAGGTAAGACAATTGCTTTTAAATCAAATGAATACGTCTCCCCTCCCTCCGATCACGTAGATGATAGTGATTCCGAATCGGATAATGATGACTTAATTCTATTGGCAAAGGACTAAGAAGATTCATGAGAAAATCATTTAGAAATAAAAACAAGGGCACTACATCTAAGAGAAATAAAAACAAGTCAAATGATAAGGACATTAAATGTTATGAATGCGGCAAACTCGGACACTTATCATATGACTGCCCAAACAAAGAAAAGCAAACTAATAAGTACCCTGACAAGGAGCGGAACAAAATAGACCCGTCTCAGATCCTAAACAAAGGAAACGTGCACTAAAGGCCTCCACATGGAGTGACTCATCAGACTCTGAAACTGAGACCGAAGAGGAGACCGCTCAAGTTTGCTTCGCTTCAAAGGCGTCTAATGAGGTATCATCTGACTCTGACTCTGACTCTGAACCTTCTTACGATGATTTTTTAGTCAATATCTTGAGTTACATAAATTTACTAAGACTCTCGCAAAAAAAGAAACGTTTAATTGAAGACAAGAAACTGTTAGAATCTTCTAACGAGAATCTTGTCGCTCAATTAAGCGATTCAAAGAAAGAGTCTTCATGTGTCCATCACTGCATTAAAACCGAGATCTCATCATTAACTTCTCAAAATAATGAAATGAAATCCGAGATTTCAAATTTGAAATCAAGGAATACAGATTTAGAGAAATGATGAAACAATTCGATACAGGGTCAAACATGCTGCATCGCATCATATTATCGCAAAAGCATGACAGTGACAAAACTGGATTGGGGTACGTTGATACTAACGAAGTATCAACCAAACCAACCAAGTTTGTTGTGTCTAAAAAGGTAGACACCCCTAAGCATCAAGTGGCGTCTAAGATGACGCAAAAGCACCCCCTTCCACACGCCCCACTCCCTCATATCATGTGAAATATAATGTTGTACCATATAGATATGAGAAGAAGATCAATGCATACACGAATACATATCATCCACGCACCACGCACACACACACAAGGACATATCACAAACGTCCTTCATACATGAGTATAGGGAGTCCTTGGGCAAAGACCCAAAGTACATGCACCACATGTATACTATATCGCACCTTCATCTACTTTCTTGCCATTTGATAGACCGAGAAGGATCACCCAAGTATGGGTACCGAAAGGTACCTTTACTAAAAGGTGATTAACTAACTCGAAAGGACCCAAAATTAAAAGGGTACCTAAATCACCTTTTTACATTGCAGGGAGACCACTCATCAAAAGACACATCAATAAAGTGGTTCCTTGACAGTGGTTGCTCGAGGCACATGACAGGTGACCCGAGCCTCTTCTCCAAATTAAAGAAGGTCACAAAAGGCGGATCCGTGACCTTTGGAGACAACAATGAAGGCAAGATCATTGGTAAAGGTACGATTGGAAACCCATACACTTCAAATCTCCAACGTGTTTTTGGTAAGCAACTTATCTTACAATCTTCTTAGTATTTCACAATTTGTTGACAATGGTTTCAATGTGTGTTTTACTCACCCTTACTGTAATATAATAAATAAAAATGGAGAAACTGTTTTAAAAGGAAAACGTGAAGGAAATATATTCACACTATCTATGGATGATGTAGTAGATGCCAAAGTTAAATGTTTTGTCAAATGAACCCAATGTGAATTTGTGGCATAGACGTTTAGGACACATAGGTATTTCTACACTAGAAAAATTGCAACAAAAGAACCTAGTACGGGGATTGCCTAAGCTTGATTTAGACAACTTTCAGTTGTGTGAATCTTGCATAAAAGGCAAACAAACACGTGAGTCACTTAAGCCTAAAAATGAGATAAGCACGACTAGAATACTAGAACTATTGCATATCGATTTGTTTGGTCCTAGTCGTACTACAAGCCTTGGTGGGCGTCACTATGCATGTGTTGTTGATGACTTTTCTCGTTATACTTGGACTTTATTTCTTGCACATAAGGATGATAGCGCCGTAGAAATCGCTAAATTAATTAAACAACTTGAAAATCAATACGGCGTAAATGTGAAAAGAATAAGAAGCGATAGAGGCGGTGAGTTTAAAAATAAAGAGATGATTTCATTTGTGAAGAAAAAGGAATTAAACATGAGTTTTCGCCACCTAGAACTCCACAATTAAATGGAGTAGTAGAAAGAAAGAATCGCACACTACAAGAAATCGCTAGAACTATGCTTTGCGAAAATAAATTACCTAGATTTCTGTGGGCGGAAGCCGTAAATTGTGCATGCTATATTGTAAATCGCCTATCTATAAGAAAGAAAATAAACAAGACGCCTTACGAAATTTTGAATGATCGCATGCCTAAGATAGATTATTTTCGTGTGTTTGGATGCAAATGTTTTGTCTTGAATACAAAAGATAACTTAGATAAATTTGAATCCAAATCGATTGAGTGCATTTTTATTGGGTATTCCATAAATTCAAAAGCATATAGATGTTATGATCCTCTCACTAGACAAATCATAGAATCTATTCATGTTAAATTCAATGAATTTGGAGAGGTTGATAAAGAAAAAATATGATGATATTTTGATTGAAACCCGTTTTGGATGAAGAAAATGAGTCTTTTGATATGCATGAGATGAATGAAACACTAGAAATGCATGATCATATAGAAATGCATGATAACTTAGAAAATAATCAACCAAGATGGCATAGAGATCACCCACATGATCTCATCATAGGCGACATCACTCACGGTGTGCGACCACGTAGAAGAATCACTTCGGATGAAATAAATGAATTTCATGCTATGATTTCTGAAATTGAGCCTAAAATGTGCATGATGCTTTGAGTGATTCATCTTGGATTGATGCTATGCATGACGAACTTAATCAATTCGTTAGAAATGATGTATGGGATTTAGTGCCACGACCACAAGATAAGACAATAATAGGCACAAAGTGGGTATTTAGGAACAAAATGAATGAAGAAGGAAAGTCGTTAGAAATAAAGCAAGACTCGTAGCTCAAGGATATAATCAAGAAGAAGGAATAGACTACGATGAAACATTTGCACCCGTAGCACGTTTAGAAGCTACGACTCTTACTTGCTATTGCTTGCATGAAAGATTTTAAATTGTATCAAATGGACGTCAAAAGTGCTTTTCTAAACGGATTTATACAAGAAGATATACGTGAAGCAACCACCCGGTTTTGAAGATTTGAAACATCCTGATCACGTGTACAAACTAAAGAAGGCACTATATGGACTAAAGCAAGCGCCTAGAGCATGGTATGATCGTTTTGCTACTTTTCTTTTAGAAAATAATTTTAAACGTGGTACTATAGATAGTACACTATTTTTGAAACAAGAAAAATCAGATTTACTTATTATTCAAATTTACGTAGATGACATTATTTTTGGTTCTACCTCACATAGACTCGTTAAGGATTTTGAAAATTGTATGAAAGCTGAATTTGAAATGTCTATGGTTGGTGAACTTAATTATTTTCTTGGCTTGCAGATTAAGCAAACGAGTAAAGGAATTCATATAAGCCAAGCTAAGTACGTAAATGACATGATCAAGAAGTTCAATTTTGAAAATTTGAAACCATCCCCCACGCCTATGAGTGTTACTACTAAATTAGACAAAGATGAACATGGTAAAGACGTTGATAATGGATTATATCGATCTATGATAGGTTCTTTACTATATTTAACTGCTAGTAGGCCTGACATCATGTTTAGCGTATGCATGTGTGCTCGTTTTCAAAGTCAACCTAAGGTGTCACACTTAAATGCGGTAAAAAGAATATTCCTATATTAAGCACACGCCCACCTTAGGTATTTGGTACGATAAGGATTCTACATTCGACTTACATGCTTACACTGATGCAGATTATGGTGGCTGCAAAATAGATAGAAAAAGCACGAGCGGAACTTGCCAATTTATAGGAAATTCCCTTATTTCATGGTTTTCCAAAAAGCAAGCAAGTGTTGCTTTGTCCACTACTGAGGCTGAGTATATGGCTCTTAGCCTTTGTTGCACACAGTTGTTGTGGATAAAACAACAACTTTCGGACTTTGGAATTACCGTAGATAAAATTCCTATATATTGTGATAGTATGAGTGCAATAAATTTGTCTAAGAACCCCGTATTACACTCTAAGGCTAAGCATATAGAAGTTCGCTATCATTTTCTTCGTGATCACGTTAACAATGGTAATATTGTCATAGATCACGTACGCACAGAATCACAAGTAGCGGATATATTTACAAAGGCCTTAAATCAAGCCACATTTGAATCTCTCCGTTCTAAATTAGGCATGCTTCTGTTGATGTGATTTAATGCGATATTATTTGATTTACTTTCCTTTTTGACAGGAATCTTTTGATTAACTTTCCAAAATAAAGGGGGAGAGAGAAGCATGATTTAAGGGGGAGAGAGATTTAGGGGAGAGAGATTTAAGGGGAGAGAGATCACTGATTGATCCTAATTGCATGAATCAAGGGGAGCCGGATTTGAAATTCGAAATTCAAATTTCAAATCTGTGCATAATTCAAGGGGGAGAGATACACTTAAATCATGTACACATTATTTTGAAAATCATCAAAAGGGGGAGATTGTAGAAATAGGGTTTGAGTGATTTCAAAATAAAATTTGAATATATATTATATATAACGTTAATATATATATATATAACATGTACATGTATGCATGATAACTTGCCTTATTGCTTATTAGCTTATTATTATGTTGCCGTACTAACGAGCCATGAAGCTTAAAGCTTACATCAATGGCGAACATTTGTTGAGTTTATACTATTTTCAGGTGCCACAATTAATGAACTAAAGTAGTTCATTAAGTGAAGTACTTAGTTTAATAAACTAAGTAGTTCATTAAAGGAAGATGCATTTGGAAAAGACAAAGGCAACATGGCTATGGAAGGAAAGTCTTCTCCTCCTCCCCACATCAATTCACACGCCATTATATATATATATATATTTTCAGATTTTTTAAAAAGGCACATACACATTATTCCAACGTACTACGACACGTTATATATCTTACGTCGTACGTTAACGTCACACCACTATACTTAACTCATATTTATGAGTATATTCAGGCTTATATCATATGATATAAGATATGGTGATGACAAATTAAATACGACACGATAAAAGGTTCTAAACCGAAATTTGTCGTATCGGGCGAATACCGAAACTTCGCCAACTGTCACGTACTTGCATAAATAAATGGCCAGCCCATATACATCAAAATTGATGATAATTTCGTGATATACATGATTATTCAGCCAAAAATACTTTCCATGTTGGCACACACAAATACTCCACATTTAGGCCAAAATGTGAAGATTCCAATTTTAATTTTGTCACATGTTATGGTACCACTTTAAAATAGCCAAGTGCTGAGATTTAAAGATATATTATATATATTATCTATAACATAATATATATCATGTGCAAAAGTTGGAATTTAAATTAGAGAAAAAATCGGGTAATCGATAAATATCGAAAATTCGTTTTCTACGCACATAACATGGAACGTTTTTCTTGACATCATGTGACACGTATCTAGACACTTTTTATATAATACATCTTAAAGTGTTCTAGAAAATTAAATTAAGGGCTGATTGGAATATTACATTTGTGTATATTAAGTGTGCACTATTTTACAAAGTTAACAAAAATAAATTTCAGCACAGTATTACATCTTCCAACGTTACATACTGAGATGGAGCACATGTGGAGCCTTGTTGGCATATTGATTGGTCAAGGATCAATCATACAATATTGATGAATCAAAGAGAGACTACAAAAGGTAAGTTTCAACATATATCTCTCTTATGTCATATGCTGAAAATTTCAGCACACTAACATTATCATGGCCGAACTTTTAAGATTAAAATACATATATTGTGTCTTGAATTGTGAGGATTAATTGAAGATGTTATGGAAATGATTTGAATTTATATAAGGTAATTAAGTGTGATATTCTACATATCACACATGCTGAAATTTTTCAGCATATGTGAAGTGATGGTGGCCGAATGTTAACCTATTTTGTGTCCAAATTCATTTCTCATTGTTAGCAAGACTTACCATGTATTGTTGATTCATTTTTATGGTGAAAAATCAAAGAAAATGGGTATTATTTTGAAGGAAATGGAAGGTTGCACATGCTGAAAAATTCAGCATGGCAAGGAGGGTCTTGGCCGATTTTTAGGCATGAAAGGGGAAGAATTTTTCTTACAATTTATGATGAAATATTTGACTTATGGTATGATTTTATGATTGATATTGGCACATGTTTAAAGTGTTCATCTCAGATTTTTTCATGTCATCATGTTGACAACATGAGCCAATAAGGAGGTGCCAAGTAAGCGAAGACTAAATGATGATCCAATATGAAGATGCCAAGCAAGCAAGGCATTGTCACAATGATGTCTTACACTCTCTCAAGCACTTAAAAGAAAATTTCAAGAGGGAAGAGAGGCTCAAGGGGGACGGCTGCCACAAATTAAAAAGAGAAGTAGAGCAAACAAAAACAAGAATAAGCATGCATTCTAAAGAGATCAAATAGCCAAGCTCTTCTTCTCCTACATCTTCTTTCTTTCTCTTTTCTTTAAGCCTATTGTATTCATATTCTTTCAATCTTGAATAGGCTTGAGATAAACCACCATTCATACATCTTGTAAAAGATTGATCAAGGTGTGATCAATCTTCATTCTAGCGAGGTGGTGGTGTTCGTGTGAATTGTACTCGACATACAAGGTTGTAAAGGGTTGAGTTAGGTGTAACTCTATCAACCCTGCGTAAGGTGTACTGCGTGTGTGTGATTAGTGTGAACCAAAGAAGGTGTTCCTTGAAGACTGGAGTAGGTTGTTTATAACCGAACCAGTATAAAATTCTCGGTGCAATTTACTTTCAGCATTTACTTTTCAGTTCTGCACTGTTTATCCCGTTTGTTCACGTTCTTAAAATAGTAAACGATTTCCAAAAATTATAAAAATTTCCAGAAACATACTCCACACGTTCTAGGGTTAATTTGGCATAAGTTTCAACCCTTTTGGACAAGTATAAGTCAATCAAACATCAAAGGTTCTGAGACTAGTGCAGTATGATTCTCAGATTTGCAATGGTTGAGACTTTGATTGTATTTGACCTACTTCCCAAAAGAATTTTCCAAAATGTTTCAACCCATTAAATATAGTATATAAAGAGTTAGTGGCCAAATTTTCAGATCATTTGGACGTTCACACAAATAGGAATTAATTTTTCAAACCATCTACCGTTTCTGGCAGATTTGTACAATCTGAGTACCAACGGTTTTTGAAGGGGTTAAAGGTTGAATTTTAATTTGACATTTTTAGGGGACCCTCATAACATCTGAGGCTAAGTTCTCTCAAAATATTCATAATTTTTGGAGACCTCTAACCTAGTTTTAAAAACGTTTTAAACTAGTCCTGAAAACAGAATCTGTTTTTCAGAACTTGAATTGGTTAGGTTTAAAGAAATTTAAAAACCATTATTTTCCGCACCATCTATTCAACCCCCCCTTTCTAGTGGTGCCTTGCAGATCCTTTAGACTCTGCAGAAAAGAAAAAGGGCCAGAGAAAAGGAATTAATAATGGGGGCCTGACAGAATTGTTTTAATGTTAATTAATTAAATAAAGAATGTAATTTATTTATTAGTTAAATGAACTTAGAAATTAAAAGAAATAAAATAAAGTAATTATGGATAAAAAATCAGACAACGGAAAGGAAACTTTGGATCGTGGGGAATCGAATATTAAGGAAAAAAAAAAGAAGAAAAAGAAAATATATATAAACATTTATATATAATATATAATAATAGAATAAATAAGTATATATTTTTTTGAATGTTAATAATGTTTGTATAAATAAGAAAAAATGTAGAACCCCATTAAACTATATTAAAATAAAAAGAAATAAAAATAGTAGGGGAAGATAAAAATAATTAATAAAATATTTAAGTGCTTGAAAGCCTAGGAAAAATAAAATAAAGTGTAGAAACCTAAAATAAAGTCTAGAAAGATACAATAATGGTAGAAGATAAAATACAGTAATGAACCCCACGCAACATAGGGTAACTACGCAATATAGGTAATACGCAACATAGAACGGAGCATGCAACATAGGACAACCGGAAGTGTGCTAGTGTGACGCATTCATGGCACGAGCATTGCATTTGGCCTATGAGCCATGTGGCCTGACGAGGCGTGTGATGGGTGTTGGTTAATAATGGTTACCTTCATCCGATAGGACCCGGGACATGCATATCATAACATGGAAAAGAATGAGCATAGCGTGTGATATTAAATGACTGCGTGTGACACGGAGATAGAAGTGCATGCATCATGAACTTGCGCATTGCATTTATTATTGTTGTGATTATTTGTCTTGTTATTAAGTTGCTTCAGCATTACGTTTAGGGATACAGATCGGGTCGGGTATGTGTTATTTCCTTATTTATGCTTTATTTGCTTTATTATTTATTTGTTTATGCTTTATTGCTTTATTTACCTGCACCATGCTTTATGTGCTTTATGTGTTACCCGACTCAGTATGTGACAGTCCCTTTTCGGGAGAGACGGGTAACCTACGAGTGACTCCCATCACTCACCCCCTCACTACCCCCTCCACAGGTGAGCAGGATTAAGAGTATATATATTTATCGAGGATGGGACAGATTACGCGAACTGAGAAGAGTAAGCTAGACTCGAGAAGGGATCTGGATGACCGAAAGCTTGTTCTTGGGATAGTCAGATAGACCATCACCTAGGTTTATTGTTTGATTTTAGTATTTCATATTTGACTTAGCGGGTCTCGTCAACCCTTGTACTCGATTTTATTTTGATGGATTAATTTAATCAAGATGTTTATTTCTTTAATTATCGTTTCCGCGAAAAATTTCTACGTCAGTTCTGACGTGCAAAGAAGTTTAAACGACGCTTTGTAGTCCTCTTAGTAGGCTACGGCGGGTGCACTGTTCCCGATGCTAGGGCTCGGGAGCTGGGCGCTACAGGTGGTATCAGAGCTGAGGCTTCAGATCCGCCTTGGAAACGTAGGATTAACTAGATCACTTAGACTTAAGCTACGATCTTTTCCTAAAATGACGATTTTACCCTTAAGCAACAAATTAGGGTTAAGTGATGATCTTATACTTAAGTTGTGATCGGGTTAAGGGGAGCTTGAGCGTCATTTCGAATTCTTTAGTTATTTACCGTTTTACCCCTGAACATTTGCATGCAACCCCTAAGTTGTTAGAAATTCCCAAAATACCTCTCTAACTTAGCCTATATTTAAATAAATATATTTTCGGCCGTTCTAATTCCAAAAAAAAATCGGCAAGACATGAACAAGCTCGTAATAGTAAAAATGATGGTGAGAACCACTAGAACTAGGGGATCATCCTCAAGCACTTGAAGATGCCATAGTCACCATGACCAACACCTTAGCACAGTAACACCAGCTGCCGAACTATCAGGCACCACCTCAACCACCGCACTCGAACCGGAGATTCTTCTACAAAGAGATGCGGCAAAATGGTGGTGCAGCACAATTGACACCGCCGATCATTTGAATCTAATTTCAGAATGAGTTCAAGAGGTATTACACGCCGATGGTACGATCTTCAAAGAATGGCTCTAGATCAACGACGGAAATATAGATTTAGGCCGTGATATTAGAAAAATAAGTTACGATTTTGCCCCTAAGTCACAATCTTAGACATAAGTGATGATTTGAACATAAGCGATGATCATGAACATAAGTCACAATCTTAAACATAAATAACGATTCCGATTAGGAGTTGATCTTGGACATAAGTACTGAAAGTAGTCATAAGCGTTGATTATACACTAAGTATGATTTTGAAAATAAGACATGATCTTAGGCTAAATAAATGATGATTCTAAGAATGACCCTAGAAATAAGCTATGATCTTAAACTTGAGAGGCCGGTCAATTATGGAACACCTATATCTAAGAAATATCATACAATTTTACTTAATCTAAGTTCGACCATGAATCTTTGCATATTCCATTAGTCGTGATTGTAATAACCCTAAGCGAATAAGTATATAATTAAAGTACATAAATAATAATGCTGATCAGGATGCTCTACCGCAAGCGCTGATTGACACATTAGTTTGAATAGGTCAAGCGATTTTGGGCTGCTTCATTATAACAGCAACATGAGACTCGGTACCATTTGGGATAAAGTAAAACGAGCCATATCCTTACTTAGACGATAACATCAGGGCAGACTTAGTTTTAAGTTGAGATAATAGCTGCTAAGAAATGAGTTATTATAGTATGATAGATACTAGGAGATAATTTAGAAAGATATGATAGAAACTAAGTGACGATTCATAAGCATTAAAATCAGCAGTCTTTAATAAGAGAATCATATGAAGGAATTTATAGTCTAGGGATAAGATGTTGAAATTTAGAGTTATTAAGTAGGACGACGATATTAGTCTCATTAGAGATATTGATCAGTAGCAAAGGGCATGAATCAGCTATAATAAGCGCATGGGAATAATGAATCTTTACAAACTTTTACTTAAGGGTTGATTTACATAAACGCCGAGTTACTTGACTAGAGTTTAGTATGATTGAATTAAAGTAGAGCTAGCATGAACAAATAATGGCTGCTTTTTATATGAATTAGGATAAAATTAGTGGTTCAAATAACCAAGTAACAAGGTACAGTGGATCAGTGTGGCGCGCGGAAGCATGGCGAATTAGAACATCTTAAGTCAATCAATAATTAGTGTGCCGTACTTGGACCGATTAAAGTTAAAGATTTTATCATGAGTAGACAAACGTTAGATTTATAAGGAAACTGTACGCATGAGACCTTATCCGAGAAAGAAAATGACCTATAGAATTATACAAAATATTAGACTGATGTATTTTTCTAACAGATAAATATTGTATATCAGCACGTACGCCAATGTGTAACTAAATTCTAACAAAGACTTTAAAAATTTTTGCCTTCAGAAATACCTTATCGAGTCTCATTTCTCTTTTTGTAGTCTGTTAAACTTTACAATGCTAAATTTTGCTCTGTATATGTATATCAACATAATAAAAATTTCAATTCTTTTAAACACCTTAAAAAGAGGAAAAATGTTAAACTACTGATGTTCTTAAAAAAACGACATGTTCCTTACATAAGATTTTAAATTTTCATTTTTGTTATATTTATTTTAGTCAAAATTAATTTACGACTATTGTTATCGCAAGCAGTTTGTCTACTAAAGTGTTTTCTAAGTTATTTATCCGCTTGCGATAAACTTACTTAACTTTTGAAAGAAAAAAAAGTAGCTTTCAAGATATATATTCTTTTAGAAACGAAAGATACCGTATTCAAATTGTATTAGAAAACCTTACATTATCATGTTTTCAACAGTTGTAATACCATTTCACCAAAATACTTTGCGAACAAGTTATATCATCATTTTTATAGGAGGTCGTTTGAAACATCGTTTTGCGAAAACGAGTATATTGCTCCGAATCTTGTTAAAAAAATAATAATAGGAACGGTATTACTTAAGACGACTGAAGTTATATTTCAAAATATAGCCAGGTAGGTCACGTTTTATTAGAAGAAAAGTATGTCCGTACACATATTTTGTATATTAGGCTAGTGATATTTTCAAAGAAGTAAGGGCATGATCATAGAGTTAGTTCGTATGTGTATAAGAATTGATTTTGAGGACTTAGCTGTAATAAGTACTATATTGGCGTACATCAAGGATATTAGATTGGTTAATTATCTAGGGGGGTGAACCATATATAACGAGTTTAAAAATCCGAAATTGTAGTCTGCAATGAATTGAATGATGCACGTCAAACGATATAAGTAAAAGTATGTATATACTAATTATATAGAAACAAGTTAAGGATTGAGGCCTATAAGAACTAGATCACCTTACGGGATGCTAGCATAACTAAATTGAATCGTACTATGGTAAAACGTATTTTAAAAATACATACGATTCAAGAGATGATCTTGTGAATAAGGCGTTAAGTCAAAGATTGTAGTACACCTTAGAACTGATTTACAAAGGTTGCTGAAGACCGTAGACTTAAGTAAGTTATAGACCGAAGATTGTGTTGTAGGACCCTTAGTAGGATGACAATATACTTAAGGTTAATTCGATAATCATAGATAGACTATGTAATGGTTTTAATAAGCAAAAGGGACAATAGATGGAAAATACACTGTTGGTTTTTAAGGAATGATTTTAAGGCCTTAGCATGTGATGAAGAAGTGAAGTGTTTAGCATGTTGAAAAGTGCAAGGAATACCTAGTTTGAGCATAATCTAGGTAAATGAATTATATAGGACTATGTTAAGTGGTTGATCACATAATACACAAGTTTCGAGGACGAAACTTTTTGTAAGGGGGGTAGAATGTTGTAAACTTAGATTGTTAAAAAATAAATAAATAATTAATTAATTAAATTAGGTTAACAATTTAAATCTGGAATTGAAAAAAAAAAGAAAAAAAAGAAAAAAAATAAGAGGATAATGAGTTAATGCAGCCAATAACTACCCCCATTAACCTCCACTATCTTTTCCCTAATCTTCCTCCCCATAACTGATTTGCTATTATGTAAAAAAATAAAAAATATTAAATTAAGCCCATAAAAAGGGCAGCCGTGGGTTCTACCACACACACACACACACTTTTCATACACGCATAGAAAGGCAGAGACAAGGAGGAAAAGAAAAAGAGAGAAGAGAGAAGGAAGAAAAGAGGAATAGGAAGAAAAGTTGACCACCCACATCAAAACCAACCTACTTTGATCAGTGAATTCGTATTCAAGAGGTAGGTTACCCTCCCCTCTGTCGGATTGCTTTGGATTCCCTCGCATTCTGTTTTGGGAATTATTTGATGTTTTGGGAATAATTTGATTATCACTGCATGGTTATCTTTTATATGATTATCATGATATCTTTATGTTTTGGTATGGAAATTTCGTGTTTGGCCTTAGATATAGATCACATAGCACGGAAATAGGTTGGAATGGGTTCGGGTTGTTGAAAAATGCGCACAAAGGCGGCGCGTGTAGCACACGTGCGACGGCCCACGCGCGCCTCTTGGCGGCGTGTACAGTTTACGCGCTGCTGTTTTCGTTGTGTTACAAAGATTACGTTAAACGGAGTCCAATGGAATTGGTTTGAGGTTAATCGGAGTTAAAATGGAAAAGTTATAATTTTTTAAGGAAAATTAAGATTTATTAGAATAAAGAAGAAGAAAAAATGGGAAAAGGCCAACATCGGTCTGCCCAAAAAAAACAGAAGGTATTAAATAAAAAAAAAGGTAAAATGGGTGCAAAGAGAGTGGGCTAGGCTTGATGGAAAACAAAAGTCCAAAATTGAACTATATATATATATATATATATATATATATATATATATATATATATATAACACAAAAAAAAAGGCCTGGAGGTGTGGGAGGGCCAGTAGGCCAGGGCTTAACAGGAAATGGACCATAACTTTTTGTCAAAAAAAAAGAAAAAAAAAAGCTGCTGAAGCCAGGCATGCCAGCGGGCCAGCTGTGGTTTCTTCAGCGGGCTGCAGGCAATGTAGCGGGCTGGACTCTGCAGAAAAGAAAAAGGGCCAGAGAAAAGGAATTAATAATGGGGGCCTGACAGAATTGTTTTAATGTTAATTAATTAAATAAAGAATGTAATTTATTTATTAGTTAAATGAACTTAGAAATTAAAATGAAATAAAATAAAGTAATTATGGATAAAAAAATAAGACAACGGAAAGGAAACTTTGGATCGTGGGAATCGAATATTAAGGAAAAAAAAGAAGAAAAAGAAAATATATATAAACATTTATATATAATATATAATAATAGAATAAATAAGTATATATTTTTTTGAATGTTAATAATGTTTTATAAATAAGAAAAAATGTAGAACCCCATTAAATATATTAAAATAAAAAGAAATAAAAATAGTAGGGGAATATAAAAATAATTAAATAAAATATTTAAGTGCTTGAAAGCCTAGGAAAAATAAAATAAAGTGTAGAAACCTAAAATAAAGTCTAGAAAGATAAAATAACGGTAGAAGATAAAATACAGTAATGAACCCCACGCAACATAGGGTAACTACGCAATATAGGTAATACGCAACATAGAACGGAGCATGCAACATAGGACAACCGGAAGTGTGCTAGTGTGACGCATTCATGGCACGAGCATTGCATTTGGCCTATGAGCCGTGTGGCCTGACGAGGCGTGTGATGGGTGTTGGTAATAATGGTTACCTTCATCCGATAGGACCCGGGACATGCATAGCATAACATGGAAAAGAATGAGCATAGCGTGTGATATTAAATGACTGCGTGTGACACGGAGATAGAAGTGCATGCATCATGAACTTGCGCATTGCATTTATTATTGTTGTGATTATTTGTCTTGTTATTAAGTTGCTTCAGCGTTACGTTTAGGGATACGGATCGGGTCGGGTATGTGTTATTTCCTTATTTATGCTTTATTTGCTTTATTATTTATTTGTTTATGCTTTATTGCTTTATTTACCTGCACCATGCTTTATGTGCTTTATGTGTTACCCGACTCAGTATGTGACAGTCCCTTTTCGGGAGAGACGGGTAACCTACGAGTGACTCCCATCACTCACCCCCCCACTACCCCCTCCACAGGTGAGCAGGATTAAGAGTATATATATTTATCGAGGATGGGACAGATTACGCGAACTGAGAAGAGTAAGCTAGACTCGAGAAGGGATCTAGATGACCGGAAGCTTGTTCTTGGGATAGTCAGATAGACCATCACCTAGGTTTATTGTTTGATTTTATTATTTCATATTTGACTTAGCGGGTCTCGTCAACCCTTGTACTCGATTTTATTTTGATGGATTAATTTAATCAAGATGTTTATTTCTTTAATTATCGTTTCCGCGAAAAATTTCTACGTCAGTTCTGACGTGCAAAGAAGTTTGAACGACGCTTTGTAGTCCTCTTAGTAGGCTACGGTGGGTGCACTGTTCCCGATGCTAGGGCTCGGGAGCTGGGCGCTACAACGTCAGTCACTGATTGTATGCATTCCATAAACTGGAAAAATACAGATCAGTTGGGCTTTACCAAAAATGCTGAAACGAAAGAGGGACACTTGTTCACCATGTTGTACATCAAGCAAGCTTAGGGTGGAATTTCGCCAAAACACCCATATTTTATCGCAACATGTGGATAGCGAGTGCGTATATGTTAATCCCAGTTGTGTATGCACCAGATTTGCAGCGGGTTGCTTTGGCTCAATTATGAGAAGGAAATGAATATGATGTTTATGAAGCAATCGCTTTAATCGGACCAATGAAGTCCTTAATTTTCTAAAATTCTAGAATAGGCAATTAATTGCAAAGATGTGGAGTGAGAGCGTGAAGCATCTTTAGATCCATAGCGTGTTACCATTGACTTAGGAGGAGGTGGTGGTAGCTCTTGCCGTGATCTTTTATGCCTGTGAGCATGCATAGGAGGATTTATGGCAAAACCTTCTTGAGTAGATGCGACATCCTCATCCGCTACATTATGGACAATAGGAAAATTGCGTTGAGAAATGTCCAATGCTGCTGCCTTCATATCTCTCACCCATGCATCATGAACCATTGAATATATACCGGAACAAATATCCTCAGCAATGAAAGCATATGTAGAATGAGAATGCGTCATAAGATCATTGTATCCGTGTGCACGATCCGTAGAAGTAGTCTCCCTAATCTGATACATGCTCAACAAGTACTCCATCAGCCATTGCGTTATTGACATCCCGCAAAAGGCCAAAACGGGTTTTACCTTGAGAATGTCAAACCTGTAGAACATTCAACTGTGATTGTGCGGTTGATTTTGGAGAAGTAGAAAGCCCTTCACCATGTACGGGTGTAGGGGCCGTAGGTGGTCCTGGTGCACCAACAGGAAGCGGTTCAGTATGCGAGAGTAGGCAGACACCCAACTGCATGTCTTTTTTAGGTGTCCAGCGCTGAGGTGCTTCATGTCTAAGACGAATTATTTCTGGTGGTACTTCTGCCCCCACTCTGTGCTCTTGCTTTAAATCAGCCAGTTTACCGCAAGTGTGAGCGTCATGTCCAATAATAGGACAGTGTGAGCAAAATAAAGAAACATCTTCATACTCGACCGTTGGATAAAATTCATATTGTCCACCTTGGATAAGAAGACGAGCTGGACAGGGCTGAGAGAGATCAATCTCAATGCAAAGGCTAACCACCAATGGTCGAATGCACTACATGGTAGTAGAATCTATACGTAGAGGAGTTCCTATCATATGATCCACATCCCATAATGCCGATTTGTTGTGTAAAAATAAGGGCAGCCCCTGAATGGTAACCCATATTGGAACGATGAGTGTATCATAATGTGGATCAAAGTCAGGAGTCTATTTAGTGACACACATATGAAAACCATTAAACGTCCGTGTACGAGGCAAAAAGCGCCATTGATAATCATCATCATTGTCAAAGGTTATAAGAATATGCTGATCATCTTGATATCCCAGTTTTGGTGTGTGTGTTTGTAACCAATGCGTTCGAAAGAGGCATGCGATTGTTTCATATTTGGACGTCCATTCCAAAAGGATCCAATAAGAGAGAAGCGATATAGATGAGAAAAGTGTTGGAGAAAATGAGGTAAGTTGGAAAAGTTTGGGAAGTGGGTTTGTCAAAAGTTGACAACCACCATACTTTGAGCTTAATTATAATTAGTGTTCGTTAATCAAAAACGAAAACTAATAATTTCTAAATTATCTATGTGACAAGTAGATGACTTTAGGCTTTTGAATCACTCGATTCCGATACCGGGTGAATGAGAAATTAATGCTCAAAATTGGAGTAAAATTGAAAGGAAAATGGAAAAGTGGTGATGTGGGCTCATGAGGAGTGAACACATCACCCTTTAAGTGGAATACCACATTGGTCACTTGGGATGAAAGAGCCACCATATAAGTTACAAGTTGGAGCTTTCTAAAATGTGCCCTTGGGCATGAGAAGTTTTCTGACGGAGTCAGGACGCAGCTCAGGCAAGGTTCACCACACACGCGCACGCGCGCGCCGCCGCCGCCTGCCCGTCTGGCCGGCCGGCTCGGCTCGTGGCTCGTGCTCGTGGCTCGTGGCTCGCCCGCCCGGTTCTTATCTTAAGACGAATTTATATATACTGTAATCTGTTTCGGTTTTCTGGTTGCGTTTATTGCATCTGTTTGTACGAAACTAATCGGTTTCTGGTTCTGTCTGTATTTCCTACAGAATCTGAAATGGAGAACGAAAGTTCGAACTCCTTCAATGGCGTGCACCTTGGTCCGTCCGAGGAAGTGAACACTGCTGTTCCAGTTGCACCCGCTGCCATTCCTGCTCCTGTTCCGGTTGTTGGACAAGTTGAGAAACCGGAGAAGTTTGGAGGCAGTTACTTTAAACGTTGGCAGAAGAAGATGCTGTTCTTTTTGACAACTCTGGGGCTGGCCAAAATGCTGACCGAGGATCCTCCAGTGGTGATACCAGTCGAGGATCAAAACGTGAATATGCAGAATAGCTTGATGGCTGAAGCATGGAAATATAGTGATTATGTCTGTTTGAGTCATATTTTAAGTTGTCTTGATAATACTCTGTATGGACTGTATAGTACCTTTAAGACTGCAAAATCTTTATGGCAGGCTTTAGACAAAAAATACAGGACAGAGGATGCTGGTGCGAAGAAATTTATCATTGGTAAATTTCTTGATTTTAAGATGACTGATTCTAAAACTGTTGTTTCTCAGATTGAGGAACTTCAGATGTTAGTGGCTGAAATGGAAGAAGAGGGTATGTCCCTGAGTGAATCTTTCCTTGTTGCTGCTGTTATTGAGAAGCTACCTCTTTCGTGGAGGGAATTCAGGAGCTATCTCAAACATAAGCGAAAGGAGATGTCCTTGGAAGATCTGATTGTTCGATTGCGTATCGAAGAAGACAATCGCAGATCTGAGAAGAAGTTTGCTCAATTTTCTGGTCAGGAAAAGGCTCATGTCGCAGAGGCGACGAAGAAAAAGAAAGGCAAGTTGGGTGTGAACAACAAAGGCAAAGAGATCGCCAAAAAGTTCACAGGTAAGTGCTACAACTGTGGCATTCAGGGGCACCGGAGCAGTGACTGTCGCAAGCCAAAGAAAAGGCAAGAGAAAGCAAAGGCGAACCTGGTTGGCGCAATGGAAGATCTGGATCTTTGTGCTGTTGTGAGTGAATGCAACATTGTGGGAAATCCGCACGCATGGTGGCTTGACACTGGAGCTACGAGACATGTTTGTGCAAACAAGGCAATGTTCACAGAATACAAGCCCGTTGATGGTGCACAGCTTTACATGGGAAATGATGCTTCATCAAAGATTGAAGGTGAAGGAAATGTTGTTTTGAAGTTGACTTCTGGAAAGTTTCTGACTCTGCAGAATGTTCTGCATGTTCCTGATATTAGGAAGAATTTGATTTCTGGCGCTTTGATGGTGATGCATGGGTTTAGACTTGTGTTAGAGTCTAACAAAGTTATCATTACTAAGAATGGGTTGTACTTGGGAAAGGGGTACTTGGTAGACAGAATGTTTAAGTTAAACGTTATGACCATTGTACCTAAGAAAGAAAAAGTTGTGCCCGTAGTGGCTAATGAAAATGCATCTACTTCTGCTTATATGCTTGAGTCTTCTTGTTTATGGCATTTACGTTTGGGACACGTTAATTACAAATCAATTCAAAGAATGATAAATCTTGATTTGTTGCCTAAACTGAATATGACTAGGAAAAAATGTTAAGTTTGCGTTGAAGCGAAAATGACTAAGGCTCCTTTTCCTTCGATTGAAAGAAACACTGAAATGTTAGATTTAATTCATACAGATGTGTGTGATTTAAAGTTTGTGCAAACAAGAGGTGGTAAAAAGTACTTTGTAACTTTTATTGACGATTGCACTAGATACTGTTATGTTTATTTGCTAAGTAGCAAAGATGAGGCCGTTAATGCTTTTAAGGATTATAAGAATGAAGTTGAAAATCAACTTAGCAAACGAATTAAGATAATTCGTAGTGATAGAGGTGGCGAATATGATGCACCTTTTAATGAATTCTGTTCAGAACATGGCATTATTCATCAAACGACTGCGCCATACTCACCTCAATCCAATGGTATTGCTGAACGCAAGAATCGAACTCTTAAAGAGATGATGAATGCTATGTTGATAAGTTCGGGTTTACCTCAGAACTTGTGGGGGGAAGCAATCCTCTCTGCCAATGTCATTCTAAATAGAATTCCATCTAAAAAGATGGATAAGACCCCTTATGAACTTTGGAAAGGTTATAAACCGAGTTTCAAATACTTAAAAGTGTGGGGGTGTCTGGCTAAGGTAGCAGTACCTAAACCAAGACAAGTCAGAATAGGGCCCAAAACGATTGATTGTATATTTATAGGATATGCAACAAACAGTAGCGCATATCGATTCTTGGTGCACAAGTCTGACATCCCTGACATACATGAAAGTGTTGTCATGGAGTCAAGAAATGCAGTGTTTTTTGAAGACGTCTTTCCAAAGAAAGATAGAAATGATAAAGAAGCCAGTACGAGTAAGCGAACTCGGGATACAACGACTCAAGAAATTGACGAACCCCGTCAAAGCAAACGAGCCAAAATACCGACATCATTTGGACCAGATTTTCTAACCTACATGGTAGAGAATGAGCCAAGGACCTTTTCAGAGGCGATGTCAACACCAGAAGCTTCATTCTGGAAAGAGGCAATCAACAGTGAGATAGAATCTATTCTTCAAAATCACACTTGGGAGCTGATCAGTCTTCCACCAGGAAGTAAACCACTCGGATGCAAGTGGATTTTCAAGAAGAAGTTAAAAGAAGATGGATCTATCGACAAATACAAAGCGCGTTTGGTAGCCAAAGGTTATCGGCAAAAAGAAGGGTTTGATTTCTTTGACACTTACTCACCAGTGACAAGGATTACATCAATCAGAGTGCTAGTCAAGATTGCATCAGTCTATAACTTAGAAATCCATCAGATGGATGTTAAAACGGCTTTTCTAAACGGTGATTTGGAGGAGGAGATATACATGGAACAACCAGAAGGGTTTGTTGTGCCAGAACAAGAGAAGAAAGTTTGTAGACTTGTTAAGTCTTTGTACGGACTTAAACAAGCACCAAAACAATGGCACTTGAAGTTTGATCAAGTAATGATGACAAACGGCTTCAGGATCAACGAGTGCGACAAGTGTGTTTACATCAAAAACACACTTAATGCCTATGTGATAGTATGTCTCTATGTAGATGACATGTTAATCATGGGCAGTACTCGTGACATCATCTTGAATACCAAGAATATGTTAACACGGAATTTTGACATGAAGGATATGGGGGTTGCCAATGTTATCCTAGGAATCAAGATTTCTAGGGTAACTGAAGGATTGATCATGTCACAAAGTCATTATATTGAGTCCGTTCTCAAACGATTCAATATGTTTGATGCAAAACCAGTAAAAACCCCACTTGACTTAAGTATGCACTTAAGGAAGAACCGAGGTGAACCAGTAGCTCAATTGAATTACTCACAAGTGATTGGATGTCTAATGTACATAACGAACTGTACAAGACCAGACTTAGCTTGTTCAGTAAACAAATTGAGCAGGTTTACCAGTAATCCAAGTGAAGATCATTGGAAAGCTCTAAATAGAGTAATGAGGTACCTCAAGTACACAATGAATCTTCGATTACACTATACAAGATATCCAGTAGTATTGGAAGGATACTGTGACGCAAACTGGATATCAGATTGTAAAGATTCTAAATCCACCAGTGGATACTTATTCACTGTAGGTGGTGGTGCTGTGTCATGGAAGTCTACAAAGCAAACGTGCATAGCTCGGTCAACTATGGAAGCTGAGTTTATAGCACTCGATAAAGCTGGGGAAGAAGCTGAATGGCTTCGAAATTTCCTAGAAGACATTCCATGCTGGCCTAAGCCAATCGCTCCTATAAGCATACACTGTGACAGTCAGTCAGCTATAGGACGAGCTCAAAGCAGCATCTATAATGGTAAGTCACGACACATACGTCGGAGACATAATACCATTAAGCAGTTGATCTCTAATGGCGTGATTTCTATTGATTACATAAATACAAAGGAGAATCTTGCGGATCCGCTTACAAAAGCTTTGCCTAGAGATCAAATGTCAAAATTGACAAACGGAATGGGACTTAAGCCTACAAAGCATGAATCTTTGTAACGGTAACCCAACCTTGTTGACTGGAGATCACAGAATCTAGGTTCAATGGGAAAACTAAGTTATAAGGATTCAGTTAGCACTTACTCATTCCGTTAAATAAAAGTACTGTCTGCAGAGAAATGAGGGTAAGCTGATGCTTTTAATGATGTCCTATATCTTGATAAATCAAGTGGGGTATGGCAGAATACTCTTGATAGGAATCACCTATGTAAGTGTGAAGTGGGGCCGCTTCTATGAGAATTCTGAGAGGCAAGAATTCTCTAATACACTTTCTGAAACCAGGTTGTTCATGGCCAAAATGAACACAACCATGAGAACCAATAAGGGGTGTCAAAGGAAATGTTGTGTGAGTATCATTGTCTAGGTTCACAATAAAGGCTGATAGTTCAAGACATCAGGTCACTAACCAGCTGAGTGGATCCGATGGTATATCACTAAGAAAGGTTCAAAGCCAGAAGCTACCTCTTCTGATGCAACATATCCTTGTCTGATTTCTCGATAGAGTCTGCATCTGCATCTGCATTAATTTTCATTCATGTGGGGGATTGTTGGAGAAAATGAGGTAAGTTGGAAAAGTTTGGGAAGTGGGTTTGTCAAAAGTTGACAACCATCATACTTTGAGCTTAATTATAATTAGTGTTCCTTAATCAAAAACGAAAACTAATAATTTCTAAATTATCTACGTGACAAGTAGATGACTTTAGGCTTTTGAATCACTCGATTCCGATACCGGGTGAATGAGAAATTAATGCTCAAAATTGGAGTAAAATTGAAAGGAAAATGGAAAAGTGGTGATGTGGGCTCATGAGGAGTGAACACATCACCCTTTAAGTGGAATACCACATTGGTCACTTGGGATGAAAGAGCCACCATATAAGTTACAAGTTGGAGCTTTCTAAAATGTGCCCTTGGGCATGAGAAGTTTTCTGACGGAGTCAGGACGCAGCTCAGGCAAGGTTCACCACACACGCGCGCGCGCGCGCCGCCGCCCGTCCGGCCGGCTCGGCTCGTGCTCGGGCTCGGGCTCGTGGCTCGCCCGCCCGGTTCTTATCTTTTTGGAGAAATTTTCTTTTACATTTTTCCAGAAAAATAAATTAAGTGATCCAACGGTTGGAAAATTTTTCCTCATAACCGTTGCAAGATCTAACGGTGTAGATCGTAGTATACGCGGATCATGATCTAACGGATGAGATCATACTTGCTGGCGGTTTCACCATAGATCTAACTGCTGTAGATCATCTACGGTTTATCAACGGTTTTGGATAAAACCGCTGCGGTTTATGATCTAACAGCCGAGATTCAACGGTTTATGATCTAACGGCTGTAGATGAAAACCGCTACGGTTTATCATCTAACGGTCGAGATCGAAAACCGTCAGATCCAACGGTCCACGTTTAAAACCGTCGATCTAACGGTTGTGGATGAAAACCGTTTGATCCGACGGCTGCGGTTTAATCTGGAGATTAACTGCCATTTCCTTCCCGCCTATAAATCGCCTCCTTCTCCAGCCTTTCTACACGCTGCTCACTACATTCTGCACTGCGTTTTCACTACTTCGCGTTTCTGATTTTGCATATTACTGCTCAGTTGTTGCGTTTCCAATTCGAGAAATCAGAGCGTCCTACAGGTTCGCCGAGTTCTTTACGTTACTGTGCCGTTTCGTATGAACTGTACCCGTTGTATCCTGGGAGACGTTTGCTATTTTCGGTTGGGCACTTCGTACCGGAGCAAATCGTCTTAAGGACAGAGTCTTTAGACTCGCCTCGGTTCTGCTTTGCATTTTGTCAGTTTACATAATCGCACACAGTGCACTGCAGTAGATTACAGTAGCTAACAAAAAGCATGATACCGCTTCATTGGAGAAAAAAAAATAGATAGTAATCCCTTGAAGCGATGAATAGGATGTGGTGTCGCCGGAATTGGCAGCATTTTCGGTGCCATAATTTCTACAAAAGAAGTCTTAGACTGCAGGGGGCCTGCTGGTGATGCCATGACGGCAGGATGACCGAAATGCAAAAAAGTGTAACAGATGAAATTGATGCAAGAAAAATGTAAACGAAACTTAAAAAAACTCAAATTCAACGCGGACGCAGAGATCGAGAGCAAAAATCTTTATTGTCGATGGAGCCTGCGAAAGCCAGAGCCACCACCGTCATATTGCCTTTCCCACTACCATTATATATATATATATGTGTATGTGTGTGTGTATCCACGTGTGTATATATGTGTGTGTGTATATACACATACATATACACACACACATATATGTGTGTGTATATACATATATATACACACAGGTATACATATATGTACACATATGCATATAACTATACATAAATATACACCCACATATATACATGCATGCATATATGTATATAAATATATCTCTGTGTGTGTGAAAAACGCTTTGCCGGCGGAAAACCCTACTCCTGTCATCTGCGATAACCTTCACCAGCCATGCAGCCGCTGGGCCCTTCGGCCCCGGCACCACGATCTTTTCTTTCGGTACTCACCGGTGGTCCATCTGCAGACCTGCCAACCATTAAGCCAAAGGCTCCTCAAAGTTTTAAAGGTTGTCCATCGATCATCTTTGAGGAGGAGGAGGTCTCAACGCTTCTTTCACCATTTCGATATACATTGGTCGGATAATTCTGGAATGGCCGTCCGGGTATGGTTGCACTGCAGAAAACACTTGATCGCATCGGATTCGCAGGTAATGTTCATGCAGGCTTGTTAGACAAAACTCATGTTTTATTATGTTTCGAAAAAGAAGAAGATTACAATAGATGCTTTTGTCGTCGATCATGGAATATTTTGGGCTACCATATGCATATCACGAAATATACATACGCTTTTGATCCGAGATATGATGCACCTATCGTGCCAGTTTGGTTATCATTGCCTGGTTTGCCTATGTACCTTCACACACAATCGGCTTTGTTTGCAATCGCTTCCATGGTTGGAACACCTATCAGATCTGATGCAGCCACATAAAAAATTCTGCGTCCATCGGTTGCGAGAGTCTGCATTAAGATAGATGTTTCAAAGGAGTTACCATCAAAGCGACATATTCAATATGTAGATCATCATCACTTTCAAACTGTCATTTATGAAGATGTGCCACTATACTGTGAAAAATGTGGTATTTTGGGTCATAATAAGGATGATTGTGGGAAGCAGACAGCCCAGCCGGATGTTATAGTCTCAGAAAAGTAATGACCATCTTCCACAGGATGGCAATCATATGCATTGTCAGTATGGATGACAGCTCCAAATTCTTTCTTGGGTGAGATTCAACAAATATTTGCTGTGATACTCCTATGGAATATATGGAAATCATATGCTGCAATTACTTTCGATGATACTGGCTGGTCACAAAATATACTCATAAGAGCAATTAAACATGATATATATATGTGGACAAAATCAAGAAATGGGACAAAAACAACTTGCTCCATTCAAAGGCTTATCAATATGGGCTTGTCGCCATCTCTGCGATCAAGCAGAATACGGATAGTATGTTGGCATTCTCCCCCCTCAGGAAGGCTCAAACTTAATACTGATGCAGCGGTGGGGCGCTCTACAGCTGGTGGTGGGGCTATTCTTAGAGACGGTGCAGGCAGGTTTGTACACGGACTGTCCTTTCCGCTTAGACATAATTATCCACTACGTGTAGAGGCACAGGCGGCACTATTAGCAATCCTTTATTGTGTGCCTAATTTTGGAAGAGTCATTGTGAAAGTTGATTGCTTGGAGTTAGTACAACTGGTAGTTGTTTCTGGTCCATTAGCTCCGGACCTACATCGCTTGCGCTCGTTGCTTCATCAAATGTCTATGTCACTCATATATGCTCCACGGGAGGTCAATCAAGCTGCACATTTTCTTTTGCAACATGCAATGGCATACTCCACAACGACCTATTACACTACGCTTGACTCATTGCCACCCCATATTCGTGGTATTATACGCACGGATACCACGTTGCCATACCTTCGCCATAATCACACGGATGATCAGGATGGGACGCATACAGCTTAGCCGTGGGAGGACTTTGTTGCTTCATATTTTTTCATATTATGTATTCGCATTTCATGTAATATGCTATTCTTCCAATGATGTAAATATGTACGCTTTTTCCTTCGCCAAGGTTTTATCCACAAGGGTGGTTTTACTTGGCAAGGTTTTAATGCGGCATATTATGCATGTTTGGAGAATGGCCATCCTTACATCTTTACATTATCTTCTTTCTTATGATGAGACACACATATTGTAATAAGGTATTTCTCCGCCATAACTGAGGTCCTTTTATAATAAATATCATTTTTGATTAAAAAATACACACACATATATGCATTTTTTTTATAGAAGATTAGATATTATTAAAGAGAAACCTCACTTATGGCATAGGAATACCATATTACATAGTCATCGTAAGAAAACCAATTGAACAAAAAGCGAATGATTGCTGTCCTCCAGTTGTATATGATATGCCGCATAAAATCTTGCCAAGTAAAACCACCCTTGTGGATAAAACCTTGGCGAAGGAAAAAGCGTACATATTTATACCACTGGCATTGGACACAAATACAATGAGAGAAAAGTACATTAAAAAATTGTCTCCAGCGTGGGTCTCCTTTGAGGGCAACAACCGATGAGAAGCAGAGTTAGTGAATCCGATAAACAGGCCTCCTCCAAATTGTACCTCGCGAGAGCAGAAATGTGGAAGGATCAATATCTTCTGTGTGTTATAACATTGTGCGAAAGAATGACTAATAGACGTACCCATGTCACCTTGATTCCCCCTGAACCAAGGTGACCACAATATATGTTGGCGTGATGGTCCTCGGCCCAGCGTATGTGTCACAACCATCCAGCACTCCAGCGTTTGCATTAATGACCATCCATGAAAAAACCATGTAGTGATATAGTAAAACTCGCACAAGATAAAAGCTGCTAAATAGAAGAAACAAAATAAATGTGCATACCCACGTTGCCTGGGTCAAATAAGACCACAGGCAACAGAATATGAACCACGCCAACACTGTGTGAGACATGATTAAGTACGTAATGATGGAAGCTGAAGATCCAGAATTAGTGCTCCCCGAACATCACAGGGCAACGCACGAAGGTTTGCATAGTGTGCGACCCCAGCCACTCGGTATCCATATCGTGCAAGACGATGAGCTGCTGAATTGGCCTCTCTTGGACAATATTGAAGTAAGGA
The DNA here is from genome assembly GCA_036186865.1 of Eustoma russellianum. Classification (NCBI taxonomy): domain Eukaryota; kingdom Viridiplantae; phylum Streptophyta; class Magnoliopsida; order Gentianales; family Gentianaceae; genus Eustoma; species Eustoma russellianum. The sequence goes on along the minus strand of AP025066.1, from coordinate 16,583,140 downwards.
GTTGTTGAGAGATAGCAGCGATGCTGTCCGATATATGTCATCTCTCAATGCTCCTGTGTAAGACTGCGGGCCAGCTAACATGGATAGAAGGAGCTGGAAATCCGTCTCTATAATTAATTGAGAGTATTCCCTGGCATAGTAAGCCACTGCCAACATCAATGTCATCAACTCTGTCCGCAACGGACTTACCAAGGGCAAAGCAAAGGTAATGGTGGAGATCAGTGTTCCCTGATCGGATCAAAGAATTGCAGCCCCCGCTGCCAACGCCCGTCCAACTGTGGCATCCACATTAAGCTTCATCTTACCTGTAGGAGGTAATATCCAACGTACTAGCCGTATTCTCGTTGTCCGTAAAGGAGGAGAGAACTTAAGAGCGACTAAATGAGGGAGGGTTGAGGCAAACTTCTTGCCCTTCACCGAAACACACCAATTGTATATAGACATTCTTACTCTTTCAAACAACCGAATCAACGCAAATGATTCGGAACCATAGCGCACAGCCGCATACTCCTTCTATATAATCCACAATACCACTGAAGGCGCTACTACACGCAACTGACCAATCATGGATGCAGCCGATGAACTGCGCCACCACCAAAACAAATGAGCCTTAATAGTATTACTCAATGGAAGCGGGCCCCAGAATATGTTAGATATTTCAATCCAAATAGGCTTTATTGCTGCACAATGCAGAAACACATGATCCTGCTCGTCCGATGCCATGCGACAGAATGCACATTACGAAGGGAAGATAGTTGTCCAAGCACATATATTATGAACCATGGGCAAGGAGTTGGTCCATAATCTCCATAAGAAAACCTACACACTTGGTTGCATGGTCTTCCACCAAACAAAACGAAACACACTCTGCGTGGAAGAGTGTGCTGTAGCAACCGTGGTGTAGGCCAACTTTATTGAAAATTGTCCATTTGAATCCGGTACCCAGTGATAGGAATCTCCGGTTGCTGTCGTATGTTCCATCATAAAACCATTAACGGCACAAATACGTTTCCAGATAGGAGAATCATATGTATGACAGTATATAGAGGCACGGTTTCCATCTTTTCGTTTGGTGTAATTTGTCCACAGAGTACTCGAGTGATGATATTTCCACCATAATTGACCATCGTATGCTTTCTGTATGTCCAAAATGTGGCGAATGCCTAGACCTCCTTCGGATTGAGGCCGAGTGACAGAAGACCAAGAACGCCAGTGATGTCGATACTTCCAAAGAAAAGCTGCCATTTTACGGTTAAGAATATCGATAACACCCTTTGGCAGCTGTGAACTCGCGATAATGTGTATGGGAATGGAGTTTAACACATGTTTCAATAATACCAATCTTCCGGCCATTGACAAAAGCTTGTTAGTCCAAGAATGTAGCTTTTCATCAAAATGATTTCTAAGAGGCGTGCAATACCTTGTACGATTAATACCATGGTTCAAAAAGATCCAAGATACTTGATAGGCAATGATGAAAGACGCATGCCCGAAATGGACGCTACGTGTGGTCCTGAAACCCCACTTCCCACCACAATTTGGCTTTTGTGATAATTTACCAACTGCCCTGATGCATGCTGATATAACGTCAAGAAAGAATGAAACTTGGCCAAGTTTCTGCTGCTCCCATTTAGAAATATTAAGAGATCATCTGCGAACCCTAAATGTGAAACATAAGGGCTACGACCTGCCGTGAAGCCTTTGATATCTCCTGCAGATATCAAGGCTTTTAAGCCTCTGGAGAATCTTTCCGATGACGGGATAAATAATAAAGGTGAAAGAGGGTCGCCTTCTTTCACACCCCTCCCTATAGCGAAAGAATCCGTGTGACTGCCATTAACCAGAATGGAACAGCAAGTGGAACGCAAGTTATTTATAATAATACGAATAATTCGGGAGTGAAACCCCATGCGATTCAATATACTTGCAAGATAACTCCAGCTGACTCTATCAAAAGCTTTTGCCATATCCAATTTAAGAATCAAATGACCTCCCCGAGGACGCTTATTCAACACATGAACCATTTCTTGAGCAAGTAGAATTTGCTCAGTTATGCCTCGGCCTTGCATAAATCCCGCCTGCTCTGGTGAAATAATCTTCGGCAATAAACGTCCCAGACATGTAGAAAGTAGTCTCGTGATAACCTTTGAAATGAAGTTTGTGAGACAAATAGGCCTGAAGGCCGTAAAAGATTGTGGATTGATAACCTTTGGAATGAGTACAATTGTGGCTGCTGCAACATGACGAGGAACTAGGATACCCAAATAAAACTCTTGTACTGCCTTGATAACATCAGAAGAAATGATATGCCAAAACCTCTTATAAAAAGATCCTGGATAGCCATCAGGGCCAGCTGCGCTAGTTGGGTTCAAATCCCACACTGCCTGTTTGATTTCATCCGATAATGGTATTGATTGGAGGAACATGTTATCCTTCTCCGTCACTAAGGTCGGGATATGTGTCAAAAGTGTTTCGCAATTCATCACTGGTTCTTCAGCAAATAAATGAGAAAAATAACGGACTGCTTCAGCTCTTATTTCATCCACCGATGTACACTCTATGCCGTCAGGTGTATGTATGCAAACAATTGTTTGCTTATGTCTTTTTTCCTTTACAGTATTATGATAGAATGCTGTGTTTGCATCTCCGTCCTTGAGACACCAGACATTAGCTTTCTGCTTCCAATAAAGAAATGCCCGTTTCTGAGCAAGTTGAAATTGTGCAACACTGCAATGATAAGCAGAACGCGTAGATTCACTAGGGCTCAGATCAAAATCTTTTTCACACCGAAGTGCCTCTGTCTCTGCCATTGTTACCACATCAAATATGTTACCAAACACATCCTTATTCCATCGTTGCAGTTCTTTTTTTAAGCGAGGGAGTTTATCAAAAAGACCCCACATCCCCCTACCGTGGGGAAAGATGTCCATGCATGTCTGACAAAATCATCAAAATCGAGATGTGTAGTCCAAACATCAAGGTATCGAAAATTAGCCCTGCCTCGTTGCATGGCCGAGTCACACGTCAAAAATAATGGGGCATGATCCGATGTTGCCATGGATAAATGTTGTACTTGTGCTATGGGAAAAATATCCAAAAATGATGAAGAACAGAAAAACCTGTCTAAGCGACGCCATACTCTGCCTAATTCGCGGCCATCACACCAAGTATACTGCGAGCCTTGGAACGATATTTCATGTAATGCACTGGCTTGGACACAGTCATTAAAATCCTGCAATGAAGACAAATTTGGAGAAGATCGGCCCCGATGTTCTTCTTGTGTACGAAATGTATTAAAATCTCCTCCGATCAACCATGGGACTTGTGATGAAACATGCAAAGACTGAAGATCTGCCCATAATAATAAACGAGAAACGACTGTATGATCCGCATATACTGCTGTGAAATGCAAACAGATGGATAAAACTTGCAGGGTTTGTCATTGGGATTTTCAAAGCAAAAATAGACATGACTTGAAGCTAGGGCCAGTGGAATTTATCTTTGAGATTTTGCCCTATGACAAAATAAGATCTAATATGTATGATCGATACTAGGGATCCGACTGTTTAATTTTATTCTACTATATATGTATGCCGTTCTCTATTTTAAATTCGTTCATTTATTTTCATGCTACAAAGATTAATTAGTTGGGTTATCAATACTTGACGATAACTTTAAGGAAGGTTTCGAATTTATGACTAAATACAAGTTTTTTTCTTACTTTTTTGGTCGAATTGAAGAAGACTAGATATATAGAAATTGGAACTTAGGATGATTTCTTGAAACTAAGATATCGATGGAGTATGTTAGCATTGTTAGTTTGGGAAAATATATATCTATCCCTCCACTGTATAACGCGGTAAGTTTTATTGTGATTAATAAATACAATAAGGTATCGATGGAGTGTGTTAGCATTGTCTATCCACATTGTTGTAGCCTGTTTTTTCTTTATTCATGTTGACGAACATTATTTCTTAATCGTCAACGGCCAGAATATGTCAGCAATAAGTAAATAAGGCCTTAAAAAAATGGTTAGAAATGTTATGGATATATTAGAATCTCAAGGATAAACATGATGTTGATATACATTGTAGAGATAGACATTATGTTAGATGTGGATATCCAAAGTGTTATATCTTTTGTAGTATCCAGAAGGTTTGTCCAAGTTTATAATCTTCACTCCATTGAGTCCTATAAATAGGACCACATATCATATATGAAAGACACACCTTGAGATACAAAGTTCTCTAGTTTCTCTTCTCTAATATATTCTTGCTTGAGTTTATAACACGTTATCAGCACGAGTCAATCCTCCAGGAACAAAACGCAACATCAATCCTTGGTAAAATCATTTAACATGTTTCGTCCTTTTTTTTCATATACATATATAAACAGCATGTCTCGTCTTTCTTCCTTTTGTCATATACATATATGAACAGCTTTAATATAATATGATAACATACTATATTATTATAATAAGTACGTTAATTTTGATTTATATATATATATACATTGACTATATCATTACAGTTATTTACGTACAAATATTTGATATACCTGAAGTATATCAATGTCACTATTTGTATTTGACATACTTGAAGTATGAATAATTATCATGCCTAAAGCATGACATGATTAAATAAGCGACATGCCCGAAGCATGAATAGTCGTTATGCCCGAAGCATAAATCATTGTTATAAGTAATTATCGTGTCTGAAGCATGACATGACTAAATAACCGACATGTCCGCAACATGAATAGTTGTTATTGTAGCGCCCCGTCCTGAACCCTAGGGTCAGAACCGGTACGCCCGCCGTATTCCACAAAGGGATATACAAGGTATCTGTATGAAACCCCTGCACTTATCAAAACGGCAGAGTATTCGATTGCGGAAGCGAATTAAATCAACTCAAACCCTAAATCAAAAGTAAAATCCCCGAAATCATATATAGTCAACATCAAGTCAAAATCTCCTAAACGTCATCGTAAAGTTCGTAAAATAAAATCCCTAAGCTAAGTCCTCAAATGAAATAATAAATAAAATAACTTCCTCAATTCTTGATCCTCAATCTCCAAATAGTCTCTACGAGTCCCACTGAGCCCACTCTGAATCTTCTCTAACCCATATGTAATCATACCCTGAATCGTCTGCAAGAAACAAAACGAACGGTGTGAGCGACAAAAACGTCACTCAGTAGGTACCCTGCCTGCATCGGCCCTGTGAGATCATACATGCTAGGACAGTAGTGAAATACGTATAAGTACGTTAATACGAAAATAGACTGTCCACGTTTTCACAAATACGTATAACGGTCATAACTTCTTAAAACAATCAAAACACATAATCGTGCGAAATGAGCGTGAAATGCAATGCCACATACGTGATGCATGATAAACCTACATTCTTAGAAACATTCATCTAATCGTGCAATGCATGACCCCGGGTTCTAACAGAACGGAACGGAACACATCAGATATGCGACTTACGTCTCGCATCTCCTAACAGAACAGAACGGAACAGAACAGAACATATCATATATGCAATGTCATGATGCATGAATGCACTGAATTCACGTACGGAATCTTTACTTTACTTTCTCTTTTCCGTTTCCCCTTTTCTTTTTTCCTTTTTCTTTTCCTTTTCTTTTTCTTTTTCTTTTTTCTTATCTTTCACGCCCTCAGTTTCTTTCCCATCTCCTTCTCTGATTATCGCTTCCCCCCTACTCTGAATCTCTCCTTCCCCTTCTGAATTCCAATTTCCCTCCCCCTGCACATTCCCTCACGGCACCACTCCCCCTCCCCAAACCCGCACCCCCAGCCACCTTTCCCCTCCAACCGCCCCTAACCAGACCCCCCCTTCAGCCGCCCCTCCTGACCAGCCCCCTACCCCAGCCGCCCCCACCTAAGCAGCCGCACCACGCTCCCCCCTGACCAGCCTCTCAGCCGGCCCCCTTCCCCTTGTTCCTCCTTCTGGCAGCACGTGGTCATAGCCCACCACCACCGGCCACGCGTCACCATCATAAACACTTCTTCCTACAATTCCGGTATTCACACGCATATCAAAAATCAAATCTTTTTTGAGTTTTCCATAAGAAAATAGCATCATACATATATATACATATACGATCATATGTACGGACATACAATTCATCACATATACATGTAATCTAATAATCAAACATCTATACAATCACAAATACCAATGCACGATCTCGTTTTCATAGAGGAATTAAAGACTATCGTTTTTACATTCAACGGATGTTAAGGGGGCACCTACCTAGCAGTTAACGGCAGTTTACTACGCGTTTGAAGGGTTGATCGGTTGGTGGTGCTCCTCCTGCTCTTCTCTAAAACCGGCGGCCTTGTGGTTGTGATGGAAAGAATCGCTTCTTTTCCCCTCTTTGGAGAAAGCGGCCGTATATTTTGTGAGGGAAGAGATGAGTATTCACGTATTAAATAGAAATTTGATTAGGGTTTAGGGAAAATTTGATAATCAAATTAGGTTTTCTAATTAATTAGGCCCAATTGACCTTTTTACCCTTATTTAAAAAATGGGATATAACATTCTCCTCTCCTTACAAAAAGTTTCGTCCTCGAAACTTGTGTATTACTAAATCAATAACTTAGTATAGTTCTACTTGATCTATTTACCTAGATAATGACCGAACTTAGTATCCCTCCGTATTCTGATGCGTTACCCATTTTACTTCCTCGATACACGATTAAGTCCTCAAATCATTCAGTGTGTATGTATACAATGTAATCTTTAAATCCATTGTCCTCCGTCTAATAGATCGTAACCTATTCTTTCTATAGTTCTCAAATCAACCTTAAGGGTATCGTCAATATACTGGCTTCATGACTTAATCGTCGGTCTATATCGTACTTATATTTGCTACCATGACCAACCTTCTAAAATAATTTCTTAGGTGTATTACAATCTTTAACTTAACGCCTTGTTCACAAGACTCATCCCTAAAGTTGTATGTATTTTTTGGAATACATTGTACTCTAGTACGATTTAATTTAGTCATCACTAACATCTTACAAGATGATCTAGTCCTTATAGGGTTCAATCCTTACTTAATTCTCAATAATTAGTGCTTACAAACTACCACTTATACGACTTGACGTGTATCATTCAACTTATTACAATCTACAATACCGGATCCTTAAACTTATCACATATGATCCATCCCTTAGATAATTAACCATATTAACATCCTTTGTGTATGCCAATATGGTAACCGTTACCCTTCCTTAACACAACCAAGTCTTCAAAATCAGTTCTTATATACTTACAACTAGCTCTATGATCATGCTCTTAATTTCTCAGATATATCGTCAGCAGCCTAGTATATGAAATATGTGTATCGACATATTTTTCTTCAACTTAAAATGAAAGTAGCTTACGTAGCTATAATTTTGAATATATCTTTAACTATTTAAAATACTAAACCTTCTACTTTTTTTTGTAGACACAACATCCAAAGTACCATAGGTTTGTTTTCGTAACTTAATATCTCAAATGACTATTTTAAAAACGATGATATAACTTGTTCGTAAGGCATTTTGGTAAAATTGCGTCAAAACAGTTGAATACTTAATAACGTAAGGTTTTATGAAACGATTTGAATATGGTACCTTCCGTTTTTAAAACAGGTATATATTTTGAAGGCTACTTTTTTTTCTTCACAAATGTTAAGTAAGTTTATCGCAAACGGATAAATAACTTCGAAAATATTTAAACGGTTAAATTGCTTGTGATATCGCTAGTCGTCAAATTAAATTTATTTTGACTAAAAAAACAGATGTAACAAAAACGGAAATTTAAAATATTCTGCAAGAAATATATAAGCACATCTTTTTTTTTGCAAGAACATCAATATTTTAAAAGTTTTTCCCTTTTCAAAGTCGTCAAAAGAATTGGAATTTTTATTATGCTGATTTATAAGTACGGAAAAATTTAGCCTTGTAAATTTTAGTAGACTATATAAAGAAATGTGACTTAATAAGGTATTTTCAAAAATTAAATGTTTTTGAAGTCCCTGTAAAGTATAGATATAGCTCTGTGTACGTTCTTATATAAAATATTTAACTTCTAGAGAAATAATAGTCCAATATTTCGTATAATTTCTATAATCCATCCTTATTTTCAAAAGAACAATCCGTCTATGTATCATTTCTTATAAGTCTATGTAATGCCCCGGCCCGATACCATCATCGGAACCAGTGCACCCGCCGTAGTCTACTATGAGAACTACGAAGCGTCAAAGCAGATCAAGCGTACATCATTCATGACGTAAGATAAATCAGCAGAAACGTCATCCAATTTAAAACTTCATCATCATTAATACAACCAGAAAGTACAGCGGAAATAAAAGGGTGTTCAGACAACTGTCTAACTTATCCTCCAGTACAGCATAATAAACATCAAGTTTTCCAACATAAAGAAAGTAAGCAAACATCTATCTACTTCCATGTCCATCATCCCACTGAGCCCACTCGCCATCGTCTTCGATAAATATCATTTCATATTCCGGATCACCTGAAAAGGAATAGAGTATCTGTTCTTAGCGAAATTATCGCCAGCAAGTAACCCGTCTATACACCTTACGGGACCACACATGACGAGCCACCAGTGTATAAGTCATTGCCCAAAATAAGGTGCTCGGGTTCGCAAATAGCATCTTCATAAGAATTCCTCAAACAGATAAAACACATAAATGATACACGGATACGAGAACAAACATGTACTAAAACAACATATCACATAAGCAAGTCATAAGCTAGTCATATTTCTTACATGTCAAATCTTATGCTTCGTGTAACATGATGCATGAACTTCTTTAAAACCACACACAACACCCATGCATAAGTCTTCTTTCATAAACATGTCATGCGTGTCATTTCACAAACTTTTCATAATACTTCTTATCATATTCTTCGCGTAGCAGAACTTTATACCCTGTGGGTGATCAGTCCTCAGCAAACAGAACTTTATACCCCGTGCTGAAAGGTCCACGGCCCCATAACATATAATTTTATACCCCGTGCTGAAAGGTCCACGGCCCCATTACATATATCATATATCCGTGCTGAAAGGTCCACGGCCCCATTACATATATCATATATCCGGGCTGAAAGGTCCACGACCCCATTACATATATCATATATCCGTGCTGAAAGGTCCACGGCCCCATAAAATAACTTTATTTTCCGTGCTGATAGGTCCACGGCCCCATAAAATACTTTATACCCTGCTGTTGATTCACAGATCACGCTTTTATACCCTGCTTTCGCAGGCGTGACTTTTATACCCTGCGATCAACCAGCAGCCATCTTGTCTTTCGAAAACTTCAAACTTTTCTTGTAAACACATGTTCTTTCGCAAAGCAATTCTCAAATCAAATGCAAGTGCCCATGTCATGATGCAGAATGCTCATGTAACATCATATCAAACGTGTAAACATGCACACACACTTTACATATCAAGTACAAAGTCCTGAACCTCTATCACATCCTGCTCGTATCATTTCATGTCCCTTCGTATTACGAAATCATCTCGAGTTCACACTTAACCTTGCTCGTTCATACTTCATCAAACACACCCTTTTCGTACCATTTTGTGCTCTTTCATATTGCTAACTCACTTTGGATTCATACCTAACTCTACATATTCACACTTAACGTTTACAACTCAAATACACCTCATTCATACCACTTCATGCCCTTTCGTATCACGAATCCACTTCGATATTCATACTTAACCCTGCTCATTCACACTTAATGTTTACAACTCTAGCACACTTTCAAAACACTTTGTAATTTATGAGCAATGGAAGATAATAAAGGTATCTCACACACACATCTTACATATCAAGTATACGGTCTTGTACCTCAAACACTCCATGTTTGTATCTTTCCAAATCCGTTCGTCTCACTAAATCACTTGGGATTCAATCTTATTCTTACTTAGTCAATCTTACCATCTATTCCTCAATTACACCTCAAATACCCTTGCATTTTATGTACAAAGGAAGTGTATAAAGTTGCTACACTTACATAGGGCGCCTAAAGGGTCAAAAAGACTTCCAGTATACTTAGAACGCCACATGAGGCGCCTAAAGTGACATAAAGCGCCTATACTAGGCGTTCGAAGTGTTCGAGGATGTGCCGTAGACATTGAACGCCTACATGAAGCGCCTAATGTGATATAAAGCGCCTAATGTAGGTGTTCGAAGTGTACGGGGATGCTTCAGGACACATTGAACGCTACATTAGGCGCCTAATGTGACTTGAAGCGCCTAATGTAGGTGTTCGAAGTGTTCTGACGGTTCTAAACGGCAGTTTTTCTGCAGTAACTTCCACCCAACACCTTTCTTCTACAACCCTTTCATGTTCAACACTTCAAGATCCATCTTAGTTCATGGATTCATCATGCTTAACACACAACTAACATGATTTGATTCTTAAACAAGCAAACTAGTATCCACCCTAAACCTTCTATCACCCACAACTTTCAATAGATATCTTCAAACCTTCCAACCCAACAAGTCTTACAACAATGTCAACATTCATCCTTCCACTCCCTGCAAACACACTCAGAGCATCCAAGGTGTAATCACCAAACTTAAGAACTTACACAAGGATAATGAACACATCACGTATAACACTCTTGTGGGCATATTTAACAACAAAGATCACAACATAATTATTTTCAGATATTGGCCCAAAGAACATAACTTTGCTCAACAACAACAACAATTACACATAATAAAGCATTTAGCATAGACAAGTCAAAACTACTAATGTGTGATTCAAGTTTTCTCTTTGTAAGAACATAGGGCCTAAAGTATCAAAATTTACGTAAAGCGTATAGAAAGATTACTTGCCTTTGTTTCTAGTTAGCCTTACGAGTATACTGCAGGATTTCGAGAAAGGTTGCACCTAGATTGACCGCTCTTTCTGTAGAGAAAAAGGGGTTTGAGTGATTTTCAAATACATGATTTAAATGTGCACAAATACGAGCATAAGATAAAACGTGCATGATATATATACAAACGTGTACATGTATGCATGATATCTTGCCATTACTTGCCTTATCTAGCTTATATATTATGTTGCCGTACTAACGAGCCATGAAGCGTTGAAGCTTACATCATATGGCAAACATTTGTTGTGCTTACACTATTTTCAGGTGCCACCATTAATGAACTAAACTAGTTCATTAAGTGAAGTATAGTTTAATAAACTAAGTAGTTCATTAAAGGAAGCCACATTTGGAAAAGGCACAAAGGCAACAAAGCTAAGGAAGGAAAGTTTTCTCCTCCTCCCCATCTTTAATACACACGCCATATATATATATATACACTACATATATTTTCAGATTTTTTAAATAAAGCCACATACACATGTATTCCAACGTACTACCGACACGTTATATATTTTACGTACGTATGTTAACTTCACACCACTACACTTAACTGATATTTATGAGTATATTCAGGTCTTATATCATATGATATAAGATATGGTGATGACAAATTAAATACGACACGATAAAAGGTTCTAAACCGAAATTTGTCGTATTGGGCGAATACCGAAACTTCGCCAACGTGTCACGTACTTGCCATAAATAAATGGCCAGCCCCTATACTTCAAAAATTCACAAAAATTTCGTGCACATGACCATATGTTCAGCCAAAAATACTTTCCATATTTGCACACACAAAATCACCCCACATTAAGGCCAAAATGTGAAGATTCCAAGTTTAATTTTGTCACATGCTAATGGTACCACTTTAGACCAGCCAAGTGCTGAGATTTAAAGTATATATTATATATATTATGTATAACATAGTATATATAACATATGCAAAAGTTGGAATTTAAATTAGAGAAAAATCGGGTAATCGATAAATATCGAAAATTCGGTTTTCTACGCACACAACACATGGAACGTTTTTGGTACATCATGTGACACGTATCTAGACACTTTTTACATATGTTGTACATCTTAAAGTGTTCTAGAAAATTAAATTAAGGGATGATTGGAATATAACATGTGTGTATTATTAAATGTGCACTATTTTACAAAGTTAGCAAAAATAATTTTCAGCACATGCTATACATGTATACACGCCACCTACAGCTGAGATGGAGCATATGTGGAGCCCTGTTGGCATATTGATTGGTCAAGAATCAATCATACAAAGTTGGTGACTTAAAGAAAGAAGCTACAAAAGGTAATATTTCAAATGTTGTCACAATTGTGACACATGCTGAAAATTCAGCATGTGCACTAATGTGGTGGCCGAATTTTATCTCCATATGAGCCTGTATTTTGTGTCTTGTATCATGAGGATTAATTGGGGATGTTATGGAAATGATTTGAACATTATTTAAATTAATAAAGTGTGATATTCTACATATCACACATGCTGAAATTTTTCAGCATGTGTGAAGACTTGGTGTGGTCGAATTCTTGAGTATAATTGTGTCCATATTCATTTCTCATGTGATAGTAATATTTACCATTAATTGGTGATTCATTTTAATGAGAAAAATCAAAGAAAAATGGTAATGATTTGAACTTTATTCACATGTGTCACATGCTGAATTTTCAGCATGGCAATAAGACATTACGGCCGAAATTTTGCCTAGTTGGGAAGGATTTGATGTCTTGCAATTTATGTGATATATCTTATGATTTATGGAAGTTATTTTGTGATGATTTTTGGCACATGTTTAAGTGAAATTCTCAGATTTTTCCAAGTCATCAATGATGACAACATTCATCCAATAAGAAGGTGCCAAGTAAGCGAAGCTTAAATGATCATCAAATAAGAAGATGCCAAGTAAGCAAGGCCTTGTCACAATGATGTCTTACAATCTCTCAAGGACTTGAAAGATAATTTTCAAGAGGGGGAGGCTACACTAAGGGGACGGCCATGCATCATTAAAAGGAAAGAGAAGAGAGCAAACAAAACAAGGCCAAGCATTGCAAAATCAAAGTGATCAAAAGCCTAGTTCTTCTTCTTCTACATTCTCTCTTTCTTTCTTTCTTCTTGTAAGCCTATTGTATTCATATCTTTCAATCTTGAATAGGCTTGACATAGACCACCACTCAATATATATCTTTGTAAAAGGTTGATCAAGGTGTGATCAATCTTCATTCTTGCTAGGTGGTGGTGTTCGTGCGAATTGTATTTATCATACAAGTTTTGTAAAGGGTTGGAGTTGGTGTGTAACTCCATCAACCCTGTGGTAAGGTGTTTTTGAGTTGTGTGATTAGTGTGAACCAAGGAAGGTGTTCCTTGAAGACTGGAGTAGGTTGTTGATAACCGAACCAGTATAAAATTCTTGGTGTCATTTACTTTCAGCACTGATTTTCTGTTTCAGCACTGTTTACTGTTTTTAATCACGTTCGTAAAAATAGTAAACGAATTTCAAAAATCACGAAACTTTCAGAAAATATAACCACACGTTCTAGGGTTCTTTTGGCGCAAGTTTCAACCCTTTTGACAAGTATAAGTCTTTCAAACGTCCAAAGTTCTGAGACTAGTGCAGTCTGATTTTCAGGCTTGCAAAGGTTGAGACTTTGATCGTATTTGACTAACTTCCCAAAAGAATTTTTCAAAACTGTTTCAACCCATTTAAATATAACATATAAGGGGTTAGTGATTAAATTTTCAGAGCATTTGGAGTTGTGTACAAATTGGAATAAAATTTTCAAATCAGTGTATCGGTCCTGGCAGATTTGTGCAATCTGACCAACAACGATGTTTTAAGGGGTTAGAGGTTGAATTTTAATTTGAAATTTTTAGGGGACCCTCATAACATCTGAGGCTAAGTTCTCTCCAAATTTCAGAATTTTTGAAGACCTGAAACCTAGTTTTCAAAACGTTTTAAAACTGGTCCTGAAAACAGAAACTGTTTTCAGAAGTTGGGTTTTTGGTTCAAAACAATTTTAAAAAACCAAATTTTCCGCACCCACTATTCAACCCCCCCTTCTAGTGGTGCCTTGCAGATCCTACACTTTCTTCCTTTTCTTCTTCTCTTCTTCTTCTTCCTCTTTTCTCCTTCTCTTTTCTCTCTAGGCGTTTTTCTTCCCCCTCTTTCTTTGCCTTTCAACCGCCCCCTTTATGCTAATGGGGAGTTATACCAAAGTATGGTGTAACTCCCCTATCATTTAGTAGGGGTATTTTTGGTAATTTACCTAATTTCCTTAATTCTCACTTTTAACCCCTTTTCCTTGTTTTTCTATATTTTATGTTACTAAGTCTCATAGCCTACAAAATTAATTAAATTGCATTTAAGGTTGACTTTTAAGTATTGAAAGTCGCGCTTAAAAGTCACGGGGTATGACATTCCACCCTCCTTACAAAAAGTTTCGTCCTTGAAACTTGCGTACCTTAATTGAAGAATTGAGGATACTTCTCCTGCATCCGCTCTTCAAGTTTCCAAATAGCTTTCCGTTTCATGTGATTGCTCCACTGGACCTTCACATAAGAGATCCCCCGTTTCCTCAACACTTGGTCCTTTCGTTCTACGATCCTCACAGGTATCTATTCATATATATCCTCACTATTGAGTTCCAAAGTTTGTGCTTCGAGCACACTGATCGGATCCGTCACATACTTCCTTAACTGAGATACATGAAATACCTTTTGGACTTGCACCAATACCGGAATTCTCAAGTATCTCATACGGACCAATAGAACGGGGTCTTAAATTGCCCTTCACTCCAATATCATAGTACCCCCCTTTTTTTAGGTGATATTCTCAAATAAACCTTTCCACCTACATTAAACTCCAAAGGTCGTCGTTTAGAATCCGTCTAACTTTTGTTGCGGTCTTGAGCCGACTTGAGTCTCTCTCGAGTGATTCTCGCACTTCCTAATGTCTTCTCGAGTCATTCATGTTCGGTGATGGTCCTCCCACCGAATTCATCCCAATAAACCGGAGAGCTACACTTCTTTCCATACAAAGCTTCAAAAGGAGCCATATCAATTGCACTGTGGTGACTGTTATTATGATAGAACTCCATTAACTTCACCATTACATCCCCAACTCCTTTTGAAATCTAGGACACCAGCTTTTAACATGTCTTTTAGGGTATGCATAGTCCGTTCAGACTGTCCATGTCTGAGGGTGATAGGATGTACTCATCCTTAACTTCTTACCCAGGGCTCTCTAGAATATTATCCAGAGCTTGGAAGTGAACCGTTGATCTCGGTCAGACACTATACTTATTGGAACACCCTGTAGGCTGACAATGTTGTCCATATCTAAACTTACCAACTTCCGAGAAATACTTCCCTCGAGACCGATAGAAAATGTGCAGATTGGTCGATCGATCCACAATCACCAAAATCATGTTATATCCACTTCTTGTTTTCGGTAATCAACCATAAAGTCTATAGTAATAAGTTCCTATCTCTACCCTGGAAGCTCCAACGGTATCACTAATCCACTAGGTTCTTGGTGTTCAGTCTCAACTTACTGACACACCAGACATCTCCCAATGAACTCCGCAATGTGTCTCTTCATCTTACACCACCAATAATATTGTTAGCGATCCTTGTACATTCTGGTGCTACCATGATTTATTGATAACCTTGAGCTGTAAGCCCCCTTGCAAAATTTCTTTTCTTAGCTCATCTAAATCATGTACACACATTTTTCCTCTAACATAAGTTCCTGTCCACCTTGGTCTGAAATTCATCAATCTGACTATACCTCAGTTTCCCAGCAATATCACCCACAGTCCTATTCTTCTTTCGAGCTTCTTTCAACCAATCCATCAAACTCGGGGTGATGGTCAATGATGCAAAAACATTACTATAGAGTCAACAGAAACCAAGCTAAATTCTTATATTTCTCTC
Organism: Eustoma russellianum; assembly: GCA_036186865.1. Lineage (NCBI taxonomy): Eukaryota > Viridiplantae > Streptophyta > Magnoliopsida > Gentianales > Gentianaceae > Eustoma > Eustoma russellianum. The sequence goes on along the minus strand of AP025066.1, from coordinate 16,567,250 downwards.
TCAAGTGGTGACTGTCGCGCATGGTTAGATTTTCCGTTTAATACATTGGCCACTTTATTAGCTCTTCCTGGATGGTAATTAATGGTTAAGCCGTAGTCCTTTTGTAGTTCCAACCCTCTTAGCTGTCTCATGCTTAGCTGTCCTGAGGCATACGTGATAACTCGTTCGTATTGCATCAAAACACAGTCTACAAGTGAAGTATCAACTAAACTCAATTTGGATGGAAAGTCATAACTTACGCTACAGTTTACGTACCTAGACTTTTTTTTTGACACATCACTACATATCACAACCCATCAGTACCAGAAGGTTGAGCCAATACTGGAGCTATGGTTAACCTCCTCTTATGCTCCGTGAAGCTTTTCTCGCATTATGCCGTCCACTCAAACTTGGACTTTTTTTGAGTAAGGGAAATTGAGAAACATCGCTATTGTCGAGAATCCCTCGACAAACTTCCTATGATAACTAGCTAGACCCAAGAAACGCCGACTTCGGTGTCATTCGTAGATCTAGACCACTTGGTAATAAGTTCAACTTCCTTCAATCAACAGCAATTCCCTTGAAAGGTTATACCTTCCATCACAGAATTCTTAACTGTCACTTGTTTTAATCGATAGTCAATGTTGATGTGGAATCGTAATTTGATCTTGGACGCTTGGACACAGTATGGAATCTCCAACTATTCTGGTGAACCATAAAGGCGCTTAACAAATCCCTTTGCCACAAAAGAGGGGTTCACGCCACTATCAAAAGTACATTGGTGAATATCTTGTTCACTAAAATTGTACCTCATACCACATCGGCGACTTCCAAATATCCATGGCAATCATGACATTGACGCGGACATTCGTCCTCGGCTGCTGAGCGACTTCTCCCTGAGCATTCTTTCTCATCTCTGAGCAATCTCGAATAAGGTTTCCCACCTGTCCGCATCGATAACATACTCTTTCCAACTTCCTACATTCGCCGACATGACCCTTATTGAAGTGCGACAAACTCTTTCAACCTGCTGTACAACTAAATTCTGTTGTGGGGGTCTATGAAATTTTCTCAACCGAGCCTCTCTTCAGAACCTTGATCCAACGTCCTGGCCTGCCACCAACTCAAATCTCTTCTCTTAACCTCTTACCTTTGTCGGAGTATCCTGCATCGGCCTTTCTTGCCGCCACTCTGCTGAAATCACTCTCGACGTGAAAACATGCATCCATCATGTCCTCGTATGTTCTCATCCATGCGTTTACAATTGCTGACTGAATTCTTGAGTCCAAACCTCGTTCGAACTTTGTCATCTTTAAGCGATTATCAGACATAATCGCAGGAGCGAACTTACCCAAAGCATGGACATGGTCGGCATACTCCGACATTATCACCTGACTCTGTTTTAGCCCGTCGAACGCCCTTATCTTGTCTAAGATCGCTGTCTTGGGCACGTAATATTTCAGAAAGGCATCACAAAGTTGTATCCAAGAGATCAATGGGGTCTGACAATTTAAATTATTATAGAAATTTAAATGATATACGCGCTCGCACACACCCAACCTAGATCATACTTAAACTCTAGAAAATCATCACTTATACCTAAGGATCAAACTTAAGGGAAAATCACATCTTAATTTGCTATAAGATCATGAACCTAAGTTTCCGAGATAGATCTGAAGCCTAGTCTCTGATACCACCTGTAACGCCCCGGCCCGATACCATCATCCGAACCAGTGCACCCGCCGTAGTCTACTATGAGAACTACGAAGCGTCAAAGCAGATCAAGCGTACATCATTCATGACGTAAGATAAATCAGCAGAAACGTCATCCAATTTAAAATTTCATCATCATTAATACAACCAAAAAGTACAGCGGAAATAAAAGGGTGTTCAGACAACTGTCTAACTTATCCTCCAGTACAGCATAATAAACATCAAGTTTTCCAACATAAAGAAAGTAAGCAAACATCTATCTACTTCCATGTCCATCATCCCACTGAGCCCACTCGCCATCGTCTTCGATAAATATCATTTCATATTCCGGCTCACCTGAAAAGGAATAGAGTATCTGTTCTTAGCGAAATTATCGCCAGCAAGTAACCCGTCTATATACCTTATGGGACCACACATGACGAGCCACCAGTGTATAAGTCATTGCCCAAAATAAGGTGCTCGGGTTTGCAAATAGCATCTGTATAAGAATTCCTCAAACAGATAAAACACATAAATGATACACGGATATGAGAACAAACATGTACTAAAACAACATATCACATAAGCAAGTCATAAGCTAGTCACATTTCTTACATGTCAAATCTTATGCTTCGTGTAACATGATGCATGAACTTCTTTAAAACCACACACAACACCCATGCATAAGTCTTCTTTCATAAACATGTCATGCGTGTCATTTCACAAACTTTTCATAATACTTCTTATCATATTCTTCGCGTAGCAGAACTTTATACCCTATGGGTGATCAGTCCACAACAAACAGAACTTTATACCCCGTGCTGAAAGGTCCACGGCCCCATAACATATAACTTTATACCCCGTGCTGAAAGGTCCACGGCCCCATTACATATATCATATATCCGTGCTGAAAGGTCCACAGCCCCATAAAATAACTTTATTTTCCGTGCTGATAGGTCCACGGCCCCATAAAATACTTTATACCCTGCTGTTGATTCACAGATCACGCTTTTATACCCTGCTTTCGCAGGCGTGACTTTTATACCCTGCGATCAACCAGCAGCCATCTTGTCTTTCGAAAACTTCAAACTTTTCTTGTAAACACATGTTCTTTCGCAAAGCAATTCTCAAATCAAATGCAAGTGCCCATGTCATGATGCAGAATGCTCATGTAACATCATATCAAATGTGTAAACATGCACACACACTTTACATATCAAGTACAAATTCATGAACCTCTATCACATCCTGCTCGTATCATTTCATGTCCCTTCGTATTACGAAATCATCTCAAGTTCACACTTAACCTTGCTCGTTCATACTTCCTCAAACACACCCTTTTCGTACCATTTTGTGTTCTTTCATATTGCTAACTCACTTTGGATTCATACCTAACTCTACTCATTCACACTTAACGTTTAAAACTCAAATACACCTCATTCATACCACTTCATGCCCTTTCATATCACGAATCCACTTCGAATTCATACTTAACCCTACTCATTCACACTTAATGTTTACAACTCTAGCACACTTTCAAAACACTTTATAATTTATGAGCAATGGAAGATAATAAAGGTATCTCACACACACATCTTACATATCAAGTATATGGTCTTGCACCTCAAACACTCCCTGTTTGTATCTTTCCAAGTCCGTTCGTCTCACTAATTCACTTGGGATTCAATCTTATTCTTACTTAGTCAATCTTACCATCTATTCCTCAATTACACCTCAAATACCCTTGCATTTTATGTTCAAAGGAAGTGTATAAAGTTGCTACACTTACATAGGGCGCCTAAAGCGTCAAAAAGACTTCCAGTATACTTGGAACGCCACATGAGGCGCCTAAAGTGACATAAAGCGCCTATACTAGGCGTTCGAAGTGTTCGAGGATGTGTCGTAGACATTGAACGCCTACATGAAGTGCCTAATGTGACATAGAGCGCCTAATGCAGGTGTTCGAAGTGTACGGGGATGCTTCAGGACACATTGAACGCTACATTAGGCGCCTAATGTGACTTGAAGCGCCTAATGTAGGTGTTCGAAGTGTTCTGGCGGTTCTAAACTGCAGTTTTTCTGCAGTAACTTCCACCCAACACCTTTCTTCTTCAACCCTTTCATGTTCAACACTTCAAGATCCATCTTAGTTCCTGGATTCATCATGCTTAACACACAACTAATACGATTTGATTCTTAAACAAGCAAACTAGTATCCACCCTAAACCTTCTATCACCCACAACTTTCAATAGATATCTTCAAACCTTCCAACCCAACAAGTCTTACAACAATGTCAACATTCATCCTTCCACTCCGTGCAAACACACTCAGAGCATCCAAGGTGTAATCACCAAACTTAAGAACTTACACAAGGACAATGAACACATCACGTATAACACTCATGTGGGCATATTTAACAACAAAGATCACAATATAATTATTTTCAGATATTGGGCCAAAGAACATAACTTTTCTCAACAACAACAACAATTACACATATAATAAAGCATTTAGCATAGACAAGTCAAAACTACTAATGTGTGATCCAAGTTTTCTCTTTGTAAGAACATAGGGCCTAAAGTATCAAAATTTGCGTAAAGCGTATAGAAAGATTACTTGCCTTTGTTTCTAGTTAGCCTTACGAGTGTACTGCAGGATTTCGAGAAAGGTTGCACCTAGATTGACCGCTCTTTCTTCCTTTTCTTCTTCTTCCTCTTTTCTCCTTCTCTTTTCTCTCTAGGCATTTTTCTTCCCCCTCTTTCTTTGCCTTTCAACCGCCCCCTTTATGCTAATGGGGAATTATACCAAAGTATGGTGTAACTCCCCTATCATTTAGTAGGGGTACTTTTGGTAATTTACCTAATTTCCTTAATTCTCACTTTTAACCCATTTTCCTTGTTTTTCTATATTTTATGTTACTAAGTCTCATAGCCTACAAAATTAATTAAATTGCATTTAAGGTTGACTTTTAAGTATTGAAAGTCGCGCTTAAAAGTCACGGGGTATGACAGTCTAACCTTCGCCTACTATGATAAAATCCTTAACTTAAATTGTCGAATCCTAGCATGACACACTAAATATTTATCGACTTAAGGTATTCTAATTTGCCATGCTTCTGTGCGCCATACTGATCTACTGTATTTCTTTAATTGGTTATTTGAACCGCTAATTATCCTGGTTAAATCTCATTTGAACAAGCAACCACTACTGGTTCACGCTTACTCTATTTCAATTCAAGCCTGCTAGATTCAAACCAAATGTTTTGATGTCAACACTTAACCCACAATTTTGTAATGATATAGTATTCCAAGATACATACTATAGTCGATTATCGCAGGCCGCTGTTGTTCACTACCTCTAATAAGACTAATATCGTCGACCTATTTTGATTACCCTACATTCAACATCTTAACCCTAGACTATAAATTCCTTTGTACAATATCCTTAACTAAACTCTATTGATTATAACGCTAATCGTTATTTAGTTTCTACCATTCTACTATAAATCATCTCTTAGTATTTGTTATACTATTATAATTCTTTTCTTAGTAGCTATAGTCACAACTTAGACCTAAACCTGCTCTGATGTTACCGTACAAGTAGAGATGTGGACCCGCTTTACTTTATCCTAATGGTACTAAGTGCCATATTGCAGTTATGGTAAGGCAACCCGAGTTACTATCTGACCCATTAATATGTCAACTAACGTTTGTAGTAGGATATTCTAGTTAACATTGTAATTCATTCAAATCAATTATATAGTATTCAACTAGGGTCACTAAGATCATAGCTTAGAGAGTTATGATCAACCTCAGATAAGGGAGAATCGTATGGGATACCCTAGGTATACGTGTTTTGAAACCGGTCGACTTCTTAAGTTTAAGATCATAACTTATTTCTAGGATTGTTCTTGGCATCATCATTTCTTAAGTCTAAGATCACGTCTTATTTCCAAATCATAATTAGTACATAATCAACACTTATTACTAAATCAATACTTATGTCTAAGGTCAACTCTTAATCGAGATCGTTATTTATATCTAAGATCGCGCCTTATATTCAGGATCATCGCTTATAACTAAGATCAATACCTATGTTCATGATCATCGCTTATGTTCAAATCATCACGTATGTATAAGATTGTGACTTAGAGGCAAAATCGTAACTTATTTTCTAATATCATGGCCTAATTCTACATTTCCGCCGTGCATCTAGAGCCATGCTCTGAAGATTGTACTGTCAGCACGTAATACCTCTTGAACTCATTCTAAAATTAGATCCAAGTGATCAGTGGCGTCAGTTGTGTTGCACCACCACTCCTCTACATCCGTTTTAGAAGAGTCTCAAGTCCCAAGTGCGGTGGTGGAGCCTGTGGCTACCGATGTTATTGCGCCACAGCTTGGGCCATGACCAGTAGTGCGTCGGTCAGGGTCTGGGGAAGCATGACCTGCGGTGGAGCCCTATTCTCAGAAGGATTCCTATTGCCGTTCATATCGTTCTCCTTTCTTGGCGGCATTTTGCTATGACAAGAAAATTTTTAGTTTTGGCCAAGGGCATTTCAGGAAATATATAACTCAAGAAATAGAAAACAGTCAAATACATATAAACAAAACGAAATAGAAACCAGCCGTGCCCCCAGTCTGATCATCACTTAGTCTAAATCAAACTTATTCTAGGTCAAACTTAGTCTCAGATCATAGCTTACGTCTAGAATTAAACTTAGTCTCAGATCACAGCTTATGTCTAGAATCAAACTTAGTCTAAGATCAAACTTACATCTATTAACAGAACTTAAATCTATAGTTATCTCTTACGTCTAAAATCATTTCTTAATTCTACGTTTTCCGCAGTAGATCTAGAGCCTCGGCTCTGATACCACCTGTAGCGCCCCGCCCTGAACCCTAGGGTCAGAACGGTACGCCCGCCGTATTCCACTAAGGGATATACAAGGTATCTGTATGAAACCCCTGCACTTATCAAAACGGCAGAGTATTCGATTGCGGAAGCAAATTAAATCAACTCAAACCCTAAATCAAAAGTAAAATCCTCGAAATCATATATAGTCAACATCAAGTCAAAATCTCCTAAACGTCATCATAAAGTTCGTAAAATAAAATCCCTAAGCTAAGTCCTCAAATGAAATAATAAATAAAATAACTTCCTCAATTCTTGATCCTCAATCTCCAAATAGTCTCTACGAGTCCCACTGAGCCCACTCTGAATCTTCTCCAACCCATATGTAATCATACCCTGAATTGTCTGCAAGAAACAAAACGAACGGTGTGAGCGACAAAAACGTCACTCAGTAGGTATCCTGCCTTCATCGGCCCTGTGAGATCATACATGCTAGGACAGTAGTGAAATACGTATAAGTACGTTAATGCGAAAATAGACTGTCCACGTTTTCACAAATACGTATAATGGTCATAACTTCTTAAAACAATCAAAACACATAATCGTGCGAAATGAGCGTGAAATGCAATGCCACATACGTGATGCATGATAAACCTACATTCTTAGAAACATTCATCTAATCGTGCAATGCATGACCCCGGGTCCTAACAGAACGGAACGGAACGGAACGGAACAGATTAGATATGCGACTTACGTCTCGCATCTCCTAACAGAACAGAACGGAACAAAACAGAACATATCATATATGCAATGTCATGATGCATGAATGCACTGAATTCACATACGGAATCTTTACTTTACTTTCTCTTTTCCGTTTCCCTTTTCTTTTTCCTTTTCTTTTTCTTTTTCTTTTTCCTTATCTTTCACGCCCTCAGTTCCTTTCCCCATCTCCTTCTCTGATTATCGCTTCCCCCTACTCTGAATCTCTCCTTTGCCTTCTGAATTCCAATTTCCCTCCCCCTGCACATTCCCTCACGGCACCACTCCCCCTCCCCAAACACGCACCCCCCAGCCACCTTTCCCCTCCAACCGCCCCCTAACCAGACCCCCCCTTCAGCCGCCCCTCCTCACCAGCCCCCTACCCCAGCCGCCCCCACCTAACCAGCCGCACCATGCTCCCTCTGACCAGCCTCTCAGCCGGCCCCCTCCCCCTTGTTTCTCCTTCCGGCAGCACGTGGTCATAGCTCACCACAACCGGCCACGCGCCGCAGTCACAAACACTTCTTCCTACGATTCCGGTATTCACATGCACATCAAAAATCAAATCTTTTTCGAGTTTTCCATATGAAAATAGCATCATACATATATATACATATACGATCATATGTACGGACATACAATTCATCACATATACATGTAATCTAATAATCAAACATCTATACAATCACAAATACCAATGCACGATCTCGTTTTCATAGAGGAATTAAAGACTACCATTTTTACATTCAACGGATGTTAAGGGGGCACCTACCTGGCAGTTAAAGGCAGTTTACTACGCGTTTGAAGGGTTGATCGGTTGGTGGTGCTCCTCCTGCTCTTCCCTAAAACCGGCGGCCTTGTGGTTGTGATGGCAAGAATCACTTCTTTTCCCCTCTCTGGAGAAAGGGGCCGTATATTTTGTGAGGGAGGAGAGGAGTATTCACGTATTAAATAGAAATTTGATTAGGGTTTAGGGAAAATTTGATAATCAAATTAGGTTTTCTAATTAATTAGGCCCAATTGACCTTTTTACCCTTATTTAAAAAATGGGATATAATAGTTATGTCCGAAGCATAAATCGTTGTTATTAATAATTATCATGTCTGAAGCATGACATGACTAAATAATTAACATGCCTAAATCATTAATTGTTATCATGCCTGAAGCATGAATCGCTTTATCATGCCCGAAGCATGAATTGTTAACATGTCTAAACCATTAATTGTTATCATGCCTGAAGTATGAATCGCTTTATCATGCCCGAAGCATGAATTTTTAACATGTTTAAACCATTAATTGTTATCATGCCCAAAGCATGAATGGTTAACACGCCGGAAACATGAATTGAGGAGTCAAAAACGTTTTTTCCGAAACAAATTTTGGTTAAGAAAAGCTTCTGTGTTTTCCCGGTATAAAATAAAAGGCTCTCTTTTTTTTGACAAAAACTGGCGCTCGCCTGGTGGCCAGCGTCTCAGCCAGCAACAGATAGGTCTCAGGTTGAATCCCGACTTTGCAAAAATTTTGGTGCTTTTTCTGGAAATTGTTTGTGGAAATAATATAAATATGAATGGCTTTCTTCAAAAGACCAGATGGCCTGCTTGCCCAGTGGAGCTGGCGCTCTCCACTCTTCTGGAGGTCTCTTGATCGAGACCCTCTCCAGACTAAAATCTGGAGATTAATTTTTGGGCTCCAAGCAGTCTGCCATCTTGGGCTCGGATCCAGGTATAATCCCGTCCAGGCTGTCTCAGAAAAAGGGCTTCAGCCCAATGGAAATTAAAAAAAACAGGCAAAACATATCAACTAAATTAAGAGTCTCAAGATGAAAATGAAGGACCTTAAAAATATTACTGTCAGACAATTTAGTGACTGAAATTTGTTTTTCATAAGATATTATTAGACATTTATTCAGAATGTTTGGTGGGTATTCTTTCGAATTTGGCTTGCTAAGACGGAGATCTATAGGGCTTCGGCCCAAAAGTCAATACAATTTCTATTTATTACATTTTGTTGATGTCATATATACAGTTACTATTTACTACGTTTTATTAGTATGACTTTATTATGATCTATTTATTATGCATGAAGCATCTTATGTCTGAAGTATATGACATTTAACTCAAACCAGTAGTTTTGAGTGAATATATCATTTTCTGGTATATTTGATTTATGTTTACTCAGACATATGGCAAACATCACAAAACTGGAATTCGCTGCCCTAGATATTTCTGGAAGAAATTATATGGCTTGGGTCCTTGATGCCGAGATCCCTTTGACATCCATGAATCTTGGGCATACTATAAAAGAAGAAAATAAGGCAAGCGAACAAGACAAGGCGAAAGCAATGATATTTATTCGCCATCACCTCCATGACAGGCTGAAAACCGAATATCTTGAAGTAAAAGATCCATATGAGTTATGGAAAAATTGGAAGAAAGGTATGACCATCAGAAAAGTGTAATCCTCCCAACGGCTAGATATGACTGGTTGCACCTGAGGCTGCAAGATTTTAAGTCTGTGAACGAATATAATTCTGCAATATTCTCTATAGTCTCACAATTAAGGTTGTGTGGAGACAAAGTTACAGATGCTGATATGTTAGAGAAAACAATCACGACTTTCCATGCATCTAATATGCTCCTGCAGCAGCAATATAGAGAAAGAAAGTTTGAAAGATACTCACAGCTTATTTCATGTCTACTTGTTGCTGAACAAAATAATGAATTATTGATGAAAAACCATAACTCTCACCCGACCGGATCACAATCATTCCCTGAAGCGAATGCAAGTCACCATAATAATAATCGTGGTCGAGGAAGTGGTCGTTGTCGCGGTCGTAGTCGCGATAGAGGTCGTGGTCGTGGTAGAAACTTTGCACCATACCACCTGAAGTGGGAAAATAAGAAAAAGTCAGATGAAAATACAAAAGAAAGTACACAGGTTAAAAACCACGATGAGGCTTGTTATCGTTGTGGTGCAAAAGGGCATTGGTCACGTACTTGCCGTACCCCATGACATCTGGTTGACCTCTACCAAGCATCCAAGAAGGATGAAGGCAATGGAAAGCAAGTTAATTTCACTGACTACGATACTGCAGACAAAAATATGAATTTCGATAATTTCAATGATTTGGATATTGAGGATTACCTTATGGGGACGAATATGGATGGTTAAGGGATCCAGTGTGTCGATGATTTTGCAAAACAAAAAAATCAAGAATGATTATCTAGATAAATTCCGTTTTTTCAGAATGATTATGAATAAGTTTCGTTTTCTTAGAATGCAACTAGGTTTGAATTTACACTATTGTTATTCTAAATAAATTTGTTTTGCATGATCATTATTATTTTCTTTAAATGATTCCAATAAATTAGAGCGTTTCCTTTTACTTTTCCTTTTCTGATACTTGAAATCAAACAATAAGAGTCATATACATTCTATTAGAACTTTACCAAAGATGAATGATTTGAATATATGTCCAGTTGACAGTGGAATGACGCACACAACGGGCTCCAGAAGAGTTCTAATTGGCAAAAGCAAATGTTAGTACCACTTCGAGTACTATAGCATCGATTGAGGGCTCCAGAAGAGCAACCATTTTATCAACGGGTGATACACATATATTGGTTAATATGGCATCATTTCCTACCAAGTCGAAAGAAAACTATTGAGTTTCACAGATATAAGTCTTAATAGCGTTTATAATGAATTATGAATGAGGGGAATATGAAATTTTTAATAGGCAATAATCAAGCCAGAAGCTTGTTAGAGAAAAACTCCCAATTTTTCTCCATGGATTGTATTATGCGACTATACATCCATTCGAATGTGATATTGTGATGAACCAGCAGTTCGATAATAACTGTTACTTATGACATAATCGACTTGGTTACCCAGATAGAATAATGATACGTACAATTGTACAACACTCACATGTGTACTCTTTAAAGAACCAGAAGATTCTAGAAACTCTTTCGTGAACGAAAAGATTACATTATCTCGTGATTTTGTGTGTGTTGCTTGGTAATGTGAGTTTGCTTTTGAAAAGACAAGTAGCTTTTGCCAAGCTTCTTTCTCAAATTATATGATTATCCGATTAAATTTATTAAGTATTGATAATACATGTGAATTTACATCCCAAGCTTTCAATGATTATCGTATGTCTTGAGATTGGCGTTGAGCATTCAGTTGCAAGTATGCACACTTAAAATGGCCCAGCAGTGTCATTTATTAAACGTTTACAACTGATTGCTAGACGTTTGATTTTAAGGACCAATTTACCCACATGAGCTTGGGGACATGCAACTATACATGCATCAACATTGATTTGGTGAGTTAGTTTTCCTGCCGTTAGAGGGAGAGAAAATGTTGGTTCCTGAAGAACGACGTGAAATTATATGAAACGTTCCTTCACTATCCCACCTTAACACACGAACAAATCAATGCGAGCAAGAAGTAAAATGATAACAAACCGATTCGACTTGATGTCTCTGAAGGACATGATAATGGTATACCAAAAACAAGTCTAAAACATGGACGTCCAGTTGGAATAAAAGATAAAAGCCCTCGAACGAGAATGATACAAACAATACTCCAGAAGAGAATACTCAACAAGAGATTAGATGTTCACAACTTGAAAGCGCTATAGAAATAAGTACCGATCAGTCTAAAAATCAATAAACAAGTTGCTCCCGAAGAAGCAAGTGAACACAATCTTGAAAAAATCTCTTTGAATTATAAGAGAAAATTAGGATAGACAAATGATCAATATTGATCATGTTTTGATTGAAGGATTGCATGTGAAGTTATGAATCAGGATCCTGAACCAATGTTAACTGAAAAGTGTCGGCACATAAATCATTGGTCAAAATTATGCAATCCAAACCCCTGAAGGGAAAGTCGCAAAGCATTTGGACCCGTAGTCTAAAACCCCTGAAGGGAAAGTCGCATTCGCAAATTATTTGACCTGCAGTCAAACCCCTGAAGGGATCAAACATATTGGATATAAATGGATTTTTCACAAAGAACTAGGCTTGACTATGATGAAACATATTCCCCGATAATTGATGCCATAACATTACAATATTCAATCAGCCTAGTAGTCACTTAAACCTTGATATGCGGTTAATGAATGAAGTTACCGCTTACTCATATGAATTATAAAACGATGATATAAAATCCCAGAAGGATTTAGATTGCCTGCAGCATGTAATCAAAAGAAGAATGAACTATACTAAATCAAATTATATAAATCATTGTATAGATTAAAGCAATCTGGCAGGATGTACATGTCGATAATTTAAATCTGGTTGGAACTCCTAAAGAGCTCACTAAAACCTCTTGTTGTATCATAACAGAGTTTGAGATGAAAAACTCTGAGAAGATCAAATGTTCTCTCAACCTACAGATCGAGCCTTGAGTAGTCCTAGTGTGGTACAATCGAAAGATTCATTTCGACCACCAGAAGATAACGAAGAATTATTAGGTCCTGAAGTACCATATCTTAGTGTTGTTGGTGTTTTAAAGTATCTCTCAAATTTCCAAGTCGGCCGCCATCTCTAGTGTTATACCCCGAAAATTTTCGAGTTAGCCATTATGCAATAATTTAAAACTAGAGTAGCGGTGGAGGGTATCGACCCCTCAAAATTAAATTAATCGTAGCAAGTTGTATATGCTCAAGCGATTTATAATCTAAATAGAGTATTAAATATATATATATATATATAAGGGATAAAGATGGATGGATAAACAAAAGAAAATAATGACCATAAATAAAATATATAGAAAATCGGAAAAAAAAGTACTATGGATAAGGATAAAATAAATGAAAAAAAAATAAAAAAAATAAAAAAATAATAAAAGGACGTGAAATGGGGGAGAAACTGCCTCCCCCAATTTCGGCAATCAAAAGTAAATGGCCAGGGGGGTTTCGGCTGAAAGAGAACCAAAAGAGAAAGAAAAAAAATAATAAGTAGGGGAGACGCTGAGGAAGTTGGAGCGGCAACAGAAAGGGGGAAAGAGAGAGAAAGAGAAGGAAGAGGAAAAGGAGAGAAGAAGAAGAGAAGGAAAGGGGAAACCGGGTGTCTCAATCTACGTGCAAGTCCGTATACTGTGCAAATTGTCTGCAATCGAGGTAGGTGCCCTTTTCCCCCTCCAATTGGTACAAATTCAAGCATGCTTTGGTGATATATTACGTGTTTTGGTTTTTTTTTTTAAATTGTTGAAATCTATACTATGTTGCTTAATCTGTGAAAAGCATGAGTTTTGATTACTGTGGAATGTGGTTGATTTCTGTCGAATGCATTTGATGACTGTGGTTTTGCGTGGTTTGTATTTTTGATTTTAGAGAAAAATTTGATTATCAAAATAGTAAAACATTTTGATTTTAGGGAAAAATTTGATAATCAAAATAGTAAAACCTTTGCATGTTTAGAGATTTTCCATTTTTTTTGACCTTAGAATAGGTTCCCATAGACTGGAACTAGGTGGAAATGTAGATCGGGGACGAAAAACAGACGCCGGGGGTCGGAGGTGCGCCTCACGTGCCGCCGAAAACGACCGCGCGTGGCCGTCACGCACGCGCGTGAGATGCACGCGCCTCCTGGCAGCATCTGATGTTATATAATAAAAAAAAGGTAAAGGGCCAGGCCAGGCGGCAGGGCAGCCCTTAACGGGCCGGCTACACCAGAGGCCATGTTGTACCCCAACAACCATGTACTTGAAACTATGAACAAGTGACGGAATGAAAGCGATAATTTCTTTAAGCGCGTGTTACTTAAGCTAGCTTAACCCTCTTTTGCTTAAGTACTTCGAAGATGATACTAAATAATAAAATAAGGGGATTCCAAGAAAAGTGATACATGAAGAATATAGTTATATGAACAATACATACCAATATATATAGGTATGTGCGTGTATAGGATATATGCGTAGGAAATGTATATGTACCTATATGCGTGTATATAGGAAAATATATGTATATATATATACAACATAAACACATATGGGCGCATGTATATATTGTCATGAACACGTACACACACACACACACACACACACACACACACACACATATATATATATATATATATATATATAAAGATACATATGTATATGTGTATAAAGTACATATAGGCGTGTATACATGTGTATATGTGGATACATGTACACTAATATATGTTTTAGGTGACATGCACATTGTACATCCTATTATATATACATACATATGCTAATCTTGGAATGCAATAAAATAAAGCAAACAATATAACACATGAATTAAAGCAAAATACAAAAAAAAATTTAAAATTGCCCCAAGAACCCCTAAAATTCGGTCAAGACCCTCTCAAGGGATCTAGAACCCTCCACAAATTAACCTAAATTAACCAAATAATATTAAATACCAAAATCAACAAACATGCAAAGAATAAACTAGTAAAATAAAAGAAAAGAAGACATGCATGCAAGAAAGAACTGATAAAAAAAAATGAAAGCATGCAATACAAGCATGCAAAGGAAATGGATAAAATAATACCAAGCATGCAAGATAAGGGACAAAAGCTAGTCAAACACCAAAGACCAAGACTCCTTGTCTTGTGTTTTCCCCTCCCTCCTTAACCTTACAAAAATCTGCCCCTCCCCCTTATCAACCCTAGTTTTTAAATTTTGCAAGACAAACCTCAATCCCTTCCATCTTGAATCTTCTCTCAAGCAAAGACCTAGCCTACACTTAGCAAGATTTCCACCCCTCCATCATCAAGGAAACATTTCGGCCATACCCCCTTGGAGCCAAGAAATCAATTCAAGCTTCATCTTCAAGCTCCAAGAACTCATCTAGGTAAGTTGAATGTTGAATCTTCTAAGTGAGTTCTACATTTCAAAGAATGAAACTCACATTGATACTCCCTTTTTCATGACCTCCAAAATGGTCACTAGGTGAGGATTTTCAAAACTACCAAGAGTGATTAGCTTCTTTGTGGGGGAGAATTCATCTCAACCTCCATTCAAGATTCAAGTTGGTAAGAAAACCTAAACTCAAAATAGCCTCATTTTCATCATGGAAATAACAACTAACATTCTCCTTTTCTTCATCATCCCAACTGTGTGCTCAAGGGTGAAGGAGGAGAAGGATTCCAACTCAACTCACTCCATAACCAAGCAAAGACTAGAGCTTTAGCTTGAAGAGGCAAGTATACAATGATCTCTCATGATTTACTTGAAGAGTTAGTGACTTGAATGACTAGAGGTTCTTAAGATTTAATCTTTAATTGAATATCCTAAGTTTGAGATTATATCTTATAGATTTCTTAAGAACAATGCATTGCATGTGGCTTATTCTCTCAAAGATGGAATATTTTATTACATGCATTTAGTTACAAGGCTGTTTTGAGATGATTTAAGGTGTAAGTGGTAATCAATAATATATCTCATAAGAACAAGATGAATGGTGGACCTTTGATTTGAACCAATGACAAAATATCAAACTATTGGAGCTAGGCAGAATGGGATGCCATCTTCAACGGCCTAAGAACTGACCTTACAGACCTTCAATGAAGCTAATTTTTGGTACCAAGTTAGCCTTATGAGTGTAGCACAAGTGAGAGTTGGAATTTTGTTTAAATAAATTACAGATTATTTTTAATAAAATATTTAGTAGAACTGCTCCAGTTGGAAGTTCTGGAGCTGGGCAGAATGGAGCACTAATTTCAACGGCTTAAAACCAGACCTTTTAGACCTTCAATAAACCTGGTTTTTGGCACAGAGCTAGCCCCATGTGTATAGCAGAGTTGAGAGTTGGAATTTTAGTAAAATAAGTTATGGTTAATTTTTAATAAAATAATTGGTGAGACTGCTGAGGCTATAAAGTCTGGAACATGACAGAATGGAGTAGCGAATTAAATGGCTTAAAAAGAGATCTTGTAGACGTTCAATAAAGCTGATTTTCGGTGTGGGGATAGCCTTGTGTGTATAGAAAATGTGAAAGTTTGAATTTTGGTAAAAGGAGTTGTGGAATATTTTTAATAAAATATTTGGTAAAGCTGCTCAGACTGAAAAGCCTGGAACTGAGCAGAACTGTATCTCTTTTTGATTGACTCGAAAAAGGACCTTGTAGTGGTTCAATAAAGCTGATTTTTGGCATGATAACAATACCAAGTGTGCAGTGAGTACTCCAGCTGGAATCATTGTAAAACAAGTTGTGGATTAATTTTAATGATTTAATTGGTAACACTGCTCAATGGGAAGTACTGGAACAGAGCAGAAATTAAGTAACGAGTTAATGGACTCAAAATGAATCTTAGGGACATGCAAATGGATTCTATTTTATTTAAGGATAAATGACATAATTAGAGCATAGGGGTATAAAGTTCTATTTTATTTTACATCAAAAGTTACTTTCAAAACAAAAATAATGAAATAAAATCAGGATATCGAATTCAGATCTTAATTTTTGACTGGATAGTCATTAGATAGGTATGATAAGGTTTTGTGAATAAAAATAATATATTGTATTCTTTTATTTCTAACATAAGCAGTGGATTGTTAACTATAGTCCAAATTAATTTTTCATATTTATTGATTAATTATGTCCTGGAAACTTCTATCCAAATACTCTGTGAGAGATTTAGAGAATCAAAAAAAACGAAAAAATAGATAAATAACCCCATAAAAAAATAAAACAACATAAAACCATAGGGGTAAATAAAAAATGTGAAGAAAGAGTATTTTATTTATTCTTCTTGATTTAATTTTGTTTAGGGGGTAGAAAACGCCTCTATAAATACTTTAGAGGGGATTTGGCCATATATTTTTAGTTCATCAGTGCAACTTCGGTTAACTCTAAAATTTTTAAAGATAATTCAATATTGTTCCTACAGTATTCTATTTTTTGAATTTTATCTTGATCGATTGTGAAATAACTCGTTCAGATTGAAGATGAAGCCGATCTCATGCGGCTTGTTAAATACACCGAGTCAAACTCGAAAAGTGATGTGACTTCTCATCAAACATTTGACAATAAGCATTTTAATTGCATATATTGAGGAAAAGTTTGCATGTGCTAGAGCAAACAAATGGACATGAACAAATGAGTAGCTTGCGATCGATCGTGTAATTATTGTTTAAATGTTCAAAAATAGTCGAGTATATTCTAGTCGAACTCAAAGATCGTTATAATAGATTCAAGTCAAGTTTAAGCATTTTATGACAATAATCTCAACATACTTTATGTTACAGCATGTTCGATTCGATAAAAAATATCCAATTCGAACTGAGATCGTTTATACACCTAAATCCCCATCCCCTTAAGAAAAGGACAAAAAAAAACAATTGATTATTTGTTTTCTTAAAAAGTCCTTTTTCCCATCTTTTTCTTTATATTGAAACACTGCTCAATGGATTCTATTCTTACATTTTTATAACATGTATGAGTTGGAATTTGGTTAAAATAGACTAAGGATTATTTTTAAGAAATTACGCAGTAAAACTGCTACAGTAGAAAATTCTGGCGCTGAGCAGAATTGAACACTGACTTCAATGAATTAAAAGAGGACCTTGTGGACCTTCAATAAATCTGATTTTTGGCAAAAACCTAGCCTCATGAGGGTAGTAGAGATTCCAGCTGGAAGTTTGGTAAAATGAGCTATGGTTAATTTTTAATGAATTATTTGGTAAAACTGCTCAACTGAAATTACTGGAGCCAACCTGGAATTAGTAACGATTTTCCAGGCCTCAGAAAAGGGACTTAGAGATATGCAAATGGGCTAAATTTCGGTAGGATACTAGTTCCACATGTTTATGACTTGGGCGAGTTGGAATTTCTGGAAAACGAATTACGGATTCGCCGCAATTAAATTTTTAGTAAAGTTTGTCAGATCAGTTTCAGTACTTAAACCGTTTCAGAAAAGTAATTAAATGAGCCCTTATGGTTATCAATCTAATCTGAAAATTTTATGACAAATCCCCAAGACACATAGGAATAAGTCACGTAAGTTAGTTAGGATAACCCTAACGTTTTGGAGGGTAATCACGGACGCAAAGTTGATATACTAAAGCTGAAATTTAGGCTGAACAAGGAAATACATTAAATAGGGTTAATTTGTCCGCTTATGAGTATGACATAGGAATTTAGGGTTTCCCTAAGTCCGAACCATGCATGTTAATATGTTATTCACGCCATGACTTGCATTGCATATCACTCCATGTATCATGCATGATCATGAAACCGATTTTATGAATTTTATGCAAGCAAGTCTTTTCAAGTGAAAAGTGTTTTCAGTTATGCATGAAAGGTTTTTACGGTCCCATGTTTTTAAAGAAAGCTTCATGATTCCTTTGCCGGCCAAGCATGCGACTAACCCGACTCCAGACCTGGGGTTAATTGGTCTGATGACATGATATGTTCTGGACCAGCTCAGATCCGGGGTTAATTGATCTGATATCTGTTCTGGACCCGCTCAGATCCGGGGTTAATTGATCTGATATCTGTTCTGGACCCGCTCAGATCCGGGGTTAATTGATCTGATATCTGTTCTGGACCCGCTCAGATCTGGGATTAATTGATCTGATATCTGTTCTGGACCCGCTCAGATCCGGGGTTAATTGATCTGATATCTGTTCTGGACCCGCTCAGATCCGGGGTTAATTGATCTGACACTCTGTTTTTATGACACGTTATTGTATGGGACCAAAATGATGTTTTGACATGGCATGACATGACATCATGCATTGCATATTGCATAACTCACGATCATGAGGACATGTTGCATGTTACAGTTAATGTTTATAAGTTACTATTGGTATAGCATTACCTAAAAACATGCTTAAGCCGAACTCAAGCAAGCTCAGGATTTAAGATCAGGTATGAATTACGATTATTTGAGGTTTTTGGGGTAATACATTCATGTTATGACTCTTTATGTATTTCATGGTCGTTTATTCGTTAAGCAAGCTCAGGATTTAAGATCAGGTATGATTTACGATTATTTGAGGTTTTGGGGGTAATACATTCATTTTATGACTCTTTATGTATTTCATGGTCGTTTATTGTATTCTTGCTGGGTGATTTTTATCACTCACACTTTATTTTTCCCCCCAGATAATGCCAAGATAAAATGGATCGAAGATGAGCCGAGGGTACCATATCCATAGGCGAGGAGATATGAAGAGGGCTAAGCTTAAGGACTTTTGTTCTGCCGAGATGGTTGTATTATGACTATGTTTGAACTCTTTGGAAATTTGACTATGATGTTTTGTGAGACTGCTACTTTGGGGACTTAGTTATTTCGTGTTTAATTTGAAAAGTTTTAATTCTGCCTAAATTTTACTACCATGTTGAATGTTAGCATGGGAGTCCACGACGTATGTTATGGATTTTCGCATGTTACGCATGACGCTTTGTACTCTCCTTAGTGAAGTACGGCGGGTGCACCGTATCCGGACGAGGCCCGGGTGCGGGGCGCTATAGGTGGTATCAGAGCCGAGGCTCTAGATCCGGGCAGAATATAGAACTAAGTTATGATCTTAGTCAACTAAGTTTGATCTTAGATCTAAGTCATGATCCTAGATGAGAGTTGACCTTAGACTAGGATGACTTAGACTGGAAAATTAGGGTTTTGACCGGATGATAAAACCCTAGTCGATGGCCATCCATGGAATGTAATCATGCCTGCTTGCAAAACCTTAAGATCGTATCCGAATTACAAATTAAATTCTATCGCTACTCTGAATATTTATGCCTTAAGTGAGACTCCGACACTTCGTAGTGCGGATGGCACCACAATTCAGTAAAATGACATCATCACTATCGTCCCAGTAGGCAGTAAACTTTACTAGCAATAGTTAGTGAGAACACGTATTCCAAGGATTGGCAAGGAATTTAGTTCATAATAGGCAGAAAGATGGTTAAGCAAATTTGAAGATAACTTCATGACGATACAGATACCGAATAGAAAAAAAAGTACAGAATATCTGACCTGTCTTTGAGCAAGTAAGGAGTCAACCAAAAACACTAACCTAGACCAAAAGAGTGCTTGATGCAGAAATCCTTGAAACATCAAAACCCGTAACAGGTATGCCCAACTGCTTAATTTAAATCTGAAGTACCTATGTTCTATTATGTCTTTTAGCCAGGTATAAACGGTCATTGGAGCAATACGATAAAGTAACCCAACTAAAGCATAAAAACTAGAATAAGTTATCAAATTACTCTTAACGGTTGGATTAGTACCATAATAGTCAGAGCTCAATAAGGTTTCCATGGAAGATAAATACCAGTTTCCTAGGATCAATGATTTGTTTGACCACTTCGGGAAAGACAAGTGTTAACAAAACTGAATTGCAAACTGACTATTTCCAACGAGAGAACCAAGCTCGAGGAAGAACATGGAATGTGTACAAGGCGAATCATGGACACCCCCAAAAACTATTAGGATTGACAAACGTCCTGACACGTTATAGACTTTACGAGTTCGGCATCTTAAGGAAAATTCAGTAAGATGGTTGAATTCCTTCCCTGACTATTATAAGTCGGGATTATCTAACTCACTCTAGCAGTAACAATATGATGTAACGAAATCTTGCATATCATAATAATCTATGAGGACAAAGCAAATGAGAATACCCTTGTGATTGGGAAAAGAAAACATAGATTCTGTAAGAAACAAGAACACCACGAAACGACATAAATTCCAAGGAAGAACTTCGACCCTAGGTTCGATTATTATGGGATTGGCATGTCGACGAAACGGATGAGTCAGGTAGGACTTCGCGAAAGATTGGGGTTTCACCATTCTATAAGAGTACAATCTCAGTCTAAGGTACGAGTCATCATATATGTATTTTAGGGAAGAAATTTCTAACACCAATGGAAACGCTTTTATGGCTAACGCATGGATACAGAAGGATGTTTATCGAAGGAAAGCGTATGGTTCACAGTCAGGACTTAAGGACCTCTGTCATGAAAAGAAGGAAACTCCAATAGTACATAATCATGATAGGTCAATTGCATCATACTAACCCTGAAGGAATATCGTTGTCGGAATTTAACTCACTAAGACAAGGGCCAGGCATTTCCGTACTCATTCATTACTTTGGGACAGTATGTTCCTTTGATTATAAGAGATGAAAGGTTTAAACCCCCAGATCAAATTAGGCTAAGTTAAGTCGTATTCAAGGACCTTTGGTGAATTATTGGAGGGCCGCTATGGAGCGGAATGCGATGGTAAGGGGACGAAAGAATGAAAGAAACGACTTAACAAGCAAACGAAGTAGAAGGTGGAAACCGTACCCATATAAGGCTAGTCTATGCAGATGACAAAGAAACAACCAAGATACGCCTAATAAGTGTAAAGTACCTATGTCCTCTGCTCTACTTCCTATTAACCAAGTAGGAGTGATTATGATAGTTTCCTTAAGTTATGATTAGTAGACCACAAGCGAGTAGGTAAGGTTATTAGTGATAACATTACTAAGTATGACACTATGTATGGGACGCAGGGTCTTCGTCATGATGCGTCACTATTAGCACTTGTACCCATTTTATTGCACTATGCGGGGAATAGGTCATGACTATGAAAACCATGTTTTAAGAGAACGGGCCACCTTAGGATGATTTAAAATGTCATAAAGGGAACATAATTTTCAAAGGAGAACCCATAACTTCTAGTTCGATTCTATGAAATGATCGCAAAAAAGGGGTAAAAGTTAGTACGTAATAAGGCAATCAGCAAGACGGATGAATACGGGACATACCTTATGAAGAGCTTGGTATGTGTAAGTTATGGGAATTATCCCGGGTGTCTTTGGAAGCTATTTCGTAAGTAGGATGACCGTTACATGATCACTGAAAGGATGTTTATAGAAAAGAGCTAATGGTCTATACCCCAGAGTTGATGATCTCTGCCTAGTTGTTCATTTTTAAAAGAAAATTATAAGCCTGCTATGATCATGATTACACGGAATGGATTTCATTATCAAGTACATAGTATCAAGGTTGCGAGTGCTTGATATGGGATAGGTTACGATAACACCTTTCGAGAATTAGAATAAGTTCTAATGAGACCTCTAAGATGAATGGAGCAAAGCAGTTCTGAGGGAACTAAATAGACGCTTTATGCGATCTTATTTACCTAAAGAAGAAGCCACTTTGTAAACGGAAGACAACGTGAGGAGTAGACGCCTCATCTTTTTGACTAGTTCTGAAGTTTCGAGGACGAAACTTATGATAAGGGGGGAGGATGTTGTACCCCAACAACCATGTACTTGAAACTATGAACAAGTGACGGAATGAAAGCGATAATTTCTTTAAACGCGTGTTACTTAAGCTAGCTTAACCCTCTTTTGCTTAAGTACTTCGAAGATGATACTAAATAATAAAATAAGGGGATTCCAAGAAAAGTGATACATGAAGAATATAGTTATATGAACAATACATACCAATATATATAGGTATGTGCGTGTATAGGATATATGCGTAGGAAATGTATATGTACCTATATGCGTGTATATAGGAAAATATATGCATATATATATATACAACATAAACACATATGGGCGCATGTATATATTGTCATGAACACGTACACACATATATATATATAAAGATACATATGTATATGTGTATAAAGTACATATAGGCGTGTATACATGTGTATATGTGGATACATGTACACTAATATATGTTTTAGGTGACATGCACATTGTACATCCTATTATATATACATACATATGCTAATCTTGGAATGCAATAAAATAAAGCAAACAATATAACACATGAATTAAAGCAAAATACAAAAAAAATTAAAATTGCCCCAAGAACCCCTAAAATTCGGTCAAGACCCTCTCAAGGGATCTAGAACCCTCCACAAATTAACCTAAATTAACCAAATAATATTAAATACCAAAATCAACAAACATGCAAAGAATAAACTAGTAAAATAAAAGAAAAGAAGACATGCATACAAGAAAGAAATGATAAAAAAATTGAAAGCATGCAAGACAAGCATGCAAAGGAAATGGATAATATAATACCAAGCATGCAAGATAAGGGACAAAAGCTAGTCAAACACCAAAGACCAAGACTCCTTGTCTTGTGTTTTCCCCTCCCTCCTTAACCTTACAAAAATCGGCCCCTCCCCCTTATCAACCCTAGTTTTTAAATTTTGCAAGACAAACCTCAATCCCTTCCATCTTGAATCTTCTCTCAAACAAAGACCTAGCCTACACTTAGCAAAATTTCCACCCCTCCATCATCAAGGAAACATTTCGGCCATACCCCCTTGGAGCCAAGAAATCAATTCAAGCTTCATCTTGAAGCTCCAAGAACTCATCTAGGTAAGTTGAATGTTGAATCTTCTAAGTGAGTTCTATATTTCAAAGAATGAAACTCACATTGATACTCCCTTTTTCATGACCAAAAACGTGACCTCCAAAATGGTCACTAGGTGAAGATTTTCAAAACTACCAAGAGGGATTAGCTTCTTTGTGGGGAGAATTCATCTCAACCTCCATTCAAGATTCAAGTTGGTAAGAAAACCTAAACTCAAAATAGCCTCATTTTCATCATGGAAATAACAACTAACATTCTCCTCTTCTTCATCATCCCAACCGTGTGCTCAAGGGTGTAGGAGGAGAAGGATTCCAACTCAACTCACTCCATAACCAAGCAAAGACAAGAGCTTTAGCTTGAAGAGGCAAGTATACAATGATATCTCATGATTTACTTAAAGAGTTAGTGACTTGAATGACTAGAGGTTCTTAAGATTTAATCTTTAGTTGAATATCCTAAGTTTGAGATTATATCTTATAGATTTCTTAAGAACAATGCATTGCATGTGGCTTATTCTCTCAAAGATGGAATCTTTTATTACATGCATTTAGTTAAAAGGCTGTTTTGAGATGATTTAAGGTGTAATTGGTAATCAATAATATATCTCATAAGAACAAGATGAATGGTGGACCTTTGATTTGAACCAATGACAAAATATCAAACTATTGGAGCTAGGCAGAATGGGATAGCATTTTCAACGGCCTAAGAACTGACCTTACAGACCTTCAATGAAGCTAATTTTTGGTACCAAGTTAGCCTTATTAGTGTAGCACAAGTGAGAGTTGGAATGTTTTTAAAATAAGTTACAGATTATTTTTAATAAAATATTTAGTAGAACTGCTCTAGTTGGAAATTCTGGAGCTGGGCAGAATGGAGCACTAATTTCAACGGCTTAAAACCAGACCTTTTAGACCTTCAATAAATCTGGTTTTTGGCACAGAGCTAGCCCCATGTGTATAGCAGAGCTGAGAGTTGGAATTTTAGTAAAATAAGTTATGGTTAATGTTTAATAAAATAATTGGTGAGACTGCTGAGGCTGTAAATTCTGGAACATGACAGAATGGAGTAGCATTTTTAATGGCTTGAAAAGAGATCTTGTAGACGTTCAATAAAGCTGATTTTCGGTGTGGGGATAGCGTTGTGTGTATAGAAAATGTGAAAGTTGGAATTTTTGTAAAAGGAGTTTTGGAATATTTTTAATAAAATATTTGGTAAAGCTGCTCAGACTGAAAAGCCTGGAACTGAGCAGAATTGCATCTCTTTTTGATTGACTCGAAAAAGGACCTTGTAGTGGTTCAATAATGATGATTTTTGGCATGATAACAATACCAAGTTTGCAGTGAGTACTCCAGCTGGAATCATCGTAAAACAAGTTGTGGATTAATTTTAATGATTTAATTGGTAACACTGCTCAATGGGAAGTACTGGAACAGAGCAGAAATTAAGTAACGAGTTAATGGACTCAGAAATGAATCTTAGGGACATGCAAATGGGAGAGGATCTCCTGACCCCCCTTTAAAGGGGGTATTAAATGACCCCCCGCCACGTGGCACACAGGGAGGGCGGTGAGGCTGGGTGGGGGTCACCCGCATCCAGCCTTCCACCCCCCTGTGTGCCACGTGGCGGGCGGTCCTAAAGGGGGTGAGGAGTTGGGGGGTTAGAGGATCTCAATCCCATGCAAATGGGCTAGTTTTCGGTAGGATTCTATTCTTACATGTTTATGACATGTATGAGTTGGAATTTCGTTAAAATAGGCTAAGGATTATTTTTAAGAAATTACGCGGTAAAACTGCTCCAGTAGAAAATTCTGGCGCTGAGCAGAATTGACCACTGATTTCAACGAATTAAAAGAGGACCTTGTAGACCTTAAATAAATCTGATTTTTTGCACAAACCTATCCCCATGAGGGTAGTAGAGATTCCAGCTGGAATTTTGGTAAAATAAGCTATGGTTAATGTTTAATGAATTATTTGGTAAAACTGCTCAACTGAAATTACTGGAGCCAACCTGGAATTAGTAACGACTTTCCAGGCCTTAGAAAAGGGACTTAGAGATATGCAAATGGGCTAAATTTCGGTAGGATACTAGTTCCACATGCTTATGACTTGGGTGAGTTGAAATTTCTGGAAAACGAATTACGGATTCGCCGCAATTAAATTTTTAGTAAAGTTGGTCAGATCAGTTTCAGCACTTAAACCGTTTCAGAAAAGTAATTAAATGAGCCCTTATGGTTATCAATCTAATCTGAAAATTTTACGACAAATCCCCAAGACACATAGGAATAAGTCACGTAATTTAGTTAGGATAACCCTAACGTTTTGGAGGGTAATCACGGACGCAAAGTTGATATACTAAAGATGAAATTTAGGCTGAACAAGGAAATACATTAAATAGGGTTAATTTGTCCGCTTATGAGTATGACATAGGAATTTAGGGTTTCCCTAAGTCCGAACCATGCATGTTAATATGTTATTCACGCCATGACTTTCATTGCATATCACTGCATGTATCATGCATGATCATGAAACCGATTTTATGAATTTTATGCAAGCAAGTCTTTTCAAGTGAAAAGTGTTTTCAGTTATGCATGAAAGGTTTTTACGGTCCCATGTTTTTAAAGAAAGCTTCATGATTCCTTTGCCGGCCGAGCATGCGACTAACCCGACTCCAGACCCGGGGTTAATTGGTCTGATGACATGATATGTTCTGGACCCGCTCAGATCCGGGGATAATTGATCTGATATCTGTTCTGGACCCGCTCAGATCCGGGGTTAATTGATCTGATATCTGTTCTGGACCCGCTCAGATCCGGGGTTAATTGATCTGATATCTGTTCTGGACCCACTCAGATCCGGGGTTAATTGATCTGATATCTGTTATAGACCCGCTCAGATCCGGGGTTAATTGATCTGATATCTGTTTTGGACCCGCTCAGATCCGGGGTTAATTGATCTGACCCTCTGTTTTTATGACACGTTATTGTATGGGACCAAAATGATGTTTTGACATGGCATGACATGACATCATGCATAGCATATTGCATAACTCACGATCATGAGGACATGTTGTATGTTACAGTTAATGTTTATAAGTTACTATTGGTATAGCATTACCTAAAAACATGCTTAAGCCGAACTCAAGCAAGCTCAGGATTTAAGATCAGGTATGAATTACGATTATTTGAGGTTTTTGGGGTAATACATTCATGTTATGACTCTTTATGTATTTCATGGTCGTATATTCGTTAAGCAGGCTCAGGATTTAAGATCAGGTATGAATTACGATTATTTGAGGTTTTTGGGGTAATACATTCATGTTATGACTCTTTATGTATTTCATGGTCGTTTATTGTATTCTTGCTGGGTGATTTTTATCACTCACACTTTATTTTCCCCCCCAGATAATGCCAAGATAAAATGGATCAAAGATGAGCCGAGGGTACCATATCCATAGGCGAGGAGATATGAAGAGGGCTAAGCTTAAGGACTTTTGTGCTGCCGAGATGGTTGTATTATGACTATGTTTGAACTCTTTGGAAATTTGACTATGATGTTTTGTGAGACTGCTACTTTGGGGACTTAGTTATTTCGTGTTTAATTTGAAAAGTTTTAATTCTGCCTAAATTTTACTACCATGTTGAATGTTAGCATGGGAGTCCACGACGTATGTTATGGATTTTCGCATGTTACGCATGACGCTTTGTACTCTTCTTAGTGAAGTACAGCGGGTGCACCGTATCCGGACGAGGCCCGGGTGCGGGGCGCTACAGGCCAGGCCCAATAATGCCAAAAAAAGGCAGGCTGTTAGCGGACCGAGCCGAATGGCAAACGAACCGGGTCAGCTGTTGGCCGGCCCAATTAACTGTTTAAATTAAAAAAAAAGTCAGGCTGCAGGCCAGCAGGCATAGCGGGCCAGGCCTGCGCAGGTCAAAAAAAAGGGGCTGGCGGTTGGCAGGCCGGCCCTTTGACAATTTTTAATAAAAAAAAGATTTCTGATTTTTCTGGAATCTGGTGAAATTGTTATTTAATTAATTTAAAATAGAAATAATTACAAGAAAAATATAAATAAATATCAGAAAATTATAAATAAATTCCAGAAATTATAAAATGCTGAAAGTAACTTATTTTCACTCAATTTCAGTATTTGTGATAATTTATTTAATTAGGATATTTAAGTAATAAATAGAAATAAATTAGGGAAAAATGAGGAAAAATATAGAAAATGCACAATAATTGTATACAATCCATGAAAAGTAGATTTAACATCAATCAACTTTTAAATCATTACTCGGATAATAAATAAACCTATATTTGAGTGCCGGAGGATGGTGAGGATGGGCCAAGGGCCTCAGACGATCGTTAAATGAATCTAGATTTGAGTGCCGGAGGATGGTGAGGATGGGCCAGGGGCATCAGGCGATTGTGTTTTTTGCATTCATGGCACGTGCATTGCATGATGGTGGGTCGTGACGTACGGGTCACGGACGCTCAAGATGGTGTACGGTGGCGGGGCCAAGTACACTCAGGATGGTGACTGTGGGTGGGTACGACCCACAACCACTCAGTTAGGTCCGGGATCATGCATTGCATAGCGGAGTTATCGGTATGTTGTGTGACATGACCTTGTTGCGTGTGACATGCATAATAGGACATGCATCGCGATGTTGCACATTCTTTATCTGGAGTGAATTACCTTTCCGCATTATTTCATATGCTTATGTGATATCATGTTCTGTGTGCTATGTGCTATATCATTTTAGTATGCTCGTCTTGTACTAGTTGGAGGCAGGTGCCTACTGGGTGATTTCCCGTCACTCACCCCTACTCCCCCCACCAGGTGAGCACGAGGAAGAGTACGATTATATCTTTGCTGAGGACGGGACTAACACGGTAGCATGGGCATACCGAGGGTCGCACCTAGGATACAAGGAGACCTTGCGATGGGCCGTTATTAGTTATTGGGGTTTCCATCAGACATCACCTTGTTTAGTACGATAGACTCTAGATGCTAGTGCGTTGACTTTATTGTCGTGCCTTATTTATTGTCTTTATGGAGTATTGTCTCTTATTCATATGAATCAATTTTATGGTATTACGTTTCCGCGCAAAAAATTTCTACGTCCTTTCGGACATGTTGGAAATTGATTCGACGCTTTGTATTCTCCTTAGTGAGATACGGCGGGCGCACTGTTCCAGATGCTAGGGTTCGGGAGCGGGGCGCTACAGGTGGTATTAGAGCCGAGGCTTCAGATCCGCCTCGAGAACGCAGGATTAACTAGATCACTTAGATGTAAGCTATGATCTCTTCCTAGAAATGACAAATATACCCTTAATAAATGAAGTAGACCTAAGTTATGATCGGGTTAAGGGAGGTGTGTGCCGTTGGTGAGCTTTCTCTATTTAATTACTTTTGTACCCCTGAACCTTCACGTGAGCACCCTAAATGCTCAAATCCCTCTATTACTACCGTCAATCCAAATTTTCGTCAAGGTTTGTGCAAAATCCAAGAAACCACCGTCGCATCGTGGAAAACCTAGCAAGAGGGCAACGGAGGGTATGGTAACAACCATATGGTAACAACCACCAAGATCAGTGGGTCATCCTCCAAGCATTGGCCGGCACCATGGCCACCACTTTGGCGCAACAGCAACTGTAGACTGAGCAGTGCTAGTAGCAGTTCAACTAGCGTCTTCCGCCGCTGGCGCCACCGGATATGAGGTTCTACACATGGAAATACACGACATCCGGAACCCAATATTTAGAAGAACCCTTCACCTGAGAGACATAAATATGTGAAATGGCCGCTAATAGTCACTGGACTGCTCGGGGCAAAAGTACAACCACGAAATAGGACAGGGCCACTGCCGCCACCAAGCGCTCAATGTGGATGCCACACTAAGGTCCGTGTGGGGGATTATGCAAGTATTAGCGCGACAACCGGGACGCTTTACGAGAGAGGACACTGCCCAGAGACCGACACCACCATCACAACAGAATCAGGTACAACATAAAAGGAAGCAAGGATCCGTGCCAGATTCACGTGATGGCTGATGTGGACGTCGGAGAGACGGGCGACGTCATACCAGAGTCAACAGCCAGCGACCATGTATCAATGACTCATCATCAGTACAGATGATGTAATCCGAGATAAATGATCAGAGTTGCGCAGCGGAAGCGTGGGTTTCTTAAGTCACGTAAGTTCAGAAGAGTGAACCTCAGTGGATCCTAAGAAGATTAAGGATATCGCTGAGTAGCCCTGGTCGACCAATGTTACTGAAGTAAAGAGTTTTTCTTGGTGTGACCAGCTGCTACATGGAATTCGTTTAAGGATTTTCGTCGATACTGGTGTCCTTGAGCAAACGAAAGCATAAGAAGGCAAAGTTCGAATAAATAGTTGATATCAACAAAGATATCAACAAAGCTTCGCTGAGCAAAAAAAATCAAAAGAAAATAATAATAATAATAATAATAATAATAATAATAATAATAATAATAATAATTTAAAAAAAACTTAGACACAAGACCATAATACACAATGTTGCTAATTAACTATATATACACGTACTAATTAACACAACATGCTTTAACGACATATTTCCACATATCAACTACGAACTAGAATATTAACATGCAAAATCTAGCATAATTACGACAAGAGATATAACACAGTACAAAAAGTAAAAAAAGAAAGAGATATCACCTAACACAATGAACTATAAATATACAACGATATAAGTCAACAATATATATACACACGCACACAGATACATACACATGCGTAAATATATACATATATACTTATACATACAAAGCGACCAACACAAAAATATGAAGTAATAGGTAAAAAAACTCACAATATATACATAATACGATAACAACGCAGTAGTAGCGTACATATAAAAGATATACGATAAGTTAGGATTATATGTGTTAAATGATCACTATAAAAAAAACAAACCCATGCCAGATAACTAACTGAGAAATTTATAAATGTTAAGCTGTTAATATATATCGTGGGTTACTAATCCACAAGAGTAATACAAAAAAACAAAAAAAAACAAAACAACACCCAGTCTTTTACAACAATAAAGAACCACATAGACAAACACAATTTGTTACAACATTAATGATATAATGAAAATGAGTCGATCTAAGAAAATATACAAATAGATACACGAAACATAAGTAATTCTAAGTAAATATGCATGGGTATACACGCAACTATATCAATGACACCACGACATAACTAATACAACAAAACAGTGATAAACATCATAATATAGAACGACAACAAACAACACGATTACAAAGAATATAGTAGCACAAATACTTTTCATACAAGACATGTGTTACGAAACAGGCATGCCTTTACCGGCTTTTAAAACAAATCATTAACATACACCATTGAAGTAAAGCATACAAATTATGGGTTAGGTACGACATAGTATTGCATGACAACATAGTAATAGGATTAAGTGTAGATAATTTAATGACAAAA
The DNA here is from genome assembly GCA_036186865.1 of Eustoma russellianum. Lineage (NCBI taxonomy): Eukaryota > Viridiplantae > Streptophyta > Magnoliopsida > Gentianales > Gentianaceae > Eustoma > Eustoma russellianum. The sequence continues at coordinate 16,536,150 of AP025066.1, read as the reverse complement.
GAAAAAAAACATTTAATCATAATATTTGAACACCCAAATAAACTATTTATATATATCTACATTACGGTAAAATCTGTGCAATTATGCATTTCCTTCGGCATAATATATATAACGATGTTTATACAACAGTAAGATAAACTAGTACAAATATATATATATATATATATATATATATATATATATATATATATATATATATAGTACATGTAACCAAATTATTAACGACTAACATAAGTACAGAAAGAGAGGTCACGATAATCAGAGACTAAAATTAACGCGCATAGCGTGTGTACCGCTGGAAACTCAACTAACAAACAAAATAAACATAATAAATGTGACAAACTGCATATAACAGTTGTGAATTTATGAGCTACATATGATACATAAGTCATACATGCTGATACACAACGTGCTATATGTCTACACCAAACATGTTCAAACAACATAACCATTAAAACGATGCACATATTAATACTCGCGTATGCCGATGTATATAATGGACGGAGCTATGTTTGAACATTGTATTCCGTCCTCAGACCGATGAGCATTCAGAGAAGACGGCACAGACGTTGGAGGACGTGTTGAGGGCTTGCGCCATTGACTTCAAGAGGGACGGGGATGGTAGGACCAAGTTGATTGAGTTCTCCGACAACAACAGCTATCCTGGCACCATTGGCATGGTGCCATTTGAGGCGTTCTACAGGCGTAAGTACAGACCCTCAGTGTAGTGGAACTAGATTGAAGAGAGTACTATTACTGGTACAGAGCTGAGTGAGCAAACAATGGAGAAGGTTAAGTTGATTCGGGAAATACTTAAGGTTGCTCAAGACATAAGTAAGAGTTGGGCAGATTCAAAGAGACGTCCCCTGGAGGTTACTGTTGGAGAAAGGGTTTACTCGAAGATATCGCCCAAGAAGGGAGTTGCACGTTTTCTTTTGGTCTGAAGGGAAAGCTGAGGCCTCGTTACGTTGGCCATACGATATACTCGAAAGGATCGGTTCGTTAGCTTACCGTCCAGCGCTACCTCCGGTGCTAGCCCAAGTTCACAATGTATTCTGCATTTCTTGGTTGAGAGGATACGTCGCTGATCCGAATCATGTGGTAGACGCACAACCTTTAAGGATTAGACCGGACGCATCATATGAAGAGACTCCTGTGATCATAGACTGCAAAGATCAGGAGCTGAGGAGGAGAATCATTCCGTATGCCGAGATGCAATGGAGCAATCCTAAGGAAAACGAAGCAAACCGGGAGCTAGAAGATCAGATGCGCGGGGGGGCTACCCATACTTCCCCGAATAAGGTACATCAAGTTTCGAGGACGAAACTTCTTGTAAGGTGGGTAGGATGTTATACCCCGAAAATTTTCGATTTAGTCGTTATGCAATAATTTAAAACTAGAGTAGCGGTGGAGGGTATCGACCCCTCAAAATTAAATTAATCATAGCAAGTTGTATATGCTCAAGCGATTTATAATCTAAATGGAGTATTAAATATATATATATATATAAGGGATAAATATGGATGGATAAACAAAACAAAATAATGACCATAAATAAAATATATAGAAAATAAAAAAAGTACTATGGATAAGGATAAAATAAATGAAAAAAAATAAAATAAAAAAAATAAAAAAAAGTAATTAAAGGACGTAAAATAGGGGAGAAACTGCCTCCCCCAATTTCAGCAATCAAAAGTAAATGGCCAGGGGGGTTTCGGCTGAAAGAGAACCAAAAGAGAAAGAAAAAAATAATAAGTAGGGGAGACGCTGAGGAAGTTGGAGCAGCAACAGAAAGGGGGAAAGAGAGAGAAAGAGAGGGAAGAGGAAAGGAGAGTAGAAGAAGAGAAGGAAAGGGGAAGCCGGGTGTCTCAATCTACGCGCTAGTCTGTATACTGTGCAAATTGTCTGCAATCGAGGTAGGTTCCCTTTTCCCCCTCCAATTGGTACAAATTCAAGCATGTTTTGGTGATATATTACGTGTTTTGGTTGTTTTTTTAATTGTTGAAATCTATACTATGTTGCTTAATCTGTGAAAAGCATGAGTTTTGATTACTGTGGAATGTGGTTGATTTCTGTCGAATGCGTTTGATGACTGTGGTTTTGCGTGATTTGTATTTTTGATTTTAGGGAAAAATTTGATAATCAAAATAGTAAAACATTTTGATTTTAGGGAAAAATTTGATAATCAAAATAGTAAAACCTTTGCATGTTTAGAGATTTTCCATTTTGTTTGACCTTAGAATAGGTTCCCATAGACTGGATATAGGTGGAAATATAGATCGGGGACGAAAACCGGACGCCGGGGGTCGGAGGTGCGCCTCACGCGCGGATGAAAAACAGACGTCGGGGGTCGGAGGTGCGCCTCACGTGCCGCCAAAAACGGCCACGCGTGGCCGTCACGCACGCGCGTGAGATGCACGCGCCTCCTGGCAGCATCTGATGTTATATAATAAAAAAAGGTAAAGGGCCAGGCCAGGCGACGGGCCGGCCCGTTACCAGAGGCTAGGCCCAATAATGCGAAAAATAAAAAAAGGGCAGGCTGTTAGCGGACCGGGGCCGAATGGCCAACCGACCGGGCTAGCTATTGGCCGGCCCAATTAACTGTTTAAATTAAAAAAAAGGCAGGCGGCAGGCCAGCAGCCATAGCGGGCCGGGCCTGCGCAGGTCGGAAAAAAGGGGCTGGCAGTTGGCAGGCCGGCCCTTTGACAATTTTAAATAAAAAAATGATTTCTGAATTTTCTGGAATCTTGTGAAATTGTTATTTAATTAATTTAAAATAGAAATAATTACAAGAAAAATATAAATAAATATCAGAAAATTATAAATAAATTCTAGAAATTATAAAATGCTGAAAGTAACTTATTTTCAATAAATTTCAGTATTTGTGATAATTTATTTAATTAGGATAATTAAGTAATAAATAGAAATAAATTAGGGAAAAATGAGGAAAAACATAGAAAATGCATAATAATTGTATACAAGCCATGAAAAGTAGATTTAACATCAATCAACTTTTAAATCATTACTCAGATAATAAATGAACCTATATTTGAGTGCAGATGATGGTGAGGATGGGCTAAAGGCCTCAGACGATCGTTAAATGAATCTAGATTTGAGTGCGGAGGATGGTGAGGATGGGCCAGGGGCCTCATGCGATTGTGTTGTTTGCATTCATGGCACGTGCATTGTATGATGGTGGGTCGTGACGTACGGGTCACGGGCATTCAGGATGGTGTACTGTGGCAGGGCCAAGTACACTCAGGATGGTGACTGTGGGTGGGTACGATCCGCAGCCACTCAGTTAGGTCCCGGGATCATGCATTGCATGACAGAGTTATCAGCATGTTGTGTGACATGACCTTGTTGCGTGTGACATGCATAATGGGACATGCATCACGATGTTGCGCATTCTTTATCTGGAGTGAATTACCTTTTCGCATTATTTCATATGCTTATGTGATATCATGTTGTATGTGCTATGTGCTATATCATTTTAGTATACTCGTCTTGTACTAGTTGGAGGCAGGTGCCTACTGGGTGATTTTCCGTCACTCACCTCTACTCTCCCCCACCAGGTGAGCACGAGGAAGAGTACGATTATATCTTTGCTGAGGACGGGGCTAACACGGTAGCATGGGCATACTGAGGGTCGCACCTAGGATACAAGGAGACCTTGCGACGGGCCGTTATTAGTTATTGGGGTTTCCATCAGACATCACCTTGTTTAGTACAATAGACTCTAGATGCTAGCGCGTTGACTTTATTGTCGTGGATTATTTATTGTCTTTATGGGGTATTGTCTTTTATTCATATGAATCAATTTTATGGTATTACGTTTCCGCGTGAAAAATTTCTATGTCCTTTCGGACATGTTGGAAATTGATTCGACGCTTTGTATTCTCCTTAGGGAGATATGGCGGGCGCACTGTTCCCAATGCTAGGGTTCGGGAGCGGGACGCTACATCTAGGGAGCAAGAAGCAACCGAATTTTACCCGCTTTCATCCCGATTCTTCGTGTGTATCGTATAATCAAAGATAGAGGCAAGTACCTTTGCTATATTTGCTAGGTTTTCCAAAGTTATGATGTTATTTTCGTATGAAAGCCGGATCATGCATGTTCATATTTGTGATTGCATAGATTGATAATTATACGTATGTACGTGTTGTGTTTATTAATCAATTACATGTATATATATAAAGATGAAATTATCTTGGCGGATTTTGATGCATGTGACCGTCGGGTGGGGGGTGAATGCCACTGCCTAGGGCAGCGGCCCTGGTGACCATATATATGTATAATTATGAGGCATGATTCCGAATTGTATATGCATGATGATTATGCGATGAAATACGTGTTATTTGGATTTTGCTTTTTTACAAAATGGTGTGTTGGCCGAATTGAATCAGGGCTAGATAGATATGGTATAAAATTGATGAAAAATGATGGAAGGACATGAATTGAATCGAAAGAAAATTGAATTAACCAAAACTAGGATTTTTGTCCCCGAAAGAGGGAAAACAATTTTGAAAAATGGGTTTTTGGTGATTTGAGGGTAAAATATGGTAGGAAATAAAGAGAAGATAATTCTGGTGGTCGGAGTGTTGGGAGAAGGGTGGCACGTGGGCCACACACGCCTTACGTGAGGGCGCATCTTGGGGAGTCTGGCCACAATTTTCAAGGAAGTTTGTTAAGCGTTGACAATACTAGGTGTCTATGGGGTTAGGTGTGAGAAAAGGTCAGCGGTGTGCAATGGTGATATGGGCCGAGGTGTTTAGTGTGCGGGGGAGGGAAATTAGGGTTTTAGAGGGTGATGGGCTGAGGGGGTGAGGGCAGCAGGGGTACTGGGCTGAGGGGCAGTAGGGGGCGTGAGGTTATATGGTTAAGGGTGAGGTGAGTTGGGTAGGGGGTAGGAGAAAAGTGGGTCGAGGGTGATACGTGTAAGTATAAGTGCGTACAAGTATAGACACAGGCATATATGTGGGTACACATATACGTAGGAGATAGGTGAATAAAGTAAGCAAAAGTTAAAAACGGATTGAAAACGGAAATTGATTTGCCGATTCGATTTGATAATCGGAAATCATATCCATAAATGTAAATTGTTTTTGAAATTGCATGTTATGAAAAGTCATCCTTATAAAGAAAGTATATTGCAGAGTTAGATTGGTTCCGAACAAACGGGACGTCTGAGCATATATGAGTATGCTAAGCGAGAGATAGGCCGCCTGGATACATACGACCATTGGGAAACCAAGTCTGTAAATCTTACAATATAAGTCACTTGTATGGTAAGCGCCATAGCCATTGCATTGCACCAGTGAGAAATGGATATCGCATATAGATATCATAAGGGATATCGTATATGAATATCGGATATGGATATCGGAAAGGGATATAGCATATGGATATCGAGAATGGAAATTGAAATGGAAATGAAAATTAAAAGGAAAATGTAATCGAAATGGTTATCGAGTCATTGCATACATTATTTTAAAAGTTGCATCATGGTTTTGATTGTACTGACGTTTGTGTGCAATGACTAAATTACGTGTGCTTTACTTGCTTGATTGATCAGGAGTGTAATAAGGTAAGTTTTATTTGTAAAGAGAAGTATGCTATTTTATATTTAGTCAGTTATTTATTTTATCTACACTTGCTTCTCCGTGTATGATCCCATGATAAATATTGTCAGGTTACTTGTTGGGCGATGTATGTCACTCACCCCAAATTATATATTAATTTTGCAGATCCCCATGATTTTGAGCTAATGGACATAGAAGACGATCAGGAGTGGGGATATTGATGCATTTGGCTTTAGGGTTATTTCGAGGATTCTAGTAGACTTTATTTTATTCAGATTTGATAGTTTCGACTTTGTAAAGCCTAGATTTTTGAGACGTTGACTTCTGAATTAATGATATTTATTTCGAGATTTTAATTTGTGTCGCTTCCGTTGATATTAATTTTAGCTATGATGCTGACATGTAATGAATCGTATTGACGCCTTGTATTTTTCTTAGTGCAATACGGCGGGTGAGTCGTTTCGAGTACTAGGGCTCGGGACGGGTCGCTATAGGTTGTCTCAGAGCATGTCTCTATATCCACAACAGAAGCATAAAATTAAGCCCTGATTTTTAAACAGAATTATGATTTCGCCCCTAGACTATGATCTTAGACTTAAGTGATGATCGGGTGGGGGACTTGAGCGACAGAGTATACTAAGTAGTTTTTTCTACTGATACACTTAAGTTACTTCCGTTTTGCCTGCATCCTCACACCACCAATAATTATTAGTTTCACTTTTATAATATATAATTATAAAAAATTGCAACTTGACAGCACGATGCCGCCCCGTAGAAACAACAATAACAGCAACAGCAATGGTGAGTGTAGCAACAATCATGACACCCTACCGCAGGCGCTGGTGGACGCCTTGGTCTGCATAGGCGATGCAGTCAGTAGCAGTTCCTCAGCCACAACAGCAAGGGACCCATTACTACTACGTAGAGATGAAGCAGGTCCACGTCCCTAGGTTCGACGGAGATGTTCGGGCCCGATGGTGCTGAGAGGTGGTTACACAAAGTTGAGAACAAATTCGCACTGTTGCAGGTACATAAGGCGATTCAGACTCAGGTGATCCGTCCCTTCTTGGGTGGAGAGGCAGATAAGTGGTGGGCCATTGTATTGATGGATCTACACACGCGGTTACTTGGACGCGATTTTTTAGAAGTTACACAGATTCTACACTCCAGCGGCAGTCACGTTGCATAAGATTCTCACGTTCGAGTCATTGCGTTGGGGCATAGGGATGTCAATTGCCAACTATGTGAATCAGTTCAATGTCCTGGGTCGGTTCGTGCTAGCGATCATGGGAGAGATGCAGCTCCGCATGGTTAAGTTTGAGAGGGGCCTAAATAGCCGTATTCATTCGGTCATAGTGAATGCCAATGCCAGAGACTTTGCTGAGTTGCTTAATGCTTGCTACTGCATGGAGAGTGACATTGAGTGTCGAGATGAGGAGTTTAAGGGCAAGAGGCCCCACTTTGAGACAGGAGGTAGACCCAGCAGGTGGGCTAAGATGCCATGCACAGGGGCAATTCCACAGCCAATGCCCTTTCAGCAGCAGCCGCAGCCCCAGCCACAGAGTGCACAGCCTGAGATCACTCCGCCTTGTAAGATTTGTAGCCCCCGTATGTTGTTGAGTGTTGGAGAAAGGCCGATGCCTGCTTCAACTTTGGGAAGGTGGGGCACATGCAGAGAGACTGCCCCGAGCCGAAGAGATTGACAGCTGCACTCGCGCCACAGTAGCGGCCGCAGCAGCGTCAACGGGCCGACCCCGGCCCAATGCTAGAGTGCATGCCATAATGGACACTGATTTCCATGGCTCGACCGACGTGGTCATAGATATATATACATTGCATTTTTGAATTAAAAAAATTGCTTTTACATAACGTGTACTTGAACCCCTACACCCTTATGTTCTATACTGATCAACAAGGTCCCAGCAAACGTGTTATTTGATAGTAAAGCGAGCCACTTATTTGTAGCAAAGAGGTTTTCAAGAACCTCAAAAGTTGCCCTGAATCGCTGGACACTCTTTACAGGGTACTAGCAGCTGGAGACCAGGTGATTGTCTTTCCATATCTATACAGCCACTGCAGGCTGGAGTTCGAGGATCGTGTGCTTGATGCTTCCCTAATACTAATCCAGATGAGTGATTTTGACGTAATCTTGGGAATGGATTGGTTGGCACACTGCCAAACTCATATCGACTGCCAAAAGAAGCAAGTGGTATTCAAAGATCCGACGCAAGCCAAATACACGTTTCAGGGGAACACCAAGTAAAGAAGCTACCCCGAAATATCTATCTGACCGCAGCATGAGCCCACAAAATGATAAGGAAAGGAGACGAAGGATTCTTTGTGTATGCCAGAAATACTGAGTTAGAGACGCCATCAATTAATGATATTCCAGTGTTCAAGGAATATAAAGACGTCTTCTCTGATGATCTGCCAGGATTGCCACCAAACAAGAAAATGGAATTCGAGATTAACATGATGTCTGGAGCTGAGCCGATCTCCAAAGCGCCATACAGGATGGCCCCAACCGAGCTAAAGGAGCTCAATGTGCAATTACAAGAACTACTGGACATAAAGTTTATAAGACCCAGTGTTTCATCTTGGGGAGCACCAGTCTTATTTCATTTTATCAAGTTATTCATAATTTAACTATCGACATTAGTGTAAAGCAATAGTGTCCAGGGCGCTAAAGTGTTCACAAAGATTGATCTTTGTTCACGGTATCACCAACTGAGGATCAAGGATGACGACATTGAGAAAACAGCGTTTCGCACAATGTATGGGCACTACGAGTTTCTCGTGATGCCTTTCGGATTGACGAATGCACCTGCCACATTCATGGACTTGATGAACACCGAATTCAGAGATCAGTTAGACCGGTTCGTAGTGGTGTTCATCAATGATATCTTTGTATACTCACCGGATGAAGTGATACATGCTGAACATTTACGAGAGATGTTGGAGATCCTGAGAAAGAAAAAGTGGTACGCCAAGTTCAGCAAGTCCGAGTTCTGGCTCCAAAGTGTGACCTTCTTAGGACATGTGATATCGGAAGATGGTATTGTAGTGGACCACAAGAAGTTTGAGGCTATCACTGAAAGGCCGACACCGACAAATGTGACAGAGGTAAGAAGTTTTCTGGGCCTAGCAGGATACTACCGACAGTTCATGGAAGGATTCTCGAGAACACAGTTCCACTAAGTCTCCTAACGCAAAAGAAGACCAAGTTCGAGTGGACCACTGAACGTGAGAAGAACTTTGATGAGCTCAAAAGGAGACTGGCCAGCACATCGGTATTAGCACAACCCTCCGGTACTAAAGGGGCTGTCACATACTCAATGCTTCAAAAACCGGCCTAGGTGTATGTATTATGATTCATGAATTGTGACTATACATATAAACTGTGGCCTAACCCTTTAATTGCAGGATGCATCCTAATGCAAGGAGAATGAGTTATTGCCTATGCATCAAGGCAATTAAAGCCTTATGAGAAAAATTATCCCACTCACGAGTTAGAGCTTGCCGCAATGGTATTTGCACTGAATATTTGGAGGCATTATCTATATGGTGAGAAAAGCGAAGACTTCACCTACGATAAGAGCCTCAAGTAATTGCTCACACAGAAGGAATTAAATATGAGGCAGAGACTATGGTTGGAGCTTATCAAAGACTATGATTTGACCATCCGAGTAAAGCGAATAGACTGGTTGATACAATGAGCCGAACGTCAAGCCACTCGAGACAAACTCCACTGGAAAGAGAGATAGCGGAGCTCGATCTTGATTTAGTTGATCCGACGGCGAATGTTTTGGCAGCATTGATGATCACACCGACCTTGATGGATAGTTTGAAAGAGGCCCAGAAGGACGATGAGAATTTGTGTAGCATCTGAGATAGACTTCAAAAGGAGCTAGTTGAAGGGTTCTAAGTATCCGACGATGGTAGTTTATGGTTTTAGGGGTCACTGTGAGTACCGAATAATGAAGCATTGAAGAAAGAGTTACTAAAAGAGGCGAATAACACACGCCTATATATACATCCAGGGATAACTAAGATGTACCAAGGCTTAAAGAAAAATTGTTTTGGTACGGAATTGAGCGTGAAATCATTGAGTTTGTCGCCCAACGTTTGTTTTGTCAGCAAGTTAAAGCCGAACATCAACGCCCCTGAGGATACTTACAGTCGTTGGAGATTCTGGGAAGAAATGGGAGCGCATTATGATGTATTTTTTTGCAGGGCTCCGTCAGATGAGAAACGACAATTGATGTAATATGAGTGACGTAGATAGTTTGATGAAGTCTAAACACTACATACCAGTATCGAGTGAAGCAACAATGGAGAAGTTGGTGACTTTATATGTTGATAACATTGTCTGTCTACATGGTGTGCCGGTAAGTATTGTATTAGACAGAGATCCCAAATTTACATCAAGATTTTGGATGGCATATCAGCAAGTCATGGAGCGAGTTGAGTTTGAGTACCGCATTTCATCCCAAACAGATGGTCAATCATAAAGGATTATTCAGACTCTTGAGGACATGCTTAGGGCTTGCGCGTTAGACTTCAAAGGGAATTGGGAAAATATGATGAATTTGATGGAGTTTTCGTACGTCATTATAATGCGATTGGAATGGCGCCCTTTGAAGCTTTGTATGGGAGAAAGTGCCGATCACCGTTGTATCGGTATGAGATTGGGGAGAAGATGAATACTGGACCCGAGTTAGTGGAGCAAACGCTTGACAAGGTCAAGATTCCGAGATAGGCTCAAGCCCAAGATCGCAGTAAAAGTTGGGTGGATTCTAAAATGAGGCCGTTAAAGTTCGCCGTGGGTGAAAAGGTGTATTTGAGGTTTTCCCCAACAAAAGGTGTGATGCGGTTCGGCGAGAAAGGTAAATTGAGTCCGAAGTACATTGGACCATGCGAGGTGCTCGAGAGAGTTGAAACATTAGCCTATCGACTAGTGTTGCCTCCATCGTTGTCGCAAGTGCATAATGTTTTCCACGTATCGCATCTACGACGTTACATGTCTGATCCAAGTCATATATTGAAGGCTCGACTATTGAAGGTAAGAAGAGACACGACTTACAAGCAGATGACGGTTCGTATTGTTGATCGTGAGGATCAAATTCTAAGGAGGAGAGTGATTCCGTATGTCAAAGTCAGTTGGTCGAATCACACATAAAATGAAGCAACTATGGAGCTCAAGGAGGAGATTCAAAAGAAATACCCGCATCTGATTGACTAGGTACGTAAGTTTCGGGGACAAAACTTTTTGTAAGGGGAGGAATGTTATAACCTTCATTTTAATTAATATATGTGAATATATGTAATATGTATGTATGTACAGTCAGCAATAGAAAAAAAATAAAGCCTAAATTCTAGCATCCTAGGTAGATTAGGACAAAAATAAGAAAAGATAGAGTTATAATTAAAAGAAAATAACCTAAGGTGACTAGGAATCAACTACTTGAAATCCTATCATCCTACACTTATACATACACCATCACAACACAAACTCCACCCCGTTCCACAAAAACAATCGGCAGCCACCATCTCCCAAATATCCAAGTCGACAGCCAGCTTTAGGGAGCAAGAAGCAGCCAAACTTTGCCCGTTGTCATCCCGATTTTTCGTGTGTATCGTATAATCAAAGCTAGAGGCAAGTACCCTTGCTATATTTGCTATATTTTTCCAATGTTATGATGCTATTTTTGTATGAAAACCGTATCATGCATGTTCATATTTGTGATTGCATAGATGGATGATTATGCGTATGTATGTGTTGTATGTATGTATCGATTACTTGTATATGTATAAGGGTAATCACCTTTTGCCTTGCTATAGTATACGTAATTAACCCTTGCTCCCCTGAGATTTGAAATCGCACCCTTAACCCCCTGAACTATTGCACTGATTTGGACAATGCCATTTCAGGCAAAATTTCGCCGGAAAAGAGTGACATGGCAATTGCCCATGCCACATGTTGCAAACAATTGCCATGTGGATTCAAAAATGCCACGTGGAGTGAAAAATATTCTTCATCTTCTTCTCCCGCCTATTCTCATTCTGTCTCCGCGCTCCACAACTTATTTCTTTTTTCCTTCATTGCCAGCATTCAAATTTCAATCTTCCAAATCAGTCTTTCAGTTCTTACAAATTTTGGTTACAATGATATTTTAACTTTTGCCTTCTCCCCCCATCAAAGTTGTTATTGGCATTATTAATTTTTATTTCTTTAACACCTTTTGGTTGTGTGATCAGAAAAGTTCTTGGTAACTTGTCTTCTTTTCTTGCGTTTCTATGGGAGTTGCTTGGGGCAGATAATCTTTTTCTTCTTTTTGGTGCCATTACATGGTAAATTGAATCCAAAATACTGAACTGAGAACTATATTGTTCCTGGCTGTATCTATTACTCTTCTACTCTGATGACATCTGTTTGAAATGTAAACATTAACCTCTGAGAATGGCATGAAGATATCATGTTAAATTTGTATGAGAGATTCAGAATGTAAAACCTGAATTCATATAACGGATACTTGACATGTCTTCATTGCCAAATTCTGAGTTTATACCACTGAGTAGGCGATATTCTGAAGTTTCCCTTTTGATTTGGAAGATTGAAATTTGAATGCTGGCAATGAAGAAAAAAGACAGAACGAGAATGTGTGAGAGAAGAAGATGAAGAATATTTTTGACTCCACGTGGCATTTGTTTACAACACGTGGCATGGGCAATTGCCATGTCACTCTTTTCCGGCGAAATTTTGCCTGAAATGGCATTGTCCAAATCAGTCCAATAGTTCAGGGGGGGTTAAGGGTGTGATTTCAAACCTCAGGTGGGCAAAGGGTTAATTATGTATACTACAGGAGGCAAAAGGTGACTAACCCTATGTATAAAGATGAAATGATCTTGGTGGATTTTGATGCATTTGGCCGTCGGGTGGGGGGAGAATGTCGGTGCCTAAGGCAGTTGCCATGGTGACCATATACATGTATAGTTATGAAGCATGATTCCTAATTGTATATGTATGATGATTATATGATGAAATATGTGTTTTTTGGATTTTGTTTTTGTGCAAAATGGCGTGTTAGCCGAATTGAATGTGGGCTGGACAGAGATGGTATAAAATTGATGATCAATTATGGAAGAAGATGAATTGAATCGAAAGAAAAATGAACTAACCGAAACTAGGGTTTTTGTTGCTGAAAGAGGGGAAAAACAATTTTGAAAAACATGATTTTTTGTGATTTAAGAGCAGAATATGTAGCGCCACGCACCCGGGCTATGCCCACGTACGGTGCACCTGCCATACTTCGCTGAGGAAAGTAAAAGGCATCGATGTGATACTAGTGCTATTCCATGATTACGCCATGGACTACTGATGAAAACATCTAATAATGGTAATAAACGGGCAGAATTAAAACATTCAACATCCAATGTCCATAGCGTCATACATAATACAGACCACGAAATAAAGTCCCAAAGAATTCTAAATAGTCCACAATACAGTAACAAAATGTCAAAGACCTAGTCGCCAGCATCTCTTGTGGATAAGGGATCTGCGGCTCGTCCTCATAGTACTCTATCTCGGGCTCCTCGGGCTCTGAAAAATAATAAAGAAAAAGTGAGTGATAAAATCATCCAACAAGTATCACGTGATCTACTGAAACATATCAGAACAATAAATAAGACCTTAAACCCACAAATGTAAAAATTTAAGTAAAATTTCATACCTTTCGGATCAAGCTCTATGGTGATACTTCCCATCAAAACTATAACATACCATTCCGTACCATGACTTGGTCTCTAATTATAACAGACAATCCCTTACCTTCTACGAGCTGAGGTTCATGGAATGCAATGCAATGCAGTATGAGGATATGCAGGACAGAATAGAACAGAATATAATAGCCATGGACTCTGCTTTTCTCCGTGGGAAGCGAACGTCTACTACGAGTGATTCCGTAAGAATAATACCCCATATGAGTTAGAATAGAATAATAACACATGTGAGTCAGAACAGATCATATACCTCGTAAGGTCTACCGGTTACTGCAACGGGACAACCGGGTAGAACAGAACATATTCCTCACACGGGTCTACCGGCTACGACGATAGGACAACCGGGCAGAATAGAACATACACCTCATAGGGGTCTATCGGCTACAAAAATGGGATAATCGGGCAGAACAGAACAAAAATTGGAATCAATCACAAAGGCAGAACGTCAAATACGGGTTTTTAAGACTGTTTTTCCTTTCTTTTAGAAACAGAATTTTCCTTTAAAAAAATCGTGTCATGACATGCATATGATGCATAATGCAGTATGTAATGAGTTCTAGGGGCCCAAAGCATCCCTACGATCATATCCAAACAATTTTGGGTCATAACTTATTCATAACGCGAAGTTAAAAATTTCAACTTCGTACAGTAAAATCCTAACCCTTCGTTTTAGCCCCTAGGCAGGTTCATTTAACGGAAATCTTTACCAACTTACTAATTTAGGTCTATTATCACTTATCCATGCATTAGAAATGGTGTTGGTCGGTTTTAAAGGTTGAAAAGAAATTGTTTTCCAAGATATGTCCAAACAATCCATTGTTTCGGTTCTAAGCACATAAACTGCATCCAAAATGACTCCTATGCCTTCCTTCTACCTTTAACAACCTCTAATAATCCTAAGGTTCAATTTTACTTAATCCCTAACCTCCCCGTTTGTCAACTAACCGTGGATACGTCCGTATATGTCAACAATTTCATATGATAACCTAACGAACATAACAACTTTGCTTTCGGTGGTTCCAAGCTTTTCCTTGACTCTTCTAACCACTCCTATTGGCTACACCTTCAAGCACTTCTTTGATAGCTTCAAATAAACATATCCAAATGTTAAAATCACATAGATATGTCCAGTAAAAATAGGTATACAAAACAGCCCCATATTTGCACATATTCCATCATAGCTAGTAACTGAAGGTCCTTAAGGTTCATCAAACATGTTCATCTACCAAAACAGTACCTTAGTCATTATTTTATGTGAAACTTAAGCATCAAAATAGGTCATAAACTACCTTAGAGGCATAGCAATGGAGACCATGAATCCCTCAACTTCCCCTACCAAAACTGTGTGGTGTAGGGAATATTATACCCTTCAACTTTCCCCCTTTTCATCCCATAACATGTGATTTACCCCTTGAACAACTTATCCGTTAATTTGATGATCTTTTTATGACTTGTAAACAGGCTCAAACATATTTGTTTGGCCTTAGAAGGGTCAATATCAAAATATAGTAAAACAGTGTGCTTTACTTAAATTAACAAGTAACTTGTAACTCTTGAAACTTGTTAAACATGAAAGTAGGTTAAAACAGTCCCTTATCCCTTAATTCAAGTGAATATTTAGCATCAAAATTGCTCTTAAACCATCCTTAATACATAGCAAATGAAGCAATTCATTCCCCCATACGATAAGGCAAAACCATGAGGTGTGAAGAGAACACAACCACCAATTTGTCTTCGTTTCACTTCTAAATATATGTTCTACCCCTCATATGTCTTAACCTCTCAATTGGTCTTTTATTCATGTTTAGGCATGATTGACACCAATACATAGACAATTTATGGGTCAAGAACAAATGTATACAAAATAGTCCTTAAACTTATAATATTCAAGTAAACTTAACCATCAAGGTGCTACCTAAATCATTCTAGTAATATGATGAAGGTGGATTATACCATCCCCCTAAAGCTCCTCAATGCCATGGGTAGGGGATGAGGAAATCTTATAGTTTTCAGCTCATTTCATCACTCAAGGTAGGTCATTAGCCTAGATACTAGAATAACTCCCTAGGTTCATTCACATGTTTCACAAAGGTCATCATAGTGATCCTTACCAAAAATTCCAGCACGGTATACTTATCATATGAGCTCAACAAAGGCAAGATTGAAGACTTAAACATGTCTAAACCTCTCATTTAAAGTTCATGAATATCTCAAGGGAGAATCAAGGGTTACTTGCCTCGTTTGCCCAAAGTTGTGGTCTTGGACACTTGGTTCCTCTTAGAACTTGAAGATTACCTCCTCCCTAAAAGTGGAAGCATATAGTTTTTATGGGGAGAGAGAGGGTGAGAAGAGAGCTACATGAATAGATAGAATGAGGTCTAAAAAGGGCATAAAACCTTACCTTGATGAAGGTTGAGTGATGTCTTAGCTTCCTTGATGTCTCCTTTTCTTCTTAAGCAAGAAATTTTCCTGTGGTGGTTGAGGAGGAACACGACATAAGGGGGTTAGGGAAGAAAGAATAGCTCAAACTTGCTTTAAAGTTAGAAGAATGGAGATTACATTATTAAGGCTAAGTGTTTACCTTAGAAGATGATTTAGTAGCTCTTGAAACCACTTGGTTATTTGCTCTCATTCTCCTTCTTGATTGCCGAAAGTTGAGTGTGGTGAGGAGGGAGTTTAGGTCGTTTGATTTTGGGAGATGGATGAGGAGCATTTTGTTGTTTTTGTCTTTAAGTTTCAAAGGGTGAGGGAGGGGACGATTTTATGGTGGGGGAAGAAGGGACATAATCATTACAAGCATGCATAAAGGAGGGTAGTAATTAGGGTGGCTATTTAAGAGGTGGAAGCTTTTGTCTCAAGATTATTCTAGAATTAGCAGATATTTTGTGGCTTTTGGAGGGAGGGTTGCCGGCCCTATAAGGGGCATACTGGTCACTGTCCTTCTTCTTGATGCCTTAATGCAATTTCCTTTTCCTGTCTTTTTTGTAAGATTTAGGAAAAACTTTATTCAATTAAATAAATTAAGATACGCATAAAATAATTTTTATTGCCACTTGAACCTCTAGAAATTGTTATTATAATGCTCGTACAATTAAGAATTGCAATTACGGGCGGAGTGGGTATAACAACATGGTAGGAAATGATGAGAGGAGAATTATAGTGGTCGGAGGGTCGGGAGGAGGCTGGCTCACGGGTCACACACACCGGTTGAAGGTGGGAATAAAGTAACGGAAAGTTAAAAATGGATTCGAAGCGGAAATTGATTTGCCGATTGGATTTGATAATCGGAATTCATATCGATAAATGTAATTGTTTTTGAAATTACATGTTTTGAAAAGTCACCCTTAAAACAGAAATATATTGCGGAGTAGGACTGGTTCCGAACAAACAGGCCGTCTGAGCATATATGACTATGCTAAGTGAGAGATAGACTGCTCGGACACATATGACCGCCAATTGGGCCGTCCACGCACATATGACTATGCTAAGTGAAGGATAGGCTGCCTAGACAAATGCGATCATTGGGGAACCAAGTCCATAAATCTAGCAATATAAGTCACTTGTAAGGTAAGCGCCATGGCCATTGTATTGCATCGGTGAGAAATGGATATCGCATATAGATATCGAAAAGGATATCGTATATGGATATCAGAAAGGGATATCACATATGGATATCAAGAATGGAAATGAAAATGAAAAGGAAAATGGAATCGAAATGGTTATCGAGTCATTGCATTCATTTTTTTAAAAGTTGCATCACGGTTTTTTGATTGTACTGACATTTGTGTGCGATGACTAAGTTTTGTGTGCTTTATTTGCTTGATTGATCGGAGGGCAAAAATGTAAATTTTATTTGTAAAGAGAAGCATGCTACTTTATATTTTGTCAGTTATTTATTTCATCTACACTTGTTTCTCTGTGCATGATCCCATGGTAAATATAGTCAGGTTACTTACTGGGCGATGTACGTTGCTCACCCCACGTTATCAATTATTTTTTGCAGATCCCTCAGATTTTGATCCAGTGTACGTAGAAGACGGTCAGGAGTGGGGATATTGACGCATTTGGGCTTGAGGGTTACTTCAAGGATTTTAGTAGAGTTTATTTTATTCAGATTTGATAGTTCGTTATTATATTGACTTTGTAAAGCCTAGATTTCGAGACTTTGACTTCTCTATTAATGATATTTATTTCGAGATTTTAATTTGTATCACTTCTGTTGATATCGATTTGTGCTATTATGCTGACGTGTAATGGATCGTATCAACGTTTGGTATTTTTCTTAGCGCAATACAACGGGTGAGTCGTTTCGAGTACTAGGTTTGGAACGTGTCGCTACAGATATAATAATTATTACCATCACATAGTGGTGTACAGTTTATCCATTTATCAAATACTCCATTCGCTTCAAAATATTGTCATAGTTTGACTTCAACATAATTTAATAAAGTCAAACTTTATGGATCAGTGTTCCTATTCTACCCATAGTTGTTAGTTTAGGTAAAATAGAGACAAACTATGTAAGTATTAATTGAAAGTGTAGTATAGAAAAATTTGATTTTAGAAAGTAGACAATATTTTTTGGACAAACAAAAAACACATTACTTTCGGAATGCAGGAAGCTTAATAATAATATATTGTTTAGCTATGTATCATTACTGAATTAGTCTCATGAATACTGGCATCATGTTTCGTGTATAAGCAAGATACGAAAAATGGCACACTGGATGGACCGTATAAGAATTGCGTTGTAGCAGCAAATAAGGCCCTTATCGGCGGGTTTTCTTTTACATTATTGTTCATCAATTTTGAAAGGAAAAAAATATCTTTTTGTACCGTGTGGAATTGATTGGGTCATGTAAAAACAAAAATTTTCTATTTATTTTGAGGAAATATCATGTAAATTATTGATACTCATGTTTCTCGATTAACATTTGATTTAAAAATCCACTATGTAATTTTAGTGATAAGTGGTATTCAAATCTTAGTTCGACGCTGTGGGTGTGTCATCAGGATGCCTCTGAAGATATTGGATGTTGAAAGAAAATTAGCAGGTAGGAAAAATACCGTGATGGTCTTGGATTTGGAGAGTCGGGAGTGATATAAATGATGATTGGTACGAATTCGCAGATAACTAGGACGGGTCCCCAAGTTTTGTTTTGCATGCTTTGCATGAAAATATTATTGATTGTATCAGGCATTAGTGCCTGAGTTTTTAATGATTCAAGTTAATGAAACCTATCTATATATATATATATGAATGTGTATATATATTAATTAAAAAGAGCATAGCCTCCTTAACTCAATTAATATGCCCTCACTTATGGCGGAGGAATACCATTCTTACAAAGAAAGTCATGACAACATATATATATATATATATATATATATTAAAGAAGATAACAAGAAAAATTAAAGAAGATAACAAAACCCTTAATTCTTCTATTCTTGTTTCCAATCCTGTAGAGGAGAATGTTGTTCCGATCGTTTGATGTTAAAGGTCGTCACAATGGAGAACAAACTCATCTGCTGTAATTTTATTTTTATCGAGATCATTTGATTTTAAAGGTCGTCACAATGGAAAACAAACTCATGTGTTGTAATTTGATTTTTATCGATAATACTCTCAAGATTAAAAAAAAAATAAAAAACTAAACATACATGAAAAAACCCGATAAGATTTGATGTAAGGGCGTTTCTTTAGTTTAATCAACTGAATGATAACTCTAATCAGTAGGATAAATTTGTGGAACACGTGATCCGTAATACGCTGTAGACATGATATAGTCAAATACTTTTTCTTTCTATTTTAAATTATGAGTACACTTTCAGATAATTATGTTTTTTTCTGTTTTAAAATATAAGTGCACTTTCATATAATCAAAACCTATCGTCACATATCGGTATGAGAACAATGATCAGTCCTGACCAGGACTCATCCTGCATATGGGCACCTCTGCGGCAACGGAATCACAATAGCATTGTAGATCAAGACATGACTCATCGTCAGTGCAAAAGCGAGGGAAACATACATCTCCAAAGCAACCGGAAGCCATTGTAGGACAGAAGCATTCGTTATCGTCGCAACCTCCATCTCCATTGCATGGGGTTCCCTCACACTGAACAACATTTCTAGGCTCCCGCATATTTCTCTGGATAAATGAAATTTTCTTACTTCCGATAACTGCATAGGGACAATCCAGTAAAACAAGTTAGACTGCATTTTCATGTATATATCAAAAGGATACGTGTAACAGCTCAAGCAACTGATAGCACAATAAATTTGAAGTGATAAGCAAATTTTCTCATAGAGAAACTTATATTGTCTACGCCTTCGAAAAATCCTGACAGTTTACTTTTCAATGTAGTGTACATTATACAATGTTGAGAAGTCATTTATCACAATATTTTTAAAACAGAAGGAATACATATTACCATATATAGAGTCTCAACGTTGCTTATCTCATATTTATAGACAATCCTGCCGTGCCTTGCCTCTCTGGAAATAAATCATACCTGATGATGCAGAGTGGAAGTCATTCTTTGCTTCCTTCAAGTCAAGAAAAGCACCGGACGCGTTGAACAGAATAAATAGAGCCAGGAAAACTGTCTTAGCCATTCTTCCTCTTTCTTTCTCCTGATATATGTATAAAATGTGTGTCTACCTAACGCCCATGTTTTCCATTTATAGGGGAGAAGTTCAAGCCAAGCTGCGACATAACACTTTTTACACACGCATAAGTAAACTAATTCTTTTTCGATGAAAATTATGAAACAGACACCTTTCATGCCTGTAAAGGATAATTAAAGCATATAATAAGTAAAACGTGTAAATGATCCAAAAAAATTTCCCGAATTCCCAACTTGTTTTTGTGTGTATACATACGTAAAGTATATATATGTATGTGTAAATGCATATATACGTATATGTATACACACAGTTACATAACATATGATACACACACATATATATATATGTACACATACATATAATTTATATGTATGTATGCATATAGAGAGACATTAATGCAACATAAATACGTGATAAGCAAGCCGGCGAATGGTCTAATCCTATAACTGGGTTTATATGGATATGAACGAAACTGACTAATTCCAAGGGTTATTGCATTTCCTGTTACTCTGACTCTTTCTACCAAAATTTGGACTAATTCTAAAATTTTTCTACAAAAATTTGTATAAGTAATGAGTTGAGCATTTGACTCTTTCTTCAAAAATTTGAATCAATTCTAAGATTTATCCTTTTCCAGTTTAATTTATCTCTTTCTTCTCATTCAACCGACGGTTCTTGAACAATTCTTGAAATTATTGGTCGACTGCCACATTGCATGCTTCTCCTTGTGAAACTGTACAAAAGAGTAATAATATAAATGTACGCATACACACGTAGATATAAATATATATATATATATATATATATATACACACACATATGTGCATATATACATGCATACATATATGTGTGTGTATATATATTAGAAACGATTTATTTTATTAATTTACATCCTCGCTTATGGCAGAGGAATACCGTATTACATCCTGTTCATCGTATGCAAAAAGATAATGAAGAGAGTTAATGATTGTCAACCTCCAATCATATATGACATGCCGCATCAAAACCTTGTCAAGTAAAACCACCCTTGTGGATAAAACCTTGACGAAAGAAAAAGCGTAAATATTTATATGATTGGGAAGATGATCATGTACAAGTAATAAGAAAGCGGAAATCGAATGACGTATGGAGTGTTTGCCTGTCTGTGACAAAAATGTTCCCCTGAGCATGCCATGGAAATAGTAAACTGTTGACACTGCAGCGTTGCAGATCTTGAGCAGCCATCGTTCCTCATACAGAGCAAGGTGGAAGTCATAAATTGGGAAAATACAAAAACCGATGGAAATGAGAGAAAATGCGTTGCACGTACCACGCCGCCCTGATTCAAGCAAAACCAAGGCGACACAGTTTTAGACAGCCGTCTACGTCGCAGTTTGGTGTCCATGAGCCTCTCCGATTCTATGATCATGGTCGTAGTACTCGTGCAAAACAACAAGAGAGGGAAACCAATCCAAGTGAATGCATGCATACTATAGAATAAGCGAGACATAGAAAAGCACATATCGACAAGCCAAGGGAAAATAGTGACGCACCGGGGCCAACCATGCCCTCTGGGTACACAGGCAACCAAAAATACATAACGCGGCTAGAGCCATAGATCTAATGGCGCAAGTTTTGTAGTTGGCCATCCACCAGTATCGCTCCACATACTTCACGAGGGAGTCCATGCATTGTAGTATATAATCTGAAGCCGACAGTTTGATATCCATATCGTGCCAATGAATAGGCTGCCGTGTTCGCTTCTCGCGGGCAGAATTGGAGAGTAGACTGGTTAAGGGTCAGAAATATGTTGGCTCTAGACAAGTCCGTAGCTAAGGCGCCAGTGATCTGCTGTGGTGGCGGTAATAATGGAAGGATGTAAGAACAGTCTGTCTCAACGACGATATGATTGTACCGTTGAGCATAATAAATCAAAGATAATGTCATAGTCATCAACTCTACTCGCAATGGGCTAACGTAGGCAATGCAAAACATAACAGTAAAACAAAGATCCCTTGGTTATTCCATAAGATAGCGGCCACAGCAGCCTGTTTCGACCCACTAACACATCCACGTTTAGTTTCATTCTTCTTGTAGGAGGATGTTCCCATTTTATAATATGTAACCGATTTTTTGGCACCGGGGGTGAAAAAGAAAGAGCTACTAGATGCGGCATCGTGCATGCAAATTTCGTCCCTCGCATCGCAGCACATTATGTATAGATTGCGGATCTGACATTCTCATACAATCTCCAGTAGGCAAAGGTTTCGTCACCAAAACGTACCGCGGCATACTCCTTCCCTGTAGCCCATGTAACCAATGATGGTGCAGCTGCCCTTAACTGACCCTGCATAGATGTTTTTGTGGATATATGCCACCAACGGTATAAATGTTCCTTTATGGTTCTACAATGAGGCATTGGACCAGAGAAAATAATGGCTATTTCATTCCATAATGGCCTTATCAAGGAACATTGTAGAAAGATGTGATCTTGAGTGTCCGAGCTTTGACAACAGAAGGGGCATTGCGACGGGAATATAGTTTGCCAACTCCGCAGATTATCTACCAAGGGAAAAGAATGCATCCATAATCTCCAAAGAAATCTGCAACCTAGGATGAGTATTTCTCCACTACACATAGCGGGATTCTGCAAATCTACTGCCTTCAGCTACTATAGTGTTATATGCCGATTTGATGGAAAACTGACCATGAATATCCAGCATCCAATGCGCGACCCCCTGCAGTATTTCCACCTTGGCTTCCATGAAGCCATGTATGCGACACAAACGTTTCCAAATCGGAGAATCATAAATATGTGAGTATATGGACGGCCTGTTTCTATACTTCTTCCTACAAAACTCAGCCCATAGCGTTTGCGAGTGGTGATATTTCCACAAAAGTGACAATTGTATTCTTGTTGTACACTTATGAGAGATCATATCCCTAAACATCCCTCCTCCACCAAAGTGCAAATGGACTGCCACGACCGCCAGTGGTGGCAGGCTTTCCAAGGGAATGATGCCATCTTACAATTCAAAATATCGACTATGCTTTTTGGCTAACGAGAACTGGCTATAATATGTGTAGGTATGGAGTTAAGCACATGACGTATTAACACTACCCATCCGGCCATAGACAACAGTTTAGAAGACCAAGAAGTGAGCTTAACATCAAAGTGATTAAGCGATGAAAAACAACACCGCGGTTGATTAATGCCTTTATATGGGAATCATCCCAGATATTTTTTGGGTAGCGATGTGAGACGCATACCAAGTGTCTGAGAGGCCACTGTCCCTGAAACGCCCATACCTTGCACCACTTTACTTTTGTGATACTAGTTGTCCTGAAGCAGCCTGATATGCCATCAAGAATGTGCGAAATCTATCTAAATTGCGACAAGAACCATTCAAAAATATTAATAGCTCATCTGCGAAACCCAAATGCGATACTGTAGGCATGCGACCCGCACGGAAGCCTTTGACTGATCCTGACGCCTTCAGAGCATTCAAGCCACGAGAGAAACCTTCGGAGGCGATTATAAACAGCAATGGCAAGAGGGGGTTCCCCTGCTTTACTCCACGACCAACGGAGAAAAAGCTTGTCTGTTTACCATTGATAAGAACTGAACAACGTGTGACTCTTAAATTATTTAACAAGATACGTACAAATCTGTGATCAAATCCAAACTTTTGAAGTATCAATTCAAGATATCTCCAACTGACCCGATCAAATGCCTTTCCATATCCAATTTAATCAGAAATTGGCCTCCCCAGTTCGACGATCAATCACATGAACCATCTCCTGTGCCAGTAGGATTTGCTTTATAATGCCACACTCTTTCATAAATCCTGCTTGTTCCTGAGATATGAGCTTAGGCAATAATTCACCAAGTCTAGTGGAGATCAGCATGGTGATCACTTTAGATATAAAATTTGTCAAACATATAGGGCGAAAGTCGGAAAATGTCTGAAGATTTTGCACCTTCGGAATCAAGATTATAGTTGCTGAGGCTACCTGCTTAGGCATCATAATCCCTTGGAAGAATTCTTGAATTGCTTTAGCCACATCAAACTGTATAAGCTGCCAAAACCGACGATAAAAAGATCCTGGATATCCATCAGGGCCTGCTGCACTAGATGGACTAAGATCCCAGACTGCTTGTTTAATCTCTTGCATGTTTGGCATGGCCTTTAACATAGCATTATCCTCGGCAATAAGTGAGGATGGGATGTATTGTAAAATCGACTCGCAATTTACGACTGGGACCTCTACAAAAAAATTTGAAAAATAATGCACAACCTCAGCTTCTATATCTGCAGATGACTCACATTTTGTTCCATCCTCCCTAACGATTCTGCTAATATGCTGACGCCTCCTTTTGTCCTTAACTGTTTGATGATAGAATGTTGTATTTGCATCCCCCTCATTAATCAATTTAACATTGGCCTTTTGTTTCCAATACAAGAATGCTCGATTTTGTACCAGCCGCAACTGAGCAACACTACGATGATAGGCTTCTCTCATTCTCTCAGTTGGCGTTGTATCGTAATCTCGTTCATGGGTAATCACATCTGCTTCTGCATATGCAACCGCGTCAAATATATTGCCGAAAACCTCCGTATTCCACTTTCGCAGCTGAAATTTTAAGCGTCGAAGTTTTTTTTAAAAGGCCCCACATACCTCCCACTGTGGGAAATGACTACCAATGATGATGGACTAGTGCATCAAAGTCTTGATGTGTGGACCAGACATCAAGATATTTGAAAGCCGCAAGTGGTCGCTGGTGATCTATGTCGCACATTAGATATATTGGAGCATTATCAGAAGTTGCACGCGCAAGGTGTTGAGCCTTTGTTATCGGAAACACATCCAAAAATGCATTGGAACACAAAAAATGGTCAAGACGACGCCATACACGACCTAAACCTCGGCCGTCACACCATGTATATAAAGATCCCTGATAAGAAATCTCTTGTAATTCGCAAGTGGCGATACAATCATTGAATTCATGTAATGATCGTAAAGCAGGTGTAGACCGCCCTTTGTGTTCATCTAGCGATCAGAAAGTGTTAAAATCACCGCCCACTAGTCACGGAGTTTGGAGCGTAGAATGAAACTGGCATATATCCTCCCACAGCGGGCGACGGGCTGATATTGAGTGCAAACATAGACTACTGTAAACCAAAATGAAACTCTAGTGGCCCGCCAATTCATTTTTAAACAGTGATTTTGATGACCTGATCGCTCATCTTCCAGCAACAATAGCGACTCCTTCCAAAAAAACCTAACATGGTCATCACATGCGAATAACGCTTTGGAAAAACCAAATTGTTAACAGTATGACATCAACCATGAAACCCTAGCTTTTGGTTCTATGAGAACTGAAAAATGCAAATGATAACACCGAACAAGTGAGATAGTGCGAGACACTGAGGTACGTATACCTCGTACATTCCATATCAATAGCTTCATTACGATAAAGCATCAAAGGAGTTTAAGAGATGTGCTGCAGGTAACCTGGTTATTCGCGGTGAGATTGCAGCTGCTTGAGGTGGTCGACGTAATATCCTCGGAGGCATATCCCCCTGTTCCACAGGTATTGCTGGCGGCTCTGTAGGTGATCGACTAGCATCGATGAATGTTTCTTGAAACACATTTTCCATTGACTCATATATTTCCGTATCTTGCGCATCTAGCTGATTGACATTCAAAGGAATAATCAGTTCACTGTCTGAAAGAGACGAAGAATCCACTTTCTGTGGCAGATCTCCTAACATACAATCATCAATACCCCTTAGATGTGTAATATCATGTGCGTTGAAAACCATCTCTATAGGGCAAATATCTGGCGATGGTGGTTGAACCATCCACGATGGCAAGGACGATTAGGTGGCCTTTGGAGAAGATAGCGGATATAGAGCGGGTGAGAGGACGGAGTAGTCAAACTGTGAATTTCAATCGTTGGGGCTGTATGAGGCAGAATTTTCTTTGGAGTCTAGCATTTCTTTGTTCCTTTATTAGCCTCAGGGCGTTGTTTGGTCAGAGGATCACGTGGGCGTAGAGGCTCATCAGCTGGCAGTTTACCGCAATCAGCAGCAACATGACCCAAACGAAAACAGTCGACGCAATATGAAGGCAAGTCTTCATTCTCAACAGTTTGCATAATTACCTTCGATTGTCCTTGAATATAAACCCTTTGCGGAAAATCAATAGAAACGTCAAGTTTAACACATATTCAAGCGACGGATGGGCGAGTAACTGCTGTTGTGGCTGCATCCAACTTCATGGGTGTGCCAATCATACGGGCAATTTGAAAAAGAGTATCTTTTCGATTAAAGTGAATTGGAAGTCCAGGAAAAGACACCCACACCGGGATAATGGGTATTTCAATTGCCGGATCATAATCTGTCATCCATTTCATGATGCGCATATATTTTCCGGATGTCTTCCAACTTTAAGGTGAGAAACAACGAAGATAATCTTGTTCTTGATCAAAATGGAGAAGAACGTGTATAGTGTCAAGAAGACCGATTTCTACAGCCCCTGAAAATCCAATACAATCAATGGCCGAAAGAATTGTTGCTAATGGAGGGCGGCCAAACCAAAAAGTACCAACCAATGTAAACCGATATGGTGCAGCTAAAGATTGTATTTTATCCACTGAAAACGTGATCATCAGGCTACTCATAAATTTTTGGATAGTTTTCGACGCAATAGAAATGGAAAAAGGAGAGAAAAGTGATGCGTAAGTTTTGGATGGCGCCGGAACTAGAGGTGCATTCGTCGTTTGTACATGGGCTGAGGGCGAAAGATCCGGCATTGTGTAACCGAATCAGTGAGAGAAGGTAGATAGCGGGTGGAAGGGAATGTTGGAGAGGATGAACGCAACAGTGGCAGGCGACGGCGGTACACACAGGCTAAAGAGGAATTCCTCATTTTTTTATTATATAAATTATATATATATATATATGTATATGTATATGTATATATAAGTATGCATAGATGTATGTATAGATAAAAATGTGTATATATATATATATGTGTGTGTGTGTATATACACACAGATGTGTGCATATATATTGGTGTATGGAGAAATGCTATGTCAGTACAAGATACACTCTCTTTCTCATGTTTCATTATTCATATTTTTTGTCTTGAAACATAGATACCCATTATGAATCGCCAAAGTCTTCTTACTTCTCCATTATATATATGTATTTACATATACATATGTGTTTATATGTGTGTGTGTGTGTGTGTGTTTATATGCATAGATATGTCTATATATGTGTTATAAGCTACCATGTATGTACGTGTGTGTGTGTGTACATATATAAACGATGACAGCGCTCTCTCCCCTCCTTGGTTTCACCACGTGCTGATGGCTTGCCGGCGGAGGCGATCTTCTCCGATCCGCACTCTTTCTTCTTCTCTGGTATGAAACTACAATATTGAAATGACAGCTTGTTCCTTCGGTGCGGTGGTTTTGGGTGTAAAACCACTGTGGCTGCCACGTCCGATCACCCGCTACGAAGGAGGCCTGGCAATCTCGTTTTCACCGGATGACGTCTCACAATTAACAGATTCATTCAAATGTTCTCTAGTGGGAACTTTTTGGAATCAACGGCCAAAATTAGAGGGGATTCGTTCTTGGTTTGAAAAATTCAGCTTTCTTGGTGGCTTCAAGATCACTCTCATTCATTCAAAGCACATCCTTATTGTATTTGATCAAGAGGTGGATTATATCTGCTGTTTCTCACGACGCTCTTGGAATGTACTTGGTTTTCATATGCGGATCACTAAATGGTCCTACGATTTCGACTCAAGAGTACATGTTCCTGTAGTTCCGGTTTGGGTATCGCTGCCAAGGCTCCTCATCTACTTGCGTAAGCCGGAGCCCTTATTCGATATTGCCCGCATGATTGGGACTCTTTTAAAGGCTGATCACCCAACCACAAACCTCTTGCGCTCTTCGGTTGCGAGAATATGTGTTGAGATTGATGTAATCCAAAGATTCGCCTACCAAGGTGTTTATTTAACGTGTAGATTTTCATTCTTTCAACCTGTTTAGTATGAGGATAAGCCGGATTATTGTTCTGCATGTCACATGCTGGGCCACATTTCGCAGAATTGCCAGCCTCAAACGACTGTTATTCTGCCCTCGTCATCTGACCGACCCAAGGTAACTTCTGTGCCTGTTAAACCTCCGCCTTCTAAACAGCACTGGACACCCATAAGGATGAAGCAATAATGCAGGATGAAGCAAATGATGGTGCTCCAACACAACTAGTTTCATCCATACAGGAAGATGTGCCTCCTTCGACTGTTATTCCCATGCAACAACGCTCCTCATCACCAATGGTGCCGCAATCTGTTGATATTCTTCAGCATATGCCTACGGTTCAAGACATAGCTCGTTTACGTTCGGATCCCTATGAGAAAATTCCATTAACACCACCCTTGGATGCGGCAATGGATGGCCATGCCTCTGATTCGGGAGAGCCACAGGATTTTCTGCAGATGGATCCTACGGGCTGGCGCAAGAAATCAAAGGAACTTCAAGATCGGATTCAGTCAATGTATTCTGACCCCTTAGACCGTGCGTTGGAGGAATCCGTTGGGGATGTAGCAACAATGGTGCAGGTTGAAAATCCTGCAACTGTAGACAAAACTGACGACCTGGTGGATCAGGCACTGCTGCAGGGTATTATTGAGGCTAGCACCAAACGGCAACGTACTAAGAAGAAAGATATGTCTCACCCACCTCCTTCCGACCGTATTACTCGCTCTTCCTCTGGCTTGTCTACCTCATCTACTCAATGAATACGTTAACTTGGAATGTGCGAGGTGTGCGTACTTCTCTGTCCCCCTTCAATATTTAATTCGCAAGCATCATATTCATTTGTTAGTTTTGCTCGAACCCATGCAACCCTGTCGTAAACTATCCCAGTATCGTCTTCACTTTGGATTCTCTCAAGCTCGTTCCTCTACGGATGATAAAATTTGGATATTTTAGGAAATATCAGTGCTAGATTGTTTAGATTATGTCCACGACATCCGAAACCTCTCCCTTCCGTTTCAATGGATCCCATCAAACAAGGCATTTTGGTGGACTGTTGTGTATGGTCATCACACTATCTCAGCTCGCCGTCCAATTTGGAATGACTTGTTGACCTTCTCTACATCCATTTCGGACACTTGGATTGTGGGTGGCGACTTCAACACATTCCTTCGATTGGAAGAGCATCATGGATTATCTTCACCCACTATATGCTATTTAGAGGATTTTAGCCGTTGGGTCAATGATACAGCCTTGCTAAAATACCTTATTAGGGGTTGCCATATACGTGGTCGGATGGTTGGGGTCTGGGCCGAGTTTGCCGTCATCTTGATTGCCTCTTCTGCACTACAGCTTTCTATGAATTGTTTGATGCTTTACTAGTCCAACCCTGAACCCAACTTCTTTGGATCATGCGCCTTTGTTGTTCACAGGCAGCACGTCATTGCTGAAGGGTCCCCTTACTTTTTGTTTCTTGGAGGTATGGCTTACACATAATGACTTCTATGATTTTGTGCATCATACTTGGAGATCGTATCCCACTATTGGTGTATACGTGGTTGGTATAATAAGCTACAGCGTCTTAAAAAAGACCTTCGCCTCCGGGATAACACAATTTTTGGTAATGTTTTTGATGCAGTGGCTAAAGCAGACAGGAGGGTCGTTCAAACCGAAACACAATATGGTACTAATCCCACAATGGCTGAAGCAGACAGGAGGGTCGTTCAAACCGAAACATAATATGATACTAATCCCACAATGGAAGCTTGTGAGGCTTGTCATCCTGCTAAAGTGAAATGGCTATAGGAGGGTGGTTCCAATACGGCGTAGTATCATGCGCTTGTTAAGGATCGTCGACGCAAGCAACGTATATCTCGTATTGTGATGGATTCAGGTGAGGATTGTCTATCCGAAGAAGCTATCCAAAATGAGGCTGTCATATTTGACTCGGATCTTTTTGCTGAGGCATCTACGGTAGATCATGATGAAATTTTGTAGCACATTTTGACACAAGTGACTTCTGAAGGCAATCATATCTTATTAACGATTCCTTAGCTACCTGAGGTAAAGGAGGCCATTTGTGCTCTCAGTCCGGATAGTGTTGCTGGTCCAGATGGTTTTCATGATAAATTTTATAGGCATTGTTGGGAGATAATTAAGCAAGATGTGTTGAAAGCAGTGCAAGAATTATTTTTGGGCATCCCAGTCCCAACGGCTATGGCAGCCTCTTTAATCACTTTAATTCCAAAACTGGACTCCCTGTTTCTTTTGTTGACTTTCGTCCTATATATTTGACGAACTTTACTTCGAAGGTAGTGACGCATGTTATATCCTCTCGCCTGGGGATGCTAGTGCTGCGCTTGATATCACTTGAGCAGGCTGGATTCCTTCCGGGCAGTGGTGTGCCCGACAAAATCGAGTGGGGGTGGCCATGTGATTGTTAAGCTGGATATGGCCGATGCATTTAACCATGTGACTTCGGATTACCTTCAGCAGTTGCTTCTATGGATGAGTTCTGGTAGCTTCTTTGTCCGGATCATCATGAATAATCTATCAGCTACCAAATGCTCAGCCATGGTTAATGGCAAACCGTGCGTATTTTTCAGCACTGGCCATGGTGTTAAGCAAGGCGACCCTCTGTCTTCTTTGTTATTTATTCTGGAAGCATAAGGTTTTAGCAGGGGACTTAATTCTTTGATTGATACACGTCATGTGTCTGGTTTTCTGGAGAATCGAGTACGCACTGATCACGCTTAGGCTTTTCTAATGATTTACTTATCTTACTTTCTGCCACTTCCACTAACTTGTGACGATTTACACGATTTCTCGACAGGTATCAGCTTGCCTCTGGTCAACTGATTAACTATCATAAAAGCATGGCCTTTGTCAGCTCCAATCGTTCTGTCAGTCAAGTAGCATGCTTGCTTGGCATGCATTTATCTTCTCTTCTGCTTAAGTATCTTGGAGCTCCCATACATCGCATCATATGTAGGGCTGCCCACTGCTCTCCCCTGTTACGTCATTTTGATACCCGATTAGCTGGTTAGGCAAAGAGATTGATGAGTGCAGTGGGCAGGGTTATACTCATTCGATTGATTCTCTCAGCAATTCCCTTGCACTTACTTGCAGTCTCTTGGCTTCCGCATAGTGTGATTGTGTCCTTGGAGCGAAAAATCTCGTATTTTTTATTGGGACAGCGGCACCACTGGAGATCTTGGTTGGACATTAGTCTACCGACTATCAATGGTGGACTTGGGATACGTTCACTGACTATTCTGCAAAAGGCTTACGAATGTAAAATGTGGTGGTCTTACAGGACAGCAGAGACGATATGGGCCCAGTTTATGTGGGCAAAATACGGTAGAAACGGCCACTTCCGTGAGCTTCCTGATTCCCCAGATTAAAAGTGTATTTGTCGCATTAACACTTTTTGCCAAGACCATGACGGCAGGGACGGTCTCTTATGGCGTCCTGATCAGAATGGTCAATTCTCACTCAAAAGCACCTATGGGGAATGTCAGCATCCGAGTCCCACATTGCGTTCCTACAGGTATATCTGGTGGTGTAGATTGTCACCATCTTCAAAACTGTTCATGTGGAAGTTAATATCTCGTGCACTCCCTCTTCCAGAAAATCTACATTGTTGGTCAGTGGCACTTCCAATGATGTGCCCTTTCTGTCACCATTCTAACATACAGATGGATCACCTGTTCATGTAATTCTCGGAGATATTCTCTATTTGGACTTGGTACGCCCTCATTCTTGATGTAACACGACACAACAATAGACATGACGTAATCATTTCATTAGTTGGTGGTCCTGAGCGTCATCACGCTCCATGCATAGTCAGCTTCGTGTAGTGATGCCTCATTCAATTTGCTATAATGTGTGGAAAGAATACACTAGTGTTGTTTTTGGCGATGAGACATATAACTTGTTGAGATTGATGGATCGCATTCGTTCAGATATATTTGTGTGGTGTCAAGCGGCATCGGGAAAGCAATTTGCAACAACCATTCCGAGTTTAATTGTGGCTGGACTATCTCCGGCTATACGAGTACATCGGTGTTCGGTGGTATGATGGCTTGCTCCACACTCGGGACGTCTGAAGATTAATGTTGACGCGGCTTTAGGCCGTAATGGATCTGCAGCTAGAGCAGTGGTCCGTGATTCGGGGGGTGTTCTGCTTTTTGCTATTGCTTTTCCTCTGCCACATCTGCCTCCCCTTAGATCGAAGCTACAAGCAGCCTTATATATATTGTTATCTTTTACGCTTCTAGATTCTCAGGCTTTGTGATGAAAACTGACTGCCAGCAATTATCATCTCTGTTGACTTCTCGATCACTGGGGGCGATATAGGAGCGGATTTGCATCATTTTCAGAACTTTCTGGCTCTCACTGCCTCCACACTTGCTTACACGCTAAGTGAAACTAACTCGGTAGTGCATTACTTGGATGTCCATGGTCTACACTTATCTACCTTAACCGAATTCTCCTACTTGAGCCAATTGCTGCCTGTGGCACGAGGCTGCTTACTTAAAGACTTATCTACTCCTTATTTACGCACTTGATATAGAAGGCACTCTAATATGTATTCTGCATGTATCATTATTATGATGCAGGCAGTCTGGGTACTTACATCTCACTTTATCCTTATATGCGGAAGGCTTTATTCATATTAATGGTTATATTCTTCTGCTCCATTATCTATGTGTTTGGCTTTGTGTGGGGGAGGTGCATACAACTTTCTCTGAACGGGATTATGTCTTCCACATGGATTGGCATGCTCTCTTGGTTTCTGCCTCCATTTACTCAAATGAAGGTAGATCAGGTATGTACCAATACATTGCCTTATTGATTGGTTTGCGGACTATCTTTATCATCGTGACATTAATCTGGCTCTTTCACACTTTTTTCGCATGGCAACCGAGAACATTTGGTGCTCAAGCAAGTTTATGGACATCGTCTCAGCAGTCACAGACTACATTACGTAGTTTTTGGTTTGCCCACATGGACTCATGTTGGATAAATATGTACCCTTTTTCCTTCGTGCAAGATTTTATATACAAGGGTGGTTTCTCTTGCCAGGGTTTTAATGAGCATATCATATTCAACATGAAGAGTGGCTTTATCCCATAGCAGTTGCTCGTTATTGTATTCCGTATTTTCGACTTGAAAGTTTTTCAATTGTATTGTATTGGTTAACTCTTTGTAACGCTGGGAGTCGCAGACTTGGTATATGTGGTATTCCTCTGCCTTAAGTGAGGCTATTTATAATAACATCAGGAGGACATCCTCCTTTTATCAAAAATATGTATATATACACATTTGTGTGTGTGTATATTTATACATGCATATATGTGTGTGTGAAAGGGAAAAACGCGGCCTTTCTCCTCTCTCTGCGCGATTCGGCGGGTGGCAGCGTAGCCGCCGTCGGCTGCCCCTCTGATTTTCGACGACAGCCTTCCTTCATCCTTCATCCTCGCTATTTCGCTTTTACGATTCACACCTTCCGCCATGACGACATCAGACCCCACTGCGCTATCGCTTCCAGCACAGCCGTCGCCTCCATCCACAACACGATCATACGCATCCATACTTTCATCGCCATCAACTACAATCCCTTCCAAGCCAATTCATAGGTATAAGGGTGATCCTATGATCACATTCACGGATGAGGAGATACAATCTTTGGCCGCTCCATATAGATTCACGCTAGTGGGAACATTTTGGTACGGGCGTCCTTCGCTTGCTACGATCCGATCGACCATTGATCGGGTGGGATTCACAGGCTCAGTTAAGGTTGGATTACTTGACTCATCTCATGTTTTACTTCATTTTGATCAAGAACAAGATTACTATCGCTGTTTTTCACGACGGGGATGGATGATCTCCGGCAAACATATGCGTGTCACTAAATGGTTTTCGGATTATGATCCTGCTGTCGAAATGCCCATAGTTCCGATATGGATCTCGTTCCCCGGACTCCCGATACATTTTCATCATAAAGATGCTCTTTTTAATATAGCCCAAATGCTTGGAACGCCTCTAAAGCTGGATTCGGCAACGGCAGCAACAGATCGGCCGTCTGTCGCTCGTGTATGTGTGGAGTTAGATGTTTCAAAAGAATTGCCCAAGCGTGTGCATATACAAACATCTTCGAGAATTGTCACCCAGTCAGTGGAATATGAGGACCTTCCTTCATATTGTACACAATGCTATAGGCTTGGCCATATTGTCAATGATTGCGGCAAAAACTCAGAGGCCAGCGAAATGCCACAACGGCAAACTGTGGCACATGATTCGGATAAACGACCAATAGAGCAGCAGAAAAAAACAGCGCTGGACTCCCAAAAAGAATCCTCCACAATTGGATCACCCACCCACAGAATTGCCAGAACATGCAGTATTATCAACACCGGTGGTCCCAGCAGGCACAGCATCCAGTTCGCGTCAGCCCCCATCACCTGATCTTCGGGTAACCGACAGACTTACGGATGTGCAGGAATTATCACGTCTGAGAAGCTTTGATGACTGTATGGTTGGGGACAATGCAGGACGTGTGGTCTCCCCCACCCATTCGGATAATGAGGCACAACTGCAGCTCGCAATCTATCGCGACAATGATCCAGATACTGATAATAATCCCTAGGAAGGCATTGCAACATTATTTGCGGCTAATGATCCAGAATCGCCAGGTGCAATTGTAACGACCGCACAATCATGTGAGACTCCTACTATTCTTCGCCGACCTCCACGTGCAGTATCACCATGCATTACCAGGTTACGTGCGGCTACTCTCAATAATTCTTTTGATGCATTATCCCAATGAAGATACTTACGTGGAATGTAAGAGGTATTAGAACCTCGCTTAATAGGCTGCATGCGCTAATTAGGAAACATCATTTTCATATTTTAGTAATCATCGAACCCAAGCTACGAGCTTCTGCGCTAATATCTTATCCGTTACAATTAGGGTTCTCAAAAGCTTTATCCGTGTGTAATGATCATATTTTGTTCTTTTGGAAGGATTCAATAGTGGAACAAGTGGATACTAGACCTGGGCAGCAAAATTTTTCGATAAAATATCGCTTGGTCGCTACGGGAGAACAGTTTTGGTTTACAGCAGTATATGCGGATCATACAGTCGTTTCTTGTCGATTATTATGGGCAGATCTTCAGTCTTTGCATGTTTCATCACAAGTCCCATGGTTGATCGGAGGAGATTTTAATACATTTCGTACACTGGAAGAACATCGGGACCGATCTTCTCCAAATTTGTCTTCATTGCAGGATTTTAATGACTGTGTCCAAGCCAGTGCATTACATGAAATATCGTTCCAAGGCTCGCAGTATACTTGGTGTGATGGCCACGGATTAGGCAGAGTATAGCGTCGCTTAGACAGGTTTTTCTGTTCTTCATCATTTTTGGATATTTTTCCCATAGCACAAGTACAGCATTTATCCAGGGCAACATCGGATCATGCCCCATTATTTTTGACGTGTGACTCGGCCATGCAACGAGGCAGGGCTAATTTTCGATACCTTGATGTTTGGACTACACATCTCGATTTTGATGATTTTGTCAGACATGCATGGACATCTTTCCCCACGGTAGGGGGGATGTGGGGTCTTTTTGATAAACTCCGTCGCTTAAAAAAAGAACTGCAACGATGGAATAAGGATGTGTTTGGTAACATATTTGATGCGGTAACAATGGCAGAGACAGAGGCATTTCGGTGTGAAAAAGATTTTGATCTGAGCCCTAGTGAATCTACGCGTTCTGCTTATCATTGCAGTGTTGCACAATTTCAACTTGCTCAGAAACGGGCATTTCTTTATTGGAAGCAGAAAGCTAATGTCTGGTGGCTCAAGGACGGAGATGCAAACACAGCATTCTATCATAATACTGTAAAGGAAAAAAGACATAAGCAAACAATTGTTTGCATACATACACCTGACGGCATAGAGTGTACATCGGTGGATGAAATAAGAGCTGAAGCAGTTCGTTATTTTTCTCATTTATTTGCTGAAGAACCAGTGATGAATTGCGAAACACTTTTGACACATATCCCGACCTTAGTGACAGAGAAGGATAACGTGTTCCTCCAATCAATACCATTATCGGATGAAATCAAACAGGCAGTGTGGGATTTGAGCCCAACTAGCGCAGCTGGCCCTGATGGCTATCCGGGATCTTTTTATAAGAGGTTTTGGCATATCATTTCTTCTGATGTTATCAAGGCAGTACAAGAGTTTTATTTGGGTATCCCAGTTCCTCGTCATGTTGCAGCAGCCACAATTGTACTCATTCCAAAGGTTATCAATCCACAAACTTTTACGGCCTTCAGGCCTATTTGTCTCACAAACTTCATTTCAAAGGTTATCACGAGACTACTTTCTACACGTCTGGGACGTTTATTGCCGAAGATTATTTCGCCGGAGCAGGCGGGATTTATGCAAGGCCAAGGCATAACTGAGCAAATTCTACTTGCTCAAGAAATGGTTCATGTGTTGAATAAGCGTCCTCGGGGAGGTCATTTGATTCTTAAATTGGATATGGCAAAAGCTTTTGATAGAGTCAGCTGGAGTTATCTTGCAAGTATATTGAATTGCATGGGGTTTCACTCCCGAATTATTCGTATTATTATAAATAACTTGCGTTCCACTTGCTGTTCCATTCTGGTTAATGGCAGTCACACGGATTCTTTCGCTATAGGGAGGGGGGTGAAAGAAGGCGACCCTCTTTCGCCTTTATTATTTATCCCGTCATCGGAAGGATTCTCCAGAGTCTTAAAAGCCTTGATATCTGCAGGAGATATCAAAGGCTTCACGGCAGGTCGTATCCCTTGTGTTTCACATTTAGGGTTCGCAGATGATCTCTTAATATTTCTAAATGGGAGCAGCAGAAACTTGGCCAAGTTTCATTCTTTCTTGACGTTATATCAGCAGGCATCAGGGCAATTGGTAAATTATCACAAAAGCCAAATTGTGGTGGGAAGTGGGGTTTCAGGACCACACGCAGCGTCCATTTCGGGCATGCGTCTTTCATAATTGCCTATCAAGATCCTACTTGAGAAGACGAAGCTTACATATAAACCACGCATACCACCCACTGTTAGGTATTGTTTCCCAAATGCCGCAACATATGTAAGAAAATCCAGATGTGTGGCCATGCATTCAAAAACCAAAATGGCGAAGTTGGCCTATTGGTAGTCAAATCACAGCTACGTAAGAGAGGAGAGTGGTCCGAAGACACCCTAGGCAAATGACAGACACCAAATCGGTGAAAAGGTCGATGAAAGTAGTATTGGCAAACATTCTATCCAGGTGACGCTGAACATGATTAACCCCATTCCCATGTGCCCATGTATATACGGTTCCTATAAAGGGGAGTTCCTGCAGTTGATAGCTATCCACACAATTATTAAAGTCAAGGAGGGAACACAATGTGGGAAAAGTACGACCTCGATGTTCCTCCAATCGTAAAAAGGTATTAAAATCCCTGCCGAATATCCATGGGTCAACAACCCGTTGATGCTATGCGAGAAAAGTGTCCCACAAAGGTTTACGATCATTAAGAGTGTGTTTTCCATACACAACAGTCCACGCAATATTTTGCTGAAGAGGAAGCCAACTAAAGCGGAGTAATAAAGCCTGCGTACTATGTTCAATATCATTCAACCTCAAAGTCGATGCCTGCAAAAAAATCAATATATTATAGCACAAGTAGATGACGCATGGCGAAAACATAACCTCATACGATAGAGTTGTAGCTTGGAAACTCGCTGCTTTGGTTCAATGATGGCCAAGAGATTGACATGGTGATCATGTAGCATGACAAATAATCAAGCCAACGATGTCCGTAATCCACCAATATTCCATGTGAGGGCCTTCATTGGGAAACAGTAGAAGTGAGTGAGCTTAAAGAGGGAAGGCAACCATGTGTCACACTACGTGCCTCCATTGTGACGGGTGGGCGAGGAGGTATGTCTTTTTGAGGGCGATACTGGCACTACAGAGGAACAGGTAGAAAACCATCCTTATCGGCCACTGAATCATCTGAAAGTGATGCCAAAAGATTTCCATCATCTAAGCATACTGGACAATTAACCAGACGTTTTGCTATTTGCTCTAAATCACGCTGCATTTCTTGAAGAAACTCCTTACATGATTGCAAATCCAGGGTTGACCGATCAAGTTGACAGATATCCGAATCTGAAAATTGATAATAATCCGACTCATCATGTTTCTTTTGCAAGAAGAGAAATTCATCTTCTTTGTCCTCCTTCAGTAAGGTGACATCCTATAGACTAGTTAATTGAAGATCAGGCTGTGGAAGTGGACTAGCCGTCTCTGCTGTATGGCGAGAATTATGATCACCTAATACTGGGCGTGTGAGTAAAGTAATAGGAGCTGCTAAGGTTTCAGTGTCAAAATTCGTAGGAATCTTCTTCTTGGGAGTCCAACGTGTAGTAGGCTATGATAAGTTTTCTGGAACAAAAGTGGTATGATCAGAGCAATTACCAGTAGCATGACCTAAACGGCGACATGAATTAAATAAAGCAGGCACATCTACATATATGACCTGCTGCAAAGTAGCCTTTTGTCTGGCCTGTAGATAAATCTTCTTAGGTAGCTCCTGTGATATATCGGCCTCTACACAGACCCGAGCAACAGAAGGACGCAATCCATCAGTTGTAGCAACGCCGAGTTTGATGGGTACAACTATGGGCTGAACGATTTCAAACAATACAGCTTTATGATGAAAGTGAATTGGTAGACCAGGAAGTCAGACACATATAGGGAAGATAGGGACATCAGCAGATGGATCAAAATCAACTGACCATTTCGTAACACGCATGTGACAGCCGGCTATACTCAATGAACAGCGGTAGAAGTACCGTATGTAATCGGGTTCATGGCAGAAATTGAGTAAAATATGTGTATAAATAATCAAAGTAATCCGCATATCATTACGAAAACCAATTTTATCAAAAAATGACGAATTGCCTTCAGCGGCGGCCGTCCAAACCAAAAGGTACCTGCCAACGAGAAATGAAATAGAATGGCTAAAGCATCTATTTCTTCATTTGTAAAAGTGATCATGAGAATACCTTTATGCCTTGAGATTGTTTTGGGGGAGATGACAACCGGATTGGAAGCCCCGGAAACAACAGCCGCAAACGATGGTGGCTGCGATGGCGACTGTATGGCTAGCTATCATAGACAAGATTAATATGTATATAAAGAACAGAAGACAAACAAGAGAAGAACGCTGAGGAAAAACGGAATTGCGGCGGCGACGGCTACTGCAGCCATGAATCGCTTCGTCAGAGGGCATCATTTTATATATATATATATATATATATATATGAAATGTTGTATATGTTACACACACGCACACACATATATATAATATATATATATATGTATATATATATATATGTATATATATGTGTGTGTGTGTGTGTATCAATTATTAGTTCCCTAATTAATAAAAGATAAATATTAATACAAAATCAAATTGGAATTATAGTTACACTAGGAAACTAAAATTCTAACCTTTTTAGGATTTACCACCTAAACCTATCCTATACCTACATTACTCTATAAATACACAACACACCACACACAAAATCCCATCCCTTTTTCTCTTCTTTTGATCTGCCGCCCTATTACGCCTCACACACGCAAAAAAAAATATTAAAACCCTATTCGCCATTCCTTTGTTGGCCACCCCATGGAAAAGGAAAAAATATACAAGCTTCAACACCTCCAAACCCAAGAGGCCGAGAGGTAGAAAGAAAATAGGGAGAAGAGAAATCACGCGTAGAAAAATAATAATTTGCCAAAAAGTAGGTTACATATTCCCCTTGTTTAGGTTCGAATCAAGCATGCTCCATCGGTGTAAATTATTGTTTTAATTGCTAAATTTATGTGTTCAATTCAAAAGCATGATGTTTACACCATTTGACCGTATATGCGTTCTTATGTGTGTGTTTATTTAGGAAGGATTCATGCATGGTTTGTAGATGGCTATTTGGATGAAAAAAGATGTGATTTTTATTCGTTTTGTAGATGAAAATTTCGTTTTTTGCCTTATAATAGGACCATCTAGCCTGGAATTAGAAAAAACTAGGACAAAAAATTGAAAAATTGGGCTGGATGGCGACGCGTGTTGTATACATATGCGTTTCAGGGTAGTGAACCACGCGCGCATATGCTCAGGTGCAGTGTGTGTGTGGCGTTAAACGGGGTTAAATTAAATCGGTCTGGGTCAATTTGGAGTTAAATTGAAGATTTTATTGAGGTTAGAAGAAAATAGAATCCAGGGTGGACTGTAGTCAAGAGCCACAGTGGCACTCAGGAATTTCAGGGTGGACTGTGTCAAGAGATACAGTGGTACTCTAGAATGTTGGGCTATAATCAAGAGCTACAATGGCACCTAGCTAAGTCTCGGGCTCATGCATTGCACGGTAGAGATATGGACATATCGCATGGCATGACCTTTGTTGCGTATGACGTGTAGAAGAAGGGGCATGCTTCATGAAGTTACGCATTATTATGTGGAGTATTTACTTTACGCAGTTATTTACTTTACGCTTCCATGCTGTTCCTTGAATTATGTGGTTATGTGTATATGCCATTGTTGTATGTTACTTCTGCATCGGATAGAGGCGAGTACCTACTGGGTGACGTCATATCACTCACCCCTACTTCCTCTCCAACTCCAGGTGGCTAGGATTTCGAGTACATCTTTGTTGAGGGCGGGTCAGACCAATGTTGTCGGGTGGAGAGAATCATTGCGAGAGGTTACTTGTGGGACATTTGATTTTGTATCAGACTTTTAGATTTCATTTGATGTATTGTGTTTCGCAAGCCGTAAATATTTCATTCATTTCTGTGTTTGGATTATTTATAAATTTAATTTTAGTTTTTAATTATCGTTTTTGCGAAAAAA
Source organism: Eustoma russellianum (assembly GCA_036186865.1). Lineage (NCBI taxonomy): Eukaryota > Viridiplantae > Streptophyta > Magnoliopsida > Gentianales > Gentianaceae > Eustoma > Eustoma russellianum. Next base: position 16,495,155 of record AP025066.1, on the reverse strand, counting down.
AATTGTTACGTTATTCCTGACGTATAAGAAGCTTGATAAGCGCCTTGTAGTTCTCGTAGTAGACCACGGCGGGTGCACCGTTCCAAATCTAGGGCTCGGAAACGAGATGCTACAGGTGGTATCAGAGCCGACGTCTAGATCCGTCTCGGAAATACAAGATTAACTAGATCACTTAGAGATAAGTAATAATATCTTTCGTAAAATGACGATTTTACCCCTAATGAACAAAGTAGACTTAAGAGGTGTCTTAGACTTAAGATATGGTCGGGTTAAGGGGTGTGAGAGTGTTCTTTCGTTTCTTGACTTATTCACTGTTTTACTCCTGAACTTTTGTATGCACGCTATAAGTGGCTGGAAATTCCCAAAATACCCCCAACTTAGCCTGAATTCAAATAAAATATATTTCGACTATTCTAAATTCTAGAAAACGCCGATTCGACATGATCTAGCAAGAAACGAAGGTAATGGTGGTGACAACCACAAGAATCATTGGGCTATACGTAGGCACTAAAGGATACCATGACCACTCTGGCCGCTATTCTAGCATAGCATTAGCAGCAGTTAGCTCAGCAGTAGGAGCAACTGAACTATCAGCAAGTGTCGCCACCACCATCGCTGCCAGGTCTCAGGTTCATTCCATTGTTTAGAGGGAACCCTAATCCGGAGAAGACAGAGATATGATTGAAGAATGTATCTGACCAGCTCCGTTTGTTGCAAGTGCCTGAGGACCTGAGAGTTGAGGTTGTTGTGCCATTCCCTAAGGGAGATGCTAAACAATGGTGGCATAGTGTGCAGATCCGTTGAACTCTAGCGGTGGCGTGACACAATTAAGAGCAGAATTTTAAAAGTTTTATGTTCCATACAATGTGATTCAGAAGAGGATGACTGAGTTCCAGACGCTGACTCAGGGCTCTATGACAGTGGCCCAGTACACTAGCGTTTTCATGTATTGGGGAGGTACATGCCGTCTACCATAGAAAATGAGAGGGCAAAGATGCGAAAGTATAGAACAGGGTTGAACTCCCGCATTCAGACTGGGATTGTGTATGCGAGGCCAAGGACTTATGAGGATTAGTTGGAGACATGTCAAGAGGTCGAGGACAATCTAGAGAGAGTGGTGGCTGAGTATCTGGAGCGGGTTATGAATTGTAGACTTTATAGGACTTGTATAGCACCACTAGAAGGGGGTCGAATAGTAGGTGCGGAAAATTTGGTTTTTAAAAACGTTTGGCCCAAAAACCTTTCTGAAAACAGTTTCTGTTTTCATGTCCTGATTTGAAACGTTTGAAAGACCAGGTTCCACACCTTCAAAAATAGTGAAATTTGGAGAGATTCTACTCTCAGATGTTCTAAGTATCTCCTAAATTTCAGATTAAAATTCAACTCCTAACCCTTTTAAAATACGTTTTGGTCAGATTACATAAATCTGCCAGGAACAGTACTCCGACTTGAATAATTTATTCCGATTGATTGGAGACTTCAAATGATCTGAAAATTTAATGACAAGGCCCTTCTATATGTATTTAAACAGGTTGAAACAGTTTTAAAAAATTCCTTTCGGAAGTATATCAAATACGTTGATGTTCTCAACCTTTGCGAGTCTGAAAATCATATTGCACTAGTCTCAGAACTATTAACGTTTCATTGACTTATACTTGTTCAAATGGATTGAAACTTGCGCCAAATGAAACTTAAGATATGTGGCTATGTTTATGCAAAGATTTGTAATTTTTGAAAGCCTTTTACTATTTTTACGATTGCAACAAATTCAACGTAGAAATTGAAAACTCAGAGTAAAGTGTTGAAAGTAATGACACAAAGGATTTCATATTGGTTAGGTTAAATCAACCTACTCCAGTCTTCGAGGACACCTTCCTTGGTTATCACTAAACAAAAAATAACACCTTACCACAAGGGTTGCTGGAGTTACACGCCAACTCCATCCTTTTACAAACGATACAAACAATCACACTGATCACGAACACCACCACCGAACGGATAAAGGTTTGATCACACCTTGATCAACCTTATACAAAAAATGAAGCGTGCATGGTGGTATAAACAAAGCCTATTCAATATGTTGAATATAAGAATAATAAGCTTGAGATAAGAAGAAGAAGAAAGAAATGTAGAAGAAGAGAGTAGAGAGTCTTTTTGCACTTGATAGAATATGAGAGTTGTCTTGCTTTTGTTTACTATCTTCTCTTCTTTTTTCTCAAGTTAGCCGCCCTCTTTAGGTCTTCCATCACTTGAGAATTTTATTTAATTCCATTGTAAGATTACCTTGTATAGATATGACACATCTTTCTCACTTGGCACAACATGATTGGATGAATGTCTTGGCTTTGCAAACTTGGCACTCTATGATTGGATGAATCTTGTCACCATTTAGTAACTGTAAAATCTGAGATTAAAATGTAAAAATATATGAGAAATAAAGTTTAAAATGTTTCCAAATAATTAACAATTAATCCCTTCAATTTGGGAACGAATTTCCCATCATTAAAAGGAAAAAAATTGGCCAGCCATGCTGAGATTTTCAGCATGTTCTACACTTTCAAAGTTTTGAATTTTTTTACCTTGTGTAGCTCCTCTTTTTGTGTCACTAACATTGTGTGGCTTATTCTCCACAAATTGAGATGCCAACTAAGCTCCACATAAGCTCCACTAAGGCTGAGAATGGCGTGCACTTTGTCTCCAACATGTGCTGAATTTCACTTTTGTAAACTTTGTCAAGTATTGCACAATAATTACACATATATGGTATATTCCAATCAGCCCTAATTTGAATATTCTATTACACTTTAACATTGTATTGAATATGTAAAAAGTGTCTAGATACATGTTACATGTTATGCCAAAAACGTTCTATGTGTTGTGTTCGTAGAAAACCGAATCTTCGACTTTTGTCGATTACGCGATTTTTCTCCAATTAAATTCAAACTTTTTGCACATGTTATATATATTATGTCACACATAATGTAGCACCCCGCACCGGCTCGCCCGCATACGGTGCGTCCGCCGTACTTCACTATAGAGAGTACACGGCGTCGGTTCATGTCACATCGGCATCCATAACAAAATATATGGACTTTTCTGCTTACACATCATCAAGTAAGCAAAATAAAGAGGCAGAATAAAAACTTTTAAAATAAAAACATGCCGAATATTCAAAACGTTGTCTACATCAATGTTCACCAAAATAAAAGAGATGTCCAACTTCAAATCCCATCATAGGTTCATCAATCATAAGTCATCATACTAAGTCTTGTAGCTATCCTCTCTCTCACGTCTATGGATAGGGGACCCTAGGCTCATCCTCGATCTATTTGACTCTATTTCCTGCAGGCTCTGGGGAAAAAATAATAGGGTGACTGAAAATGTCACAGCAAGTAAACCATAAATAATCATGAATTTAAATGGAAAGTACAGAAAAGAACCCAAAACCAAAAAAAAATTGGATTTGTCACATACCTGACTTTCACTTCATCATTCGTAAGGACATATGATCATAACTTAAGAGATAAGAAATCTTATTAGATCCTAACTTCGGTAATATCAAAACATATCATCATAGCCTAAGTGATAGTACATCAATTATTCAACTAGCCATACAAAATGACGTATGTATGCGTATGCATATGCGATGCGTCATGATAAAAAGAGAACACGTTCTTTCATTCTTTCTTTCAGAACATCATCGTAAATAAAACGAGAGGAGTGAGTATTCAGATCCATTATATCCGGATCTGAGGCGGTCATAACATCCTCTTCAGATCTATTATGTCCGGATCTGAAAACGGTCATACCATCCATCATCGTCATCAGGTCTATTCTCTCCGGACCTGTACGGTCATAAATCATCATTATCAGGTCTATTCTCTCTAGGCCTGAACGGTCATAATCATCATAACTAGATCTATTCTCTCCGGGCCTGTACGGTCATAATCATCAACAGATCAATTAACCCCGGATCTGGAGCGAGTTATCCTGGCCAGAATTAAATGGTACCAATGGAAATCGTTCTTTTCAAAACTGAAATCTTTTCCTTAAAAGCGTTTTTTCACCGTTCTTTGTCATAAAATCGGTATCATAAATCATGCAAAGGATGATGATGTAATGCATGACGTACAACATGGAACTCATGGCTAGATGCAACACATAATACTCGTCATGCCTTATTTCATAAGCTGGAAAAACTTCCAGAATTTATCGTTCTGTTCATGCGGCCTCAAACCTCACAATTTCGGCCCATTTTCATGCTCTCATGACATACTTGAGTATAGTGGAGTCTCATTTACATGGCGTAAAAATTTCGTAAAGTTTCAGGACTTATAGAACACTCAATTCATTAAATTACCAAAACAGGGCACGGCTGGATTCAGCAGCGCAGTGCCCAGCTTTTACCTTGCTTTAAAGCCCACAAACTTATTTATTTTAGGCCAATACCCGGAAACCATAATGGACATACCAAGAAGTGATATTCATAATCCCAATAACATATATGAGCCCAAATTCGAAATAATAAGGCCTCACAACATCATGCCATAATTCTGTTATGTTTCCAGTTTTGTACCGTTAACTTCGACTCAGTTTTTAACCCTTAAAATGGTGATTCCAGGCTGATTTATTTACATGGACCTGGTCCCCTAGGTCTTAAGTGATTTTTTTAAAATTTTCAGAGCAATCCAATGGGTCTAAGGTGGTCATCTGATTATTTTTCTAAAGATAGGTACGTGCAGAATCTTGAATGACCAGCCTTCACTAACAATCTTGTAATAAATTAACCACCAGTCCTTTTTCCAAAATTCCAACTCACAAATTTAATAAACACATAAGGCTAGCATCCTACCAAAAATTAGCCTATTTGCACTTTTCTAAGGTCCATTTTCGAGTCTTACAAAAAGTCACATGAATCTGGCATGTTCCAATAATTTTTCCTGTTTGTCACTTTTCTTGCTAAATGTGTACCAACTACACTTTATCCTTCTAAAATAACCTACTAACCATCAAATACACTTTTTAACATAAACATTACAGGTTCTAATAATTTCTAAAAGCTACATACAACCACTTAAATAACGGTTTTGAAGATAACACATAGCACAATTTGACATGGCACATTTTGTACATCATAAAGTCTACTTTGGCATAATTTACTTAGGCACTACCTAACCCCCAAACAGCCGTCCTTATACATGAAAAGGGCTACATTTCATTTTCCTAATGAACATAACACATCTAAACAATGAAACATTCAAACATACAATTTCCATATATCTTTCACTTTCCAAAACATATTCTTTCACTTGAAATATTGTTCAACCACATCTCCTTCCTCCACCGTCCCATTTTCATGGAGAGAAAGAGAAACTTTACCCCATTTATCATAGATATGCAACATATTTATATTCAAAGGAGGCAAAGAACTTATCTTTGGGGGAATTTCCCACATGCAAGTCACCTTGCTTAAGAATCTGAAACTTTAATGCTTCAAGCTTAATATTTTCCATCTAAGATTAAATCTTAGTAATACCTAGACATTCAAGCATATACTTTCACACATAAATCAAGACTATTTATAGTGTACTTGCCTTCTTGGATCTTAGATCTTGCTTGAAACTTGTTGAAACAAGAAATGCTTCCTTCCACCCCTTCCTATCATACACGGTTTTAGGGGTAGGAATATTTGTTAGCCACTATTTAAATACACAATACAACTTATCTTGAGGCTAGATGGTCTTACCAAATTGATTCTTGAATGGAGGTTGAGATGATTCTAACCCACCAAGAAGCTAATCTCTCTTAGCACTTCGAAAATCTTCACCTAGTGACCTCTTGAAGGTCACGGTTTCCACAAGAAAAGAGGATATCTTGTGAGCTTCAATATGTAAGATATAGATTTCTCTTAAGGAGTTTAGAATGTACTCACCTAGACCAAACCTTGAACTTGGATGATTCTTAGGTCTCCTTGACTCCTTGTTGGCCGTGTGAGGTGGATGAGGGGTTCTTGATTCTTTTGTTCTTTGTGAGTTCTTAAGTGGTTGAGTTGAGAGAATTATAGAATTATTGGAGAGGATTTTTCTTCAAAGGCTAAGTGTTTAGCCGTTGGGAGCTTAAGGGGAGAAGAAGAGAATTTCCTTTGCATGGTTATGCTAATTAAGGTTTGCTAACTTGAGTTACTTTAGCAAACTAGGGTTACTTTCTTGCTAACTTGAATTACTTTAGCAAACTAGGGTTACTTTTGGGTTGTAGTTAGCATAAAGTAACCATGGTAAAGTTTAGGATGTCTCTTGGTTGCACCTTGGTTAAAACCAGCGGTTAGGGTGCAATTAGTAGGCTCCCTCATGCTTGAGTCACTTTTAAGAGGGTTTAATGGAAAAGCTACTAGGTAGTTGAGGGAAATGTTTATAGTAAAATTGATCCCTAATTCCCTAATTTCCATGTATCCCATGGTTTTGAATGGGAATTTTAGTGAGTTACCCATCCTTATAATAATATCATATTGTGACATCATGCATAACTATTTTATATTATTGCTTAAATAAGCAATTAAAGTGTGTAGTTGGCCTTTTTAACAAAAAGGTGGTCTCCTAATTACCCTCTACCCGGATGCTTAGTGGAGGAAAAGTAGTACTTTTCCACTTTTTACTTTTTAATCCCATTTAGTGGGACACTAAATGCTAGAATGAACTTTTCATGCTTTGTTTTACTAAGGCTACTAATTGTTTGTTGCTTGTAGTAAAAGAAACCCTATTTTAATATCCCCATTACCCTTATTGCCGAGATTATGAAAACAAATCTTGGGAGGGTAAAATTGTCATCTCACGTAAGACGTACTCTTGTCATTTCCCTTATTTATGGGACTTACCTTAAGGAGAATTAATTAAAGTAGTCGTAATAAACTTAATAAAATTGCACTCAAAGAATCCATCCTTCCATTAATTCATTCATGCAGTCTCAAGTACAATACAATCTTTCATTGGGGTACAACATCCTCCCCCTCCTTATTACAAGTTTCGTCCTTGAAACTTAAGGGTACTAATCAAAAAGGTACGGGTATAATCCTCTCATGCTTTCCTCCGTCTCCCAAGTAGCTTCATCAATCGAATGGTGCTTCCACTGCACCTTAACCATAGGGATGTATTGTTTCCTTAGTGTCTTTTCCTTGCGGTCCACGATCTTCTCCGGCTCTTCTTCATATGTCGCATCGGTTTCAACTTTCAAAGGTTGCTCCTCAATGATATGGCTAGGCTCATGCACGTACTGGCGAAGCTGGGATACATGAAACACATCGTGCAATTGAGACAATGATGGCGGTAGTGATAGCCGGTAAGCAACTTCCCCAATCTTTTCAAGAATTTCGTATGGTCCAATAAACCTGGGGCTTAACTTTCCTTTGATACCAAATCTCTTAACTCCTTTTGATGGCGACACTTTCAAGAACACCTTTTCTCCGGCTTGAAATTCTAATGGCCGCCGTTTCTCGTCTGCCCAAATCTTGCTTCTATCTTGGACCGCTTGCAACCTTTGCTTGATGATCATTATTTTCTCTCGAGTCTGTTCTACTAGGTCAGGTCCTGTGAAAACTTTATCTCTGATTTCATCCCGTAAAGTGGAGAGCGGCACTTTCTTCCGTAGAATGCTTCATACGGAGCCATTCCAATAGATCGATGATAACTATTATTATAAGAGAACTCCACTAGTTTGAGACTCTTGTCCCAACTCCCTCCAAAGTCAAGTGTACAAGCTCGCAACATGTCTTCCAGCATTTTGATGGTTCTCTCCGATTGGCCATCCGTCTGAGGGTGAAATGCAGAGCTCATTCATATCTCGGTACCCATCGCTTTTTGAAAAGCTGTCCAAAATCGGGATGTAAAGCGGGGGTCGCTATCACAAACAATGCTCATGGGTACTCCATGAAGGCTCACAATCTGATCAACATACATAGTAGCCAACTTCTCCATAGAGGCTTTGATGGTAATAGCCATGAAGTGAGCAGATTTTGTTAAACGATCAACGACCACCCAGATGGCATTATGTCCATTCTTTGTCCTTGGCAGGTCAGTCACCAAGTCCATAGCAATGTGGTCCCACTTCCACTCAGGGACTTCAAGAGGCTGCAACAAACCAGCGGGTCTTTGATGTTCCGCTTTCACTTTCTGACAAACCAAGCACTTCTCCACGAATTCTGCAATTTGTCTCTTCATACCCTGCCACCAGTATTTTTGCTTTAAATCTTGGTACATTTTGTTGTCTCCGTGATGAATAGATAAACGAGAATTATGAGCTTCCCGAAGAACCTCATTCCTTATGTCATCGTCATTAGGTACACACAGTCGTCCTTTAAACCACAAGCTATCATCGCTTCTGATATCAAAATCTTCAGATGGTTTCGTCTTCAATTTGTCTTTAATTTTCTTCAAAGCTTCGTCTCTTCCTTGACCCTCTTTAATCTTGTCAATCAGTGAAGGAACTAATACCAACTTAGCGAGCACACAATCAATGGAATCAACCACCTCGAGATCAAACTCTTCCATATCACGCTGCAAAGGTGGTTGACGCGGATGGCTTGTCTTTCGACTCAGGGCGTCGGCAACTTTATTAGCTTTTCCCAGATGATACTGAATAGAGAGGTCATAATCCTTTATTAACTCTAGCCATCGACGTTGACGCATATTTAATTCCTTCTGAGTGAAAAGGTACTTAAGACTCTTGTGATCCGTGAAGATCTCGCACCCTTCACCGTACAAATAATGTCTCCATATTTTAAGGCAAAGACTACAACTGCAAGCTCGAGATTATGTACTGGGTAATTCTGCTCAAACGGCTTCAGCTGCCAGGATGCGTACGCAATTACTCGGTCTCTCTGCATTAACATGCATCCTAGTCCATTTTTCGAGGCATCACTTACACTATGAAACCTTCACCTAGAATCGGTTGCACCAACACTGGAGCAGAGGTCAGCTTCTCCTTCAATTCGGTAAAACTCCTTTCACAGTCTGAGGTCCATTCGAACTTTGTCTTTTTTAGGGTCAAACGGGTGAGAGGCATCGCAATCCGAAAAAACCCTTCAACGAACTTGCGATAATAGCCAGCGAGACCAAGGAAACTCCGTACATCCATAACATTTGTTGGCATTGGCCATTCTGTAATTGCCTCGATCTTTTTGGGATCTACAGATATTCCATCCTCCGATATAACATGTCCCAGAAATGTTGCACTGTGTAATAAAAATTCGCATTTACTGAACTTGGCATACAGTTGCTTTCTCCGTAAAATGTCGAGGACAGTCCTTAAATGGGCCACATGGGACTCTTCGTCCGGTGAGTAGATCAAGATATCATCGATGAAAACCACAACAAACTTGTTCAGTTGCTCTTGAAATACTCGATTTGTCAGATCCATAAACACCGCGGGGGCGTTGGTTAATCCAAATGGCATTACAAGAAATTCGTAATGTCCATAACGTGTCTTGAATGCAGTTTTCGGGACATGCTCAGATTTGATCTTCAATTGGAAGTATCCCAAACGAAGATCAATCTTACTGAAAATTCGTGTCCCCTGTTTCAAGATATTTTTAGACAGTGTTCAAAGTAGAATTATCATTGAAATAAAAATTTTAATCGCTTACCCGAAGCTGATCGAACAGGTCGTCGATCCTAGGCAATGTGTATTTGTTCTTTATTGTGATTTTGTTGAGTTCTCTATAGTCAATGCGCAGGCGCATACTCCCATCCTTTTTCTTTGCAAATAACACAGGAGCGCCCCAAGGCGAGACACTTGGGCGAATAAGTTTCTTCTCCAACAGCTCCTGTAACTGCTCCTTCAATTCTTTTAATTCCGCAGGCGCCATCCGATAGGGAGCCTTCGATATCGGCTCAGCTCCCGGGATTAGATTAATCTCAAAAGAGATTTCCCGATCTGGGGGAAGGCCCGGTAATTCCTCTGGAAAGACATCAGGATATTCTCAGACCACTGAGACTTGAGAAAGGTCGGAGGATGCTCGGTCAACATTCAACGCATAAACAAGGAATCTTTCGTGTCCTTTCTTCAATGTTTTACTGGCACGGATCGCATTTACATAGACGTTCTTGGGACACTTCCTTAATTTCGAACCTCCCTGAAAATTTACTTCCTTGCGCGTTGGGTCCTTAATAGTAACCCAATTTTCACTGCAATCGATGTGTGCAAAATTCTTGGAGAGCCAGTCCATTCCAAGAATTATATCGAAATCACCCATAGATATGGGGATTAAGTCGGCTTCAAACCGTTGATCCTCAAACTCAAGCACGCAATTCCAGAAGATGTGATGAGAGACAAGCACCTGATCCCCAGCTGCTTGAACTCTATAGGGTGTCTCAATATAGATTGGGTTGTGATCAATATTCTTTGCAAATTTCTTCGAGATAAATGAGTGGCTGGCGCCACTATGAAACAGTACATTGGCAGGCACAGAACATACTAAAATAGTTCCTGATTTATGCAAGATTTACTAAGCAACAACAAAGCAACAATATCTTACAAAAATTCAAGTATTGCATAAAATTTAAAATATACCTGCCACGACGTCATTAGCCTCCTCAACAGCGGCGTCAGTCATAACGTGGACCCTCGCGTTTGTACGCTGATGCTGGTTGGGCCGAGAATTCCATTGTGAACATTTTGTGGTTGTCGTCTTTGATATGTTCTTGTGTTATGTTGCATAGTGCGTGATCTAGATGCATGGAATGAAATTGGTTTCTTCTCATATCTATATGGCGCATAATTATATCTTGTATGATATGAAGAAGAAGCATGATGAGATGAAGAAAGAGGGGATCTAGCCGTCTTCTTAGGCACCACATATATCTCGGTTGCATCTATTTTCTTTGACAGAATGAATTTAGTTGATTTAATTAATGTCTCCTTTTTCTCAATGTATCCTTGTTGTACCCCAACGACATGTACTTAAGAACTATGCATAAGCGACGGAATGAAAGCAATGATTTCCTTAAGCCCATGTTACTTAAGTCCACTCAACTCTTTTTACTTAAATACTATTGAAGTGGTACATGAAATATAGAGATATATAAACCATACACATCACTAGGTATGTATGTGCGTGTATATGATATATGTGTATGGAATGTATAAATATATAGTACACCTAGGCGTGTATATGCATATGTATACATACATATGATACTCTTGGAATACGATAAAATAAAGAAAGACAATATAGTGCATAAATTAAAATTACAAGAAATCTCAAGTGTCCCAAGAAGCCTAAAATTTTGGCCTATACATGGAGAGGTTCTAGAATTCTCTAGCCAATTTTATTAGTTAAAATGATAAGACAAGAAGTTATCATGCAAAGAATAAATAGAAAACGAAATAGACAAGCATTTAAGGAACAAGTAAGACAACTCATTAAAGAACGAAGTAGTGTGGTTGAGGTCATAAAGACCCCAACCTAAAATCGGCCAGCATGCCTAAATTAACCATGGAGGATTTCAAAACCTACCATGGTTACTCTTCCCTTAAACCAAGGTTAAGATAACCATGATTTGATAAAATAACTTGGGTTAGCCCAAAAGTAACTATAGTTTGAATAAAGTAACCAAGGTTATACTAACTTAACCTTGATTAGCACTCAAGAAAACCCTAACCCTCCCTATTCTCCCTCCAAAAATCGGCCAAGCCTCCCTCCTCTCCTAGGTTTTTAAATTTTTCAAGACAACATCTTACAATCATCTAGAAAATTCTTCCCAAGCAAGCCAAGCAACACTTAGCAAAATTCCCTCTTACTCTCACAAATATTTCGGCCCCAACATCTTGAAGGATAGGAGTTTAACTTCAACTTCAAGACTCAAGAAGACATCTAGGTAAGTCTTATTCCAAGTTCCCTTAAGTGAATTCTTATTTTGGTAAAGAATGAAGCTAACATGAATCCTTTCATTTTCATCAAAACCGTATGCTCAAGGGAAAGGAAGGAGAAGGATTTCATCACATCTCACTTCATAACCAAGCAAAGACAAGAGCTTTAGCTTGAAGAGGCAAGTATACAATGATCTCTCATGATTTATTTAAAGAGTTTGTGACTTGAATGCTTAGAAGTTCTTAAGATATGATCTTTAGTTGAATACCTTAAGTTCAAGACTATATGTTAGTGATTCCCTAAGAACAATGCTTTGCATGTGATTTATTCCTTCAAAAGATGAAGTCTTTTCCTATATGCTATATGAAATAAGGCTGACCTAGAGTGAAATAAGGTTCACCTAAGTAAATCTAGACAAGATTGACTTGTGAATGTAACACAAAAGGTCCTAAGGAAAGAATACATGTGAAAGCTAGGAGCTTTATGAGGTTGTTGGTAAGTTTAGATTAAGATGACTCTTGAATATGAATGCATGCTTGAATATGTGTTGTAAAATATGGTTAAGGCAATACAGAAGTTTCGGTCCAAAGTAATGATTGAAGACATGGACATTTGACTTGGATAGATGACAAAATAGCAAACCACTAGAATTGGACAGAATAGAGTGACGTTTTAGATGGTTTAAAAGCTGGCCTTACAGAACTTCAATGAAGCTAATTTTTGGTACAAAGTTAGCCTTACTAGTGTAGCCCAAGGGAGAGTTGGAATTTCGTTAAAATCAGTTAGGGATTATTTTTAAAAAATTATACGGTAAAACTGCTCAAGAGGAAAATTCTGGAGTTGGGCAGAATTGATCACTGGATTCAACGAATTAAAAGAGGACTTTGTGGACCTTCAATAAATCTGATTTTTGGCACAGAGCTGGTTCCCTGAGTGATCAGAGATGAGAGTTGGAATTTCGGTAAAATATGTTATGGTTAATTTTTTATAAAATAATTAGTGAGACTGCTCAGGCTGTAAATTCTGGAACATGATAGAATGATGTAACGTATTGAACGGCTAGAAAAGAAACCTTGTAGAGGACCAATAAAGCTGATTTTTGGCATGGTAATACTACTATGAGTGTAGTAAACAGGCCAGCTGGAATTTTGGTAAAAAAAGCTCTGGATTATTTTATATGAATTAATTGGTCAAACTGCTCAACTGAAATCACTGGAATCAACCTGAAGTTTAGTAACGAATTTATGGACTCAGAAAAGAGACTTAGAGATATGCAAATAGGCTAAATTTCGGTAGGATACTAGTTCCACATGTTTATGACTTGTGCAAGTTGGTATATCCGAAAAATAAATCACGAATTTGCCGCAATTGAATTTTTGGTAAAATAGGTCAGATCAGTTTCAGCATCTAACCCATTTCAGAAATTAAGTAAATGAGCCCCTTTATGATTATCGAAGTAATCGGAAATTTTTACGACATGCATCAAGATTCCACCTAATGTATGGATAACAAAAGACTATGGAAATGGACTTATACGGTTAGCTTAACCGCCCCATGAATATGAAGTAAAAGTCTGGAAGAATTTAGCCTCCGCATTCATGCATGTTGATATGTTATAAGGAATGCATACGCTTATTCATGTCATGACTTGCATTGCATATCACGGCATGTATCATGCATGATCATGAAACTGATTTTCATGGATTTTATGATGCAAGCAAGTTTTATAAGCAGCTATGTTTTCGTTATGCATGAAAAGTTTTTACGGTCCCATGTTTTTAAAAGAAAGCTTCATGATTTCTTTGCCGGCCAAGCATGCGACTAAACCGACTCCAGACCCGGGGTTAATTGGTCTGATGACATGATATGTTCTTGACCCGCTCAGATCTGGGGTTAATTGATCTGATATCTGTTCTGGACCCGTTCAGACCCGGAGTTAATTGGTCTGATGATATGTTCTGGACCCGCTCAGATCCAGGGTTAATTGATCTGATATCTGTTCTGGACCCGTTCAGACCCGGGGTTAATTGGTCTGATGATATGTTATGGACCCGCTCAGATCCGGGGTTAATTGATCTGATATCTGTTCTGGACCCGTTCAGACCCGGGGTTAATTGGTCTGATGATATGTTCTGGACCCGCTCAGATCCAGGGTTAACTGAACGGGGTTAATTGGTCTGATGATATGTTCTGGACCCCGCTCAGATCCGGGGTTAATTGATCTGATATCTGTTCTGGACCCGTTCAGACCCGGGGTTAATTGGTCTGATGATATGTTCTGGACCCGCTCAGATCCGGGGTTAATTGATCTAACACTCTGTTTTTTTACGACATGTTACTTTATGGACCAAAATGATGTTTTGACATGACATGACATCATGCATTGCATCTTGCATAATTCACGATCATGAGGACACGTTGCATGTTACAGTTGATGGTTATAAGTTATTATTGGTATAGCATTACCTGAAAACATGCTTAAGCCGAACGCCAAGTAAGTTCAGGATCTAAGACCAGGTATGGTATAGCATTCCCTAAAAATATGCTTAAGCTGAACGTCAAGCAAGCTCAGGATTTAAGATCAGGTATGAATTATGATTCTTTGAGGTTTTTGGGGTAATACATTCATGTTATGATTCTTTACGTATTTCATGGTCGTTTATTGTATTCTTGCTGAGTGATTTTTATCACTCACACTTTATTTTTCCTCTAGAGCCAGATAATGCCAATGTAGAATGGATCGAGGATGAGCCGATGGTACCTTATCCATAGGCGAGAAGATATGAAGGGAGCTAAGCTTAAGGACTTTTGTGCTGCCAGGACGTTCTGTATCATGACTATGTTTGAGCTCTCTGGATTTCAGTTATGTTATGTTGTGGGACTACTACCTTTGGGAACTTAGTAAATTGGTGATGCACGTTTGATTTGAAAAGTTTTAATTCTGCCGAAATTTTACTACCATGTTGAATGTTAGCATGGGAGTCCAAGACTTATGTTATGGATGTTCGCATGTTATGCATGACGCCTTGTACTCTCCTCAGTGAAATATGGCGGATGCACCGTATCCGGACGAGGCCCGGGTGTGGGGCGCTACAGGTGGTATCAGAGCCCAGGCTCTAGATTTCGGGCAGAACGTAGGACTAAGTTATGATCTTAGCAATCTAAGTTTGATCTTAGACCTAAGTCATGATCTTAGATGAGTGATGGCCTTAGACTAGGACCACGTAGACCGGGTTTAGGATGTAACTTAATGAAGAATCCTGAACTATGAAGCTAGGTCTATGACGTAAGACATGCCCTTTCTTTTCGTATTTTAAAATTTTCAGATTATGGTCCTTGGTCAAATAAATTGATGATTATTCCGATATTCTAAATAGACGATAAACCCATAAGTGCAGATGGTGAGACCACGTGGCAGACCTCCGAGAGCACGACTAGCTGCTCAGGAGCCCATTCCTCCACCACCAGAATAGGTTCCGCCGCCACCTCAGCCGGACCAGGATCCTCCAGCACAGAATAATCCACCACCGGCTCCACAGGCACCTGTTCCTCCGGTCATTCCGGATATGAATACATTTCAGACCTTTTGTCAAGTTGTTACTCAGATAGGACAAGGCCTAATTCATCAGAATGCTCCACCTCAGCCACATCAGCCAGTAAGGGATGCTCAATACTATTTTGAGAAGCTCAAGAGGGCTAATGTACCACCATTTGAGGGAAAACCTGACCCAGATACTGCGGAGAAGTGGCTAGATGAAGTTGAAAATTGTTTTGAGCTAATTCAAGCCCCAGAGGAGATGAAAGCTCAGGCTATCAGACCTTTCTTGATCAGTGAAACTAATCAATGGTGGAAGACGAATCTGCAACCTTTGCCTAGACCTATTACTTGGGAAAGATTTCTGCAAGAATTTCATAAGTTCTATATCCCTCCGTCAGTCAAATTGCAAAAGAGGCATGAGTTTGAATCTCTGAAGCAAGAGTCGGGCATGACAGTAGCTGAGTATGCAAATAAGTTCATCGCACTTGGGAGGTTTCAGCCTGTTACTATGAATGATGAAGAAACGAAAATGCTGAAGTTTGAAAGAGGTCTAAACCCAAGAATTAGGACATGGTTGGTAAATGCAAATCCTACCAATTTTGGAGCACTATTGGATGCATGCTACCGTATAAAGAGAGATATTATACGAAGAGATGATGTGGGTCAAAAGGGAGAAAGACAAGGGACCGGAAATGAGAAGTATAGGAAAATGGCTAAGAAGAATTTCAGAGGATCTGTTCGTCAGGGACAATCCCAAGGACAGAATCAGCGCCGCAAGCAAAATCAAAATAATCAGCCGAAGAATCAGGCCCCAGCTCAGCAGCCAGCGATACCAGAATGCCCTCATTGCCAGAAGAAGCACGTGGGAGAGTGTAGGTGGAAGACCAGTAAGTGCTTTGGATGCGGAAAGGATGGTCATATGATTAAGGATTGCCCGGAAAAGGGAGCACAACCACCACAACAGCAAAGGAACCAGCGGCCACGTGCAAATGCAAGGGTGCACGCTATGACTGATGCTGATGTTGAAGAGACTGCTGATGTAGTGACTGGTAAGATTTAAAGTTTTATGTCTTCAATACCTTTCACTTATGCATGACTATCATATTACTTAGAAAAACGTGCCTGGTTCAGGAACTATCTTAGTGTGTAGCATACCTGCAAATGTGTTGTTCGACAGTGGCGCTAGCCACTCATTTATCTCAAGGAAATTTGCTAAGAATATCGATCAAGATCCAATCCGATTAGATTCACCTTATAGAGTACAAGCAGCTGGCGACCAGGTGCTTGTTTCCCATCACATATTCAGGAATTGTGCCATGGAGTTTAATGACCAGCTGTTTGAGGCCAATTTGATTCCTATATCTATGAGTGATTTTGACGTGATTCTTAGAATGGATTGGCTCTCAAAGAATCATGCTCATATTGACTGCCGAGGCAGGCAAGTTATCATTAAGAACCCAACTCGAGAGGAGAAGTCATTCCAAGGAGGAACTAAGTTAAAGAAACCATCCAAGAAAGTCTTTGTTAACGCAGCTCGTGCCAGCCAAGCATTAAAGAAAGGTCATGAAGGATTCTTGGTTTATGTTTTAAGTGCTGAACAAGAAAGCCCTACCCTTGCACAAGTTCCAGTTGTTAATGAATACCCTGATGTATTTCCTGATGATCTGCCTAGACTACCTCCTGATCGCGAGATTGCTTTTTAAATAAACCTTGTTCCAGGAGCTGAACCCATATCGAAAGCCCATTATCGTATGGCACCTGGGGAATTAAAGGAGCTAAAGGAACAGTTACATGAGCTATTAGAAAGGAAACTTATTCGCCCCAGTGTTTCACCTTAGGGTGCTCCGGTGCTATTTGTGAAAAAGAAAGATGGAAGTATGCGCTTATGCATCGATTACCGAGAGCTCAACAAGATCACCATAAAGAACAAGTACCCATTACCACGGGTTGATGATTTATTCGACCAACTCAGGGTAAGTAACTCCTAAGTTTTAACTTGACTAAGATTTAAATCCTTTGAAACCCTATCTAAAGCATTTTAATGCAGGGATCTCGAATTTTTAGTAAGATTGACCTACGATCTGGATACTTTCAATTGAAGATTAAGGCAGAAGATGTCCCTAAGACTGCTTGCAGAACCTGTTATGGACACTATGAGTTCTTAGTCATGCCTTTTGGTTTGACCAATGCCCCTGCCACCTTTATGGACCTCATGAATCGAATCTTTCAAGAACAGTTGGACAAATTCGTAGTGGTCTTCATAGACGACATCTTGATTTATTCACCCGACGAAGAGACTCACGCAGTCCATTTGAGGACAGTCTTGAATATTCTAAGAGCAAGACAGTTGTATGCTAAGTTTAGCAAATGCCAGTTTTGGCTGCGAAGTGTATCATTCCTTGGTCATGTGATTTCAAAAGATGGGATTTCAGTGGATCCCAAGAAAATTGAAGCTATCACGGAATGGCCCAGGCCAACAAACGTTACTGAAGTGAGAAGTTTTCTCGGACTAGCCGGATATTACAGGAAGTTTGTGGAAGGATTTTCGAGGATAGCTGTTCCCCTCACTAGATTGACTCAAAAGAAGACCAAGTTTGAGTGGAGTGCCGATTGTGAAAAGAGTTTCTCGGAGCTAAAAGCAAAGTTGACATCCGCTCCTATTCTAGCTCAACCCACTCCTGGTGAGAAGTACGTAGTGTACAGTGATGCTTCGAAGAATGGTCTCGGATGCGTCCTTATGCAGAATGACAAAGTGATAGCCTATGCATCCCGACAGTTGAAACCCTTTGAGCAAAACTATCCTATCCATGATCTTGAACTTGCCGCAGTGGTATTCGCGTTAAAGATATGGAGGCACTATTTATATGGCGAGAAGTGCGAGATCTATACAGACCACAAGAGCTTAAAGTACCTCTTTACCCAGAAAGAGCTCAATATGCGGCAACGTAGATGGTTGGAATTGATCAAAGATTATGATCTCTCCATTCAGTATCATCCAGGAAAAGCTAACAAAGTCGCTGATGCCCTAAGCCAAAAAACAAGCCACCCACGGCAACCACCTCTTCAGCGAGACATGGAAGAATTTGGCCTAGAAGAAGTTGACTCAATCGATGAAGTTCTCGCCAAGCTAGTTCTTGTCCCTTAATTGATTGATAAAATCAAAGAGACTCAAGGGAGTGATGAAGCCTTAAGAAAATTCAAGAAAAAGATGAAAGATAAGCTGAGAGAAGACTTTGAGATTCGCGGTGATGGCAGTTTATGGTATCAAGGACGGTTGTGTGTTCCTGAGAGTAAGGAAATTAAGGATGAAGTTTTAATGGAAGCTCATAATTCTCGATTGTCTATACATCCTGGAGCTAATAAGATGTATCAAGATCTCAAGCAAAAGTTTTGGTGGCCTGGTATGAAGAGACAAATAGCAGAATTTGTTGAGCGATGTTTGATCTGCCAAAGAGTGAAAGCCGAACACCAAAGACCTGCTGGATTGTTACAACCCTTAGAAGTGCCAGAATGGAAATGGGATCACATCACCATGGACTTTGTGACCGATCTACCCAAGACTAAGCATGGGAATGATGCTATATGGGTCATTGTGGACCGTTTGACTAAGTCTGCTCACTTTTTGGCTATGACGATTAAAGCATCTATGGAGAAGTTAGCCTCTATGTATATTGATCAAATTGTTTGTTTACATGGAGTGCCCATCAGTATTGTTTGCGACCGCGACCCCCGATTTACTTCGAGATTTTGGACCGCCTTTCAAAAGGCAATGGGCACAGAGATAAGAATGAGTTCCGCATCCTCAAACAGATGGACAATCAGAAAGAACAATCCAAACCCTTGAGGACATGCTCCGCGCTTACATTCTTGACTTTGGGGGAAGTTGGGATAAAAGTCTTAAGCTCGTTGAGTTTTCTTACAATAATAGCTTCCACAGATCCATCGGAATGGCACCTTATGAGGCATTGTATGGACGAAAATGTCGGTCCCCACTCTATTGGGACGAAATTGGTGATAAAATCTATGCAGGACCCGACATTGTTGAGCAAACACGAGAAAAGGTAAAGTTAGTCCAGCAAAGACTAAGAGCAGCACAAGATAGAACGAAGATATGGGCAGATGAAAGAAGAAGACCTTTGGAGTTCCAAGAAGGAGAGAAAGTCTTTCTGAAAGTTTCTCCGACCAAAGGAGTTAAGAGATTCGGCATCAAAGGAAAACTAAGCCCCAGATTTGTTGGACCTTATGAAGTGCTTGAGAAAGTAGGTGAAGTTGCGTACCGCTTGGTGTTGCCACCATCCCTTTCTCAGTTACATGATGTATTCCATGTTTCTCAACTCCGTCGATATGTATATGACCCAAGCCACATCCTTGAAGATCAACAGTTCAAGGTTGAAAAAGATGTAACTTATGAAGAGGAACCCTTAAGGATAGTTGATCGGAAAGAGAAAGCTTTAAGGAAGAGATCCATATCCATGGTGAAGGTACAATGGAAGCATCATTCGGAAGAAGAAGCAACATGGGAAATGGAAGAAGATATGAGGAATAGATACCCCCACCTTTTTGACTAGTTCTAAAGTTTCGAGGACGAAACTTATGATAAGGGGGGAGGATATTGTACCCCAACGACATGTACTTAAGAACTATGCATAAGCGACGGAATGAAAGCAATGATTTCCTTAAGCGTATGTTACTTAAGTCCACTCAACTCTTTTTGCTTAAATACTATTGAAGTGGTACATGAAATATAGAGATATATAAACCATACACATCACTAGGTATGTATGTGCGTGTATATGATATATGTGTATGGAATGTATAAATATATAGTACACCTAGGCGTGTATATGCATATGTATACATACATATGATACTCTTGGAATACGATAAAATAAAGAAAGACAATATAGTGCATAAATTAAAATTACAAGAAATCTCAAGTTGCCCAAGAAGCCTAAAATTTCGGCCTATACATGGAGAGGTTCTAGAATTCTCTATCCAATTTTATTAGTTAAAATGATAAGAAAAGAAGTTATCATGCAAAGAATAAATAGAAAACGAAATAGACAAGCATTTAAGGAACAAGTAAGACAACTCATTAAAGAAGGAAGTAGTGTGGTTGAAGTCATAAAGTCCCCAACCTAAAATCGGCCAGCATGCCTAAATTAACCATGGAGGATTTCAAAACCTACCATGGTTACTCTTCCCTTAAACCAAGGTTAAGATAACCATGATTTGATAAAGTAACTTGGGTTAGCCCAAAAGTAACTATAGTTTGAATAAAGTAACCAAGGTTATACTAACTTAACCTTGATTAGCACTCACGAAAACCCTAACCCTCCCTGTTCTCCCTCCAAAAATCGGCCAAGCCTCCCTCCTCTCCTAGGTTTTTAAATTTTGCAAGACAACATCTTACAATCATCTAGAAAATTCTTCCCAAGCAAGCCAAACAACACTTAGCAAAATTCCCTCTTACTCTCACAAATATTTCGGCCCCAACATCTTGAAGGATAGGAGTTTAACTTCAACTTCAAGACTCAAGAAGACATCTAGGTAAGTCTTATTCCAAGTTCCCTTAAGTGAATTCTTATTTTGGTAAAGAATGAAGCTAACATGAATCCTTTCATTTTCATCAAAACCGTATGCTCAAGGGAAAGGAAGGAGAAGGATTTCATCACATCTCACTTCATAACCAAGCAAAGACAAGAGCTTTAGCTTGAAGAGGCAAGTATACAATGATCTCTCATGATTTATTTAAAGAGTTTGTGACTTGAATGCTTAGAAGTTCTTAAGATATGATCTTTAGTTGAATACCTTAAGTTCAAGACTATATGTTAGTGATTCCCTAAGAACAATGCTTTGCATGTGATTTATTCCTTCAAAAGATGAAGTCTTTTCCTATATGCTATATGAAATAAGGCTGACCTAGAGTGAAATAAGGTTCACCTAAGTAAATCTAGACAAGATTGACTTGTGAATGTAACACAAAAGGTCCTAAGGAAAGAATACATGTGAAAGCTAGGAGCTTTATGAGGTTGTTGGTAAGTTTAGATTAAGATGACTCTTGAATGTGAATGCATGCTTGAATATGTGTTGTAAAATGTGGTTAAGGCAACACACAAGTTTCGGTCCAAAGTAATGATTGAAGACATGGACATTTGACTTGGATAGATGACAAAATAGCAAACCACTAGAATTGGACAGAATAGAGTGACGTTTTAGATGGTTTAAGAGCTGGCCTTACAGACCTTAAATGAAGCTAATTTTTAGTACAAACTTAGCCTTACGAGCGTAGCCCAAGGGAGAGTTAGAATTTTGTTAAAATCAGTTACGGATTATTTTTAAGAAATTATACGGTAAAACTGCTCCAGAGGAAAATTCTGGAGTTGGGCAGAATTGATCACTGGATTCAACAAATAAAAAGAGGACTTTGTGGACCTTCAATAAATCTGATTTTTGGCACAGAGCTGGTCCCCTGATTGTAGCAGAGATGAGAGTTATAATTTCGGTAAAATATGTTATGGTTAATTTTTTATAAAATAATTAGTGAGACTGCTCAGGCTGTAAATTCTGGAACATGACAGAATGATGTAACGTTTTGAACGGCTGGAAAAGAGACCTTGTAGAGGACCAATAAAGCTGATGTTTGGCATGGTAATACTACTATGAGTGTAGTAAACACGCCAGCTGGAATTTTGGTAAAACAAGCTCTGGATTATTTTATATGAATTAATTGGTCAAACTGCTCAACTGAAATCACTGGAAACAACCTGAAGTTTAGTAACAACTTTATGGACTCAGAAAAGGGACTTAGAGATATGCAAATAGGCTAAATTTCGGTAGGATACTAGTTCCACATGTTTATGACTTGTGCAAGTTGGAAAACCCGAAAAATAAATCACGCATTTGCTGCAATTGAATTTTTGGTAAAATAGGTCAGATCAGTTTCAGCATCTAACCCATTTCAGAAATTAAGTAAATGAGCCCCTTTATGATTATCGAAGTAATCGGAAATTTTTACGACATGCATCTAAGATTCCACCTAATGTATGGATAACAAAAGACTATGGAAATGTACTTATACGGTTAGCTTAACCGCCCCATGAATATGAAGTAAAAGTCTGGATGAATTTAGCCTCCGCATTCATGCATGTTGATATGTTATAAGGAATGCATACGCTTATTCATGTCATGACTTGCATTGCATATCACGGCATGTATCATGCATGATCATGAAACTGATTTTCATGGATTTTATGATGCAAGCAAGTTTTATAAGCAGCTATGTTTTCGTGATGCATGAAAAGTTTTTACGGTCCCATGTTTTTAAAAGAAAGCTTCATGATTCCTTTGCCGGCCAAGCATGCGACTAACCCGACTCCAGACCCGGGGTTAATTAGTCTGATGACATGATATGTTCTGGACCCGCTCAGATCCGGGGTTAATTGGTCTGATATCTGTTCTGGACCCATTCAGACCCGGGGTTAATTGGTCTGATGATATGTTCTGGACCCGCTCAGATCCGGGGTTAATTGATCTGATATCTGTTCTGGACCCGTTCAGACCCGGGGTTAATTGGTCTGATGATATGTTCTGGACCCGTCAGATCCGGGGTTAATTGATCTGATATCTGTTCTGGACTCGTTCAGACCCGGGGTTAATTGGTCTGATGATATGTTCTGGACCCGCTCAGATCCGGGGTTAATTGATCTGACACTCTGTTTTTTTACGACATGTTACTTTATGGGACCAAAATGATGTTTTGACATGACATGACATGACATGACATCATGCATTGCATCTTGCATAATTCACGATCATGAGGACACGTTGCATGTTACAGTTAATGTTTATAAGTTATTATTGGTATAGCATTACCTGAAAACATGCTTAAGCCGAACGCCAAGTAAGTTCAGGATCTAAGACCAGGTATGGTATAGCATTCCCTAAAAATATGCTTAAGCTGAACGTCAAGCAAGCTCAGGATTTAAGATCAGGTATGAATTATGATTCTTTGAGGTTTTTGGGGTAATACATTCATGTTATGATTCTTTACGTATTTGATGGTCGTTTATTGTATTCTTGCTGGGTGATTTTTACCACTCACACTTTATTTTTCCCCCAGAGCCAGATAATGCCAAGGTAGAATGGATCGAGGATGAGCCAAGGGTACCTTATCCATAGGCGAGAAGATATGAAGGGAGCTAAGCTTAAGGACTTTTGTGCTGCCAAGACGTTCTGTTTCATGACTATGTTTGAGCTCTCTGGATTTCAGTTATGTTATGTTGTGGGACTACTACCTTTGGGAACTTAGTAAATTGGTGATGCACGTTTGATTTGAAAAGTTTTAATTCTGCCGAAATTTTACTACCATGTTGAATGTTAGCATGGGAGTCCAAGACTTATGTTATGGATGTTCGCATGTTATGCATGATGCCTTGTACTCTCCTCAGTGAAGTACGGCGGGTGCACTGTATTCGGAGGAGGCCCGGGTGCGGGGCGCTACAATCCTAATCCGGTTTCGTCACGATCATGCTTTTGTGAGGAAATGATGCGATCTAGCATGTTTGTACCTGTGTCAAACTGTTTCATCATTTTTTCTAGATATATATTCCTTGATTCAAGTTTGAAATCCCGGATTTCATTTCATGGTTTTGTGTTGTTAATGATGCGACTTCTGATTTTAATGCATTAATTATGTAGGACGACTCTTCTTTTGAATCGTATAATTGAGCAACAAGGTTTGTGTTAGACGATTCTAACAACTTCTTGTCTTTAATTAACCATTTCTTTTCTTTTGCGAG
The DNA here is from genome assembly GCA_036186865.1 of Eustoma russellianum. Classification (NCBI taxonomy): domain Eukaryota; kingdom Viridiplantae; phylum Streptophyta; class Magnoliopsida; order Gentianales; family Gentianaceae; genus Eustoma; species Eustoma russellianum. The sequence goes on along the minus strand of AP025066.1, from coordinate 16,470,956 downwards.
AGACTTTGTGAATTTATGCAATTCTAAATATTGACTAAATAAATCATCATATGAAGGTTCAGAATCAGAGTTAGAATCGGAAGATACATCGTTTGATGCTTTGGATGCAAATCATACTTGTGCCGTTTCTTCTTCCGTATCATCTGTCTCAGAGTCGGATGAATCACTCTAAGTGGAGGCTTTGAGGGCTCTTCTCCTTTGTTTAGGTTATGAGATGAGTCTAGTTTTGATCCGATCTTTGTCAAGGTGTTTGTTCGTTTGTTTGTCCTTGTTAGGGCAGTCATATGACAAATGTCCAAGTTTCCTGCATTCATAGCACTTTACGTCCTTGTCATTAATTTTATTTTTATTTCTTTTAGTCGAAAGTCTTAGGTTTGATTTTAAATGACTTTCTCATAAATTTTCTCAAACCTTTAGCCAATAGTATTAGATCATCATTGTCTGATTCGAAATCACTATCATCTACGTGATCGGAAGAAGTAGATACGTATTCATTTGATTTAAAAGCAATAGCCTTACCTTGTTTTGACGTTGATTCCGATTTCCTTAATGTAAGTTTGTTTTCATATACCTTTAGAGATCCGATTAGTTCCTCCATTTTAATTGATCTTGTTTCTTTACTCTCCTCAATTACCGTAACTTTAGGGTCCCATTCGGATAGGAGACTTCTCGGACCTTTTCCTGTGCAGAAAAAGCTTTTCCAAGAGACTCAAGAGAATTACAGATGTTAGTCAACCGTAAATCCATATCTACAATAGATTCATTTGGCAATAATTTAAAAGACTCAAGAGTGGGCATAAGCATATTTATTTTAGAATCCTTAACTTGGCTAGTCCTTCGTGTTTCATTTCTAGAATTCTCCACATTTCTTGAGCACTAGAGCAATTAGACACGTAACTTGATTCACTTTTACTCAGCCCGTTTAAAAGTAATTGCATGGCTCTAGCATTCATACTTAACTTCTTTTTGTCATCACTAGCGTATTCTTGTTTCGGTTTTAAAACATCTAGTGTGACATCATCAACAGTAGATAACTTAGAGGGAACAAAAAGACCGTCTCCTATTATAGACCCAAAATCAATATCAATAGCCATAAGAAAGAGTTTCATTCTAATTTTCCATTGGATAAAGGACTCACCATCAAAAAGAGGAGGCCTTTGACTCGACATACCTTCTTGCTCGGTTTTGAAGCTAGTGGTTGCCATCTCACTAAGATCGTTGGATCTTCTTGTCGTGAGTGTGCCTGCGCTCTGATACCGCTTGTAAGACCTGAGTAGCACCAATAGAAGAGGGGGGTTTGAATAGTAGGTGCAGAAAATTTGGTTTTTAAAAACGTTTGGCCCAAAAACCTAACTTCTGAAAACAGTTTCTGTTTTCAGATCCTGATTTGAAACGTTTGAAAGACTAGGTTCCTGACCTTCCAAAATTCTGAAATTTAGAGAGATTCTACTCTCAGATGTTCTGAATATCTCCGAAACATTTCAGATTAAAATTCAACCCCTAACCCTTTTAAAATACATTTTTGGTCAGATTGCACAAATCTGCCAGAAACAGTACTCCGATTTGAAAAATTTATTCCAATTGATTGGAGACTTCAAATAATCTGAAAATTTAATGATAAGACCCTCAATATATGTATTTAAATGAGTTGAAACAGTTTTGAAAAATTCTTTTGAGATGCATGCCAAATATGTTGATGTTCTCAACCTTTGCAAGTCTAAAAATCAGATTTCTCAGAACTATTAACATTTGATTGACTTATACTTGTGAAAATGGGTTGAAACTTGCGCCAAATAAAACTTAAGATATTTGTCTATGTTTCTGTAAAATTTTGTAATTTTTGAAAGTCGTTTACTATTTTTACGATTGCAACGAAATCAACTCAGAAATTGAAAACTGAAAGTAAAGTGCTGAAAGTAAATACACAAGGATTTTATACTGGTTCAGTTAAATCAACCTACTCTAGTCTTCGATGACACCTTTCTTGGTTATCACTAAACAAAAAATAACACCTTACCACAAGGGTTGCTGGAGTTACACACCAACTCTACCCTTTTATAAACGATACAAACAATCACACCGATTACGAACACCACCACCGAACGGATGAAGGTTTGATCACACCTTGATAAAAATTTTACAAAAAATGAAGCATGTAGGAGGTATAAACAAAGCCTATTCAATATGTTGAATATAAGAACAATAAAGCTTGAGAGAAGAAGAAGAAAGAAATGTAGAAGAAGAGAGTAGAGAGTCTTTTTGCACTTTGTTGAGAAATATGTTTGGATAATTTTTGAAGTCATGATTTTAAGTGGTGAATAGTTAAAAATGTCATACATAGTGTTATATGTGGTTAAAAGTTGAAAAAGTTAAAAAAGTTGACATCGATCTCTCAAGTTGTTGCACATCGATCGATCTATGTACATAGATCTCTCACATCGATCGATCCATGTAAGGCAGTGAAAGTTCAAGACCTTACTGTGAGACATCGATCTCTAAACCTGAGACACATCGATCGATCTATGTACATGGAACTCTCACTTCAATCGATCGATGTAGGTCAGAGACAAAACTTGAACCTTTCTATGAGACATCGATCTCTGAAGCTGAGGCACTTCGATCGATCGATGTCTAGGGTTTTTAGAAATAATTTTCTAAAATGTGTTAAAATGTTTGTTTTCATTTGTATATGATTTATGCATGCTCATTATGTGAATCTTATGTGATTTTGATGATTTTAAATGTTTGTGACTAACACGCCTCGGAAGTTTTTACAACTTACCAAAAAGGGGAAAATTGGTATTTTGAGTTTTGTAGGAACATCACATGGTGAAAATAATTCAAGGGTGTATTCTTATACTATTTATCATGACAAAGGTGATATCATGATTATTTCTGACCATCCGGGTGATTTCTGGAGTTTTCTTATACCATTGGCATTTTGGTCATTTCACCCCTGAGGGTATTTTTGGTATTTTCACTCAAAGAATCCCTTGAGCATATTATTATCTTCATTCTGGAGCTGAGTTATTATTAATTTGAAGATAATATGGTGATTCTCTATTTTATTCTCTCAAATGATGACATTATTGACTATAGCTGGATATGTGACGATTTGAGATGTCACATTCTATTTTTTCTTGAAGACCCTCTTATATATGTTATAAGATCATATTTATCATCATTATTCAGAGATATTAAAGGTGTTAAATGTGTGGAAATGATCTCAACATATAAGAAGAAATATTTGGAATTTCGGTGTTACATGTTGACATAATGTTGTCAACTATTATCTATTAATTTCTTCCTCACAAATCTGTGTTGCTACACATATATATATATGTTAAATAACGTGCATATGCAGTTGGACATGATGTGTAATTCATTTTATGGCTTGGTGACAAGTGGACAAATCAAAAAAGGAGCTAGTCGGCAAAAATTGCCAACTTGAAATTTTCTAAATATAGCCAACGGCTATATGGCTTTGTGTGGCAGATGTTTTGAAGTCAAATGAAGACTTCACATGTCCTATTATTATGCTTGGAGTTGGGGATATTTTGGTGGTACTATCCTTTCTTATTTTCTTCATTTTACAAAGGATAATCAAGTTTAAGTTTTGGAAAAATCAAGGTTGTAGCCAACGGCTACATTGTTTGAATGGAGCAAAATTTGAGTTGTTTTTGTCCAAGAAAAGTCAGCCTCACATGTCCTATGTTTGTGCCAAGAAGTTGAGGGGATAATGGAATATTATCTCTTACTATTATCTTCACATTTTCAAGATAATTCCAAGTCATTTTTTAGCTTAAAATTTCGGCCAAGTTTAATGCCAAGGTGGACCATTTATGTTGTCTTATTTTGCCAAGTGTACAAGGACAACCAATGATGAGAAGACATTTGGACTTGATGATGAAGATGGTGACACATTGGAAGTCTTATCTCCAAGGCTCAAATCACACTATAAATAGAGGCAATGGTGAAGAAGATGAAACACACTTGAAGCTCACAAGCATTTGTTGAATTGTCTAGCTATCATCTTCTTCGTGTTGTTGTTCTTGTTTCATTCTTTGTAGCAAAGGTGTTCTTGTTGTTTTTGTTGTGCTACAAGCCTCTTGAGATTTATTTTTAATATTGATTAGCCATTTCTATAAGGCTATATCAATAGGCGGTAGAGGTGTTGCAACTAAGTGTTGTATAGAAGGTGATTATCCAAGTCTTGAGAAGGGTTGGTGTATAACTCAAGGATCAAGCTTGGTTCTTGTTGTGAGGTGATTCATTTCATAGTGAAATCCAAGGAAAGGTGTTCCTTGGGACTGGAGTAGGTCACATTGACCGAACCAGGATAAATCCTCGGTGTTCTTGTCTTGTTTCTTCATTTCTGTTTTCTGCCTGTTTTCGCTGCAATTTTCACACAACTTCTCACAATTTGAAAAAATAGCTAAACACTTTCATAATTCATGCTTTTTGTTGGAGTTATAATTTAGACTGTTAAATTTCATTTGCAACAAGAATCACTTGATTTGAGCAAGGAAAGTTAGTCTTTCAGTCTTTGCAAGATAACTGCTCCAATCTGGCTGCAATCTGACCAGTTTTGAGAAAACATAAATTCTGTATTTATCAAGAATTGGTTAAGGTCAGGGACTTTTAGAAACATCAACTACACATCTTAAGGAGTGTTTTTATATAAAGATCAACCTTTTTAGTTTAGTATTCAAAGAGAAGCACGTTTTTCAAAATCAGCAACATTCTGTCCAATTCTGTCCAGATTGACCATCCGAATCGTTTTATTTGTTTGAAGGGTCAAACGATCTTATTTTTGTTTGGTATTCGGACAGAGTCTTGTTAACACATTGAAGTTTAATTCTGAAAAGTTTCATAATTTGTGGAGTTGTGTACATTTATTTTTGATGTTTTCAAAAACGGATTCTGAATCTGAGGTGGTCACAGATTCTGTTTTACAAAGGGGAATTTTACAAAGGGTGTAGTGTAATTTCCACTAACCACTATTCACCCCCCTCTAGTGGTGTTCATTGCAGGTGCACGGTCCAACAATTGGTATCAGAGAGAGGTCTGCACTACTCAAAGAAGAAAGATCCAACACCGTACAATCAATACAAAGCCAAGAAATAATTACTCTTTGTAGCCTGCTTATCTCAGATTAAAGGTACATACTATGGCAATAGTTTCTCACAAAGGTGAGTTGGAAGGTATGTCCGCTCAACGCCCTCCACTTTTTGATGGCAATAATTTTGTTCATTGAAAACTAAGAATGAGGCTATTCTTAATGGCTATAGACATCGATTTATGGTCTATAGTTGAAGATGGACCGTACATTCCAATGAAAGTTGTACAAGTTAGTGGAGTCACTCAAGAAGTTTAAAAATATAGTGAATAAACATCGGAAGATAAAAAGAAAATGTCATTGAAAGCTAAAGCTATGCAATTACTCTTGAATGGACTTACGACTTCTAAAGCAGGATATGTTTCAAATTGCACAAGCGCACACGACATGTGGAAATCACTTGTATTAAAGCATGAAGGTACTAGTGGTGTTAAAGAATCAAAAATAAACATGCTTATTACTGAATTAGAGTCTTTCAAAATGTTGCCAAACGAATCCATAACATCTATGGATTTGAGGATTACTAACATTTTTAATGCCCTTGAAATTTTAGGAAAATCATTCACGAACAATGAAAAAGTTCAAAAGGTGCTACGAAGCCTTCCTGCTGAATGGGATCCAAAGGTGACTGCAATCGAGGAGACAAAGTCAATCACTAAGATGGATGAATTGGTTGGATCTCTTAAAGTTTATAAGGTAAAACTAAACCAACGGAAGTCCGAGCCATCTAAATCATCAAGTAAGTCAATAGCTTTCAAAACAACTGAAACACATACAAATAATGATGATAGTAATAGTGATACTGAATTAGATGATGAATTGATATTAATAGCAAGAAAACTTAGAAAGTTTTTCAAACGTCCTAATACAAATAGACAACGTTCTTCTTCTTCTTCTCAACCTAAGAAAAATAACACAAACAAATGGTATAATAAAGAATTAAAGTGTTATGAATGCGGTCAAAAAGGACATATTTCATATGATTGTCCTATAAAGAAAAATAATAATAATAACAACAACAATAATAAACAAGCCAAGGACAAGGAGGCACAAATGACAAAGTCAAAAGAGTCAAAAGCAAAGAAAGGGAAACGAGCAATGAAGGTGAGCACATGGAGCGACTCATCCGACTCAGAATCTGAAACTGAGGAAGCTCAAGTCTGCTTCGTATCCAACGAGGTATGTTCTTCTTGTGATAGTTATTTTGATAGTGACATGACATTTGATGAAATGTATGAAGAATTCTTAAGAATACGCATGCTCACTGTAAGAGGCTCTCTAAAGAAAAGAAGAAACTAATTGAAGAAAATGACAAGTTGAAGACGTCCAACTTGGAGTTTTCCGATCAATTAGAATGTTTTAAACAGGAGTCTACTAATACTCTTGATTCTTTAGAGAATAAAATTGAATCATATAGGAAAGATGGACAAAAGTTAAAAACGGAAAATAATATGTTAAAGTTGTTGGACCGTGCACCTGCAATAAACACCACAAGAGGGGGTGAATAGTGGTTAGTGGAAATTATACTACAACCCTTTGTTAAAAACCCTTTAAAAACAGAATCTGAGAACACCTCAGATTCAGTACCTGTTTTTAAAAAATTCACAAATAATTGTACACAACTCCAAAAATTATGCAACTTTCCAGAAATGAACTTCAAAGAGTTATCAAGACTCTGTCCAAAATTCAGACAAAAATAAAATTTTTTGACCCTTCAAACAAATAACAAGATTCAGATGGTCAATCTTGAAAGAATTGGAGAGAATGTTGCTGATTTTGCAAATAGTGTTTCTCTTTGAATACTCAACCAAAAAGGTTGATCTTTATATCAAAAAACTCCTTAGGATGTTTAGATGAAGTTTCCAAAAGGCCCTGACCTTAAACAATTATTCAAAAATACAGAATTTATGTTTTCTCAAAACGGGTCAGATTGCAGCCATATTGGAGCAGTTATCTTGCAAACACTGAAAGACTAACTTTCCCTTGCTCAAATCAAGTGATTCTTGTTGCAAATGAAAGCTAACAGTCTGAAGTATAACTCCACCAAAAATCACGAATTTTGAAAATGTTTAGCTATTTTTTCTAATTGTGTGAAATTGTGTGAAAACTGCAGTCAAAAACGGGTAGAAAACAGAAATAAAGAAACAAGAGAAGAACACCGAGGATTTATCCTGGTTCGGTCAATGTGACCTACTCCAGTCCCAAGAAACACCTTTCCTTGGATTTACTATGAAATGAACACCGTACAACAAGAGCCAAGCTTGATCCTTGGGTTATACACCAACCCTACTCAAGACTTGGATAATCACCTTCTAAGCAACACTTAATTGCAACTCCTCTAACACCTATTGATGTAGCCTTATAAAGATGGCTAATCAATCTTACAAATGAAGCTCAAGAGGCTTGTAGATCACCACAATACAACAAGAACACCTTTTCTACAATGAACAAAACAATAACAACAAGAAGATGAAGATGAAAGCTAGACAATTCAACAAATGCTTGTGAGCTTCAAGAGTGTTTCATCTTCTTCACCATTGCCTCTATTTATAGTGTGAAATGAGCCTTGAAGATAAGAATGCCAATGTGTCATCATCTTCATCATCAACTCCAAATGTCTTCTCATCATTGGTTGACCTTGTACACTTGGCAAAATAAAACACAATGATTGGTCCACTTTGGCAAAATGATGTGGCCGAAAATTCGAACTAAAAAGTGACTTGGAATTGCCTTGAATTATCCTTAGCAAAAATAGATAATAAGAGAAGATAATTCCTCAACTTCTTGGCACAAGAATAGGCATGTGAGCTTTTACTTTTTCAAATCAAAAATTCAGCTCCAAAGTCTAGTAAGTAGCCGTTGGCTACTAAGTCCATTTTCCAAAAATTCTTTTTGATTTTTCTTAATAAAATAAGAAAAGATAATACCACCAAATTATACCCAACTTCAAGCACCATAATAGGACATGTGAAGTCTTCATTTGACTTCAAAAATCTGCTGAAAATACACCAAGAAAGGCCATAGTCGTTGTGCACTTTTTGAATTTTCCAAGTTGGCAATTTTGCCAACTAACTCCTTTTTTGTTGGTCCACTTGTCTCCAACTCACAAAATGAATACACCATCATATAAAACTGAGTATACATGTTTTCCCGCATATATATATATGTGTAGAAACTCAGATTTTTAAAGAAGAAATAAATAGATAACGATTGGCAAGATTATGTCAACGTGTAACACCGAAATTCTTCAATATTTCTTCTTATATGTCAAGAAAATTTCCACACCTTTGACACCTTTAATATCTCTGAATAATGATGATAAATATCCTCTTATAACATATATAAGAGGGTCTTCAAGAAAAAATAGAATGTGACATCTCAAATCGTCACATATCCAGCTATAGTCAATAATATCATCGGTTGAGAGAATAAGATATAAGATCACCATATTATCTTCAAAATAATAATAAAATAGCTCCAGAATGAAGATAATAATATGCTCAAGAGATTCCTTGAGTGAAAATATCAAAAATACCCTTGGGGGTGAAATGACCAAAATACCCCTGGTGTGAGAAAACTCCAGAAATGACCCGGATGGTCATAAATACTCATGATATCACCTTTGTCATAATAAATAGGATGAGAATACATCCTTGAAATATTTTCATCATGTAATGTTCCTACAAAACTCAAAATACCAATTTTGCCTTTTTTGGAAAGTTGTAGAAACTTCCAAGGCACGTTAGTCACAAGACAATAATAATCACCAAAAACATGTAATAATAACATAATGAACATGTATAATTCATATACAAATGAAAACACTCATTTTAACACATTTTAGAAAATTAATTCTAAAAACCCTAGACATCGATCGATCGAAGTGCCTCAGCTTCAGAGATCGATGTCTCACAGAAAGGTTCAGGTTTTGTCTCTGACCTACATCGATCGATCGAAGTGAGGGTTCGATATACATCGATCGATCGATGTGTCTCAGGTTTAGAGATCAATGTCTCACAAAAAGGTCTTAAAATTTTATGCCTTACATAGATCGATCGATGTGAGAGATCTATGTACATATATCGATAGATGTGCAACAACCTGAGAGATCGATGTCAACTTTTCAACTTTTTCAACTTTTAATCACACAACACCATGTGTGACATTTTTTAGTATTCACCATTTAAAATCATGTCTTTGAAAATTATCCAAACATATTTCTCAACATTCTCCCCCTTTTGGATGATTTTCAAAATAACCTAACATGATTTTAATGTCACAACTTATAATCAAAAGTTTAAAAAGTTTAACCAAATGTTTTCAACTTTTAAATAGTATGTTGCTCCCCCTCAACTCATACTCTCCCCCTTAACCTATGCTCCAAAATTTATACCAATTAAAACTTAGCATATAATTCATCATGACTTACCAAACTAAAATCCATGACTTACCAACTAAAATCATGTACTTATTCTATCTCCCCCTTTATTTTGCAAATCATGCAAAAGATAGAACTACGCAATGGTATCGTAAGTCATCATACCTAACTTGGCTCGTAAGTTTTCAAAATTGGCTTGATTAAGGGGTTTGGTAAAGATGTCAGCGATTTGGTGATCAGTTCTTATATGGTTTATCACTATATCCTCATTTTGAACATGATCGCGAAGAAAGTGGTATCGCACCTCAATGTGTTTGACCTTAGAATGAAGCACCGGATTCCGGGAAAGATTGATTGCACTTGTGCTATCGTAGAAAATTGGAATCTTTTTTATTTTAATGCCAAAATCACTAAGTTGTTGTTTAAGCCAAAGTATTTGGGTAGTACATAAACTCAAAGCGACATACTCGGCTTCAGTGGTAGAAAGAGCTACACTAGCTTGCTTTTTAGAAAACCAAGAGATCAAGTTGGTTCCTATGAATTGACAAGTACCGCTAGTGGATTTTCTATCTACCTTGCAACGACCATAATCAGCATCACTATATGCGTGTAATTCCAACTTAGCGTTTCTATAATACCACAGTCCTAAGTGAGGTGTATGCTTAAGATATCTAAAGATCTTTTTCACTGCATTGTAATGTGATACCTTAGGACAAGATTGAAACCTAGCACACATACACACACTAAACATAATATCAGGTCTTGATGCAGTTAAGTATAATAGTGATCCAATCATAGACCTATAGAGAGTGTCATCAAAAGGTTTACCATTTTCATCCTTATCAAGTTTGGTACTAACACTCATTGGAGTAGTTGTAGGTTTCAAATCTTCAAAGCCAAACTTCTTAATCATATCATTGACATACTTAAGTTGGCTAATGTGAATTCCTTGAGGGGTTTGTTTGATTTGAAGTCCTAAGAAATAATTCGACTCTCCTACCATTGATATTTCAAATTCTGACTTCATACACTCTTCGAAGTCTTTTACTAAGGTAGGGTTGGTTGAACCAAAGATTATATCATCTACATAGATTTGAACTATTAATAAATCATTTCCTTTTCTTTTTAAGAATAATGTGTCGTCTATTGTTCCCCTTTGATAATTATTTGCAATAAGAAAGTTTGCGAATCTATCATACCAAGATCTTGGAGCTTGTTTCAAACCATATAAAGCTTTCTTAAGCTTGTAAACATGGTTAGGATTCTTTGGATCTTCGAATCCAGGGGGTTGTTTAACAAACACCTCTTCTTGGATGTATCCATTCAAGAACGCACTCTTGACATCCATTTGGAAGAGCTTAATATTGCTTAGACTTGCAATCGCAAGTAATAATCTAATTGCTTCTAGTCGTGCAACGGGTGCAAAGGTTTCTTCAAAATCTATTCCTTCTTGTTGATTATAACCTTGTGCGACTAGTCTAGCCTTATTCCTTGTAATATTTCCTTGTTCATCCATTTTATTCCTAAAGACCCATTTAGTTCCTATGATAGACTTGTCTTCAGGTTTAAGTACTAAGTCCCACACATTGTTCCTTGTGAATTGATTTAATTCCTCATTCATAGCTTCTATCCAAGGTATATCACCTAAGGCTTCCTTTACGTTCTTAGGTTCTAATTGTGAGATTTAGCTATGTCCTTCAAGTTGACTTATATTTCTACGTGTTCTAACCCCAACACTTGGATCCCCAATGATTAATTCTCTAGGATGCCACCAATTCCTAGATTGACTAGGTTCACCCTCATCTTGTTTAAATGTTTCGTTAGTGTGAACATTATCATATGTAATTGGATCATTAGTTACATCATCTTCCAATTGCAAAGTTTCTTCATTTATATCATCTAAGGGTTCATGCATGTCTTGTTCAGGGGGAGTTGGTTCTAGATGATCAAGTACAGGCTCAAGTAATACATCATCATCAAACATATTTTCAACATTTGTTTCTTGTTTATGTTGATGTTTATTACTAACTTCAAAGCATGCATTTTCATTGAATTTTACATTTATGGATTCAATTATTTTTCTAGATGCAGGATTATAACACCTATATGCTCTTGAGTTAGTAGAATAACCAACAAATATGCATTCAATAGACTTTTGTTCAAACTTATCTAGATTATCCTTAATGTTTAGCACAAAACATTTACATCCAAATACTTTAAGATAATCTATTTTAGGTTGTCTATTGTTTAGCAATTCATAAGGCGTTTCATTTAATTTCTTTCTAATAGTGAGCCTATTTATAATATAACATGCGCAACTAACGGCTTCAGCCCATAAATACTTAGGTAATTTATTTTCACACAGCATTGTCCTAGCAACTTCTTGAATCGTTCTATTTTTACGTTCAACAACTCCATTGAGTTGTGGTATTCTAGGTGGTGAGAATTCATGTTTTATTCCATGTAGTTCACAAAATTTGATTACATCTTTATTTTTAAATTCTCCACCTCTATCACTTCTAATTCTTTTGACATTTTCTTCGTAAATGTTTTCAAGTTGCTTTATAAGGGTTTCGATTGCTAATGGAGCATCGTCTTTGTGTGTTAAGAACAATGTCCATGTGTAGCGTGAGTAATCATCTACTATGACACACGCATAGTAGTGTCCACCTAGACTTCTTGTCCTACTTGGACCAAATAAGTCTAAGTGAAGCAATTCTAGTACATGACTAGTACTCACTTCATGTTTCGGTTTTAAGGTTTCTTTAATGTGTTTTTCCTTAATACATGTTTCACACATTTGAAAATTATCTAAGTCTAACTTAGGCATTCCTCTAATTAAATTCTTCTTAGACAATTTCTTAATAGTTGAAATTCCTATATGGCCTAATCTTCTATGCCATAAATTTACATCTAAGTCATGTGATATTAGACACTTAACCTTAGCATCTAACATGTTATCTAAGGTAAGGGTATAAATATTTCCATCTCTATTTCCTTTTAAAACCGTTTCACCTTTTTCATTTATTATATCACAAGAATTGGGAAGAAAAGAGACATTATAACCACAATCTATAAGTTGATAAATACTGAGTAAATTATAAGATAGATTGCTTACTAACAACACATTTCGTATTTGAAATGTGTTAGGGTCCCCAATAGTTCCTTTTCCAACAACTTGCCCTTTGTTGTCGTCACTGAATGTCACTTTTCCTCCATTTTTGATATGTTCCAATTCGATGAATAATTTGGGGTTCCCCGTCATATACCTCGAACATCCACTATCTAAAAACCATTTGGTTTTTCAGATTCTTTGACTTTGCCTCCTTCTTGCATTCCTTGCGTTTTTCCTACAATGGAGACAAAGTTTTAGGTACCCTTTATTTGGGTCCTTGAATGTTAGGGGCATTATTCTTGTTTAGATAACCCTTAGGTATCCAAACTTGAACATACCTTTTAGGCACATTTTTAGCATAGTGAAAATAAGAAGAATTAGCATATACATGATTATTCCACATAAGTGAGGATGCATTGTTATACATGTTGTGCCGTGGTTGATAATCGTTATAGAATGATCGAGATTTACGATGTATATAAGGCATGTGAATTTGTTTCTTATATGGCGCCATATATGTATGTTCATATGCATTTCTATAAGATTTATAGGAGTGTTGCCTATACTTAGGTTCATAATAAGTTGAATGCATTTTATTATGTCTTGTTGCATTTTTATACATATAGGCATAATTTCTAGGTTGTCTAGATGCAAAGTTTTGCCTTGATGTATAGTTATGCGTGTGTGTTTTTATGAGCGTATGTTGTATTTTTATCTTTGAATAAGAAGAAGAAAGAGTAGAAGAAGATTTAGCAGGCAAGTTTGTTTTATAACTTTATAAGGTTGTTTCGTAGTAGATGATACAAACTTAGTCTTTTTATCAAATTTGTCATCTTCTTCTTTATATCCCAATCCAAAATTTTGACGATTCAGATGGTCAATCTGGATAGAATTGGACAGAATTTTGCTGATTTTGCATGTAGTGTTTCTCTTTGAATACTCAACCAAAAAGGTTGATCTTTATATAAAAACACTCCTTAGGATGTGTAGATGAAGTTTCCAAAAGTCTCTGACCTTAAACAATTCTTGAAAAATACAGAATTTAATTTTTCTCAAAAATGGTCAGATTGCAGTCAGATTGGAGCAGTTATCGTGCTAAGACTGAAAGACTAACTTTTCCTTGCTCAAATCAAGTGATTCTTGTTGCAAATGAAAGCTACCAGTCTGAAGTATAACTCCACCAAAAACCACGAATTTTGAAAATGTTTAGCTATTTTTTCAAATTGTGTGAAGTTGTCTGAAAACTGCAGTCAAAAATAGGCAGAAAACAGAAATAAAGAAACAAGAGAAAAACACCGAGGATTTATCCTGGTTCGGTCAATGTGACCTACTCCAGTCCCAAGAAACACCTTTCCTTGGATTTTACTATGAAATGAACACCTTACAACAAGAGCCAAGCTTGATCCTTGGGTTATACACCAACCCTACTCTAGACTTGGATAATCACCTTCTAAGCAACACTTAGTTGCAATTCCTCTAACACCTATTGATGTAGCCTTATAAAGATGGCTAATCAATCTTACAAATGAAGCTCAAGAGGCTTGTAGCTCACCACAATACAACAAGAACACCTTTTCTACAATGAACAAAACAATAACAACAAGAAGATGAAGATGTAAGCTAGACAATTCAACAAATGCTTGTGAGCTTCAAGTGTGTTTCATCTTCTTCACCATTGCCTCTATTTATAGTGTGAAATGAGCCTTGAAGATAAGAATGCCAATATGTCATCATCTTCATCATCAACTCCAAATGTCTTCTCATCATTGGTTGACCTTGTACACTTGGCAAAATAAAACACAATGATTGGTCCACCTTGGCACAATGATGTGGCCGAAAATTCCAACTAAAAAGTGACTTGGAATTGCTTTCAATTATCCTTAGCAAAAATAGATAATAAGAGAAGATAATTCCTCAACTTCTTGGCACAAGAATAGGCATGTGAGCTTTTACTTTCTCAAATCAAAAATTCAGCTCCAAAGTCTAGTAAGTAGCCGTTGGCTACTAAGTCCATTTTCCAAAAATTCTTTTTGATTTTTCTTAATAAAATAAGAAAAGATAATACCACCAAATTATCCCCAACTTCAAGCACCATAATAGGACATGTGAAGTCTTCATTTGACTTCAAAAATCTGCTGAAAATACACCAAGAAAGGCCATAGCCGTTGGGCACTTTTTGAATTTTCCAAGTTGGCAATTTTGCCAACTAACTCCTTTTTGGTTGGTCCACTTGTCTCCAACTCACAAAATGAATACACCATCATATACAACTGAGTATACATGTTTTCCCGCATATATATATGTGTAGCAACTCAGATTTTTAAAGAAGAAATAAATAGATAACGATTGACAAGATTATGTCAACGTGTAACACCGAAATTCTTCAATATTTCTTCTTATATGTCAAGAACATTTCCACACCTTTGACACCTTTAATGTCTCTGAATAATGATGATAAATATCCTCTTATAACATATATAAGAGGGTCTTCAAGAAAAAATAGAATGTGACATCTCAAATCGTCACATATCCAGCTATTGTCAATAATATCATCGGTTGAGAGAATAGGATATAAGATCACCATATTATCTTCAAAATAACAATAACACAGCTCCAGAATGAAGATAATAATATGCTCAAGAGATTCCTTGAGTGAAAATACCAAAAATACCCTTGGGGGTGAAA
Source organism: Eustoma russellianum (assembly GCA_036186865.1). Taxonomy (NCBI): domain Eukaryota; kingdom Viridiplantae; phylum Streptophyta; class Magnoliopsida; order Gentianales; family Gentianaceae; genus Eustoma; species Eustoma russellianum. The sequence continues at coordinate 16,455,659 of AP025066.1, read as the reverse complement.
TGACCAAAATGCCCCTGGTGTGAGAAAACTCAAGAAATGACCCAAATGGTCATAAATACTCATGATATCACCTTTGTCATAATAAATAGGATGAGAATACATCCTTGAAATATTTTCATCATGTGATGTTCCTACAAAACTTAATACCAATTTTGCCCTTTTGGTAAGTTGTAGAAACTTCTAAGGCACGTTAGTCACAAGACAATAATAATCACCAAAAACATGTAATAATAACATAATGAACATGTATAATTCATATACAAATGAAAACAATCATTTTAACACATTTTAGAAAATTAATTCTAAAAACCCTAGACATCGATCGATCGAAGTCCTCAGCTTCAGAGATCGATGTCTCACAGAAAATTTCAGAGTTTGCCTCTGACCTACATCGATCGATCGAAGTGAGGGTTCGATGTACATCGATCGATCGATGTGTCTCAGGTTTAGAGATTGATGTCTCACAGAAAGGTCTTAAACTTTTCTGCCTTACATAGATCAATCGATGTGAGAGATCTATGTACATAGATCGATCGATGTGCAACAACCTGAGAGATCGATGTCAACTTTTTCAACTTTTAATCACACATAACACCATGTGTGACATTTTTAAGTATTCACCATTTAAAATCATGACTTTGAAAATTATCCAAACATATTTCTCAACAAAAGTCTAAGTTGGAAAGTTGTGAACATGAAATAATACAACTTAAGTCTTCTAAACTTAACTTAAAAAAATGTTAGAACAATTTAAATCAGGTGCTAATATGCAAGATACACTAATCTCATCACAAAAGTATGGAAATGATTAAACCGGCTTAGGCTATAAAGAAGAAAATGTAAAAGCAGATAAAAAAACTAAGTTTGTCTCATCTAGTACAAAGTTGCCGTATAATACAACAAAATCAACTTTGCCTGCTACATCTTCTTCTACATCTTCTTCTACTTATATCAAGGCAAAAATACAACACACATCACAAATATACACACACATAAAGATACATGTAGGCCAAAATTTGCATCTAGAAAACCTAGAAATTATGCATATATATATAAGAATACAACTAGAAAGAATAAAATGTATCCAACTTATTATGAACCTAAGCATACGCAACACTCATATAAGTCCTATAGAAATGCCTATGAACACACTTATATAGCGCCATTCAAGAAACAAAATCGCATGTCTTATACACATTATAAAAATCGGCCATCATATAATGATTATCAACCATGGCGCAACAGGTACAATAATGCATCTTTACTTATGTGGAATGATCATCTATATGCTAATCCTTCCTATTTTCCAAATTATAACAATGCTAAAAATGTGCCAAGAAGATATGTTCAAGTTTGGATACCCAAGGGATATCTAAACAAAAATAGTGCCCCTAACATTCAAGGACCCAAATAAAGGGTACCTTAAACTTTGTCTCCATTGTAGGAAAAATGTACGGAATGCAAGAAGGAGGCAAAGTCAAAGAATATAAAAACCAAATGGTTTTTAGATAGTGGATGTTCGAGGCATATGACAGGAAACCCCAAAATATTCACCGAACTTGAACATATTGATGGTAGAAAGGTGACATTCGGTGACAACAACAAAGGAAAAGTTGTTGGAAAAGGAACAATCGGGGACCCTAACACATTTCAAATACAAAATGTGTTGTTAGTAAGCAATCTCTCTTATTTACTTAGTATTTCTCAACTTATAGATTGCGGTTATAATGTCTCTTTTCTTCCCACTTCGTGTGATATAATAAATAAAAAAGGGAAATAGTTTTAAAAGGAAATAGGGATGGTAACATTTATACTCTTACCTTAGATAATATGTTAGATGCTAAGGTTAAGTGTTTGATATCACATGACTTAGATGTGAATTTATGGTATAGAAGATTAGGCCATATAGGAATTTCAACCATTAGGAAATTATCTAAAAAGAATTTAATTAGAGGTATGTCTAAGTTAGACTTAGATAATTTTCAAATGTGTGAAACATGTATTAAAGGAAAACACACTAAAGAAACATTAAAACCGAAACGTAAAGTGAGTACTAGTCTGTACTAGAATTGCTTCACTTAGACTTATTTGGTCCAAGTAGGACAAGAAGTCTAGATGGACACTACTATGTGTGTGTCATAGTAGATGATTACTCACGCTACACATGGACATTGTTCTTAACACACAAAGACGATGATCCATTAGCAATCGAAACTCTTATTAAGCAACTTGAAAACATTTACGGAGAAAATGTTAAAAGGATTAGAAGTGATAGAGGTGGAGAATTTAAAAACAAAGATGTAATTAAGTTTTGTGAATTACATGGAATAAAATATGAATTCTCACCACCAAGAACACCACAACTCAATGGAGTTGTTGAACACAAAAATAGAACAATTCAAGAAGTTGCTAGCACAATGATATGTGAAAATAAATTACCTAAATATTTATGGGCTGAAGCTGTTAGTTGTGCATGCTATATTATAAATAGGCTTACTATTAGAAAGAAATTAAATAAAACGCCTTATGAATTTCTAAACAATAGACAACCTAAGATAGATTATCTGTAAGTATTTGGATGTAAATGTTTTGTGCTAAACACTAAGGATAATCTGGATAAATTTGAACAAAAGTCTATTGAATGCATATTTGTTGGGTATTCAACTAACTCAAGAGCATATAGATGTTATAATCCTGCATCTTGAAAGATAATTGAATCCATACATGTAAAATTCAATGAAAATGCATGCTTTGAAGTTAGTGATAAAACTCAACATAAACCTGAGAATAATGTTGAAAACATGTTTGATGATGATGTATTACTTGAACCTGTACTTGATCATCTAGAACAAACTCCCCCTGAACAAGATATGCATGAATCCTTAGATGAAATAAATGAAGAAACTTTGCAATTGGAAGATAATACTACTAATGATCCAATTACATACGATAATGTGCATACAAATGAAACGTTTGAACAAGATGAGGGTGAACCTAGTCAATTTAGGAATTGGTGGCATCCTAGAGAACTAATCATTTGGGATCCAAGTGTTGGGTTTACAACACGTAGAAATATAAGTCAACTTGTAGGACATAGCTTAGTCTCACACATAGAACCTAAGAATGTCAAGGAAGCCTTAGGTGACATATCATGGATAGATGCCATGCATGAGGAGTTAAATCAATTTACAAGGAACAACGTGTGGGACTTAGTACCTAAACCCGAAAATAAGTCCATAATAGGAACCAAATAGGTCTTTAGGAATAAAATGGATGAACAAGGAAATATTACAAGAAATAAGGCTAGGCTAGTCGCACAAGGTTATAATCAACAAGAAGAAATAGATTATGAAGAAACCTTTGCACATGTTGCACGACTAGAAGCAATTAGATTGTTACTTGCAATTGCAAGTTTAAGCAATATTAAGCTCTTCCAAATGGATGTCAAGAGTGCATTCTTGCATGGATACATCCAAAAAGAGGTGTTTGCCAAACAAGCCCCTGGATTCGAAGATCTAAAGAATCCTAACCATGTTTACAAGCTTAAGAAAACTTTATAAGGTTTGAAACAAGCTCCAAGAGCTTGGTATGATATATTTGCAAACTTTCTCATTGCAAATAATTATCAAATGGGGACCATAGACAACACATTATTCCTGAGAAGAAAAGATAATGACTTGTTGATAGTTCAAATATATGTAGACGATATTATCTTTGGTTCAACTAACCCTACCTTAGTAAAAGACTTCGAAGAATGTATGAAGTCAGAATTTGAAATGTCAATAGTAGGAGAGTTGAATTACTTCTTAGGGCTTCAAATCAAACAAACCCCTCAAGGAATTCACATTAGCCAACTTTAATATGTCAATTATATGATTAAGAGTTTGGCTTTGAAGAGTTGAAACCAGCAACTACCCCCATGAGTGTTAGCACCAAACTTGATAAGGATGAAAATGGTAAATCTTTTGATGACACACTTTATAGGTCTATGATTGGATCACTATTATACTTAACTGCATCAAGACCTGATATCATGTTTAGTGTGTGTATGTGTGCTAGGTTTCAATCTTGTCCCAAGATATCACATTACAATACGGTGAAAAAGATCTTTAGATATCTTAAACACACGCCTCACTTAGGATTGTGGTAAGATAGAAACGCTAAGTTGGAATTACACGCATATAGTGATGTTGATTATGGTGGTTGCAAATTAGGTAGAAAATCCACTAGCGTTACTTGTCAATTCATAGGAACCAACTTGATCTCTTGGTTTTCTAAAAAGCAAGCTAGTGTAGCTCTTTCTACCACTGAAGCCGAGTATATTATCTTAAGTTTATGTACTACCCAAATACATTGGCTTAAACAACTACTTAGTGATTTTGGCATTAAAATGAATAAGATTCCAATTTTCTGTGATAGCACAAGTGCAATCAATCTTTCTCGGAATCCGATGCTTCATTCTAAGGCCAAACACATTGAGGTGCGATACCACTTCCTTCGAGATCATGTTCAAAATAAGGATATAGTTATAAACCATATAACTGATCATCAGATAGCTGACATCTTTACCAAACCCCTTAATCAAGCCACTTTTGAAAACTTACGAGCCAAGTTAGGTACGATGACTTACGATACCATTGCGTAGTTCTATCTTTTGCATGATTAAATAAAGGGGGAGATAGAATAAGAACATGATTTGAGTTGGTAAGTCATGCTAAGTTTTTTGAGTTGGTGAGTCATGCTAAGTTTCAAATGGTATAAGTTGAGTATAGGTTAAGGGGGAGAGTATAAGTAGAGGGGGAGCATACTATTTAAAAGTTTGTTAAAAACAAAGTTTGATAAACAATTGGTTATAAATTGTGACATTAAAATCATGTTAGGTTATTTTGAAAATCATCCAAAATGGGGAGAATGTTGAGAAATATGTTTGGATAATTTTCAAAGTCATGATTTTAAGTGTTGAATACTTAAAAATATCACACATAGTTCTATATGTGGTTAAAAGTTGAAAAAGTTAACATCGATCTCTCAGGTTGTTGCACATCGATCGATCTATGTACATAGATCTCTCACATCGATCGATCCATGTAAGACAGTGAAAGTTCAAGACCTTACTGTGAGACATCGATCTCTAAACCTGAGACACATCGGTCGATCTATGTACATGGAACTCTCACTTCGATCGATCGATGTAGGTCAGAGACAAAACCTGAACCTTTCTGTGAGACATCGATCTCTGAAGCTGAGGCACTTCGATCGATCAATGTCTAGGGTTTTTAGAAATAATTTTCTAAAATGTGTTAAAATGTTTGTTTTCATTTGTATATGATTTATGCATGCCCATTAGTGAATCTTATGTGATTTAGATGATTTTAAATGTATTGTGACTAACACGCCTTGGAAGTTTCTACAACTTACCAAAAAGGGCAAAATTGGTATTTTGAGTTTTGTAGGAACATCACATGGTGAAAATAATTCAAGGGTGTATTCTTATACTATTTATCATGACAAAGGTGACATCATGATTATTTCTAACCATCCGGGTGACTTCTAGAGTTTTCTCATACCAGGGGCATTTTGGTCATTTCACCCCTGAGGGTATTTTTGGTATTTTCACTCAAGGAATCTCTTGAGCATATTATTATCTTCATTCTGGAGCTGATTTATTATTAATTTGAAGATAATATGGTGATTCTCTATTTTATTCTCTCACATGATGACATTATTGACTATAGCTCGATATGTGACGATTTGAGATGTCACATTCTATTTTTTCTTGAAGACCCTCTTATATATGTTATAAGATCATATTTATCATCATTATTCAGAGATATTAAAGGTGTTAAAGGTGTGGAAATGATCTCAACATATAAGAAGAAATATTTGGAATTTCGGTGTTACATGTTGACATAATCTAGTCAACTATTATCTATTAATTTCTTCTTCAAAAATCTGAGTTGCTACACATATATATATGTTGAAAAACGTGCATATGCAGTTGGATATGATGTGTAATTTATTTTATGGCTTGGTGACAAGTGGAAAAATCAAAAAGGAGCTAGTTGGCAAAAATTGCCAACTTGGAATTTTCTAAATATAGCCAACGGCTATATGGCTTTGTGTGGCAGATTTTTTGAAGTCAAATGAAGACTTCACATGTCCTATTATTATGCTTGGAGATGGGGATATTTTGGTAGTATTATCCTTTCTTATTTTCTTCATTTTACAAAGGATAATCAAGTTTAATTTTTTGAAAAATCAAGGTTGTAGCCAACGGCTGCATTGTTTGAATGGAGCTGAATTTGAGTTGTTTTTATCCATGAAAAGTCAGACTCACATGTCCTATGTTTGTGCCAAGAAGTTGAGGGGATAATGGAGTATTATCCCTTGCTATTATCTTCACATTTTCAAGATAATTCCAAGTCATTTTTTAGCTTAACATTTCGGCCAAGTGTAATGGCAAGGTGGACCAATTATGTTATCTTATTTTGCCAAGTGTACAAGGCCAACCAATGATGAGAAGACATTTGGACTTGATGATGAAGATGGTGACACATTGGAAGTCTTATCTCCAAGGCTCAAATCACACTATAAATAGAGGCAATGATGAAGAAGATGAAACACACATGAAGCTCACAAGCATTTGTTGAATTGTCTAGCTATCATCTTCTTCTTGTTGTTGTTCTTGTTTCATTCTTTGTAGCAAAGGTGTTCTTGTTGTTTTTTTTGTACTACAAGCCTCTTGAGCTTTATTTGTAATATTGATTATCCATTTCTATAGGGCTATATCAACAGGTGGTAGAGGTATTGCAACTAAGTGTTGCATAGAAGGTGATTATCCAAGTCTTGAGAAGGGTTGGTGTATAACCAAAGGATCAAGCTTGGTTCTTGTTGTAAGGTGATTCATTTCATAGTGAAATCCAAGGAAAGGTGTTCCTTGGGACTAGAGTAGGTCACATTGAACGAACTAGGATAAATCCTCGGTGTTCTTGTCTTGTTTCTTCGTTTCTGTTTTCTGCCTGTTTTTACTGCAGTTTTCACACAACTTCTCACAATTTGAAAAGTTAGCTGAACACTTTCACAATTTGTGATTTTTGGTGGAGTTATACTTCAGTCTGTAAGCTTTCACTTGCAACAAGAATCACTTGATTTGAGCAAGGGAAAGTTATTCTTTCAGTCTTTGCAATATAACTGCTCCAATCTGGCTGCAGTCTGACCAGTTTTGACAAACCTTAAATTCTGTATTTATCAAGAATTGTTTAAGGTCAGGTCCTTTTGGAAACATCAACTACACATCCTAAGGAGTGTTTGGATATAAAGATAAACCTTTTTAGTTGAGTATTCAAAGAGAAACACGTTCTGCAAAATCAGCAACATTCTATCAAATTCTGTCCTGATTGACCATCTGAATCTTTTTATTTGTTTGAAGGGTCAAACAATCTTATTTTTGTCTGTTTTTGGACAGAGTCTTGTTAACACATTGAAGTTTAATTCTGGAAAGTTTCATATTTTTTGGAGTTGTGTACATTTGTTTTTGAATTTTGCAAAAATGGATTCTGAATCTGAGGTGGTCTCAGATTCTGTTTTTCAAAGGGGATTTTTACAAAGGGGTTTAGTGTAATTTCCGCTAACCACTATTCACCCATCCTCTAGTGGTGTTCATTGCAAATGCATGGTCCAACACGCTTGATAGAATATGAGTGTTGTCTTGCTTTTGTTTGCTCTCTTCTCTTCTTTTTTCTCAAGTTGGCCGCCCCTTTTAGGTCTTCCATCACCTTGAGAATTTTTTTAATGCCCTTGAAAGATTACCTTGTGTAGATATGACACGTGTTGCTCACTTGGCACAACATGATTGGATGAATGTCTTGGCATTTCTTACTTGACACTCTATGATTGGACGACTCTTGTCACCATTTAGTAGCTGTAAAATCTGAGATTAAAATGTAAAAACATATGACAAATAAATTTTAAAATGTTTCCAAATAATTAACAATTAATCCCTTCAATTTGGGAAGCAAATTTGTCATCATTAAGAGGCAAAAATCGGCCAGCCATGCTGAGATTTTCAGCATGTGCTACACTTTCAAAGTTTAGAATTTGTTACCTTGTGTAGCTCCTCTTTTTGTGTTACTAACATTGTGTGGCTTATTCTCCACCAATTGAGATGCCAACTAAGCTCCACATAAGCTCCACCAAGGTTGAGAACGGCGTGCACTTTGTCTCCAACTTGTGCTGAATTTCACTTTTGTAAACTTTGTCAAATATTGCACAATAATTACACATATATGGTATATTCCAATCAGCCCTAATTTGAATATTCTAGTATACTTTAACATTGTCTTGAATATGTAAAAAGTGTCTACATACATGTTACATGTCATGGCAAAAACGTTCCATGTGTTTTGTTCGTAGAAAACCGAATTTTCGACTTTTGTCGATTACGAGATTTTTCTCCGATTAAATTCAAACTTTTTGCACATGTTATATATATTATGTCACACATAATATACATAAAATAAATTGAATATTCAACTCTAATGGCTGATTAAATTAGGCGCCCCATGTGCTTAAAAAGTTGAATTCGGAATCTCCACAATTTGGCCTCAATTGAGGGTGATCTGTGTGTGCCATTATGGAATTATTTCATGGCCGAATTTAACACGTGAGACACAAAAATTTTGGCTATTTTTAAAGTATATGGGCTGGCCATCTATATATGCCATGTACGTGACACGTTGGCGAAGATTCGGTAGTCACCCGATACGACATTTTTGGTTTATAACCTTGTAACGTGTCGTAATAATTTTTTCATCACCATGATTTATATCGTATGATATAAGACCTGAATGTACTTATAAATATGAGGTAAGTATAGTGGTGTGACGTTGACGTACGTTTGTAATATATGTAACGTGTCGGTAGTAAGTCGGAATATATGTGTATGGTGCCTTGTTATAAAAAATCTGAATATACATAATATATATATAAACGTGTGTATCAAATGGAGAGAAGACTTTTTATGTTTCAATTTGTTGCTATCATGTCTTCTCCAAATATATCTCCTTTTAATGAACAAGTTAGTTCATTAACTTAAATACTTCACTTAATGAACTAGTTTAGTTCATTAATGGTGGCACCTGAAAATAGTTCAAACACAACAAATGTTTGCCATTTGATTTAAGCTTTAACGCTTCATGCCTTGTTAGCACGACAACATTATATATAAAGTATAGAAGGCAAGTTTATCATAAAAACGTGTCAAGTAATAAATCACTGTTGTAAGGAGTGAACTGTTTCTGGATGAGTGCTTTGCCTCTGCCTGCAATAGTGAGGACTCTGGTGAACAGAATTTGTCTACATTTCTCATGGGGAAATTTTTGCACTTGGGTCAACAAAGGCTTGGTTCTCTTGGTCTTAGGTCAGCATGCATAAAGAGAAAGGTGGTGTAGGTTTTCGTGAGCTGAAGATATGGAATCTAGCGTTGTTAGCCAAACACTTGTGGAATTTGCTCCATAAGAAAGACACGCTATGGGTACAGTGGATGAACCACAAATATAAACTCTACAGCTCATTATGGACTAGGACGGAACACAGCTCAGACTCTCCCCTCCAGCAAAAGCTATGGAGATCAGAGACAAGTTGCTGGTCATCACAGGATCCTACAGCTCGGTAGTAGGAATACTCACCTCATGGACATCAAATGGAATTCTAAAACCTCGACTAGTATATGAATGTATCAGGGATATATGCAGGAAAGTCAACTGGGCCAAGATTATTTGGGACTCGGCAGTGACTCCCAATCACTCTTTCATCATGTGGCTTGCTGGGCTTAACGGGCTTCCCACCAAGGAAAGACTAGCTTATTTGGAGGACAGAGCATGCCACTTGCTCGGAAAAACAAGAGATGCTGCACTGCCTACTCTTTTCCGGCTTGGTTACCAGACAGGTTTGGTTATCCATCTCAACATGGCTAGCTATACAAAGAGGAATTAGATCCGTCAACAGACTCTGACCTAGAGTTCGCGCATATTCAAAAGGAAAGCCAAGGCAGAAAAAATTGTCTTGGCAGACATAGTATATCATATCTGACAAGCTCGGAACAAATACATTTTTGAAGGAGAATCATTTGTATCTAGGGATGTAACACATAGAATATGCACTCACGTGTATAGAGTGATGTATAAACTCTACCTACATACTTTAGACACATGCGCTACTCCTATATTTTAAAATCACCTTGTATTATTGAACAATACATGTAGGTCAGCATGTGACCTACTAGTAGGACTTTTGTATGGGTTGCATCCTCTTGATGTTTTGATTTCACTGGTCAATATATTAGCTTTTTAACCAAAAAATCTGTATTTTATCAAACATAATTTAAAATCAAAATTGTTCAATTGTTTTATACATTATTATTAAAATTTGGTCATAAATGATGTAAAAACTATTTTAGCCAACAAATTTAATTAATATATTAGAATTTTGGACTTAATTAATGTTTGACCATCTGTGTCCAGTTTACAGATTTTCTGTTAGTCTTCATTATTTGAGGATATGACTCTTTTTACCAAAAGCATGACTAATTCTAAATTTTACCTCATACAAATTTAACGGGTTCCCCATTACTCTTTGGTTTTTGTTTGAGAATTTGACTCTTAATAATTATTAAAGCAAAAATTTGATGAAAATTGTACAATAGATACACGTGCTTCCACATAGAAAAAAAAATATCAACGTGGTGAATTGGCTGATCTAAGAGCCACGTTACATGCAAAGAGTAAAATTCACTAAATTCTAAGGCTAATTAGATGTGTCGTTACTCTTCATTTTTATTTGAGAATCTGACTATTTCTACCAAAATAAGGACAAATTCTAAGCTTTGTCCTATGACAATTTAACGGGGTGCTTCGCTATAATTTGTTTTTTTAGTCGAGAATCTGGCTCACTTGTGGCTCAAACGAATATATGATAAACATTTCCCAACAGACAAATACACTTCCACATGATAAAACAAGCAACCTGGCCAATGGAATAATATTAAAGCCAAGTTTATATGTAAAGAATAAAACTGACTAATTCTAAGGCTTATTACTGGTCTTCATTTTTATTTGAGAATCTCTCTCTTTCTACAAAGTCAGGACTAATTCTAAGTTTTAACGTAGGCCAATTCAACAGGATAAATTGAGCAACCTGGCGAATGGGCTAATCTGAAGGCCAGGTGTGCAGTAATTAATAAAACTGGCTAATTCTAAAGTTTATTAGATTTCTCGTTACCCTTCATTTTTGTTTGAGACTCTAACCCTTTCTAACAAAGTTGGGACTAATTCTAAGCTTTAAATTCTAACAATAAAACATTATTAGTTTATTCTCATCCAAGAGAAGGTTCTGTTGGAGAAATGAAATGGGAAAAGGTTGGATTGCAAGTGGGTTTGTCAAAAGTTGACAACCACTATACTTTGAGCTTAATTATGATTAGTGTTCGTTAATCAAAAACGAAAACTAAAAATTTCTAAATTATCTACGTAATGAGTAGATGATTTTTGGCTTTTGAATCACTCGATTCCGATACCGGGTGAATGAGAAATTAATGCTCAAAGTTGGAGTAAAATTGGTGGAAATTAGAAAAATTGGTGATGTGACCTCTTGAGGAGTGAACACATCACCAATTTGCTTGTATACCACATTGCCCACTTGAGAGAGAAAGGCCACCATATAAGTTACAAGTTGGAGCTTTCTAAAATGTGCCCTTGGGCATGAGAAGTTTTCTGACGGAGTCAGGACGCAGCTCAGGCAAGGTTCACCACACACGCGCGCGCCGCCGCCGCCCGTCCGGCCAGCCGGCTCGGCTCGGCTCGTGCTCGGGCTCGGGCTCGTGGCTCGCCCGCCCGGTTCTTATCTGCGGTGATCTAACGGTGCAGATCAAGTCTGATCCTATGGTGCGGTTGATCGCGTGATCCAACGGTGCAGATCAAGTCTGATCCTACGGTTATCTGCGGTTGATCGCGGTTTGCTGATCCTACGTCTCAGATTTGATCTTATCTTCGGTTTACTGATCCAATGGCTTACGTTTGTTCAGACAAATGATTACGATCTAACGGTGGATATCGTAACTGTTTTGATCCAACGGTCCAGATTTGTTCTTACCTTCAACCTCCTCAACCTCCTTCAACCACCCTACATCTATATATTCTGTAGCCATGCATGCATACGAGATCATTGTTTTTTACAGTACCGTTCTTCTACAAGCATTCTGCATTGCATTCCATTACGATACTCGAGATATCAGAACATCTGTAACAGGTTCGTCGATGTTCCTACGCTGTAGTGCCACTCGTATGAACGAAAACCGTTGTATCCTGGGAGACGTTTGTTCCATCCGGTTGGGCACAGTATACCGGAGCAATTCGTCTTAAGGACAGAGTCCTTACGCTCGCCTCGGTTTTGCTTGCGTTTTTGTTTTCAGTTTATTCACATGCATACAGTGCACTTTTCTGATTACAGAACTAACAGGTTCTTCAAAAATTATTGAAACAATTGGTCAACCACCATATTGCTTTTGCTAGTGAAAATGTATTAAAGAGAAATGTATCAAAGAATCATAGAATATGCCAGAATTGATTTAACACGTCCAGATTATCCTAAACCATCCTCTTCTTCAATCTCCGTCAAAATGACAGAGGTCCAAAACTTACTATAGTTGTATATGTGTTTATATATGTGTGTCTATATATACACACACATATATATACACACATACACAAACACACACAGACACACACACACGCGCGCACACACATATATATATATATATTGCCAAAAAAAATTTTTATAGATAAAGCCTCATTTGTGGCGGAGGATCACCATAGTACATCAAGTGCAAATGTAAGTAAATATAGGGCCATAACTCACGTGACCGCAGACTACACTGCCTATCCAGTGATACCTAATAGGAAGTGAAACATTCAACAATATATTATATGCCGCATTAGAATCTTGTCAAAGACGAAAGAAAAAACGTACAGTTGAAATGTTTTTTTACCAGGGAAAAACCTAGGCAAAGCGATGAAATATGAAAAAAGTCATCGTAAGCAGATAAACCAGCGATTAGGACGACAGCATGAGAGATCAAAGTGTTTGAGTCGGAAAGATCGCCAAGAAAATGTCTGTAGGAAAATAAACTGCTGCATTCCTAGAGGGCGTGCGATGGAATGATGAGGAACACTAGTAATCCAGCATCGCAAACTTCCCCGTAGCAGCCGGCGTAAACCCATGTAAGAAACACAGAGTAGGGAGGTCAACAAGAACAAATAGGCATAGAAGATACAAGAGCAATATCCGAAAGGTGGAAGATAAGTACTCTTGCTGCGTGTAACAAACAGAATAAATTATCCATAGGCCACAAGAGCGAAAAACATAGATCATAGGCAGTATCGTAGAAGAAAGAGATGGAGATTACCCGGGATGCCTGTGCCTCTCCATGACACAGGCAACTACCCAACAGCCATAGCTCTGGACTATGCATCCAGTTGTCACGTTTGCAAATGTGATATAGATGTATTTGTATGTATGAAAGTTTTAATAATAGTAGGCAAATCAGCAAATCTCTGAAATGAAATGAAACCATGATTGACCTGCCATGGATAAGCCAATAAATGTGCCACAAAATTAGCCTGTCTTTGAACATGTGAAATAGTACCACCGCCCAGCAGAAGAAAAGAGTACAACCTAGCAGTTGTATGAGATCAAACATAGTCCACAACTCCAATGGAGTCCACCTCCAAATCAATACTACGCGCATCGCGGAAGGAAATAAAGCATAGCTAAAGTCGAAGCCTGCACTTCACCCTAAAACGGTGAAGATACCGAGAGATAAAATACTATCGCACTACAAAAATATCCATCCGAGTCCCGTAGCACGGCCCCGTCCGCAGTTGAGAAGGAGCCAAGCGCTGTATCAACATTCAATATAAATCTTCGAGAGGGTGGAGCAAGCTAGCGCACTACTCGTGGCCTTCGAGTGTGAAGTTTAGGGGAGAGATCGAGTAAATTCAAATATGGATCGAGGGAAGCATGCTTTGTGCCTGCCTGAGCGCAACACCAAATATAGATCGGTCTGCATATCATTTCTTCTAACTTGATAGATGACCAGCACTCCTCCCAAAACACAACAGATGTGAACATGCGCCAAATATTTCTGATGAAGAGCGACAGAAAGGGCAGCAAGTGGATCCAGTAATCATAATTCGCTGCAAGTTATCCTGCACTTCAAGAGCACCATGATACAATTTCCAAACAAAAATGTGGACTATCGGTATCTGTAATCGATGCCAAATGAACCCATGTAAAAAAAGCTTCACCCCAGCAGGTCGGGATAAAATGTATGCAGATTTCAAAGTAAATTCACCACGAGAGTCAGGTTTCTGTTAGGTCATAAACACACTCTAGAGGGGGGTGAATAGAATGTTTGGCAATTTTGTGGAATTTTCTTGTTTGGCTCAACTCAAATAGAATTCAAAATCAAAGCAAGAATGGGAGCTGAGAAACAATGAATGAGTACACCGGATATAGAGTGGTTCGAATCGTAAATGATTCTACTCCACTACCACTTTTTTGCCAAAGTGGATTTTCAACAACCACTCTTCTTATTAAAGATAATAAGAACAACCACAGCAACACTTACACTAAAACCTAAGTGTAAGCAACAACAACAACTTCTTGCACAAGATACACTTGTGCAACAACATCAACTACAGCTCTAGCAACAACTTCTTCTTGATACCTCACAACTTCAACAAAGTTCTCTCAGGAACTTTCTCACAGTGGGTTGAAGGAAATAGTAAGGTTCACACTTTCTCACTAGTCTAAACACAAGCAAGAGATCAAATATTATTGTTCCTCTTGTGTTAGACTTTCTACCTCTCAATATACAACAATGAAGAACAAAGAAAGGCTTAACAATCTTTAAGCACTTTTACAAATATGAGAGAAGTATACTATAAAGAATTATGAAGCTTGATGATGGTGAAAGTATGTATTTACCTCATCCAAGCTTCTTCCATTTATAGATGATGTTGACCACGTTTTTGAAGTATCCACCATGTCTTCAACTACACCAAATGTCAAGATAATGTCCAAATAGTCTTTAGCCACCCTATGAAGTAATTTGATCCTCAATAGCCAACCTAGGATTGCTTAGACATAGATACAATAGTCAAGGAAGCATGTATTATGATGTAGTAAAGTCTACGAGAAATTTGAGCAAGATTGGATAGAGAAAATACCCTAAATCTCTCTTGGATTATGTTCCAAGGTTCATAAAAATTTGATTTCAGGGGGTTATCGATCGATCGAAGTGCCTGGGGAAGAAATCGATGTCCTCCAGAAACTTTGCAGTTTTGGAAACTGCTAGACATCGATCGATTGAAGTCTCCCTGGAGAGACTGATGTACTTCGATCGATCGATGTCCCCTGGATTGAGAGATCGATGTTGGACAGAAATTTTTCTACCTGACATCGATCGATTGAAGTCTCTTTGGGGAGAGACTAAAGTGACATTGATCGATTAATGTCTCCAGATTGAGAGATCGATGTTGGACAGAAAGTTTTCTGCCTGAGATCGATCGATCGAAGTGAGAGACTGAAGTAACATCAATCGATCAATGACTCAGTCTGAGAGATCTATGTTGGACAGTAAGTTCCAATCTCTACCATTTTTGACATAATGTAATTTTCTCATTTTGCATCAAATCTCAAGTATAAATTGAAATTATTTAAAACATCTTTACATCATCAAAACAATTTATATCTTAACAATCTCTCCCTTTTTGATGATTTCAAAACCACGATTCAAAAGATGTTTTTACTTGATAAATTTACATCTAAACTTGATATTTTACAACTACCCCTTAGTCCATGTTCCCTCATCATATGAACATATTAAAAACTCTCCCTCAGCATGTAATCTTCCCAAAATCAATAAATATGATGACCATATCAAAATACTCCCCCTCAAACCATGCACGAAATTCCATATTTTCAACATATGTGCTACCAAACAAGCATACCATAATACTCATGCCAATGCCAATCATTTTAGATGTTACCAAGCATATCAAGCATGCTTTTTGTATTCACATCAAGCAACTCATGATGCAACTTATATTACCAAGTAAACAGTGTCAAGATCAAAAATAGCCATTAGCATCTTCTAATGTCACCAAACAAATTCATGCTTACCAAACCATGCCATGCCAAACCAAATGTCATACAACTTACCAAACTTACAACCATGCCATGCCAACAATTATATGCCAACAATTATGCCATGCCCCATGCCAACTTCTCCCCCTTTTTGAAAACGTCAAAAATAATAAGGGACACGAAAAGGAAGGATAAAATATCATTATAGAAATACGAAGTTTTATGAGATACATAAGTAACCTCAAATTCTAAGCTAATCCTGTAGCTACGAAGGGAATGGGGAATCATAGGATAACTCTTCTTCATCGGAAGAGAAACATAATCCAGATAGAACCGTTTTGAGCTTCGTCTTCAGTTTTTGTTATTTGGACTTTTGAACATTTAGCTCTGTCTTTAAAGTCTTGACCCGGTTTATGAGATTTGCGTTCTCCTTCTCCAAGTCATCAATTTGTATGGCTTCCTTGGTTAATTCCTCCCCCCATTGACCAAGTGTACGGTTTATCTCCTCAATTTCAGCCTTCGCATCGAATGGCACCTCTGCATCACTAGCTTCCTCCATGGGAGCTTTTCCTTTGTCAACTTGGGAGGTAGAACTGGGTTGTGTTGGGGTTGTAGTGGTTCAGTGGATGGCTCGGTGAGTTGTGTTGGAGGACTAGGATCTACGGGTTGGATATCTTCAGCTTCTTCTTCTTCTTGGTCATGTTGACCACCCGGCCTTTGCGCTTCTTTTAAGGACTTATGTATTTGTTGGATGTTGGCCTTTGTGTAATAATCCTTACTGGATATTTGTTTGGTATATTCTTCATCCAATTCCACATTATCCTTTTTGAGCAATCTATAAATTAGATTGCTATATGGGAGCGCCTTTGATTTCTTCGTGGCGGCTTCCATCATATTCGCAAAGACTATCTCATCAAAATTCACCGTTTCCCTTATAGCAATAGGGTAAGCAACATAAAAATCCAAATTGCTCGGGAGTTTAGTCGACTTACCATTGACACAAAAAGTGACAATGGCGAGCAAGACTCGATACACTAAAGACATGTCATTAGTGTTTTTGGTGGGGTGAAATCCAAGGAAAGTTTTAACCTCATCTTTGGATATTTGATACTTATAGGTATCCCACCTCCATGGATAAAAATCCTCCCAACCATTATCAGGAACGCCAAGCAACTCATTTATTGTTTTAGAGCTAAACTCTAACAACTGACCATCTATCAATGAGTTTAATGAATATGACACTCCATTACGGTAGTCTACCCATAGATTAGCATAAAACATTCTAGTGTAACGGATTGACATGTTTGCCATTTGAGAAAACTCTCAAATAGGTCTCCATTTTTTATCATCAAACCAATCAATACTCGGCCTTAATTCCTCATTGCTCACAATATCTTCAATTTTGAGCAATTTTAGTGGAATGGTAGATCTCTTCTTACTTTCCCATTCATGAAATAATAATTGAGCTCTAAGTGAGATGTAAGCAAATTTACTTGTGCCCGTTGCCTCTTTCAAAGGATCCTTATACTCTCCGGACTTGAGCCATGGAAAATTGTTTAGTGTGAGCTTTCCCTTTGTCTCACTTAATATGGATTCATGAGAGGAAGTTGCTTTCTTCCTCATTCCTTGCGTCCTAGATCCCGTTGGAATATGAGGATGAGATATGGGAGGCACATTTTCTTCCTCCTGAGTGGTTCTTGCTCTTTTCGTTTTTGGGGCCATTGGAGGGTTAGGGTACGAAACTTTTTTCAGATATTGTGATGAAACTTAGAAAATTGATGTAGAATTGGATAGTATTGAAGAAAATATGAAGTTTGATGTAGGAGATTCGTGGTTTAGAGGTCGGATTTTTGGTATTTTGCCGGATGGAGCTTAAGGTTCGATGTAGGAGATGAAGAAATGGAGAATATTCTGATTTTCGCAGCTTTTATACCCTCTGTCCCTGATGAGATCGATCGATCGATGCCCTATACTTCGATCAATCGATATCTGATTTAACATCAGTCTCTGAGACTGCCACATAGATCGATCGATGTGTGTTGGAATCTGCCTTCTTGACAGTTTTGACCCTCTAACTATTATTTATCATCCCTAATCTTGTTCTAATCGATTTAAATGTCTCAGTAGGTACGGATTTGGTAAAAATATCCGCTAGTTGGTCATTGGTTGGAACGAATTCAATGCATACTAATCCTTTTTTAATACAATCCCTTATGAAGTGATGTCTTACTTCAATATGTTTTGTCATATTATGGTGAACCGGATTTTGTGCTATACTTATGGCTGAAGTGTTGTCACATAAGATGGAGACTTTATCAAACTTAATATTGTAATCATTTAAGGTGTTGATCATCCAAAGTAATTGAGCACAACACGAAGCAGTCGATACATATTCAGATTCCGCAGTTGAAAGTGACACACTATTTTGTTTCTTGGAGAACCAAGAAACTAAGCAATATCCAAGGAGTTGGCATGTCCTGGAGGTGCTTTTTCTATCGACCAGATTTCCGGCATAGTCGGAGTCACTATACCTTTTTAAATCAAAACAACCATTTTTGGGATAAAATAACCCAAAGTTCAAGGTTCCTTTCAAATACCTAAAGATATGTTTATTGGCAACTAGATGCGATTCCTTAGGTATACTTTGAAATCTAGCATATAAACTCACAGCATGCAAAATATCTGGTCTACTAGCGGTCAAATTAAGTAAACTACCAATCATACCCCTATATTTGGTTACCTCAACCGATTTTCCTTTTTCATCTTTGTCAAGCTTTGTACCTGTGCTCATTGGTGTGCTCACACTTCTTGCATCCTCAAACTTGTATTTCTTGAGCAAATCCTTTGTGTACTTTGTTTGTGATATGTATACTGTAGAAATAAGAGGGTTTGAGTGATTTTAAAATAAGAGATTTGAATGCATATATATACATATATATAAACGTGCATAAATGTGTACATGTGTGCATGATAACTTGCCATTACTTGCCTTATTTAGCTTATATATTATGCTGCCGTACTAACGAGCCATGAAGCATTAAAGCTTACATCATATGGCAAACATTTGTTGTGTTTATACTATTTTCAGGTGCCACCATTAATGAACTAAATTAGTTCATTAAGTGAAGTACTTAGTTTAATAAACTAAGTAGTTCATTAAAGGAAGATTCATTTGCAAAATGCTCAAAGGCAACAAGGCTAAAGAAGGAAAGTCTTCTCCTCCTCTCCATCTTAAATGAACACGCCATATATATATAAATACACTATATATTTTCAGATTTTTTAAATAAAGGCACATACACATGTATTCCAACGTACTACCGACACGTTATATATTTTACGTACGTACGTTAACGTCACACCACTATACTTAACTCATGTTTATGAGTATATTCAGGTCTTATATCATATGATATAAGTTATGGTGATGACAAATTAAATACGACACGATAAAAGGTTCTAAACCGAAATTTGTCGTATCGGGCGAATACCGAAACTTCGCCAACGTGTCACGTACTTGCCATAAATAAATGGCCAGCCCATATACATCAAAAATTGATGAAAATTTCGTGCTACACATGGTATGATCAGCCAAAAATACTTTCCATGTTGGCACACACAAATCACCCCACATTTAGGCCAAAATGTGAAGATTCCAATTTTAATTTTGTCACATGTTTATGGTACCACTTTAAATAAGCCAAGTGCTGAGATTTAAAGTATATATTATATATATTATGTATAACATAATATATATATATCATGTGCAAAAGTTGGAATTCAAATTAGAGAAAAATCGGGTAATCGATAAATATCGAAAATTCGGTTTTCTACGCACATAACATGGAACGTTTTTCTTGAACATCATGTGACACGTATCTAGACACTTTTTACATATAATATACATCTTAAAGTGTTCTAGAAAATTAAATTAAGGGCTGATTGGAATATTACATGTGTGTATTATTAAATGTGCACTATTTTACAAAGTTAACAAAAATAAATTTCAGCTTCCAACGTTGCATACAGCTGAGATGGAGCACATGTGGAGCCTTGTTGGCATATTGATTGGTCAAGGATCAATCATACAATGTTGAGAAATCAAAGAGAGAAGCTACAAAAGGTAAGTATTCACCATATACCTCTCTTATGTCACATGCTGAAAATTTCAGCATACTACACATATCTTGGCCGATTTCTTCATGATTAAGGTAACATATTTTGTCAATTATTTATTAAAGGATTAATTGAAGATGTTATGGAAATGATTTGAATATTATGTAAGGTAATTAAGTGTGATATTCTACATATCACACATGCTGAAATTTTTCAGCATGTGTGAAGGTGTGCTGGCCGAATTCTTCACCCATATTGTGTCCAAGTTCATTCATCAATTGTTAGCAAGATTTACCATATATGATTGATTCATTTTTATGATAAAAATTCAAAGAAAAATGGTAAATAATCTGAATTTTATTCCATAATGCACATGCTAAAAAATTCAGCATGGCAAGATACTTATGGCCGATTTTTTGAGCTTGAAAAGGAGAGATTTCTTGTCTTGCAATTTATGATGAAATATTTGACTTGTGGTATGATTTTATGATTGATATTGGCACATGTTTAAAGTGTTAATCTCAGATTTTTTCCATGTCATCTTGATGACAACATTGAGCCAATAAAGAGGTGCCAAGTAAGCGAAGACTAAATGATGATCCAATAGAATGATGCCAAGTAAGCAAGGCATTGTCACAATGACGTCTTACACTCTCTCAAGCACTTAAAAGGAAATTTTCAAGAGGGAAGAGAGGCTCAAGGGGGACGGCTGCCACAAATTAAAAAGAGAAGAGGAGAGCAAACAAAAACAAGAACAAGAATTGCATTCCAAAGTGATCAAATTGCCAAGCTCTTCTTCTCCTACATCTTCTTTCTTTCTCTTTTCTTGTAAAGCCTATTGTATTCATATTCTTTCAATCTTGAATAGGCTTGAGATAAACCACCATTCATTCATCTTTGTAAAAGATTGATCAAGGTGTGATCAATCTTCATTCTAGCAAGGTGGTGGTGTTCGTGTGAATTGTACTCGTCATACAAGGTTTGTAAAGGGTTGGAGTTAGGTGTAACTCTATCAACCCTGCGGTAAGGTGTACTGCATGTGTGTGATTAGTGTGAACCAAGGAAGGTATTCCTTGAAGACTGGAGTAGGTTGTTTATAACCGAACCAGTATAAAATTCTTGGTGTCATTTACTTTCAGCACTGATTTTCTGTTTCAGCACTGTTTACTATTTTTAATCACGTTCGTAAAAATAGTAAACGAATTTCAAAAATTATGAAACTTTCAGAAAACATAGTCACACGTTCTAGGGTTCTTTTCGCGCAAGTTTCAACCCTTTTGGACAAGTATAAGTCATTCAAACGTCCAAAGTTCTGAGACTAGTGCAGTCTGATTTTCAGGCTTGCAAAGGTTGAGACTTTGATCGTATTTGACTAACTTCCCAAAAGAATTTTTCAAAACTGTTTCAACCCATTTAAATATATCATATAAGGGGTTAGTGGTTAAATTTTCAAAGCATTTGGAGTTGTGTACAAATTGGAATAAATTTTTCAAATCATTGTATCGGTTCTGGCAGATTTGCGCAATCTGACCACCAACGAATTTTCAAGGGGTTAGAGGTTGAATTTAAATCTGAAATTTTTAGGAGATACTCATAACATCTGAGTCTAAGTTCTCTCCAAATTTCAGAATTTTGGAAGGCCTACAACCTAGTTTTCAAAACGTTTTAAAACTGGTCCTGAAAACAGAAACTGTTTTCAGAACTTGAATTGTTCAAGTTTAAAGAAATTTTAAAAACCACATTTTCCGCACCCACTATTCAACCCCCCACCCCTTCTAGTGGTGCCTTGCAGATCCTACAATTGGTATCAGAGCGCAGGAACACTCACTTCAAAGAATCCAACGATTCCGTGAGATGGCAACCACAACCGTGCAAGAAGGAATGTCAACCATAAGGCCTCCTCTTTTTGACGGTGAGTCCTTCATTCAATGGAAGGTAAGAATGAAACTTTTCTTTATGGCAATAGACATTGATCTTTGGTCCATTATAGAAGATGGTCCTTTTGTTCCATCTAAGTTGTCTACTGTAGACGGAGTCACATTAGAAGTCGTTAAAACTAGACAAGAATATACAAGTGATGATAAAAAGAAACTTAGCATGAATGCTAAAGCCATGCAACTATTATTAAACGGCCTAAGTAAAAGTGAGGCTAGTTACGTGTCAAATTGTTCTAGTGCTCAAGAAATGTGGCATATTCTTGAAATGAAACATGAAGGTTCTAGCCAAGTAAAAGAGTCCAAAATTAATATGCTTATGTCCACACTTGAGTCCTTTAAATTATTGCCAAATGAGTCTATTGTTGAAATGGATTTACGTTTGACTAACATTTACAATTCTCTTGAGTCTCTTGGCAAAGCCTTCACTATGTAGGAAAAGGTACAAAAGGTTTTGCGAAGCCTTCCATCCGAGTGGGACCCTAAAGTAACGGCCATAGAAGAAAGCAAGGAGACCAAATCAATTAAAATGGAAGAACTAATCGGATCACTTAAGGTATATGAAAACAAACTTGCTTTAAGACATTCTGAGTCTATTTCTAATAATGATAGGGCCATAGCATTTAAATCAAATGAATACGTCGTAGATGATAGTGACACAGATTCCGATGACAAGGATTTAATCACAATGGCTAAAAGATTAAGAAAAATATTGAGAAAATCGATTAAAGATAAGTCTACCTCATCTAAGGATCATAAAAATAAAAATAAGGAAATAAAGTGCTATGAATGCGGCAAACTTGGACATCTATCATATGACTGCCCTAATAAAGAAAAACGAACAAATAAATACCCTGACAAGGATTGGAACAAGAATAGACTCGTCTCAGAACCTAAGCAAAGGAGAAGAGCATTCAAAGCCTCCACTTGGAGTGACACATCCGACTATGAGACTGATGATACGGAAGAACACAAGGCACAAGTATGCTTTACATCTAAAGCATCAAATGAGGTATCTTCCGACTCTGATTCCGATTCTGAATGTTCATATGATGATTTATTTAGTCAATATTTAGAACTGCATAAGTTTTCAAAGACTCTTGCAAAAGAAAAGAAGCGATTAATTGAAGACAAGAAATTGTTAGAATCTTCTAACGAAAATCTTGTCGCTCAATTAAACGATTCTAAAGAAGAGTCATCTCGCATCATCAATGCATTAAAATCTGAAATTTCATCATTGACATCCGAGAACGTTGAATTGAAATCCGAGATTTCAAAATTAAAATCAAGGAATGCCGATGTAGAGAAAAAGGTGAAACAGTTTGATATCGGATCCAACATGTTGCATCGCATTATATTATCACAAAAGCATGACAATGACAAAACGGGTTTGGGATACGTTGATACTAATGAAGTATCAACCAAACCAACTAAGTTTGTGGTGTCTAAGAAAGTAGACATTTCAAAGCCCCAAGTGGCGTTTAAGATGACGCAAAAACCGTCACATCCCTTATCACGTCCCACTACATCTTCATATCACGTGAAACACAACTTTGTACCATATAGACATGAAAAGAAAAGAGTATTGCATACACGACATTCATTCCATCCACGCACTACTCATACAAACACAAGGACATATCAAAAACGTCCTACACATAATGCATATAAAGGAGTTCTTGGCCAAAGGCCAGATAAAGGTGCACCTAAAGTATATTATGTTGCGTTCTCATCATCTTTCTCACCTTTTGGAAAACCTAGAAAGGTCACCCAAATGTGGGTACCAAAAGGGACATTTTCAAAGGGTTGAATAAATAACCCTTACAAACGCACGTATATGAAAAGCATGATTTTTTTCAGGAATCTTTTGATTTACTTTCCAAAATAAAGGGGGAGAGAGAAGCATGATTTAAGGGGGAGAGAGAAGCATGATTTAAGGGGGAGAGAGACACTGATTGATCTTAATTGCACAAATCAAGGGGGAGCCGGATTTGAAATTCGAAATTCAAATTTCAAATATGTGCATAGTTCAAGGGGGAGAGATAGCATTTAAATCATGTACACAAGTTATTTTGAAAATCATCAAAAGGGGGAGATTGTAGAAATAAGAGGGTTTGAGTGATTTTAAAATAAGAGATTTGAATGCATATATATACATATATATAAACGTGCATAAATGTGTACATGTGTGCATGATAACTTGCCATTACTTGCCTTATTTAGCTTATATATTATGTTGCCGTACTAACGAGCCATGAAGCATTAAAGCTTACATCATATGGCAAACATTTGTTGTGTTTATACTATTTTCAGGTGCCACCATTAATGAACTAAATTAGTTCATTAAGTGAAGTACTTAGTTTAATAAACTAAGTAGTTCATTAAAGGAAGATTCATTTGCAAAATGCTCAAAGGCAACAAGGCTAAAGAAGGAAAGTCTTCTCCTCCTCTCCATCTTAAATGAACACGCCATATATATATAAATACACTATATATTTTCAGATTTTTTAAATAAAGGCACATACACATGTATTCCAACGTACTACCGACACGTTATATATTTTACGTACGTACGTTAACGTCACACCACTATACTTAACTCATGTTTATGAGTATATTCAGGTCTTATATCATATGATATAAGTTATGGTGATGACAAATTAAATACGACACGATAAAAGGTTCTAAACCGAAATTTGTCGTATCGGGCGAATACCGAAACTTCGCCAACGTGTCACGTACTTGCCATAAATAAATGGCCAGCCCATATACATCAAAAATTGATGAAAATTTCGTGCTACACATGGTATGATCAGCCAAAAATACTTTCCATGTTGGCACACACAAATCACCCCACATTTAGGCCAAAATGTGAAGATTCCAATTTTAATTTTGTCACATGTTTATGGTACCACTTTAAATCAGCCAAGTGCTGAGATTTAAAGTATATATTATATATATTATGTATAACATAATATATATATATCATGTGCAAAAGTTGGAATTCAAATTAGAGAAAAATCGGGTAATCGATAAATATCGAAAATTCGGTTTTCTACGCACATAACATGGAACGTTTTTCTTGAACATCATGTGACACGTATCTAGACACTTTTTACATATAATATACATCTTAAAGTGTTCTAGAAAATTAAATTAAGGGCTGATTGGAATATTACATGTGTGTATTATTAAATGTGCACTATTTTACAAAGTTAACAAAAATAAATTTCAGCTTCCAACGTTACATACAGCTAAGATGGAGCACATGTGGAGCCTTGTTGGCATATTGATTGGTCAAGGATCAATCATACAATGTTGAGAAATCAAAGAGAGAAGCTACAAAAGGTAAGTATTCACCATATACCTCTCTTATGTCACATGCTGAAAATTTCAGCATACTACACATATCTTGGCCGATTTCTTCATGATTAAGGTAACATATTTTGTCAATTTTTTATTAGAGGATTAATTGAAGATGTTATGGAAATGATTTGAATATTATGTAAGGTAATTAAGTGTGATATTCTACATATCACACATGCTGAAATTTTTCAGCATGTGTGAAGGTGTGCTGGCCGAATTCTTCACCCATATTGTGTCCAAGTTCATTCATCAATTGTTAGCAAGATTTACCATATATGATTGATTCATTTTTATGATAAAAATTCAAAGAAAAATGGTAAATAATCTGAATTTTATTCCATAATGCACATGCTGAAAAATTCAGCATGGCAAGATACTTATGGCCGATTTTTTGAGCTTGAAAAGGAGAGATTTCTTGTCTTGCAATTTATGATGAAATATTTGACTTATGGTATGATTTTATGATTGATATTGGCACATGTTTAAAGTGTTAATCTCAGATTTTTTCCATGTCATCTTGATGACAACATTGAGCCAATAAAGAGGTGCCAAGTAAGCGAAGACTAAATGATGATCCAATAGAATGATGCCAAGTAAGCAAGGCATTGTCACAATGATGTCTTACACTCTCTCAAGCACTTAAAAGGAAATTTTCAAGAGGGAAGAGAGGCTCAAGGGGGACGGCTGCCACAAATTAAAAAGAGAAGAGGATAGCAAACAAAAACAAGAACAAGAATTGCATTCCAAAGTGATCAAATTGCCAAGCTCTTCTTCTCCTACATCTTCTTTCTTTCTCTTTTCTTGTAAAGCCTATTGTATTCATATTCTTTCAATCTTGAATAGGCTTGAGATAAACCACCATTCATTCATCTTTGTAAAAGATTGATCAAGGTGTGATCAATCTTCATTCTAGCAAGGTGGTGGTGTTCGTGTGAATTGTACTCGTCATACAAGGTTTGTAAAGGGTTGGAGTTAGGTGTAACTCTATCAACCCTGCGGTAAGGTGTACTGCATGTGTGTGATTAGTGTGAACCAAGGAAGGTGTTCCTTGAAGACTGGAGTAGGTTGTTTATAACCGAACCAGTATAAAATTCTTGGTGTCATTTACTTTCAGCACTGATTTTCTGTTTCAGCATTGTTTACTGTTTTTAATCACGTTCGTAAAAATAGTAAACGAATTTCAAAAATTACGAAACTTTCAGAAAACATAGTCACACGTTCTAGGGTTCTTTCGCGCAAGTTTCAACCCTTTTGGACAAGTATAAGTCATTCAAACGTCCAAAGTTCTTAGACTAGTGCAGTCTGATTTTCAGGCTTGCAAAGGTTGAGACTTTGATCGTATTTGACTAACTTCCCAAAAGCATTTTTCAAAACTGTTTCAACCCATTTAAATATAACATATAAGGGGTTAGTGGTTAAATTTTCAAAGCATTTGGAGTTGTGTACAAATTGGAATAAATTTTTCAAATCATTGTATCGGTTCTGGCAGATTTGCGCAATCTGACCACCAACGAATTTTCAAGGGGTTAGAGGTTGAATTTAAATCTGAAATTTTTAGGAGATACTCATAACATCTGAGTCTAAGTTCTCTCCAAATTTCAGAATTTTTGAAGGCCTACAACCTAGTTTTCAAAACGTTTTAAAACTGGTCCTGAAAACAGAAACTGTTTTCAGAACTTGAATTGTTCAAGTTTAAAGAAATTTTAAAAACCACATTTTCCGCACCCACTATTTAACCCCCCCCTTCTAGTGGTGCCTTGCAGATCCTACATATACTCCATCTTGAGTTTGCTTGATTTGAAGACCAAGAAAATAGTTGAGTTCACCCATCATGCTCATCTCAAATTCTCCTTCCATTAATTTAGCAAAATGCTTACAAAGAGAATCATTAGTAGCACCAAACATAATGTCTTCCACATAAATTTGAACAAGCAATTGATGGTTTCCTTGTTTTTTTTAAATGCGTGGTATCTTAAATAGCCTCACTTATGGCGGAGGAGAAAGCCTTATTACAACAATGAGTATGATGTCATCATATGAAAACAAGTAATAGAGGTACATGTGGGTTGTGAAAGTGCAACAATATATGATATGTCGCATTAAAACCTTGCCATGTAAAACCACCCTTGTGGATAAAACCATGGCGAAGGAAAAAGCGTGCATATTTATATTGTTGCATAGCTGATATTGTGCAATCCCATGAATGTAATGTGCAATGATAATGAAAGATACAATCTGGAGTAGCATGAGGATGAATCTCCAATGTAGCCAATTAGGGCCCACCATCGGTTGAAGGTCGAAATGTTGGAAGCGTGAAGTCCGTCAGAAGAACGCCTCGAATATGCGTGGGTAATGATGCGAGCGTGGAATATGATGTAAGTAGCATAGTCCGTGATCCGTCCTGGCATAGAAAGTGTGCAACTTGATTTACCTCACGGGGTGCATAAGATAGATGGATCATTGATGCAGCAAGAAATGTCCGAAGGCGTTCAATGTCCGGAGCTAAAGGAGACATAGTTTGCATCCTAATAGCTTCTAACCTAGCTACGGGGGCAAAGGTCTCATCATAGTCTATACCTTCTTCTTGTCTATATCCTTGAGATACTAACCTAGCTTTGTTTCTAAAGATATTTCCTTTATCATCTATTTTGTTTCTAAATACCCATTTAGTGTCAATTATGGGATGATCACTAGGTTTATCCACCAATTCCCAAACATCACTCCTTTCAAATTGATTTAGCTCTTCTTGCATGGCTAATACCTAATCTTCATCATTTATCGCCACTTTTATATTTTTAGGCTCAACTTATGTAATGAAGGCATTTTCATTAAATTTCCTCCTAGTCATTATGTCTTGACTAGTTTTACCTAATATTAATTCTTTAGTATGGTCTTTTCTATACTTATATGACTCCGGTAAATTTGAAATATCTCATCTTACTTCTTCATCTTAAACCGTGGGTTGAAGTAGATCAATCCTAAAATCAATAACAATATCCCCTTTTGGATTCTCAAATTTTTCTATTTGACTTACTTTAATTATTTCCTCATCATCATTATCATTTATACATGGTTCATTCTCAAGGAGTTCACTAAAGTTGACATGAATTGACTCTTCAACTTCCATACTCCTTTTGTTATATACTCTAAATGCTTTACTATTTTGAGCATATCCCATAAAGATTCCTTCATCTGCTTTGAAATCGAGTTTATCCAAGTTGTCTTTGGTGTTAAGTATAAAACACTTACAACCAAATACCTTGAAATAACCAATATTTGGTACTCTACCTTTCAAAGCTCATAAGGAGTCTTTTTGAGAGATGGTCTTAGATAAACTCTATAGATCACATGACAAGCGGCATTTACCGCTTCGGCCCAAAAATACTTGGGTAGGTCAAATTCATTTAGCATGTCTCTACTCATTTCTTGAAGTGTTCTATTTTTCCTTTCCGCGACACCTTTTCGTTGAGGAGTTCTTGGAGGCGAGAAATTGTGTCTATATCCTTTGGATACATAAAATTTTTGAAACTCACCATCAAACTCACCACCTCTATCACTTCTAATTTCCTTAATTGTGTCTTCTTTTTGATTTTCTAATCTCCTACAAAATTTTATAAACTCTTGGCATGCATCATTCTTTTTGGCTAAAAGTATTACCCAAGTGTACCTAGAGAAGTCGTCTACCACCACAAAGGTGTAATGTTTTCCACCTAAACTTGTCGTACCAATATCTCCATACAATCCATGTGAAGCAATTGTAGAGGTTTGGTGGTAGAGATTTCACTTTTGAGCTTGAAGCTTGTTTTAACAAGCTTTGCCTTTTGATAAGAGTCACATAAGCCATGGTTTTCGAAATTAAGTTTTGGAAGACCTTGGACTTTTTCATTTTTGCAAATCTCTTTGAAAATTTTAAAAATAATATGTCCAAGTCGTCTATGCCATAGTTGAGTCAAATCATTTTTTGAACTAGGTAAGAAACATTTTGTGATATCAAATCATGTGTGCTAAATTTGTAAACATCATTTTTCCTTATAGCCTCAAAAACAATCTTATCGTTCTTTTTCACAATGCATTTTCTTTTCACAAATTCAACTTGAAAATTAGCATCACATAGTTGGCTAACACTTACCAAATTATGTTTAAGCCCTTTTACATATAGTACATTATTAATGGTAAAAGAAAAGTTGCCGATTTCTCCATGTCCAAGGATTTTGGCTCTCCCATTGCCAACTTGATGAACAACGTTTTGTCCCCGGTCATGTGCGTTGAACATCCGTTATCCATAAGCCATTTGGTTCCTTCTTCTTTGGCTACTCAATTTATCTTGAGAGCCTACAAAACCAAGAGGTTTATGCATTGGTACCCTTTGATGAGTATGTCCTTTAGGGTTAGTTTGTCGACCCTTAGGCTTCCAAACACACATACTTCCAAATCTAGCTCTACATGCACTCTTCACATGTCCTACTTTGTTACAATGAAAACAAGTGGGTACATGCCTTGGTTTAGAAGATGATGAGTCATGTTGTGTTTTTCTCTTGTTTGCCCTTTTCTTTAATGACTTAGGCTTAATGGAAGAATGTGATGAATTAAATCCTAAACCGGATTTATCATTTCCAATTCCTTGGTTTCCAAGTAGTTTGTCTAGATTATTTTTACCATTAGTTAGTCTTTGTAAATCTAACCTTAGTTTCTCACATTCTTTCCTAATTTCCACATTTTCAAGAGCTACGGTTTTATGCATGGTGAGTATGATGTCATGATCTTGAAACATCAAAATGTTCTTATCATGCAAGCTCTTATTTTCTGAAATACACTTCTTGAGCTCTTTCTTCAAATGTTTATACTTTAAATTCAGTTTTTCAAAATCATCTTGTAAATCCCTATTTCATCTTGTAAATTAAAAGGACTATAATTTACCTCAAGGTCATCTTCAATTTCCATGAGACAAGTATGTTGAGCTTTTGAATTTTCAACTATTGTAGCAAGTCCAACATCTTGATCTTCGCTTTCTTCTCCTTCCGATTTGGAAAGGAGATCATCCCACGTAGTTACCTCCGCATTAAAATCTTTATTCTTTTGAGGAAAGACCTTCTTTTCTTGTTTTTGCGGCTCCTTAACGTGGCAATCAGCAATGAAGTGACCGGGTCGACCACTTCTATAGCAATTTTCACTTGCTTCTTTTTCTTTGGGTGGTCTCTTGAAAAGCTTTCCTGCTTGAGCTTTATTTCTTGTTGCCATTCTTCTAAATTTTCTTACTAGAAGAGCAACTTTCTCATCCGATTCATCGAACTCTACCACTAATCCTTTGTGTGATGTTTGTGTGGGCTTGATAGGGTTCATCCTACTTTGTTCATCAATAAGAATTCCATGAGTAAGAATATTACCAGATAGCTCATCAAGAGTAAGAGTCTTGAGGTTCTTTGATTCGGTGATGGCAGTGACTTTAGGTGTCTATTCCCTTGGCAAAGAGCTGAGGAGTTTTGAGATAAGGTCTTCATTTGAGATTTTCTTGTCCACCATGGAGAGTTGATTCACTATTCATGTGAATCGGTCGATTGTCTCCTCAATCTTCTCACGGCTCTTCATTCCAAACATTTCATATTCCTTCATGAGCATAAGTCTTTTGGCCATTCTTACTTGCTTAGTTCCTTCGTATATCATTTCAGGCCTTTTCCATGCTTCATGGGCTGTTTCAAGACCTTGAAGTCTTATGAGCTCGGTGGTGGTAAGAGCACTTGAAAGAATATCGAATGCTTTGTCATTAATAGCGAAGTTTATCTTCTCTTCGTCGGTGTAGTCATCCTCATCTTTGAACATTGATTCTCCTTTTGAGCTGGTAATCATAGGAACTTCAATTCATTTGACAATGGCTCTCCATATATCAAATCTACAGCCTTTCAAATGATTGATCATTCGAAATTTCCATAAAGAATAATTTTGGGCATCAAACATAAGTGCTTTAGTGGTTGATCCTGAGAATAATGCAGTTGGCTTGGAAGTTGAGTTGTAGGATGAAGAGGTTGTCATTGTCATGATCTTTAACCTTGCTACTTGCAAAGATTGGCCAAGCAACCAAGGTTAGGCTCTGATACCAATTGTTAGATCCGAAACAGACTCTAGAGGGGGGAGTGAAATAGAGTGTTTGGCAATTTTACGGAATTTTCTTGTTTGACTCAACTCAAATGGAATTCAAAATCAAAGCAAGAATGGAAGGTGAGAAACAATGAATGAGCACACCGGATATAGAGTGGTTCGAATCGTAAATGATTCTACTCCACTACCACTTTGTTGCCAATGTGGATTTTCAACATCTACTCTTCTTATTAAAGATAATAAGAACAACCACAACAACAGTTACACTAACACCTTAGTGTAAGAAACAACAACAACAACAACAACTTCTTGCACAAGATACACTTGTGCAACAACACCAACTACAGCTCTAGCAAGAACAACTTCTTGCTACCTCACAACTTCAACAAAGTTCTCTCAAGAACTTTCTTACAGTGGGTTGAAGGAAATAGTAAGGTTCACACTTTCTCACTAGTCTAAACACAAGCAAGAGATTAAATATATACGGTTCCTCTTGTGTAAGACTCTCTATCTCTCAATATACAACAATGAAGAACAAAGAAAGGCTTAACAAGCTTTAAGCACTTTTACAAATATGAGAGAAGTATACTATCATGAATGATGAAGCTTGATGATGGTGAAAGTATGTATTTGCCTTATCCAAGCTTCTTCCATTTATAGATGATGTTCACCACGTTTTTGAAGTCTCCACCATGTCTTCAACTACACAAAATGTCAAGATAATGTCCAAATAGTCTTTAGCCATCCAATGGAGTTATTTGATCCTCAATAACCAACCTAGGATAGCTTAGACATGGATACAATAGTCAAGGAAGTATGTATTATGATGTAGTAAAGTCTACAAGAAATTTGAGCAAGATT
Source organism: Eustoma russellianum (assembly GCA_036186865.1). Classification (NCBI taxonomy): domain Eukaryota; kingdom Viridiplantae; phylum Streptophyta; class Magnoliopsida; order Gentianales; family Gentianaceae; genus Eustoma; species Eustoma russellianum. Next base: position 16,423,086 of record AP025066.1, on the reverse strand, counting down.
GGATAAAGAAAATACCATGAATCTCTCTTGGATTTTGTTCCAATGTTCATAAAAATTTAAATTCTAGGGGACATCGATCGATCGAAGTGCCTAGGGGAGAGATCGATGTCCTCCAGAAACTTTACAGTTTTTGAAACTGCTAGACATCGATTGATCGAAGTCCCCTCCTGGAGAGACTGATGTCACTTCGATCGATCGATGTCCCTTGGACTGAGAGATCGATGTTGGACAGAAAGTTTTCTGCTTGACATCGATCGATTGAAGCGTCTCTAGGGAGAAACTGAAGGGACATCGATCGATCGATGTCCCCAGGTTGAGAGATCGATTGAAGTGAGAGACTGAAGTGACATCGATTGATCGATGTCCTCAATTTGAGAGATCGATGTTGGACATTAAGTTCCAATCTCAACCATTTTTGACATAGTGTAATTTTCTCATTTGGATCAAGTCTCAACTATAAATTTAACTTATTTAAAACATCTTTACATCATCAAAACAATTTATATCTTAACAGCTTCCACACATAGCTGCCTGGAACACCGTCAACATGTGTAATGCAAACAGAATGTGCCGCACAAATACGCTTCCAGCACATAGAGTTTGTGACCCGAGGCTGAAACTACGATCGGCCGATGTATCTGAAGTGCATAAACTCTGCCCATAATGAACTTGCCATATTGTAGGACTACCATATTTTAGCCTAATAAGCCCAGGACAAGAAATCAGAGCGACGTAGGCTGGGACCACCCTCATCCCATGGCGAGAATAATGTGTGCCATTCGACCCAATGATGCTTACGTCTATTATCTATGTCACCCCCAAAAAAATTGCATGTGCGACACCGGAGTGCATGCAAAATAGTCTTTGGCAAAGAGATAACAACTAGTGTATGAATGGGAAAAGCACTAATAACATGTTTAATTAACAGGAGCTTGCCTGCTGGTGACAGAAATTTGTGTTGTCAACATTGAAGTCGCGCATCCACACGGGTAAACAAGTCTAGATAGTAAAGTGGTCGCGAGCTTCCTCTATAAGGATTAACACCAAGATATTTTACGGGGAATGTAGTCGCAGACATCGCCAGCTCATGCACAATCCTGCAAAACATTCTGGGAGTCACATATGAAGAAGGAAAATATGACTTTTTTGAAAATTAACTTGTTGCCCCTCGGCCGCCTGATATGAATCCGAAAAAAGCCAAAAGCACTTCAAATTACGCACCGACCCATTTTTGGATCAATAAGAGATCATCTGCAAAAGCTAAATGAGAGATAAGAGGATGTATCTGCCCCATGGAAAAACCGGTTAAAGTACCTGCATGTACCAAAGAATTTATCTCTCTGGAAAAAGCCTTTGATCATCATCATGGTTTGCCATTAATAAGGATTGACATATATGTACCCTCCAGATGATCAAATATAAGCCGTATAAACCTTGCATGAAAACCCAACTTGGCCAGTATTGATTAAAGAAAGCCCAGCTAACTCAGTCAAACGCCTTCATCATATCCAACTTAATCATTACATTATCACCACAAACTTTTTTGCCCATTAGCTGCATCGTTTCTTGTGCAAGGAGTATATGCTCAAAGATATCGCGGTATGCATAAAGGCCGCTTGCTCTGTCGATATGATGCCTGCTAATAATCGCGTTAGTCGAGAGGTCAGTATCTGATTACCCACCTTGGTTAGAAAATTTGATAAACTTATAGGATGGAAGTCTGCAAATATAGCTGGCGGTGTTTTTTTTCAGAATCAAAGTAAGCAATGTGCTGCCCATTGCCTGAGGAATTTGGAAACCTAAGAAATCTTGCACCGCTTTATAAACATCCATAGAAAAAACACCCCAATAATGTGGAAAAACAAAGCCATTGTATCCATCCGGTCCTGCTGCACTATGTGGGTCAAGAGCCCACATGGCAGATTTAGTTTCCTCCAGCGATGGCATAAAAAGTAGCTGATCATTCATCTCCCAAGTAACAAGACGTGGTATATACTGCAGCAAATCATCAACCGCAGTCACTGGCTCCGCAGAGCAAAGACTTGAAAAATAAGAATTCGCTTCCGCCTGAATATCCGCTTCATTTTGAATAGCTCCCCTGACGTTGTATATATACGAGAAACAGTCGGTTGCTGCCGACGATCCTTTACAAAGTTATGAAAATATTTTGTGTTGGCGTCACCGCCTTTTAGCCATTTTATCCTCGTATTTTGCTCCCATTACCGCAACTCCTTATTTATTGCCCAATTATATTCGACCTGTGATGCCTGTAATTGGGTTCGCGTTTCAGGGGTGGGCTACTGATTATATATATTACATGTATGTATGCTATATTTAGACACACACAGATATATACTGATATACACATAGACACATAGACACACACACATGTAAGTTATACACACACATATATATTTTATAAATATATATATATATATATATATATATATATATATGTATAAATCTATATATACGCATATATGTATGTGTTAAAAACAAAAAATAAAATCATATTTATGCGCATTTGTGTTTTTGTATATACATACGCACATACATAGACATGCGGATATATATTTTTCCATATGTATATGCATATATATACATATATGCATAATCTATATACATACATACATCTACATATAGATGTTTATACATATACATAGACACTACACACAAACAAGCACACACACACAAATATATATATGTGTATGTATATATATATATATACATATACATACACATATATATATATATATATTTGATGAAACGTATTTTATTAATAGAAAGAAACCTCACTTATGGCGGAGGAAAACCATATTACAAAGTAGAGTCATCGTATGTAAAAAGCGAATGCAAAGAGGAAATAATTGTCAACCTCCAATCATATATGATATGTCGCATTAAAACCTTGCCAAGTAAAACCACCTTTGTGGATAAAACCTTGGCGAAGGAAAAAGCGTGCATATTTATATGATTGTTGCGTTGATCCATTACAAGATAAATAAATTATTGTCGCTTATGCCATAAACATGCTATAGCCGCCCATAGTTGATGTAGATTGCGCCATAACCGGTAGTTAGTCAAATGTATTAGCATCAATGGCCATCTTCCCTTGCAAGATTGAATGTCCTCGAACAGTGATATCAGAGACCAGGAGTTGTAAAACAAAAAGTCAGTGTTACTCATACAGGTAATACATATAAAATCCAACCACCAAAAGTCAAGAATCCATGTGAGAAACATACCGACATTGCCTGTATTCATCCGAAATATAGGCAACCACCAAAAGTCCAAGATACCGATAGACCCCATGGCATCGATGAAGTAGTATTCGATGAAGCATATGCATTTCAGTGGGCGATACTCATACTCCTCAGCAATATCAAAGAGAAGAAAACCATTATCCATATTTTAAGTATGTATAAATGAAATAGTGAAAATAGTAGCAATTAAGAAAAGGACATACCAACGTTGCCTGTGCCAATATATGACATAGGCAACGGCATCAAAAGTTTGCCAACCCATGGGGAGACACTTAAGCAGTCACAATCGGAGGTTGGGTACCGTAGTATCCAAAGTTATCGCACCACGTAATTCAAATGGTAGTGAAGTTAAGCTTGTGAAAAAGACAGCTCCTGTCACCCTCAATCCATAGCGCGATAGAGCACGGGCTGGCACATTAGCTTCCCACGGACAATATGTTTGGTAGCAGCATTTAACCTCAAAAATTGTACTGTGCGCTGCAAATTTGTAGCATACTCTCCAGTAAATGGCTCAAAGTTAGCGATATGTCTTAGAAATACCTGACAATCCGTTTCTATGGTGAGTTGATCGTAATATCTGGCGTAGAATATAAGAGAATACTGTATTGCCATGAGTTCAGCCTGCAAAGGCGACATAGCTGGCAAGTAAAAGCAAATAGCAGAAACTAGATCACCCTTGGAATCTCGTAAGACAGTACCTACAGCTGCATGTGTGTTTCTCACTGCTGTGTCGATATTTAATTTGAGGTTCCCAACCGATGGGTGCAGCCACCTAACTATTGTAGGTCTACGATGCCTGATAATAGGAGAGAAAGAGATGGAGGATAGATGTGGAATGTGTTGCGAAAATTTTCTGCCCTGAGTGGCTGTGCACCAAGTATATACATTGTCCCTAACTCGTTCAAAAAGCCGTGTGAATGAAAATTGATCCTCCCCAAATCGGACTTGTGTGTATTTCTTCCAAATCACCCATGCTAGCAATGATGGAACTGTAACTCGTAATTGGCCTTTCATGGTACTGGGCGTAGACGTTCTCCACCAACGAATCAGGTATGCCCGAATGGTTGTATGAGATGGCTTTGGTCCTGAAAATAGTATCGCGATTTCCTACCAAATAGGCATTATTGCGGGACAATGAAGACATGTGTGATCCAAATTATCTGACTGTAATCTGAAAAAAACACATTGTGTAGTATATATTGTCTGCCATGATCGCAAGTTATCAGCGATGGGCAACGAATGTTGCCACAATTTCCATAAAAATATTCGTCCTCCCAGCGGCAAAGTCGACCACCAAATATATTTATGATATGGGTGTTGTGTTGAGTCGCGAAGAGTAATTTATATACCAATCTTAATGAGAATTGTCAAGTATTGTCAGCGGCCCAATTAAGTCCATCATTCGTAAACTGCACTTGTGAGACCATGTAACCATTAATGCGCAAAGTCGCTTCCAGGTAGACGAGTCATATATATGAGCATAGATTGTGGACCTTCGACCATATTTAACTCTACAAAATGCCGCCCACAATAAGGAAGAGTGGTGATAGTTCCACCATAAACGATAGTCATATGCTTGTTGCACTACTGCCAAGGAGCAAATGCTTGTTAGGTCGGCATATATTTTCCTAGGATTTCCAGTGATGTACATAATTCTATGAAAAATTTGACATTTTCCTGTTAAGCACAGCAATCACACACTTGGGTAATCTAGATCTGGCGATAATATGTAGCAGCATTGAACATAGTACATGCCTCAAAATTATAACTCGACCAGCGACAGAGAGGAGTTTAGAAGCCCAAGATGTGAGAACAGCATCAAAATGATTAATCAAGGATGTACAATATGTAGCTCGATCTATACCTCGATACAAGTATGATCCTAGATATTTAATCGGTAATGCAGCATGTCGCATACCTAAAGTATTTGCTACTCAATTGATAGAGACTCCTGCACCAGTCACAAATTGACTTTTGTTGAGATTCACCAATTGACCCGAAGCTCGTTGATAAGTATCCAAAAATCGTCGGAAATTATGTAAATTTGATATAGAGCCATTCAAGAAGATGACTAAGTCATCTGCAAATCCCAGATGTGAGACTATAGGCACTCTGCCTGCCTGAAAGGGACGAATTACCCCTTTGTCCATAAGTTGATTTAGTCCTCGAAAGAATCCTTCCGAAGCCAATATAAATAAAAGTGGTGAAAGAGGATCACCTTGCTTAACTCTCCGAGACACCGGAATATACCTAGCTAGTTTTCCATTTATTAAGATAGAGCAATGTGTCGCTACTAAATTATTGATAAGAATGCAAACCAACTGTGTATGAAATCCCATTTTTGATAAAACCGCTGTCAAGTAAGACCAACTCACCCTGTCGAAAGCTTTCGCCATGTCCAGCTTAATAATCAGATGACCACCCCTTACTGGTTTATCTAAAACATGCACCATCTCCTACGCTAACAATATTTGTTCCGTGATGTCACGACCTTTTAAAAATCCTGCTTGTTCTGGCGATATCAGACGAGTTAATAAAGGAGATAGCCTTGTAACTATTAGCAGCGTTATTATTTTGGCTAAAAAATAAGTCAAGAAAATTGGTTGGAATTCTTAAAATGTCAATGGATTGAGCACTTTAGGAATCAATGTAATAAGTGCTGCAACCATTTGGCTAGACGGTCTAACCCCAAGAAAGAATTCATGCGCTTCTTTATGTACATCTGTAAAAATTACCTGCCAAAAATGTCTATAGAATGACCCTGGAAATCCATCAGGTCCTGCTGCGCTTGAGGGACTCAAATCCCATACCGCCTGCTTAACTTCCTCCAATGATGGTAAGGCTGGAAGATGGGGATTTTCATCCTGAGATATCATAGTAGGTATATACTGCAAAATGTCTGTATGATCTAAAGTTTGCTCCCCCGTGAAAAGTGTCTGGTAGTATCGAATGGCCTCGGCTTCAATGGTCTGTTGAGTGTCGCATTCAATCCCATTTTCTCCTAGTATCCGGCGTATACACTGTTTCCTCTGGCGTTCCTTCATAGTGTTATGGAAAAAACAGGTGTTTGCATCACCTTCGCGCATCCATTTCACGTTGGCCTTTTGCTTCCAAAATAGTAATGCACGAGATTGTGCCAGCTGAAGTTTAGCCATAGATAAATAATAGGAAGTTCGCGCTTCATCTGAATAATTAGCATCGCATAAGCTTTCACAGTGTGTTACTTCAGCTTCAGCTGAGGCCACTACATGAAAAATGTTTCCAAAGACATCATTATTCCAGCTATTAAGATAGTGTCTCAGTTGACGTAGCTTTGAACAGAATCCCCACATTGCTCCAATAGTTGGAAATGATCGCCAATGATGTGTAACAAAATTGTCAAAATCCAAATGTGTTGTCCACACATCCAAATATCTGAATGAAGCAGTTCTAGGCAATGTTGATTTTGAGCAATCCAAAAATATAGGAGAATGATCCGAGGATGACCAATTAAGGTGCTGATAATGAACATTCTCGAATAAATCAAAGAAATCTGAAGTACAAAGATATTGATCCAAGCGTCGGCTTACTCGACCCAGTCCTCTGTCATCACTCCAAGTATAAGGTGAGCCTTGATAACTAATTGCTTGTAATGAACGGCATAAACACAATCATTAAAATCCTGCAGTGTGCGAAGGGCAGGTGTGGAACGTCCATTATGCTCATCAAGCGACAAGAATGTATTGAAGTCCTCGCCAATAAGCCATAGTAAATTTATTGTTGCATGAAATGCTATAAGGTCCTGCCACAACGGTCTTCTCGCTGTGACTGTATGAAGTCCATAAACTAGTGTGCACCAAAATGATTCTCCCGTCGGCACCCAACAAAATCTGAAGGAATGTTTTGTACTCCTACTCGTTGATCTTCCAAACTCATAAATGAATTACGCCAGAAAATCAATATATGATCATCGCATACGGTCAAAGCGTTATTATAGCGAAGTTGCAAACGGTACGAAGTTAACGCAGAGGGCCTAGCTTTAGGTTCAATGATAACAAGCATGTGGAATTGATGTTGTCGATTTAAGGGTAGGAGTCTAGTGATCGACGTACGGATACCTCCAACATTCCATATGAGCATCTTCATTGATCAGATAATATTTCGAAAGAGTTAGAGAGAGCCGCACGAGAGCGAGTGATGGGCAGAGATAGAAGCTCAGTGGTGCGGTGGTGTCGACGTAGCAGTCTTGGGGGTACTTGGAGTAATTGCTGGGAAGTCGAAGTCGATGGAGTTTGTGGGGTAGTCTGAAATGTGTCATATCTTTCTTTGTGAGTTTCATCAATTACTGTTTTTTGTATCAAATTATCCATATATGTCTCCAAGTCTCTTTCTGGCTGTACCTCAGTATCAGACATGGAAAAAGAGGGAAGGTTATCTGATATATCACGTAAAAAGCTATCATGAATCCCTTTTAACTTGGAAATATCCTGAGTATCCGAAATGTGATTATGAGGCCCCAGGTCTGGAGAAGCATAGTTGTCTTCCAAATATGTCTGATGCAATTTATCAGAAACCTTTGCTTTTCTAGGAGTCCAACGTTGTTGTTGCTTTTTGTTATCACGGGAAAGTTTAGTGATTGGAATTTCAGCTGTCTGCTTATCTGCCGCTTTTCCATCTATTTCGCAGTTAGCTAATTTATGACCAAGCCTTGAACATTTGGAGCAATACATTGGCAAATATTCATATTAAACAATTTGTGATATGCAATGATTTGATGTTTGTATAAACACACATGTGGACAGTTCTTGTGAGACATCAAGTTCAACGCATAATCTCACCACTGATGGTCTTAAATTCTCGGTTGTGGCATTATCCATTTCTATTGGTGTTCCTAGCATTCTACCAATCTGGAATAATGCCTCTTTTTGATGAAAATGGACCGGAAGGCCTGGGAAGGAGATCCAAACTTGAACAATTAGCACATCTACTTTGGAACCATAATTAGGAGTCCACTTAGTGACCCTCATATACTTTCCAGCAATTGTCCAAATTTGCCTTGCAAAGCATCTCAAATAATCTTCCTGTGAAAAGTGCATTTGAACATGATTTGCATCAAGAAGGCCAATACACACAGTACCTATAAATCAAATACGATCAATGGTGGCTCGAATTGTTGCTAGCGGAGGGCGACCATACCAAAACGTACCCACCAATGAATATCTGTATGGCTCGGCTAATCTCACAACCTCATCATCCGAAAAACTTATCATTGGGCATCCTTTGAAGCACTGAATTTCTTTTATAGCAATACCAGGATTTGTGGATCGTTTGAAAAAGGATGCAAAAGTTGGCACCTTTCCTGCAGATATTTGCGACGGTGTTTGGTTCTCCATGCCTGGACTGGCGATCACACATGACAGATAGAGAGGATGAGGTAACGGAAAAATGATCGCAGTTATTAGCAGTCCAACAACAACATCAAGATTCTTGTGATCAGCGGTTACGTAACCGCCCAACCAGATACAGTATGCAATCGCAGATACAGAAGGCAATCTCAGATGTCTAAATGTTGCAAACGCAGAATGGAAAATATTAAGTAAACGCAGAAAGCAAAATGGAAGAATGTAGCGAAGAATCAAACTGACTGCGACAATTAGGAGGGATGCATGCTACTATTATTCTATTCATATTCTATTCACATTCACTGGCGAGTAGCTCTCTATCAACATACTGAAATTCGTATTAGGCCTAAAGCAATAACTTCGGCATCCTTTATATATATATATATATATTTACACACACACACATATATATATGTATGTATGTATGTATGTATGTATGTAAGTTCTAGAAGCTCTAACCGACAATACTCTCCCTTTGTTTCGATCTGCTATAGAAGCTCCATCACATGGCATTCCATAGTTATAGCTTATTCATCTATTCCCTCCGATCGTTGACTATATCTGCGTGGACCTGTTTGTTTTGGTATTTTTCATTTACTTGTAACATGTATTGTACGGCCTTATTTCGACGTTGCAAATATGTACGCTTTTTTCCTTCGTCCAAGGTTTTCCACCAGGGTGGTTTTACTTGGGAAGGTTTCAATGCGGCATATCATGTAACGTTGAAATATGGTACATCTCTTCTAATTCATCATATTTGTACCACGGTGTTTCTCCGTCATATGTGAGGATTTTAATAAATCTATGCTACATCCGAATATATACACACACACACACAGATATATATATATATATTAGGTGAAGGACGGGCGGTACCGTCTGAGATTTTATAAATAATAGTAAGCCCTCACTTGTGGCGGAGGAATACCGTGGTTACATTTATTGCAGGAGACGACTTAGATAATTTTCAACTTTGTGAAACATTTATTAAAGGAAAACTGATAAAATAAACATTAAAACCAAAACATGAAGTTAGTATTAGTCATGTACTATGATTGCTTCACTTAGACTTATTTGGTCCAACTAGGACAAGAAGTCCAGGTGGACAGACATAGTAGATGATTACTCACGATACACATGGACATTGTTCTTAACCCACAAAGACGATGCTTCATTGACAATCGAAAATCTTATTAAGCATGTCGAAAATCTTTATGAAGGAAATGTTAAAAGAATTAGGAGTGGTAGAGGTGGAGAATTTAAGAACAAAGGTATAATTAAGTTTTGTGAATTACATGGCATAAAATATGAATTCTCACCACCAAGGACACCACAACTCAACGGAGTTGTTGAACGTAAAAGCAGAACCATACAAAGAATAGTTAAGACTATGTTATGTGAAAACAAAGTACCTAGATATTTATGGGCTAAAGATGTTAGTTGTGCTTGTCATATGATAAATAGGCTTTCAATTAGAATGAAGTTAATCAAAACACCTTATGAATTATTAAACAATAGACAACCTAAGATAGATTATCTTAGAGTGTTTGATTGTAAATGTTTTGTACTTAATATTAAAGACAATCTAGATAAGTTTGAACAAAAGTTTATTTGAACCATGAGATTGTTACTTGCTATTGCAAGTCTAAGCAACATTAAACTCTTTCAAATGGATGTCAAGAGTGCGTTCTTGAATGGATACATTAAAGAAGAAGTTCGTGTCAAACAACCCCCAGGAATCGAAGATTCAAAGAATCCTAACCATGTATACAAGCTTAAGTAAGCATTATATGATTCGAAACAAGCTCCAAGAGCTTGGTATGATAGATTTGTAAAATTTTCTTATTGCAAATAATTATCAAAGGGGGACCATAGACAACACATTGTTTCTAAAAAGAAAAGGTAATAACTTATTAATAGTTCAAATCTATGTATATGACATCATCTTTGGATCAACTAACCTTACCTTAGTAAAAGACTTCGAAGAGCGTACGAAGTCTGAATTTGAGATGTCAATGGTAGGAGAATTGAATTATTTCTTAGGACTACAAATCAAACAAACCCCTCAAGGAGTCTATATTAGCCAACTTAAGATGTCAATGATATGATTAAGAAGTTTGGCTTTGAAGAGTTTAAACCAAACCCTACCCATATGAGCGTTAGCACCCAACTGGACAATGATGAAAATGGAAAACCTTTTGATGACACACTATGTAGGACTATGATTGGATCATTATTAGAATTGGTGAGTTTTGTCAAAGCAATTCGATCGATATAAAACAATTGGTAGCAGGATATGTGATAGTTTTTGATGTCATATTTTTCTTTATTCTTGGAGATATTCTTATACATGTTATTGGAGATATTTTGTAGAGATTTTAAGGGCATTATTGGTATAAAATTCACCACAACATACAAGGAGAAAAAAGTGAGAATTTTAAACTATATGTTGACAATTACATATAAGCCCGATACCGTTTACTTTGAGATCGTGTTCGGAATCAGGATATAGTCATAAACTATGTAAGAACTGATCGTCAGGTTGCTGATATTTTTACTAAACCCCTTAGTCAAGCAAAATTTGAAAATTTACGAGCCAAGTTAGGTATGATGACCTATGAAATAATTGCGTAATTATATCTTTTGAATGATTTTCAAAATAAAGGGGGAGATAGATATAAGAACATGATTTTAGTTTTTAAGTCATGATTATAAGATTGAATGATAAGTTTCAATTGGTATAAGTTTCAATTAATGTTCAATTGGTTCAGAGCATAGGTTAAAGGGGTGAGTATAAGTTGAGGAGGAGAACATATGTTAGAAACATGTATCTAAAAAGGATTTGAAAATAATCGGTATATAATTGATGAGTTTTGTCAAAGCAATGCAATTGATATAAAACAATTGGTATAGAATTGGTAAATATATTTTAAAACAATTGGTAAAAATTTGTGACATTAAAATCATGTAAGATTATTTTGAAAATCATCCAAAAGGGGGAGAATGTTGAGAAATATGTTTGGATAATTTTCTAAGTCATGATTTTAAGTGTTGAACACTTAAGAATGTCACACATGATGTTATAAATGTTAAAAAAGTTGAATGAGTGAAGAAAATTGACATCAATCTCTCATGTAGGACACATTGATTGGTCGATGTATGCATCGATCTCTACATCGATCGATCGAAGAAAGGCAGGAAAAATCTCAAACATTACTGTGACACATCGATCTTTAAAACTGAGACATATCAATCGATCGATGTATACATTAATCCCTCACACTAATCGATTGATGTAGGCCAAAGACAAAATCTGAACCTCACTGTGAGACATCGATCTCTCAAGCAGAGACACTTCGATCGATCGATGTCTAGGGTTTTTAGAAATTTTTTTTCTAAAATATGATGAAATGTGTTTTTTCATTTGTACATGATTCATATATATTTATCATGTTGTTATTATGTGATTTTGATGGATATTATTATGTCTTGCCACTAATATGCCTTGGAAGTTTCTATAACTTATTAAAAAGGGCAAAAAGTGGTATTTTGAGTTATTGTAGGTACATGACACGAAGAAATTCATACAAGGGCTTCATTATTTCGTATTCATCACTATGAAGGTGTTATTATATCTATTTCTGACCATCAGGGTCATTTTCGGAGTTTTCCATCACCAGGGGCATTTTGGTTATTTTACCCCCTAAGGGCAGTTTGGTCATTTTACTTAAGGATATCCCTTAAGTATCATATTATCTGCATTATCTAGTTCATTATGGTTTTCTTAAAGATTATTTCATGGCTTTCTACTATATTTTCTTATTTGGTGATATTATCCACGGTAGCGCGATATGTGACGGTTTTTGATGTCACATTATTTTCTATTCTTGGAGATATTCTTATATATGTTATTGGAGATTCTTATTCATCATTTTGCAGAGATTCTAACGAAAATTGGTAAAAAATTCATCACAACTTACCAGAAGAAAAATGTGGGAATTTTGAACTATATGTTGGCAAAGTCTTGTCAACTTTATCTACTTGATTTCTCTTCAAAAATATTGAGGTTATAAATTTAACTTAAAGCCGAAAAAAGGTCCATAAATGTGTGGTAAATATGGTGTATTCATTTTATGACTTGATGACGAGTGGACCAATCAAATACAAGCTAGTTGGCAAAAGTTACCAACTTGGAATTCTCATTTTGAACCCAATGGCTATATTGGGTTTGTTGGAGCTGATTTTATTCAAAATTTTCAGCCATCACATGGCTTTTTCTTGTGCCAAGAAGTAGAGGGACTATTGGAGGAATATGTCATCTTACCCTTGGGTATTATCATCACGATTTCCATGTCACTTTTGAAGACATAAAATCGGCAAACATTGTTCCAAGGTGGACCAATCATGTTGCATCATGTGGCCAAGTGTACAAATTGTTTATGTGGCCAACCAATGATGTGAAGACACTTAAGCATTGATGATGAAGACTTTGACACATCGGCATTCTTATCTTCACGGTCCATTTCACAATATAAATAGGAGGCAAGGTGAAGAAGAGAATATACACAACTTTGAAGCAAACTTGAAGATCATTCTCTTGCTATCCTCTTCTCTTGTTCTTGTTTTATTCCTTGTGTAGCCATGTTGCTCTATTCTTAGTTGTTGTACAGCTGCACTACACGGTCTTTTGTTAGGTTTTTGTAAGATTGATTAGCCAAACTTATAAGGCTATATCTATAGGTGATTGAGGTGTTGCAACCAAAGTTGCATCGAGGTGATCATCCAAGTCTTGAATAGGGTTGGTGTATAACCCATGAATTAAGCTTGGTTCTTGTTTTCTTGGTGTTCATTTCATATTAAAATCCAATGAAAGATGTTCCTTGGGACTCGAGTAGGTCACATTGACCGAACCAGGATAAATCCTTGGTGGTCTTGTCTTATTTATTTCTTTACTGTTTTCTGCCCGTTTTCACTACAGTTTTTACCCAACTTCATACATCTCGCAAAAATAGCAAAAAATTTTCAAAATTTATGATTTTTGGTGGAGTTATACTTCAAACTGTTAGCTTTCATTTGCAACAATAATCATTTGATTTGACCAAAGGAAAGTTAGTCTTTCAGTCTTTTGAAAAATAACTGCTCCATTCTGGCTGCAATGTGACCAGTTTCAAGGAAACTTGCATTCTGATTTCATTAAGCATAGTTTCCTCTAATCACTATTCATCCTCCTCTATTGGTGTTTATTACAGGTGTTATGTTCCAAAAATTAGCAGCAGATCCAGGCCAACACCACTCTAAGAAGCGACATTAACACCGTTCTAAGAAGACAAGGCTAAGACGCAAGAATTCATTAAAGCCTGCTTATCTCAAATCAAAGGTAAACTTTACAATGGTCATAGTTTCTCACAAAAGTGAGTTGGAAGGTATGTCTATTCAACGCCCTCCGCTTGTTGATGGTAATAATTTCGTTCATTGGAAACTTAGAATGAGGCTATTCTTAATGGCTATAGATATCAATTTATGATCTATAGTTGAAGATTGGTCATACATTCCAATGAAAGTTGTACAAGTTATTGGAGTCACATAAGAAGTAGAAAAATACAAAAGTGAATGGTCTATAGAAGACAAAAACAAAATGTCCATGAATACCAAAGCTATGCAATTACTTTCAAATGGACTAACGGCCTCTGAAGCATGATATGTTTCAATTTGCACTAGTGCACACGATATGTGAAAATCTTAAGAATTAAAGCATGAAGGAACTAGCGGTGTAACAGAGTCTAAAATAAACATGCTTATTGAACTTGAATCCTTTAAAATGTTGTCAAACCAATCCATAACATCTATGGATTTGAGAATTACTATTATCTTCAATGCACTTGAAGATTTAGGTAAATCCTTTACCAGCAACGAGAAGGTTCAAAAGGCGCGGCTAAATCTTCTCGCTCAATGGGATCCAAAGGTAACGACAATCGAAGAAACAAAGTCAATCACAAAGATGAACAAATTAATAGGCTCACTCAGAGTATACGAGGTAAAATTGAACTAACGGAAGTCCGAGTCGTCAAAATCTACTGGTAAGATTATTGCTTTCAAAACAACTGAGTCATATATAAATAATAATAGTGAAAGTAATAGTGATAGTGAATTGGATGATGAAATAATCTTAGTGTCTAGAAACCATAGAAAATTTTTCAAAAGGCCTAATAGGAATAGACAACAATCTTCTTCTTCCTCTTCTCAACTTAGGAGAAATAATTCAAACAAAACTATTGACAAGTGGTATAATAAAGAATTAAAATGCTACGAATACAGCCAAAAAGGACACATTTCTTATGATTGTCCAACAAAGAAATATAACAACAACAACAATAATAATAAACAAAATAAGAAGTCTGATCGACACAAGCCAAAGGAGCCCAAGGAAAGAAAAGGCAAAAGGGCAATGCAGACAAGCACATGGAGCGACTCGTCCGACTCAGAATCCGATAATGAGAAAGCTCAAGTCTGCTTCGTATCCAACGAGGTAATTCCTTCTTCTAACGTAGATTCTGATAAGGAAATGTCTTTTGATGAAATGTACGAGGAATTTCTAAAAATGCACACTGTAAACGATTATCAAAAGAGAAAAAGAAACTAACTAAAGAAAATGACAAGTTGAAGATGTCCAAATTGGAATTTTCCGATCAATTAGAATATTTTAAACAAGAATCTACTAATACTCTTGATTCTTTAGAGATTAAAATTGAATCATATAGGAAAATCATATGCCTCACTTAGCTATCAAAATCAGCCATTTTATAACAGTTTTAGACCAAGATTAGCACTTATATGCATACACCTCCATTTAGCATTTATATGCATCTAAAGTTTTTGTTTCCTCACTTGGCAGTATAAAATTCCAAGGAGTATTCATGTAGCACACCTTGAGTGGAAGAAAGCATTTGCTAAGGAAATGAATGCCTTGATCAAAAATGGGACTTGGGAGATCATACCTAATGTAGAGGGGATCAAACCTGTAGGATGTAAATGGATCTTTTACGTCAAATGCAACTCTGATGGATCTGTCAATAGGTATAAAGACATGTTGGTTGCAAAATGTTTTACGCAAACTTTTAGGATATACTATGAAGAAACCTTTGCACCAGTAGTAAAGCTAAACACTGTAAGGATACTCTTTGCTCTTTTTGTCAAAATTGACCGGTCACTCTTCCAACTAGACATTAAAAAGGCATTTCTTAATGGTGACTTGGAAGAGGAAGTTCATATGTACATCCCACCTGGATTCAATTCTGAATTTAATAAAAACATGGTACGTAAACTAAATAAGTCCCTTTATAGTCTGAAACAATCTCCTAGGTCATTGTTCAAAAGATTCAATTCAACAGCTTCCCTTAGTTTTCTCAGTGTCTGAGTCATCATACCTTGTCCATAAGATTTGTTGACAGCTTGTGTTATATTATTATCCTTGTATATGTAGATGATATAATTCTTACTAGGAATCACTATAGCAGCATCATGGAAACAAAGAAACTGTTAGCTAAGTCTCTTGAGGTAAAGGATTTAGGACAGTTAAGGTACTTTTCAGGTATGTAAGTTTCAAGATTAGCCAATGGCATATGCATTTCCCAGAGAAAGTATATTTTAGACTTGTTGCAGGATACTGGCATGACCAACTGTAAACCTGCAAGTACTCCGGTTGAACCTGGGTACAAATCAAAGAAGGTTTATGGCTCAAGTTATACTGACAAGCAAAGATATCATAGATTGACAGGTAAGCTGATCTTTCTATCTTATACTAGACTATACATCTGTTATGGGGTAAGTTTTATCAGTCAATTCATGCATAACCCTACTGCGGAACATTATAATTGTGCCCTTATAATTTTGAGATATCTAAAATCCTATCCTGGTCACGGATTGTTTTTTAGAAGAATTCAGATCAAGGATATTCAAGTGTTCACTGATGCAGATTGGACATGATCCACAATAGATATTAAATTGACATTTGGATGTGCCTTATGCCTATGAGGAAACTTGGTGACATAGAGGAGCAAGAAGCAGCATGTTGCATCCAGAAGCAGTGTTGAAGCTGAACTAAGGGCCCTATCACTTGGTGCATGTGAAAGCTTATGGATCAACAGAGTGATGAATGATTTGTAAATTACTGTACAGCTTCCTATCCATGTGTATTGTGACAGCATATCTCCAATCCATATGACAAAAAATTTTATGGAACATGATAAGTCAAAGAATATTAAGATAGACAAGCATTTCTTAAGGCAAAAATTTAAGGACAAAGAGCTAAAACTTCACTTCATCAAGTCCAAAGAACAAATTGCAGATATGCTCACCAAGCCAATAAACATTCAAGTCTTCAAAACAATGCTGGACAAGATATGATGTATCAATATCTACAGTTCTAGCTTGAGGAAAGGTGTTGGAATACTTGCCTGAGACGATGGACAAACAGACCAAACAACCAAGGATGGATCTGGCGTGCCAAGCCTCAAACCTGGCATGCCAAGCCAAAATCCAGCGTGCCAAAGTTCTATTAGTCCCGTTGTGGCATTAGATCGAACAATTTTATCCAAACGTCGAACACTTGTTCTTCCATATAATTTTCTATGTATTTTTGCTTATTGCTATCAAGTTAGAGTATGTAATTGTAGTTTAATCACATGACAATCGATACACCATCACCTTGATGATTTTGCATTATTCTATCCGATGGTTTTTATCCGACAAAGTAGCAATTGACAGTCTCCTCGACAGACTAGCCGTTGGAGCTTCCTCTTGTATATATAAAGCTTTAAGGCCATTGTAAATGGCATTGAAGTGTTTTTCTTCTTCATCCTAAGTGTTTATCATAAATTTGAGCTCTGTTTTCTCTTAAAAGTAAGCCTTTAATCTTTCAGTTGTATCATAGTCTGAAGAAGCCCATATTTTCTCATTAATCTCACATTTAGTCTAGGTTTCAACAATAGACAAGCAACTTTCATTATTTGCTAAATAAGTTTTAAGAATATAGACACTAAAATAATGTTAACCACGTATGTGTTACATTGCCTAAAATGTAATATTCTCAACCTTTGAAACATGTTTGGATTTAATATGTTTAACTAGACATGGACAAACTACATAAGATTAATCGTGAAATTACACATTCCGCTTAACTTTATAGAAATATATAAGCATGAAATATATCATACAGAAGTTCACATGTTTGCATGTTTACATACTTTCTTTATTTTACTTTTTATATCATCCATAAATTTTCAGTCAAGAAAGATTCTGAATACCATAATATCCTTTGTTCCTCATTATTAACACACTTGTTTATGTTAATAATTCGTAATCATTTTTTTAACCAAATGACAAATATCAATTATTAGCTCAAATATTGATTCCAAAATCATATCAAAAATAGACTAATTGTTATCTATCATAAAATAGATTTCTCAATTACTCTTGAAATATATTTATAAATAACTTGTCCTAATCATTTTAACTTGTCCTAATCATTCATATAATTTATGTATAAACAATTGTGACATGCTCAAATATCAGCTATATGGAAGAAACTTGCATATGTTATCTACTTGTGTTGTTTAACTAGGGGTGTTAGATGAACTAAACTATTCACGAATAGTTCGAGTTCGATAAGTATTTGATTCGAGTTTGTTCGTTAATTTTAATTCAACGAGCCAAGTTTGAATACCTAATTAGATTCGTTTACTAAAACAAGCCGAACTACTCGTTAACTGTTTTGCACGTTTAAAGAGCTATAGCGTTTTCGAGCCGAATTTGAACAAACCTTGAAGCTCGTTACAGCAAAAGAGCATAGCCAATTTATTCGTTAAACTAAACGAATCAAAACTCAAAAAAATAGTATTCGGTTTGGTTCGGCTTGTTGACACCCTACATATGAAAAGAAACTAGTGAATCTCTATTTTTTAGATTTTTCCAAACAATCATATAATGCTTTGAACATAAAACACACTTAGTATCTAAGTTTCACATTCGAACATCTTTTTTTCTTAACGTGAAATTCCACTTCAACATCGTAACGTTTTCTCTGAATATGTTAATTTGCCACATGGATCTATTTCAGATAAGTATAAGCTGTTCGTAGGGCCTTCAATTCTTGGAAATTGCTTGATAATCATCCTACAAATCCAAAGGGCTGCCCCTATAGGATAGGCTGTATATATCTGCCAATGTGATTGATGACCCATGCAGACTTTACTCTTGCTTTCATGATATGAGTTTTTATTCCAAATTTACTTGCCGCTGCAAATGTAGATTTTCTTTCAGTAATATAATGCACCTTTTTTTCAAAAGAATAGTGAAAAAGAAGAAGAAATGGTTATCAGCGGTAGAATTACTTATCGCGTAATGAAATATTGTTCTTTTTCTTAGACCGCTTTCCAGTTCTAAAAAATTTAACTGGGATAAAGATCATCTATTAAATTGGCTGGGATAAATATCAATTGTTACTTTGATAAGTACTCAGTATACTTTGACATGCTTTCATTGAATGAGTCAATAGATGATGTAACAATTTGATATGAACTGACTATACTTTGAGTCAAAAGATGATTTAGCAATTCGATAAAGACTGAATATATGTTGACATGTTCTTATTCATACCTGCCCTTATAACCTAGGCCTGTCAAAACTTACCAGATATCCGACATCCGAATTCGAATTCGGCTGTCCGAATCGAATATGGTAAGAGCTGTACATTCGTTTCACCATATTCGAATTCGTATCCAAATAGTATTAGAAAAACAAATACGAATATGGTATAGTCATTACCGTATCCGAATATCCGTATCCGAATAGATATTTTTAAAATTAAATAAAAATATATAATAAAATATATAATAATATATAAAAAAATATGTAAAAATATTTATTTTTAAAATTTTAAAAAAATATATATGAAAATATGTATACCACTGTTGTAAATTTGCTGATTTCGAATTCGGATATCCGGATTTGGATATTCGAACAAATTTGAAATAGATATAATACGGATTCGGACATCCGGCACCGAATTCGAATCCGAACAAATTCGAATTCGGATGACTTCCTAAATATCCGTCCGGATTCGGATACGAATTCGGATATAGTTAGACAAAAACGAATTCGAATACGGATACTGTGTTACCGTATTCGTTTTATCCGTTTGACATCCCTACTATAACCGTTTGGAAATGGTATAATTGGATTTTTTTCGTCGCTACGGACGCCCGCAGGTATCTGTATGCATCTCTCTCAAAATTCACTATATGCTTTAAAAAAGCACAACCTCTAAAATTTGAAAAACGCTTCACGTCTTAAATAATAACAAATACTATAGTCAATGGCTACCAAAACATAAAACAAATACATCATCTAGTTCATAAACATCACTTAAATAACAAAAACACAAGTCCAAATCATAAGAAACAGAACATCTCCATATAGATTTTCTTCTGGTTTCATTTATCTCCCAACTGCAGTAGTGAGTAGGTGAGAGTGAAGGTGAGACGAAACGTTGAAGAAGGAAAATAACCAAATAAGGGAGAAGCAGAGAAATATTGTTTGTCTGCCTCTCACCCTTCCTATACACTAGCGGTAGCTTTTACTATTGTTGGCAATACTAGGTATAATTACAGTTTTTGTTGTTTGTAGTCTGGACATGTAGCGCCTCGCTCCCGAACCCTACATCAGAAACAGTGCACCCGCTGTAGCCTGTTACGAGAACTACAAAGCGTCGTTCAATTCTCTTACACGTCAGCAGTGACGTAGAAAATTTCGCAGCGGAAACGAATTAAATAAAATAAACATTCATTTTATTACAACATCTCAAATCCAACATGAGATAAGTAACATGTCTAAGTTCATTATTACACTTCAACATAAAGGAAATAAAACTGCCAAAGATAATATCTTCTTGCTCTAACTATCCCACTGCCCGAACTCAGCTCTGGTGTATGTAGTCGTACTCCTGCTCACCTGGAAAAAAATAACGGGGTGAGTGATATAGAAATATCACCAAGTAGGTTCCCGCCTCTTTCCGAACAATTTCATATATGTCAACAAATAACACGTAGCACATGTACAAACATGAATAACTAAGTAAATAAATAAAAGCACAACACAACAATTATGTGATGTCATGATGCATGCTTGTGCCACACGCATCGTTATCTCAACATACGAATGCCTGTCTCTCTACCGTGCAATGCATGAACCTCAAGGTAATCCTACCACACGCCTCGTCAGGCCACACGCCCACACGCCCCGTCGGGCCACACGCCTCATAAAGTCACACGTCCCGTCGCGCCACACGCCTCATAGGGCCACACGTCCTGTAGGACCACACGCCTCATAGGGCCACATGTCCCGTAGGACCACACGCCACATAGGGCCACACGTCCCGAAGGACAATGCACGTGCCATGAAATGCAAATGACATGTCACATAACACGTTTTCTTTCTTCTTTTTACCTTTTCTTCTTTCTTAATATCACATTTCTTCCCAATTCCTTGCAATAGTAATTTCCTCTTATTTATTGACTTCCCTTTATAATGTTTATTGACTTCCCTTTATAATGTTTATCTATTTATTTATTGGTGAAGCTACTTAATTTAACTTCCCAAAATTAACCCCATATGTTTTCGTTAAGCTATTTAAACTTATAATTATACTAGTATGTATATATACTTTTTAAAGAAAAAACAATTTTCCCCCCCTCCTTATGTTGCCGTGAGTAATATAGTAATTATTACTGTTATTATTTTTCAACCTTCGGTACCCACATTTTTATTTTTTTTTATTTGTTTACTTTTTTTAATTTCAAAACTGTCTACTTTTTTTTAAAAGAAAACTGGTTTTTTTTATTTAACCCCAAACCAACATAAAACCCCAAATCAATTTCTTCCCTTTAATTAACCCTTCTCCCTTTCGGCCCTTTTTCTACCAGCACCCAGGATGGATCAAAATTCCCCTTGTTATTTTATTATTATTTTTTTCATTTTCTTCTGCTTGGGCTAAAACTCCCACAGCCCACACAGAAAAATCCAGCCCCTTTCTTTCCTATTTTTTTCGGCCTGCCTCTAAATTCCAGGCCAGCTCCTTTGCCTTTTTGTTCCTTTTCTTTAAATTTAAGCCCAATTTACTACAATTTCACCAAAACAATATATCTACCATTTTAATTCTAATTTTAATCAAAATCCCAATCAAACTCCTTTAATTTTACTCCAACCTAATCACTAGCCGAAAACAGTAAAATAAATAAAACATATACATAGCATTTTATTCCAACAATAGAGATACAGCCAAAACATATAACATCTCAATTTGGACATAAGCACATGTCAAATAAATAATAAATAAAACACATAGCAATTAATTCATATATGAAATAAACTCAAAAAGCGAGGGGTCACCTACCTCTTGGTTGTAGTCTAAGATTGGTGGTGGTGATGTGGTGGTTGTGGTGGTGCTAGTGGTGGTGTTGGCCTTCACACTCTTCCTCCTTTCTTCTTCTTTTTTTCCCTATCTATTCTCTATTCTTTCTTACTTTCTTTCTTATGCTTTCCTTCCTCTCTCTGCTGTGTTTTTTTTTTGTTTAAAACATTTGCTGGCCGAATGGCCTTTTCATTTATACTAAAAAGAGTGAATGTTTCATCTCCCAAGTAGATAGGAGATAAAACAAAAATTATGATTTAGATATAGTATTTAATAGCTATTAAAAACATTTTAATGATGGGGTTAATTGAAAAGTTTTTTTAATTAATTAATTAAATTTTTTCATTTTAATTTATCTTTATACGGGTTATAACATGACAGTGGAGGGTTGGAAAATATAAATTTATATTTAAATTCTCGTTTTTAATATATATATATATATATATATATATATATATATATATATATATATATATTGCGGTATGGTTAGAGTATATTGTAAGTTTCTATATTATATCCGTACTCTACCTGTTCTGCTGTAGGTTTTAAATTTTACTACTCATACGAGGTCCTTATCCGTATCTAATCCTGCTCAAACGAGTCAGAACAAGTTGGATATCTACCGAGGTGGGTATAATTGTCATTCATATTCTCATTGAATGAGTCAAAAGATGATGACACATAAGTTGAGAAGTTGAGTTAGAAGACGTTGTATCCTTGGGTAGGTGGTATAGAAATTGGAAGGGAGGAAAACTTTGAGGCCAAAAGAACCAAAACCAAATTCTTTCACTAATATTATCATTCCTTTGGTTGTCCTATTGCAGATGCTTTAATCATTGCAAAATTAACATCAATTGAAACCATAAACAAGATGGACCAATGAAAAGAAGACCGATTGTATTGAAAATACACATTTTTTACATTATTTCTTCATTCTTTGATAAAGATCATCTATTAAATTGGCTGGGATAAACATCAACTATTACTTTGATAAGTACTCAGTATACTTTGACATGCGTTTGTCGAGAAAAAAGAGTTTGAGTGATTCACAAAATACATGATTTGAATAACGCGTGTTTAAAAAATGCATGACAATTTATTACTTGACACGTGTTTGTGACAAACTTGTCTTATATACTTTATATGAAATGTTGCCGTACTATTTGTTAGCTATGAAGCTTTAAAGATTACATCAAATGGCAAACATTAGTTGTGTTTGAACTATTTTTGGGTGCCACCATTAATGAACTAAACTAGCTCATTTAAGTGAAGTCCTTAGTTCGATAAACTAAGTAGTTCATTAAATAGAGATATATTTGGAGAAGGCATGATGGCAACAAATTGAAACATGGAAAGTCTCCTCACCATTTGGCATACACGTTATATATAAATATATATATATATATATATTCCGATTTTTTATAAGAAGGCTCAATACACATATTCCGACGTACTACCGACACGTTACATATATTACAAACGTAGTCAAGGTCACACCTCTATACTTATCTCATATTTATGAGTACATTCATGTCTTATATCATGTGATATAAGTCATGGTGATGACAAAATTATTACAACACGTTACAAGGTTGTAAACCAAAAATTATCGTATTGGGTGACTACCGAAAATTCGCCAACGTGTCACGAACTTGCCATATATAGATGGCCAGCCCATATACTTCAAAAATTGCAACAAATTTCGTGGTTAAAATGTATACTCAGTTATGAAATCATTTCATGTTGGCAACAAATCACCCCCAATTAAGGCCGAATTCTGGAGATTCCAAATTTAATTTTTTTTTGTCACATGGGGCGCTACTTTAATCAAACATTGGAGATGAATATTAAATTTATTTTGTGCATATTATGTGTGACATAATATATATAATATGTGCAAAAAGTTTGAATTTAATCGGAGAACAATCGCGTAATCGACAAAGTTGAAAATTCAGTTTTCTACGAACACAATACATGGAATGTTTTTGGCATGACTTGTAACATGTATCTAGACTCTTTTTACATATTCAATACATGTTAAAATGTACTAGAATATTCAAATTAGGGCTGATTGGAATATACCATACATGTGTAATTATTGTGCAATATTTGACAAAGTTTACAAAAGTAAAATTCAGCACATGTTCAAGACCTAGTGCACGCCTACCTCAGCCTTGGTGGAGCTTATGTGGAGCGTAGTTGGCATCTCAATTGGTGGATAATAAGTCACACAAGGTTAGTGACATAACGGAGGAAGCTACACAAGGTAGCAATTCAAACTTATTAGCAAATGTAACACATGCTGAAAATTCAGCATGTGAGAATATGTGTGGCCGGTTTTTTTGGCCTTGATGGAGATCAAATTTGCTTCCCAAATTTGTAGAGATTAATTGTTGAATATTTGGAAATGTTTTAAACCTTATTTGTCACATGTTTTATATGTTAATCTCAGATTTTTAAAGCTACTAAATGGTGACAAGGTTGGATCAATCATGAAGTGTCAAGTAAACAAAGTCTATACATTCATCAAATCAAGTTATGCCAAGTAAGCAAGATGGTGTCACATCTACACAAGGCATTCTTCCAAGGACATAAAAGAGAATTCTCAAGATGAAGAAAAATCTTAAGAGGGGCGGATACTCTTAAATAAAAGGAAGAGAAGAGAGCAAACCAAGACAAGACTACTCTCATATGCCATCAAGTGCAAAGAAGCCTCTACTCCTTCTACATTTCTTTCTTCTTCTTCTTCTTTCAAGTCTATTGTACTTATATTCAAACATATTGAATAGGTTTTTTTCATACCACCATACACGCATCATTGTTGTAAAAAGTTGATCAAGGTGTGATCAAACCTTCATCCGTTCAGTGGTGGTGTTCGTGATCATTATGATTTCTTGTATCGTTTGTTTAAGGGTGAAGTTGGTGTGTAACTCCAGCAACCCATGTGGTAAGGTGTTAATCTTATTCAGTGATAACTGAGGAAGGTGTCTTTGAAGATTGGAGTAGGTTGATTTAATCGAACCAGTATAAAATCCTTTGTGTTCTTTACTTTACTGCACAGTGCTTTCAATTTACAACATTCTCCATCTATTTCTTTGCAATCTTAAAAATAGTAAACGCATTTAAAAAATTGTAAAATTTTGCAGAAACATAGCCACCCCTCTTAACTTTCATTTGTGGTAAGTTTCAACCCATTTGGACAAGTATAAATCAATCAAATGTTAATAGTTCTGAGACTAGTGCAATCTGATTTTCATATTTGTAAAGGTTGAGAACTTCAACGTATTTGACATACTTCCAAATAAATTTTTCAAAACTGTTTCAACCCATTAAAATCAATATCTTAATAGGTTTGTCATTAAATTTTCAGACCATTGGGAGTTACGAATTAATCGGAATAAAATTTGCAAATCAGAGTATTGTTTCTGGCAGATTTGCGCAATCTGACCACAAATGTATTTTCAAAGTGTTAGAGATTTAATTTTAATCTGAAATTTTTAAAGGATACTCAAAACATCTGAGAGTAGAAGCTCCCCAAATTTCAGAATTTTTTAAGGTCTGTAACCTAGTCTTTCAAACATTTCAAATCAGGATTTGAAAACAGAAACTGTTTTCAGAAGTTGGGTTTTTGGGTCAAAATATTTAAATAACCAAACTTTTCGCACCCACTATTCAACCCCTCTTCTAGTGGTGCCTTACAGTTCCTACAAGTGGTATCAAAGTGCAGGCTCACTCACAACAAGGAGATCTAACGATCTTAGCGAGATGGCAACCACTAGCTTTAAAACCAAACAAGAAGGTATGTCGAGTCAAAGGCCTCCTTTTTTTGATGGTGAGTCCTTTATCCAATGGAAACTTAGAATGAAACTCTTTCTTATGGCTATTGATATTGATTTGTGGTCTATAGTAGAAGATGGTCCCTAACGATAGCTTTTGCTGTCGTTGGAATATACTGGGTCCGGATGATAATGATGATGAATAGAAGACGGTCCTTTCATTCCCTCTAAATTATCTACTGTTGATGGTGTCACACTAGAGGCTGTAAAACCAAAACAAGAATATACTAGTGATGATAAAAAGAAGTTGAGTATGAATGCTAAAGCCATGCAACTACTTTTGAATGGGCTAAGCAAAAGTGAATCAAGTTACTGTAGGACCTCAGGCGCTACCATCTCTCCCAAAACCAATTGGTGACAGGAGATGTGCATACCCTAGCCTTATAGCGCATTCAGCACACAAGCGTCCACAGCATTCGACTGTGACTTGGCCCACACGGCCTATGGCACGGGACAATTGCTGCACCTAACAATCTCCCCCTCAGCAATTGCTCCTGCTGCGAATCGAACCCGTGACCTCGCTCTGATACCATTTGTAGGACCTCAGGCGCTACCATCTCTCCCAAAACCAATTGGTGACAGGAGATGCGCATACCCTAGCATTATAGTGCATTCAGCACACAAGTGCCCACGGTATTCGACTGTGACTTGGCCCACACGGCCTACGCCCACCGGCCTACGCCACGGGACAATTGCTGAACCTAACAGTTCCGTATCTAATTGCTCTTGTGTCCAAGAGATGTGGAGAATACTTGAGATGAAACATGAAGGGACTAGCCAAGTTAAGGAGTCTAAAATAAATATGCTAATGTCCGCTCTTGAGTCTTTCAAATTATTGCCAAATGAATCTATTGTTGATATGGACTTATGATTGACTAACATTTATAATTCTCTTGAGACTTTTGGCAAAGCTTTCTCTACGAAGGAAAAGGTCCAAAACGGACTGTCACAACAATTGAGGAGAGTAAAGAAACAAAATCAATAAAAATGGAGGAACTAATCGGATCGCTAAAGGTATATGAAAACAAACTTACATTAAGGAAATCGGAATCAACGGCAAAACAAGGTAAGACTATTGCTTTTAAATCAAATGAATACGTCTCTACTTCTTCCGATCATGTAGATGATGGTGATTCCAAATCAGACAATGATGATCTAATACTATTGGGTAAAGGTTTGAGAAAATTTATGAGAAAGTCATTTAAAAACAAACCTAAGGCTACTTTGACTAAAAGAAACAAAATAAAACTAATGACAAGGACGTAAAGTGCTATGAACGCGGGAAACTTGGACACTTGTTATATGACTGTCCTAACAAGGACAAACAAACAAACAAACAAACACCTTGACAAGGATTGAACCAAAACTAGACTCGTCTCAGAACCTAAACAAAGGAGAAGAGATCTCATGGCCTCCACTTAGAGTGACACATCCGACTCTGGGACTAATACAGAAGAAGAGACGACACGAGTATACTTTGTATCCAAAGCATCAAATGAGGTATCTTCTGACTCTGATTCTGATTATGAGCTTGCTTATGATGATTTGTATGTTGAATATCTTAAATTACATAAGTTTGCTAAGACTCTTGCAAAATAAAAGAAACGCTTAATTGAAGACAAGAAATTGTTAGAATCCTCTAACACAAATCCTGTATCTCAATTAAACGATTCAAACGAAGAGTCGTCATGCACAATTAATGCATTAAAATCATAGATCTCATCATTGACAACAGAAAATAATGAAATGAAATCCGAGATTTCAAAATTGAAATCAAGGAATGCAGATCTAGAAAAAATGGTGAAACAGTTTGACACAAGTTTAAACATGCTAGATCTCATTATCTCTTCACAGAAGCATGATAGCGACAAAAACGGATTATATATGTCCTTTCACTGTATAACGGGGTAAGTTTTATTGTGATTAATAAATACAATAACTATTAATATTATAATAATTATCATTAACTAAACAGATACACACAAATAAGAAGAGATTGACATCTGTAGATAACAAATATAACAAAACAGAAGGCGCGCCTGTCCTAACATATTTTATTGAACTACAAAAATGTGTTTAGTTACTCGATATCAAATGTTACTGATACCCCATATCAAAAACTACCAGCCTAATTTGGCATTTGCCTTGCTGGTTATATGGTCTTGGTATGGCATGAATGTCTATCCACATTGTTGTAGCCTGTTTTTTCTATATTCATGTTGACGAACACTGTTTCTTAATTGTCAACGGCCAGAATATGTCAGCAATAAGTAAATAAGGCCTTAAAAAAATGGTTAGAAAAACACACTACTTCAAATAGTTAGACCTTCCGCCGCAGACGAAGAAGTTTTCAGTTTTAATTATCACAATGCAGTATTCCACCTACTTTATGCATACATTACGATAGTAATTTATGTATGATATTGTTATAACCCTCATTTTAATTAATATATGAGAATATATGTAATATGTATGTATGTACGGTCAGCAACAGAAAAAAACTAAACCCTAAATTCTAGGATCCTAAGTAGATTAGGACAAGAATAAGAAAAGATAGTTATAATTAAAAGGAAATAACCTAACGTGGCTAGGAATCCACTACTTGAAATCCTATCATACTACAGCTATACACACACCATCACAACACAAACTCCATCCCATTCCACAAAAACAATCGGCAGCCACCATCTCTCAAATTTCCAAGTCGGCCGCCAGCTCTAGGGAGCAAGAAGCAACCGAATTTTGTCCGCTTTCATCCCGATTCTTCGTGTGTATCGTATAATCAAAGATAGAGGCAAGTACCTTTGCCATATTTGCTATGTTTTCCAAAATTATGATGCTATTTTTTTATGAAAGCCGGATCATGCATGTTCATATTTGTGATTGCATAGATGGATAATTATACGTATGTACGCGTTGTATTTATTTATCGATTACATGTATATATATATAGATGAAATTATCTTGGCGGATTTTGATGCATGTGGCCGTCGGATGGGGGTGAATGCCACTGCCTAGGGCAGCGACCCTGGTGACCATATGTATGTATAATTATGAGGCATGATTTCGAATTGTATATGCATGATGATTATGCGATGAAATACGTGTTATTTAGATTTTGCTTTTGGTGTGTTGGCCGAATTGAATGTGGGCTAGACAGATATGGTATAAAATTGATGAAAAATGATGGAAGGACATCAATTGAATCGAAAGAAAATTGAATTAACCAAAACTAGGATTTTTGTCGCTGAAAGAGGGAAAACAATTTTGAAAAATGGGTTTTTGGTGATTTGAGGGTAAAATATGGTAGGAAATGAAGAGAAGATAATTCTGGTGGTCGGAGTGTTGGAAGAAGGGTGGCGCGTGGGCCACACACGCCACACGTGAGGGCGCGTCTTGGGGAGTCTGGCCACAATTTTCACGGAAGTGTGTTAAGTGTGGACAATACTAGGTGTCTATGGGGTTAGGTGTGAGAAAAAGTCAGCGGTATGCAATGGTGATATAGGCCGAGGTGTTTAGTATGCAGGGGAGGGAATTTAGGGTTTTAGAGGGTGCTGGGCTGAGGGGGTGAGGGCAGCAGGGGTACTGGGCTAAGGGGCAGTAGGGGCGTGAGGTTATATGGTTAAGGGTGAGGTGAGTTGGGTAGGGGGTACGGGTAAGAGAAAAGTGGGTCGAGGGTGATACGTGTAAGTATAAGCGTGTATATGTATAGACGCAGCCATATACGTGGGTACACATATACGTAGGAGGTAGGTGAATAAAGTAAGCGAAATTAAAAACGGATTGAAAACGGAAATTGATTTGCCGATTTGATTTGATAATCGGAAATCATATCCATAAATGTAAATTGTTTTTGAAATTGCATGTTTTGAAAAGTCATCCTTATAAAGAAAGTATATTGCGGAGTTGGATTGATTCTGAACAAACGGGACGTCTAAACATATATGAGTATGCTAATCGAGAGATAGGCCGCCTGGATACATACGACCATTGGGAAACCAAGTCTGTAAATCTTACAATATAAGTCACTTGTACGGTAAGCACCATAGCCATTGCATTGCACCAGTGAGAAATGGATATCACATATAGATATCATAAGGGATATCGTATATGGATATCGGATATGGATATCGGAAAGGGATATCGCATATGGATATCGAGAATGGAAATTGAAATGGAAATGAAAATTAAAAGGAAAATGGAATCGAAATGGTTATCGAGTCATTGCATACATTATTTTAAAAGTTGCATCATGGTTTTGATTGTACTGACGTTTGTGTGCAATGACTAAGTTACGTGTGCTTTACTTGCTTGATTGATCAGGAGGGTAATAAGGTAAGTTTTATTTGTAAAGAGAAGCATGCTATTTTATATTTAGTCAGTCATTTATTTTATCTACACTTGCTTCTCCGTGTATGATCCCATGATAAATATTGTCAGGTTACTTGTTGGGCGATGTATGTCGCTCACCCCAAATTATAGATTAATTTTGCAGATCCCCATGATTTTGAGCTAATGGACATAGAAGACGATCAGGAGTGGGGATATTGATGCATTTGGGCTTGAGGGTTATTTCGAGGATTCTAGTAGACTTTATTTAATTCAGATTTGATAGTTTCGACTTTGTAAAGCCTAGATTTTTGAGACATTGACTTCTGAATTAATGATATTTATTTCGAGATTTTAATTTGTGTTGCTTCCGTTGATATTGATTTTTGCTATTATGCTGACATGTAATGAATCATATCGACGCCTTGTATTTTTCTTAGCGCAATACGGCGGGTGAGTCGTTTCGAGTACTAGGGCTCGGGACGGGTCGCTATAGGTTGTCTTAGAGCATGTCTCTAGATCCATAGCAGAAGCATAAAATTAAGCCCTGATTAAATTATGATTTCGCCCCTAGATTATGATAGACTTAAGTGATGATCGGGTGGGGGACTTAAGTGATAGGGTATACTAAGTAGTTTTTTCTACTGATACACTTAAGTTACTTCCGTTTTTCCTACATCCTCACACCACCCATAATTATTAGTTTCACTTTTATAATATATAATTATAAAAAATTGCAACTTGACAGCACAATGCCGCCCCGTAGAAACAACAATAACAACAACAGACATGGTGAGTGTAGCAACAATCAGGACACCCTACCGCAGGTGCTGGTGGACACCTTGGTCTGCATAGGCGATGCAGTCAGTAGCAGTTCCTCAGCCGCAATAGCAAGGGACCCATTACTACTATGTAGAGATGAAGCAGGTCCACGTCCCTAGGTTTGACGGAGATGTTCGAGCCCGATGGTGCTGAGAGGTGGTTACACAAAGTTGAGAACAAATTCGCACTGTTGCAGGTACATAAAGCGATTCAGACTTAGGTGATCCGTCCCTTCTTGGGTGGAGAGGCAGATAAGTGGTGGGGCCATTGTATCGATGGATCTACACACACGGTTACTTGGATGCGATTTTGTTAGAAGTTCCACAGATTCTACACTCCACTGGCAGTCACGTTGCATAAGATCTCGCGTTCGAGTCATTGCTTTAGGGCATAGGAATGTCAACGGCCAACTATGTGAATCAGTTCAATGTCCTGGGTTGGTTCGTGCCAGCGATCATGGGAGAGATACAGCTCCACATGGTTAAGTTCGAGACGGGCCTAAATAGCTGTATTTATTCGGTCATAGTAAATGCCAATGCCAGAGACTTTGCTGAGTTGCATTAATGCCTGCTACTGCATGGAGAGTGACATTAAGCGTTGAGATGAGGAGTTTAGGGGCAAGAGGCCCCACTTTGAGACATGAGGCAGATCCAGCAGGTGGGCAAAGATGCCACGCACAGGGGCAATTCCATAGCCAAGGCCCCTTCAGCAGCAGCCGCAGCCCCAGCCACGGAGTGCACAGCCTTAGATCACTCCGCATGTTGTTGAATGTTGGAGAAAGGCAGGTGCCTGCTTCAACTGTGGAAAGGTGGGGCACATGTAGAGAGACTGCCCCGAGCCGAAGAGATTGACATCTACACTCGCGCCACAGTAGCAGCCGCAGCAGCGTCAGCGGGGCCAACCCCAGCCCAATGCAAGAAAGCATGCCATGATGGATTACTGATTTCCATGGCTCGACCGACGTGGTCACAGGTATATATACATTGCATTTTTGAATTAAAAAATTGCTTTTACATAACGTGTACTTGAACCCCTACACCCTTATGTGCTATACTGATCAACAAGGTCCCAGCAAAACGTGTTATTTGATAGTAAAGCGAGCCACTTATTTGTAGCAAAGAGGTTTTTCAAGAACCTTGAAAGTTGCCCCAAATCGCTGGACACTCCTCACAGGGTACTAGCAGCTGGAGATCAGGTGATTGTCTTTCCATATCTATACAGCACTGCAGGCTGGAGTTCGAGGATCGTGTGCTTGATGCTTCCCTAATACTAATCCAGATGAGTGATTTTGATGTAATCTTTGGAATGGATTGGTTGGCACACTGCCAAACTCATATCGACTACCAAAAGAAGCAAGTGGTATTCAAAGATCCGACGCAAGCCAAATACACGTTTCAGGGGAACACCAAGTAAAGCAGCTGCCCTGAAATATCTATCTGATCGCAGCATGAGCCCACAAAGTGATAAGGAAAGGAGACGAAGGATTCATTGTGTATGCCCGAAATACTGAGTCAGAGACGCCATCAATTAATGATATTCCAGTGTTCAAGGAATATAGAGACGTCTTCTCTGATGATCTGCCGGGATTGCCACCAAATAGGAAAGTGGAATTCGAGATCAACATGATGTCTGGAGCTGAGCCAATCTCCAAAGCGCCATACAGGATGGCCCCAGCCGAGCTAAAGGAGCTCAATGAGCAATTACAAGAACTACTGGACAGAAAGTTTATAAGACCCAGTGTTTCACCTTGGGGAGAACCAGTCTTATTTCATTTTATCAAGTTATTCATAATTTAACTATCGACATTGGTGTAACGCAATAGTGTCCAGGGCGCTAAAGTGTTTACAAAGATTGATCTTTGTTCACGGTATCACCAACTGAGGATCAAGGATGACGACATTGAGAAAACAGCGTTTCGCACAATGTATGGGCACTACGAGTTTCTCGTGATGCCTTTCGGATTGACGAATGCACCTGCCACATTCATGGACTTGATGAACACCGAATTCAGAGATCAGTTGGACCGGTTCGTAGTGGTGTTCATCGTTGATATCTTGGTATACTCATCGGATGAAGTGACACATGCTGAACATTTACGCGAGATGTTGGAGATCCTGATAAAGAAAAAGTGGTACGCCAAGTTCAGCAAGTTCGAGTTCTGTCTCTAAAGCGTGACCTTCTTAGGACATGTGATATCGGAAGATGGTATTGTAGTGGACTACAAGAAGTTTGAGGCTATCACCAAAAGGCTGACACCGACAAATGTGACAGAGGTAAGAAGTTTTCTGGGCCTAGCAAGATACTACCAAAAGTTCATGGAAGGATTCTCGAGAACACAGTTCCACTAAGTCGCCTAACGCAAAAGAAGACCAAGTTCGTGTGGACCACTGAACGTGATAATAACTTTGATGAGCTCAAAAGGAGACTGGCCAGCACATCGGTATTAGCACAACCCTCCGGTACTAAAGGGGTTGTCACATACTCAATGCTTCAAACACTGGCCAGGTGTATGTATCGTAATTCGTGAATTGTGACTTTATACATATAAACTGTGGCCTAACCCTTTAATTGCAGGATGCATCCTAATGCAAGGAGAATGAGTTATTGCCTATGCATCAAGGCAATTAAAGCCCTATGAGCAAAATTGTCCCACTCACGAGTTGAAGCTTGCCGTAATGGTATTTGCACTGAATATTTGGAGGCATTATCTATATGGCGAGAAATGCGAAGACTTTACCTACGATAAGATCCTCAAGTAATTGCTCACACAGAAGGAATTAAATATGAGCTTATCAAAGACTATGGTTGGAGCTTATCAAAGACTATGATTTGACCATCCGAGTAAAGAGAATAGACTGGTTGATACAATGAGCCAAACGTCAAGCCACTCGAGACAGACTCCACTGGAAAGAGAGATAGCAGAGCTCGATCTTGATTTAGTTGATTCGACAGCGAATGTTTTGGCAGCATTGATGATCACACCGACCTTGATGGATAGTTTGAAAGAGGCCCAGAAGGACGATGAGAATTTGTGTAGCATCTGAGATAGACTTCAAAGGGAGCCAGTTGAAGGGTTCTAAGTATCCGACGATGTTAGTTTATGGTTTTAGGGGTGACTGTGAGTACCAAATAATGAAGCATTGAAGAAAGAGTTACTAAAAGAGGCGAATAACACACGCCTATCTATACATCCAGGGATAACTAAGATGTACCAAGGCTTAAAGAAAAATTGTTGCTGATATGGAATGGAGCGTGAAATCATTGAGCTTGTAGCCCAACGTTTGTTTTGTCAGCAAGTTAAAGCCGAACATCAACGCCCCTGAGGGTACTTACAGCTGTTGGAGATTCTGGAAGGAAATGGGAGCGCATTATGATGGATTTTTTTGTAGGGCTCCGTAAGACGAGAAACGACAATTGATGTAATATGGGTGATCGTAGATTGTTTGACGAAGTCCAAACACTACATACCAGTATCGAGTGAAGAAACAATGGAGAAGTTGGTGACTTTATATGTTGATAACATTGTCAGTCTACATGGAGTGCCGGTAAGTATTGTATTAGACAGAGATCCCAAATTTGCATCAAGATTTTGGACGGCATATCAGCAAGTCATGGACCGAGTTGAGTTTGAGTATCGCATTTCATCCCAAACAGATGGTCAATCATAAAGGATTATTCAGACTCTTGAGGACATGCTTAGGGATTGCGTGTTAGACTTCAAAGAGAATTGGGACAATATGATGAAGCTGATGGAGTTCTCGTACAATAGTAGTCATTATAATGCGATTGGAATGGCGCCCTTTGAAGCTTTGCATGGGAGAAAGTGTCGATCACTGTTGTATCGGTATGAGATTGGGGAGAAGATGAATACTGGACCCGAGTTAGTGGAGCAAACGCTTGACAAGGTCAAGATCATCCGAGATAGGCTCAAGCCCAAGATCGCAGTAAAAGTTGGGTGGATTTTAAAATGAGGCCGTTAAAGTTTGCTGTGGGCGAAAAGGTGTATTTGAGGTTTTCCCCAACAAAAGGTGTGATGCGGTTCGGTGAGAAAGGTAAATTGAGTCCGAGGTACATTGGACCATGCGAGGTGCTCAAGAGAGTTGAAACATTATCCTATCGACTAGTGTTGCCTCCATCGTTGTCGCAAGTTCATAATGTTTTCCACGTATCACAGCTACGACGTTACATGTCTGATCCAAGTCATATATTGAAGGCTCGACCATTGAAGGTAAGAAGAGACACGACTTACGAGGAGATGACGGTTCGTATTGTTGATCGTGAGGATCAAATTCTAAGGAGGAGAGTGATTCCGTATGTCAAAGTCAGCTGGTCGAATCACACATAAAAAGAAGCAACTATGGAGCTCAAGCAGGAGATTCAAAAGAAATACCCGCATCTCTTTGACTAGGTACATAAGTTTCGGGGACAAAACTTTTTGTAAGGAGGAGGAATGTTATAACCTTCATTTTAATTAATATATGTGAATATATGTAATATGAATGTATGTACAGTCAGCAATAGAAAAAAATAAAGCCTAAATTCTAGCATCCTAGGTAGATTAGGACAAGAATAAGAAAAGATAGAGTTATAATTAAAAGGAAATAACCTAAGGTGACTAGGAATCAACTACTTGAAATCCTATCATCCTACACCTACACATGCACCATCACAACACAAACTCCACCCCGTTCCACAAAAACAATCGGCAGTCACCATCTCCCAAATATCCAAGTCGGCAGCCAGCTTTAGGGAGCAAGAAGCAGCCAAATTTTGCCCGTTGTCATCCCGATTTTTCGTGTGTATTGTATAATCAAAGCTAGAGGCAAATACCCTTGCTATATTTGCTACATTTTTCCAACGTTATGATGCTATTTTCGTATGAAAACTGGATCATGCATGTTCATATTTGTGATTGCATAGATAGATGATTATGCGTATGTATGTGTTGTATCTATGTATCGATTACTTATATATGTATAAGGGTTAATCACCTTTTGCCTCGCTATAGTATAAGTAATTAACCTTGCTCCCCTGAGATTTGAAATCGCAACCTTAACCCCCCTGAACTATTGTACTGATTTGGACAGTGCCATTTCAGGCAAAATTTCGCCGGAAAAGAGTGACATGGCAATTGCCCATGCCACATGTTGCAAACAATTTCCACGTGGATTCAAAAATGCCACGTGGAGTGAAAAATATTCTTCATCTTCTTCTCCCAAGCATTCTCGTTCTGTCTCCCCGCTCCACAACTTCTTTCTTTTTTCTTCATTGTCAGCATTCAAATTTCAATCTTCCAAATCAATCTTCCAAATCAGTCTTTCAGTTCTTACAAATTTTGGTTACAATGCTATTGTAACTTTTGCCTTCTCCCCCCTCAAAGTTGTTATTAGCATTATTAATTTTTATTTCTTTAACACCTTTTGGTTGTGTGACCATAAAAGTTCTTGGTAACTTGTCTTCTTTTCTTGCGTTTCTATGGGAGTTACTTGGGGCAGATAATCTTTTTCTTTTTTTTGGTGCCATTACATTGTCGTCACTTGTTTTTGTGGTGATTACTGTCCCTGAGACAAAAGGCTTGACCTTGGGAGAAATTGAATCCAAAATACTGAACTGAGAACTATATTGTTCCTAGCTGTATCTATTACTCTTCCACTCTGATGACATCTGTTTGAAATGTAAACATCAACCTCTGAGAATGGCATGAAGATATCATGTTAAATTTGTATGAGAGATTCAGAATGTAAAACATGAATTCATATAATGGATACTTGACATGTCTTCATTGCCAAATTCTGAGTTTATACCACTGAGTAGGCGATATTCTGAAGTTTCCCTTTTGATTTGGAAGATTGAAATTTGAATGCTGGCAATGAAGAAAAAAGACAGAACGAGAATGGGTGGGAGAAGAAGATGAAGAATATTTTTGACTCCGTGTGGCATTTTTGATTCCACGTGGCAATTGTTTGCAACACGTAGCATGGGCAATTGCCACGTCACTCTTTTCCGGCGAAATTTTACCTGAAATGGCATTATCCAAATCAGTCCAATATTTCGGGGGGGGGGGGGGTTAAGAGTGTGATTTCAAACCTCAGGTGGGCGAAGAGTTAATTACGCATACTACAGGAGGCAAAAGGTGACTAACCCTATGTATAAAAATGAAATGATCTTGGTGGATTTTGATGCATTTGGCCGTCGGGTGAGGGGTGAATGCCGGTGCCTAAGGCAGCGGACATGGTGACCATATACATGTATAATTATGAAGCATGATTCCTAATTGTATATGTATGTTGATTATATGATGAAATATGTGTTATTTGGATTTTGTTTTTGTGCGAAATGGCGTGTTAGCCAAATTGAATGTGGGCTGGATAGAGATGGTATAAAATTGATGAACAATTATGGAAGAAGATGAATTGAATCGAAAGAAAAATGAACTAACCGAAACTAGGGTTTTTGTTGCTGAAAGAGGGGAAACAAATTTTGAAAAACATGATTTTTTGTAATTTAAGGACAGAACGCACCCAGGCTATACCCACGTACGGTGCACCTACCGTACTTCGCTAAGGAAAGTACAAGGCATCGATGCGATACTAGTACTATTCCATGATTACGCCATGGACTACTGATGAAAACCTCAAATAATGTAATAAATGGGCAGAATTAAAACATTCAACATCCAATGTCCATAGCGTCATACATAATACAGACCACGAAATAAATTCCCAAAGAATTCTAAATAGTCCACAATACAGTAACAAAATGTCAAAGTCCTAGTCGCCAGCATCTCTTATGGATAAGGGATCTGCGGCTCGTCCTGACAGTACTTTATCTCGGGCTCCTCGGGCTCTGAAAAATAATAAACAAAAAGTAGTGATAAAATCACCCAACAAGTATCACGTGATCTACTGAAACATATCAGAACAATAAATAAGACCTTAAACCCACAAATGTAAAAATTTAAGTAAAATTTCATACCTTTCGGATCAAGCTCTATGGTGATACTTCCCATCAAAACTATAACATACCATTCCGTACCATGACTTGGTCTCTACTTATAACAGACAATCCCTTACATTCTATGAGCTGAGGTTCATGGAATGCAATGCAATGCAGTATGAGGATATGCAGGACAGAATAGAACAGAATATAATAGCCATGGACTCGGCTTTTCTCCATAGGAAACGAACGTCTACTACGAGTGATTCCGTCAGAATAATACCCCATATGAGTCAGAATCGAATAATAGCACATAAGAGTCATAACAGATCATGTACCTCGTAAGGTCTACCGGTTACTGCAAAGGGACAACCGGGCAGGACAAGACATATTCCTCACACGGGTCTATCGACTACGGCGATATGACAACCAGGCAGAACAGAACATACACCTCATAGGGGTCTACCGGCTACTAAATAGGATAACCGGGCAGAACAGAACAAAAATCGGAATCAATCACAAAGGCAGAACGTCAAATACGGGTTTTTTAAGACTGTTTTTCCTTTCTTTTAGAAACAGAATTTTCCTTTAAAAAATCATGGCATGACATGCATATGATGCATAATGCAGTATGTAATGAGTTCTAGGGGCCCAAATCATCCCTACGATCATATCCAAACAATTTTGGGTCATAACTTATTCATAACGCAAAGTTAAAAATTTCAACTTCGTACAGTAAAATCCTACCCTTCGTTTTAGCCCCTAGGCAGGTTCATTTACCGGAAATCTTTACCAACTTACTAATTTAGGTCTATTATCACTTATCCATGCGTTAGAAATGGTGTTGGTCGGTTTTAAAGGTTGAAAAGAAATTGTTTTCCAAGATATGTCGAAACAGTCCATTGTTTCGGTTCTAAGCACATAAATGGCATCCAAAATGACTCCTATGTCTTCCTTCTACCTTTAACAACCTCTAATAATCGTAAGGTTCAATTTTTCTTAATCCCAAACCTTCCCGTTTGTCAATTAACCGTGGATACGTCTGTATATGTCAACAATTTCATATAATAACCTAACGAACATAACAAATTTGCTTTCGGTGGTTCCAAGCTTTTCCGTGAGTCTTCTAACCACTCCTAGTGGCTACACATTCAAGCAGATCTTTGATAGCTTCAAATAAACATATCCAAATGTTAAAATCACATAGATATACAAAACAGCCTCATATGTGCACATATTCCATTATAGCTAGTAACTTAAGGCCCTTAAGGTTCATCAAACATGGTCATCTACCAAAACAGTACCTTAATCATTAATTTAAGTGAAACCTAAGCATCAAAATAGGTCATAAACTACCTTAGCAATGGAGACCATCAATCCCTCAACTTCCCCTACCAAAACCGTGTGGTGTAGGGAATATTATACCCTTCAACTTTCCCCCTTTTCATCCCATAACATGTGATTTACCCCTTGAACAACTTATCCGTTAATTTGATGATCTTTTTATGACTTGTAAACAGTCTCAAACATATTTGTTTGGCCTTAGAAGGGTCAATATCAAAATATAGTAAAACAGTGTGCTTTACTTAAATTAACAAGTAACTTGTAACTCTTGAAACTTGTTAAACATGAAAGTAGGTTAAAACAGTCCCTTATCCCTTAATTCAAGTGAATATTTAGCATCAAAATTGCTCTTAAACCATCCTTAATACATAGCAAATGAAGCAATTCATTCCCCCATACGATAAGGCAAAACCATGAGGTGTGAAGAGAACACAACCACCAATTTGTCTTCGTTTCACTTCTAAATATATGTTCTACCCCTCATATGTCTTAACCTCTCAATTGGTCTTTTATTCATGTTTAGGCATGATTAACACCAATACATAGACAATTTATGGGTCAAGAACAAATGTATACAAAATAGTCCTTAAACTTATAATATTCAAGTAAACTTAACCATCAAGGTGCTACCTAAATCATTCTAGTAATATAATGAAGGTGAATTATACCATCCCCCTGAAGCTCCTCAATGCCATGGGTAGGGGATGAGGAAATCTTATAGTTTTTAGCTCATTTCATCACTCAAGGTAGGTCATTAGCCTAGATACTAGAATATCTCCCTAGGTTGATTCACATGTTTCGCAAAGGTCATCATAGTGATCCTTACCAAACATTCCAGCATGGTATACTTATCATATGAGCTCAACAAAGGCAAGATTGAAGACTTAAACATGTCTAAACATCTCATTTAAAGTTCATGAATATCTCAAGGGAGAATCAAGGGTTACTTGCCTCGTTTGCCCAATGTTGTGGTCTTGAAAACTTGGTTCCTCTTAGAATTTGAAGATTACCTCCTCCCTAAAAATGGAAGCATATAGTTTTTATGGGGAGAGAGAGGGTGAGAAGAGAGCTACTTGAATAGATAGAATGAGGTATAAAAAGGGCATAAAACCTTACCTTGATGAAGGTTGAGTGATGTCTTAGCTTCCTTGAGGTCTCCTTTTCTTCTTAAGCAAGAAATTTTCCTGTGGTGGTTGAAGGGGAACACGGCATAAGGGGGTTAGGAAAGAAAGAATAGCTCAAACTTGAATGGAGATTACATTATTAAGGCTAAGTGTTTACCTTAGAAGATGATTTAGTAGCTCTTGAAACCACTTGGTTATTTGCTCTCGTTCTCCTTCTTGATTGCCGAAAGTTGAGTGTGGTGAGGAGAGAGTTTAGGTCGTTTGATTTTGGGAGATGCATGAGGAGCATTTTGTTGTTTTTGTCTTCAAGTTTCAAAGGGTGACGGAGGGGACGATTTTATGGTGGGGGAAGAAGGGACATAATGATTACAAGCATGTATAAAGGAGGGTAGTAATTAGGGTGGTTATTTAAGAGGTGGAAGCTTTTGTCTCAAGATTATTCTAGAATTAGCAGATATTTTGTGGCTTTTGCAGGGAGACAGGCCAGCCCTATAAGGGGCATACTGGTCACTGTCATTCTCTCTTGATGCCTTAATGCAATTTTCTTTTCCTTTCTTTTCTTTTGTAAGATTTAGGAAAAACGTTATTTAATTAAATAAATTAAGATATGCATAAAATAATTTTTATTGCCACTTGAACCTCTAGAAATTGTTATTATAATGCTCGTACGATTAAGAATTGCAATTACAGGCGGAGTGGGTATAACAACATGGTAGGAAATGATGAGAGGAGAATTATAGTGGTCAGAGGGTCGGGAGAAGGCTGGCTCACGGGTCACACGCACCGGTTGAAGGTGGGAATAAAGTAACAGATAGTTAAAAACGGATTTGAAGCGGAAATTGATTTGCCGATTGGATTTGATAATCGGAATTCATATCGATAAATGTAATTGTTTTTGAAATTGCATGTCTTGAAAAGTCACCCTTAAAACAGAAATATATTGCGGAGTAGGACTGGTTCCGAACAAACAGGCCGTCCGAGCATATATGATTATGCTAAGTGAGAGATAGACCGCTCGGACACATATGACCGCTAATTGGGCCGTCCAGGCACATATGACTATGCTAAGTGAAAGATAGGCTGCCTAGGCAAATGCGATCATTGGGGAACCAAGTCCATAAATCTAGCAATACAAGTCACTTGTAAGGTAAGCGCCATGGCCATTGCATTGCATCGGTGAGAAACGGATATCGCATATAGATATCAAAAAGGATATCATATATGGATATCGGATATGGATATCGGAAAGGGATACCACATATGGATATCAAGAATGGAAATTAAAATGAAAAGGAAAATGGAATCGAAATGGTTTTCGAGTCATTGCATTCATTTTTTAAAAGTTGCATCATGGTTTTTTGATTGTACTGACATTTGTGTGCGATGACTAAGTTGTGTGTGCTTTATTTGCTTGATTGATCAGAGGGCAAAAATGTAAATTTTATTTGTAAAGAGAAGCATGTTACTTTATATTTTGTCAGTTATTTATTTCATCTACACTTGTTTCTCTGTGCATGATCCCATGGTAAATATAGTTAGGTTACTTACTGGGCGATGTACGTTGCTCACCCCACGTTATCAATTATTTTTTACAGATCTCTCAGATTTTGATCCAGTGTACGTAGAAGACGATCAGGAGTGGGGATATTGACGCATTTGGGCTTGAGGGTTACTTCAAGGATTTTAGTAGAGTTTATTTTATTCAGATTTGATAGTTCGTTATTATATTGACTTTTTAAAGCCTAGATTTTCGAGACTTTGACTTCTCTATTAATGATATTTATTTCGAGATTTTAATTTGTATCACTTCCGTTGATATCAATTTGCGTTGTTATGCTGACGTGTAATGGATCGTACCGACGTTTTGTATTTTTCTTAGCACAATACAATGGGTGAGTCGTTTCGAGTACTAGGTTTGGAACGTGTCGCTACAGATATAATAATTTATTACCATCACATAGTGGTGTACAGTTTATCCATTTATCAAATACTCCATTCGCTTCAAAATATTGTCATAGTTTGACTTCAACATAATTTAATAAAGTCAAACTTTATGGATCATTGTTCCTATTCTACCCATAGTTGTTAGTTTAGGTAAAATATAGACAAACTATGTAAGTGTTAATTGAAAGTGTAGTATAGAAAAATTTGATTTTAGAAAGTAGACAATATTTTTTGGACAAACAAAAAACACATTACTTTCGGAATGCAGGATGCTTAATAATAATATATTGTTTAGCTATGTATCATTACTGAATTAGTCTCCTGAATACTGGCATCATGTTTCGTGTATAAGCAAGATACGAAAAATGGCACACTGGATGGACCGTATAAGAATTGCGTTGTAGCAGCAAATAAGGCCCTTATCGGTGGGTTTTCTTTTACATTATTGTTCATCAATTTTGAAAGGAAAAAAAATATCTTTTTGTACCGTGTGGAATTGATTGGGTCATGTAAAAACAAAAATTTTCTATTTATTTTGAGGAAATATCATGTAAATTATTGATACTCATGTTTCTCGATTAACATTTGATTTAAAAATCCACTATGTAATTTTAGTGATAAGTGGTATTCAAATCTTAGTTCGACGCTGTGGGTGTGTCATCAGGATGCCTCTGAAGATATTGGATGTTGAAAGAAAATTAGCAGGTAGGAAAAATACCGTGATGGTCTTGGATTTGGAGAGTCGGGAGTGATATAAATGATGATTGGTACGAATTCGTAGATAA
Organism: Eustoma russellianum; assembly: GCA_036186865.1. NCBI lineage: Eukaryota > Viridiplantae > Streptophyta > Magnoliopsida > Gentianales > Gentianaceae > Eustoma > Eustoma russellianum. The sequence continues at coordinate 16,379,857 of AP025066.1, read as the reverse complement.
CTAGGAGGGGTCCCCAAGTTTTGTTTTGCATGCTTTGCATGAAAATATTATTGATTGTATCAGGCATTAGTGCCTGAGTTTTTAATGATTCAAGTTAATGAAACCTATCTATATATATATATGAATGTGTATATATATTAATTAAAAAGAGCATAGCCTCCTTAACTCAATTAATATGCCCTCACTTATGGCGGAGGAATACCATTCTTACAAAGAAAGTCATGACAACATATATATATATATATATATATATATATATATATATATATATATATATTAAAGAAGATAACTATTACGATACTTGTACATATCGATTGCATATTTCGGTTGTATCTTCCAGTGTATATTTCGGTTAGGCTTCTTAGGCTACTTTGTAGGTAAGTTAGCATTTGTAGATAGAGTTTATCTCTAAGTATATCTCCTTGGTTGTAGTAGGGTTTGTTATTATTTCATTTGTATATGTACACGTTTTGTACGTTGGTATCATTATCAGAAACATACGATACTTTTCTTCATGGTATCAGAGCAGGATTTTTGAGTTATTTGAAGTCGTTCCCGTGTTTGTCGCCTGTTTGTTCACTTCCAGGCCGTCGTCCATTTTTCACCTTTTGTCTTATTTCTCCTGCTTCTTTCTTTTGTTGCTACTGCGTGTCCATGGCGGAGCAACAGAGCACCACTCAACAAAGTACCACTACTGATCCTAAGTCACCATATTACTTGCATCCCTCGGATCATCCTGGGTTACTCTTTGTCACTCAGCCGTTAGGAGAAAATGGTGAAAATTATTTTGTGTGGCGCAAAGCTTTTGTCAACGCTTTGTGATCCAAAAATAAAGCGGGTTTTGTTGACGGTACTATCAAGCGTCCGGATGTTACATCCGAAAATTTCAATGTGTGGCAGCAATGCAATGCTCTTGTGTTGGCTTGGTTGTCCAACTCGTTGGCCAAAGAGTTGCAAGGCGCTGCTGCTCATGCAGATACTGCGCGTGACGTGTGGGTTGATTTGGAGGAGCGATTTACGCAAGGAGCTGATGCACGCGTATATGAGCTTCGACGTGCTATTAGCGCACTTCGCCAGGATCGCAGCACGGTTTCAGTTTATTATGGCCGTCTCAAGGTGCTTTGGGGCGAGTTGCAGTCATTTGATGAAATTCCCATATGTACTTGTGGGTGTTGCACTTGCGGATTGTCCAAATCAATGGAAAAGATGCGTGAGAAAGAGATGGTGTTCGACTTTCTGATGGGTCTAGATGAAATGTTTAACACGGTACGTTCTCATATCCTAAGCCTTGATCCTTTTCCCTCTCTTGGACGTGCATATACCATTGAAGCACAGGAGGAAAAGCAGCGTGTTGTTGCTCAAAATTTGTTGCCACAATTTGAGGCGGCAGCCATGGCTGCGTGGAAGCCTCCCTCTGCTGACCGAACCTCGAGACCCAAGGGAAAGGGGGAGAGGCCGCGATGTGATCACTGTGGGAAAGTCGGACATCTGCGGGAGAGTTGTTATGATCTCATTGGTTATCCTGCTGACTGGGGTGTTAATCGGACTAGGCGTATCAAAGGGCCAGAGAACCTTGGCCAGCCTTCTGCAGCGATGGCTGCTTCCCTGGTGGCGGGTTCAGCGGCTGAAGCTGTGCCTTGTCCAGTCGTGTCTACTCCTTTTGTGGGTCTCACCCTCGCTCAACAACACCAGTTAGCTCAGTTCGTTGAACAGTTGAATGGAGGTAATTTAGGTTCAACCCTTCCGTTGGCAGACAAGCATGATTCGGGTATACTTTCTTTTACATCTTCATCTTGGCTATTCGATAGTGGAGCAAATGCGCATATTGTTAATGATTTGTCACTTTTTACTACTATTATTACCGAAAAGGTTGATGATACGGTACAGATACCCAACGGCGCACATGTGGCTGTGCGTGCGATTGGCACGGTGCAACTTAATGATTCCTTGACTTTACATGGTGTTCTGGGCGTCCCGGAGTTTTCTTTTAATTTAATTTCTGTCAGCCGTTTAGTACGTGATCTGCGCTGTGTTCTCACATTTGGCCCGGATTTTTGCCTTGTGCAGGAAATTCCATCGAGGAGGCTGATTGGAGTGGGTAGGCAGCGCGATGGTTTGTATCAACTGCTACAGCGTTCGGCTTGTAGGAGTTTCGCAGCAATAAAGTGTACTGACTCAATTTGGCACAATCGAATGGGTCATCTTCCTATTTCCAAATTTCGTTTTCTTCCTTCCGTTGTTGTTTCTAATAAAGACGTTTTTTGTGATGCTTGTAATCGTGCAAAACAAACTCGTTTACCATTTCCTCCTAGTAGAAGCACTACTGTCAAATCTTTTGATCTTATTCATTGCGATATTTGGGGGCCTTATAAAACATCTAGTTTGTCAGGTGCACATTATTTCTTAACCATTGTTGATGACTACACTCGTACTACTTGGGTCTATTTAATGAAGTCTAAGTCTGAGACTAGTCGCTATATGCTACATTTTTTGAAATGGGTTCACACGCAATTTCATATTACTGTCAAGTGTGTTCGCAGTGATAACGGTTTGGAATTTTCACATACGATCTTGCTTTCTTATTATCACGATCATGGTATAGACGTCCAGACATCTTGTGTTTACACTCCCCAACAAAACGGGGTTGCTGAGCGTAAACATCGTCACATTTTAGAAGTTGCACGTGCTCTTCGGTTTCATGCCAATTTGCCTATTATGTTCTGGGGGGAATGTATTCTTACTGCAGTTTACCTTATTAATCGTATGCCTGTTGCCTTTCTACAAAATAAAACACCCTATGAACTTCTAATGGGGGTGGCTCCTGCTTATTCACATCTTCGGGTTTTTGGTTGTTTATGCTATGGTTATACTCACCATGGTTCTCGTGATAAGTTTGCTCCGCGTTCTGCACCGGGCATATTTCTTGGTTATCCTCATTCTCAGAAGGGTTATAGAGTTTATGACTTGTCTAGTCGGAAAATTTATGTTAGTCGTGATGTGGTTTTTTATGAGTCGGTATTTCCTTTTGTTGTCTCCACTTCGCTTCGCATTTCTTCTACTCCAGGTGTTGACCCACAGCTTTCTGCTTGGGATGCTACCGATGAGCCCCAGCAGCCTGCTGGCATGGTGTCTTCGCCTCTAGCAGTTCCCATGCATGCTTCGGCTGATGTCCCCACACCCTCCAATGCTTCACCCGATGTCTTGTTGTCCTCGGCTGAGGCCATTCCAGCCTCAGCCGATCAGGTCGTGGGTTCTTCTGAGTTATGTTCCGGTTCCATTGCTCCGTTACATTCTACGCGCAGTTTGCGTCCTCGTCAGTTATCTCGTCGTCTCACAGATTTTGACGTGGCTTTACCACCGTCCCTTGTCCCATCGGCGGCTGCCCCTGCTCCCACGGCTAACTCCACGGTATTTCCTTTATCCAGTTTTTTGTCTTATGCCCGTTTATCACGTTCTTATTATGGTTTTGTTGCGGCTATCACTGTTGCGGATGAGCCGGTTACTTTTAGTCAGGCAGTTAAGCATGCACATTGGCGTGAGGCCATGCAGCGAGAGATCTCTGCTCTTGAAGCAAATCATACCTGTTCAGTAGTCCCGTTACCCCCTGGCAAGCGCACTATTGATTCTAAATGGGTGTATAAAATTAAGTATAACCCGGATGGTACAGTTGAGCGTTATAAGACACGTTTGGTTGCTCGTGGGTATACTCAAATTGAGGGTGTTGATTTTCATGAAACTTTCGCGCCCGTGGCTAAGTTAGTTACTGTTCGTTGTCTTTTAGCAATTGCTATGGTTCGTCGTTGGCATGTCCATCAGTTAGATGTCAATAATGCGTTTTTGCATGGTGATCTTACGGAGGATGTTTATATGCGTATTCCACCCGGTTTTTCTCGTAAGGGGGAGCATAATGTTGTTTTTAAGTTGCGTAAATCTTTGTATGGTTTGCGTCAAGCATCGCGAAATTGGTATGCAAAATTTACTGCTTCTATTACTGCACTTGGGTACAAGCAGTCTCATGCTGACGCGTCATTATTTGTCTTATCTATTGGGACTTCTTTTGTTGCTGTTTTAATCTACGTTGATGATGTTATTGTTACTGGCAATGATCTTCCTCGCATCACTGCCTTGAAAGCTTATCTCCATCATCATTTCAAGATCAAAAATCTTGGACCACTCAAATATTTTCTAGGCATTGAGGTTGCTCGATCTCCTTCTGGTATGGTTTTGAATCAACGTAAGTATGTTCTTGATATTCTCAAGCAATGTGGACTTCTTGGTTGTCGTCCCACCAGCACTCCTATGGATCAAAAGTGTCATTTCTCTGAGTCAGCTCCATTACTGGCCGATCCATCCTTTTATCGACGTCTTGTTGGCCGTTTACTTTATCTCACAGTTACGCGTCATGATATTTGTTTTGCTGTTAATATGCTTAGTCAATTTATGCATGCGCCTCGAAAGTGTCATCTTGATGCCGTATTTCATTTGGTTCGCTATCTCAAACGTGCACCCGGCCAAGGTCTTTTCTTTCCTACTGATTCTTCGTTATGTCTTCGTGCTTACTGTGATGCGGATTGGGCTGGTTGTCCAGTTACTCGTCGATCAACTACTGGTTATTTGATATTTCTTGGTTCCGCGCCTATCTCTTGGCGTTCTAAGAAGCAGTCTGTTGTTTCTCGTTCCTCTGCTGAAGCAGAATATCGTGCCATGGCTTATGCTACTAGTGAAATCGTTTGGTTACGTCGACTTTTAACTGATCTTGGTGTTTTGGTTTCTGATCCTGTGGTTCTTCATTGTGACAATCAAGCTGCTTTACATATTGTTGCAAATCCGGTTTTCCACGAGCGCACAAAACATATTGAGATTGATTGTCATTTTGTTCGTCAACATTTTTCAGCTGGTTCTATTTTGCCAACAAAGATTTCTGGTTCTCTACAGTTGGTGGATGGTTTAACTAAAGCCTTGGGCCCGGCGATTTTCACTCAGTTTTTACGCAAGTTGGGCATTGTAAATATTCATGCTCCAACTTGAGGGGGAGTATTACGATACTTGTACATATCGATTGCATATTTCGGTTGTATCTTCCAGTGTATATTTCGGTTAGGCTTCTTAGGCTACTTTGTAGGTAAGTTAGCATTTGTAGATAGAGTTTATCTCTAAGTATATCTCCTTGGTTGTAGTAGGGTTTGTTATTATTTCATTTGTATATGTACACGTTTTGTACGTTGGTATCATTATCAGAAACATACGATACTTTTCTTCAATAACAAGAAAAATTAAAGAAGATAACAAAACCCTTAATTCTTCTATTCTTGTTTCCAATCCTGTAGAGGAGAATGTTGTTCCGATCGTTTGATGTTAAAGGTCGTCACAATGGAGAACAAACTCATCTGCTGTAATTTTATTTTTATCGAGATCATTTGATTTTAAAGGTCGTCACAATGGAAAACAAACTCATGTGTTGTAATTTGATTTTTATCGATAATACTCTCAAGATAAAAAAAAATAAAAAACTAAACATACATGAAAAAACCCGATAAGATTTGATGTAAGGGCGTTTCTTTAGTTTAATCAACTGAATGATAACTCTAATCAGTAGGATAAATTTGTGGAACACGTGATCCGTAATACGCTGTAGACATGATATAGTCAAATACTTTTTCTTTCTATTTTAAATTATAAGTACACTTTCAGATAATTATTTTTTTTTCTGTTTTAAAATATAAGTGCACTTTCATATAATCAAAACCTATCGTCACATATCGGTATGAGAACAAAATGAAGATGGATTTATGCCATGATCAGTCCTGACCAGGACTCATCCTGCATATGGGCACCTCTGCGGCAACGGAATCACAATAGCATTGTAGATCAAGACATGACTCATCGTCAGTGCAAAAGCGAGGGAAACATACATCTCCAAAGCAACCGGAAGCCATTGTAGGACAGAAGCATTCGTCATCGTCGCAACCTCCATCTCCATTGCATGGGGTTCCCTCACACTGAACAACATTTCTAGGCTCCCGCATATTTCTCTGGATAAATGAAATTTTCTTACTTCCGATAACTGCATAGGGACAATCCAGTAAAACAAGTTAGACTGCATTTTCATGTATATATCAAAAGGATACGTGTAACAGCTCAAGCAACTGATAGCACAATAAATTTGAAGTGATAAACAAATTTTCTCATAGAGAAACTTATATTGTCTACGCCTTCGAAAAATCCTGACAGTTGACTTTTCAATGTAGTGTACATTATACAATGTTGAGAAGTTAGTTATCACAATATTTTTAAAACAGAAGGAATACATATTACCATATATAGAGTCTCAACGTTGCTTATCTCATATTTATAGACAATCCTGCCGTGCCTTGCCTCTCTGGAAATAAATCATACCTGATGATGCAGAGTGGAAGTCATTCTTTGCTTCCTTCAAGTCAAGAAAAGCACCGGACGCGTTGAACAGAATAAATAGAGCCAGGAAAACTGTCTTAGCCATTCTTCCTCTTTCTTTCTCCTGATATATGTATAAAATGTGTGTCTACCTAACGCCCATGTTTTCCATTTATAGGGGAGAAGTTCAAGCCAAGCTGCGACATAACACTTTTTACACACGCTTAAGTAAACTAATTCTTTTTCGATGAAAATTATGAAACAGACACTTTCCATGCCTGTAAATGATAATTAAAGCATATAATAAGTAAAACGTGTAAATGATCCAAAAAATTTTCCCGAATTCCCAACTTGTTTTTGTGTGTATACATACGTAAAGTATATATATGTATGTGTAAATGCATATATATGTATATGTATACACACAGTTACATAACATATGATACACACACATATATATATATATGTACACATACATATAATTTATATGTATGTATGCATATAGAGAGACATTAATGCAACATAAATACGTGATAAGCAAGCCGGCGAATGGTCTAATCCTATAACTGGGTTTATATGGATATGAACGAAACTGACTAATTCCAAGGGTTATTGCATTTCCTGTTACTCTGACTCTTTCTACCAAAATTTGGACTAATTCTAAAATTTTTCTACAAAAAATTGTATAAGTAATGAGTTGAGAATTTGACTCTTTCTTCAAAAATTTGAACCAATTCTAAGATTTATCCTCTTCCAGTTTAACTTTATCTCTTTCTTCTCATTCAACCGACGGTTCTTGAACAATTCTTGAAATTATTGGTCGACTGCCACATTGCATGCTTCTCCTTGTGAAACTGTACAAAAGAGCAATAATATAAATGTACGCATACACACGTAGATATAAATATATATATATATAGATATATATATACACACATACGTGCATATATATATATGTGTGTGTGTGTATATATATATATATTAGAAACGATTTATTTTATTAATTTGCATCCTCGCTTATGGCAGAGGAATACCGTATTACATTCTGTTCATCGTATGCAAAAAGATAATGAAGAGAGTTAATGATTGTCAACATCCAATCATATATGACATGCCGCATCAAAACCTTGTCAAGTAAAACCACCCTTGTGGATAAAACCTTGACGAAGAAAAAAGCGTAAAGATTTATATGATTGGGAAGATGATCATGTACAAGTAATAAGAAAGCGGAAATCGAATGACGTATGGAGTGTTCGCCTGTCTGTGACCAAAATGTTCCCCTGAGCATGCCATGGAAATAGTAAACTGTTGACACTGCAGCGTTGCAGATCTTGAGCAGCCATCGTTCCTCATACAGAGCAAGGTGGAAGTCATAAATTGGAAAATACAAAAACAGATGGAAATGAGAGAAAATGTGTTGCACGTACCACGCCGCCCTGATTCAAGCAAAACCAAGGCGACACAGTTTTTGACAGCCGTCTACGTCGCAGTTTGGTGTCCATGAGCCTCTCCGATTCTATGATCATGGTCGTAGTACTCGTGCAAAACAACAAGAGAGGGAAACCAATCCAAGTGAATGCATGCATACTATAGAATAAGCGAGACATAGAAAAGCACACATCGACAAGCCAAGGGAAAAAATAGTGACGCACCGGGGCCAACCATGCCCTCTGGGTACACAGGCAACCAAAAATACGTAACGCGGCTAGAGCCATAGATCTAATGGCGCAAGTTTTGTAGTTGGCCATCCACCAGTATCGCTCCACATACTTCACGAGGGAGTCCATGCATTGTAGTATATAATCTGAAGCCGACAGTTTGATATCCATATCGTGCCAATGAATAGGCTGCCGTGTTCGCTTCTCGCGGGCAGAATTGGAGAGTAGACTGGTTAAGGGTCAGAAATATGTTGGCTCTAGACAAGTCCGTAGCTAAGGCGCTTGTGATCTGCTGTGGTGGCGGTAATAATGGAAGGATGTAAGAACAGTCTGTCTCAACGATGATATGATTGTACCATTGAGCATAATAAATCAAAGATAATGTCATAGTCAGCAACTCTACTCGCAATGGGCTAATTGTAGGCAACGCAAAACATAACAGTAAAACAAAGATCCCTTGGTTATTCCGTAAGATAGCGGCCCCAGCAGCTCGTTTCGGCCCACTAACACATCCACGTTTAGTTTAATTCTTCTTGTAGGAGGATGTTCCCATTTTATAATATGTAACCGATTTTTGGGCACCGGGGGTGAAAAAGAAAGAGCTACTAGATGCAGCATCGTGCATGCAAATTTCTTCCCTCGCATCGCAGCACACTATGTATAGATTGCGGATCTGACATTCTCATACAATCTCCAGTAGGCAAAGGTTTCGTCACCAAAACGTACCTCGGCATACTCCTTCCCTATAGCCCATGTAACCAGTGATGGTGCAGCTGCCCTTAACTGACCCTGCATAGATGTTTTTGTGGATATATAGGACGGAAGTCATCACCATGACTCACATTCTATTCCATCCTCCTTGACGATTCTGCTAATATGCTGACGCCTTCTTTTGTCCTTAAATGTTTGATGATAGAAGGCTGTATTTGCATCCCCCTCCTTAATCCATTTAACATTGGCCTTTTGTTTCTAATACAAGAATGCTCGATTTTGTACCAGCCGCAACTGAGCAACACTACGATGGCAGGCTTCTCGCATTCTCTCAGTTGGCGTTGTATCGTAATCTCGTTCATGGGCAATCACATCTGCTTCTGCATGTGCAACCGCGTCAAATATATTGCCGAAAACCTCCATATTCCAGTTTTGCAGCTGAAATTTTAAGCGTCGAAGTTTTTTTTAAAAGGCCCCACATACCTCCGACTGTGGGAAATGACTACCAATGATGATGGACTAGTGCATCAAAGTCTGGATGTGTGGACCAAAAATCAAGATATTTGAAAGCCGCAGGTGGTCGCTGGTGATCTATGTCGCACGTCAGATATATTGGAGGATTATCAGAAGTTGCGCGTGCAAGATGTTGAGCCTTTGTTATCGTAAACACATCCAAAAATGTATTGGAACACAAAAAACGGCCAAGACGACGCCATACACGACCTAAACCTCGGCCGTCACACCATGTATATAAAGATCCCAGATAAGAAACCTCTTGTAATTCGCAAGTGGTGATACAATCATTGAATTCATATAATGAACGTAAAACAGGTGTAGACTGCCCTTTGTGTTCATCTAGCGATCGGAAAGTGTTAAAATCACCGCCCACTAACCATGGAGTTTGGAGCGTAGAATGAAAGTGGCACATATCCTCCCGCAGCAGGTGACGGGCTGATATTGAGTGCAAACCATAGACTACTGTAAACAAAAATGAAACTCTAGTGGCCTGCCAATTCATTTTTAAACAGTGATTTTGATGACCTGATCGCTCATCTTCCAGCAACAATAGCGACTCCTTCCAAAAAAACAAACATGGTCATCACATGCGAATAACGCTTTAAAAAAACCAAATTGTTAATAGTATGACATCAACGATGAAACCCTAGCTTTTGGTTCTATGAGAACTGAAACATGCAAATGATAACACCGAACAAGTGAGATAATGCGAGACACTGAGGTACATATACCTCATACATTTCATATCAATAGCTTCATTATGATAAAGCATCAAAGGAGTTTGAGAGATGTGCTTCAGGTAACCTGGTTATTCGCGGTGAGATTGCAGCTGCTTGAGGTGGTCGACGTAATATCCTCGGAGGCATATCCCCCTGTTCCACACGTATTGCTGGCGGCTCTGTAAGTGATCGACTAGCGTCGATGAATGTTTCTTGAAACACGTTTTCCATTGACTCATATATTTCCGTATCATGCGCATCTAGCTGATTGACATTCAAAGGAATAATCAGTTCACTGTCTGGCAGTTTACCGCAATCAGCAGCAACATGACCCAAATGAAAATAGTCGACGCAATATGAAGGCAAGTCTTTGTACTCAACAGTTTGCATAATTACCTTCGATGGTCCTTGAATATAAACCTTTTGTGGAAGATCAATTGAAACATCAAGTTTAACACATATTCAAGCGACGGATGGGCGAATAACCGCTGTTGTGGTTGCATCCAACTTCATTGGTGTGCCAATCATACGGGCGATTTGAAAAAGAGCGTCTTTTCGATTAAAGTGAATTGGAAGTCCGGGAAATGACACCCACACCGGCACAATGGGTATTTCAATTGCCGGATCATAATCTTCCATCCATTTCATGACGCGCATATATTTTCCGGATATCTTCCAACTTTAAGGTGAGAAACAACGAAGGTAATCCTGTTCTTGATCAAAATAGAGAAGAACGTGTCTAGTGTCAAGAAGACCGACTTTTACAGCCCCTGAAAATCCAATACAATCAATGGCCGAAAGAATCGTTGCTAACAGAGGGCGGCCAAACCAAAAAGTACCAACCAATGTAAACCGATATGGTGCAGCCAAAGATTGTATTTCATCCACTGAAAATGTGATCATCGGGCTGCCCATAAATTTCTGGATAGGTTTCGACGCAATAGAAACGGAAAAAGGAGAGAAAAGTGATGCGTAAGTTTGGATGGCGCCAGAACTAGAGGTGCGTTCGTCATTTGTACATGGGCTGAGGGCGAAAGATCCGCCATTGTGTAACCGGATCACTGAGAGAAGGTAGATGGCGGGTGGAAGGAAATGTTGGAGAGGATGAACGCAACAGTGCCAGGCGGCGGCGGTACACGCAGGCTAGAAATGAATTCCCCATTTTTTATTATATAAATTATATATATGTATGTGTATATATATGTATATATATATAATTATGCATAGATGTATGTATAGATAAACATGTGTATATATATGTGCGTGTGTGTATATACACACAGATGTGTGCATATATATTGGTGTATGGAGAATTGCTATGTCAGTACAAGATATACTCTCTTTCTCATGTTTCATTATTCATATTTTTTGTCTTGAAACATGGATACCCATTATGAATCGCCAAAGTCTTCTTACTTCTCCATTATATATATGTATTTACATAAAGATATGTGTTTATATGTGTGTGTGTGTTTATATGCATAGATATGTCTATATGTGTGTTATAAGCTACCATATATGTATGTGTGTGTGTGTACATATATAAACGATGACAGAGCTCTCTCCCCTCCTTGGTTTCACCGCGTGATGATGGCTCGCCGGCGACGGCCATCTTCTCCGATCTACACTTCATCGCGATCCGCACTCTTTCTCCTTCTCTGGTATGAAACTGCAATATTGAAATGACAGCTTGTTCCTTCGGTGCGGTGGTTTTGGGTTTAAAACCACTGTGGCCGCCACGTCCGATCACCCGCTACGAAGGAGGCCTGGCAATCTCGTTTTCACCGGATGACGTCTCACAATTAACATATTCATTCAAATCTTCTCTAGTGGGACTTTTTGGAATCAATGACCAAAATTAGAGGGGATTCGTTCTTGGTTTGAAAAATTCGGCTTTCTTGGTGGCTTCAAGATCACTCTCATTCATTCAAAGCACATCCTTATTGTATTTGATCAAGAGGTGGAATATATCTGCTGTTTCTCGCGACGCTCTTGGAATGTACTTGTTTTTCATATGTGGATCACTATATGGCCCTACGATTTTGACTCAAAAGTGCACGTTCCTGTAGTTCCGGTTTGGGTATCGCTGCCAAGGCTCCCCATCTACTTGCGTAAGCCGAAGCCCTTATTCGATATTGCCTGCATGATTGGGACTCTTTTAAAGGCTGATCACCGAACCACAAACCTCTTGCGCCCTTCGGTTGCGAGAATATGTGTTGAGATTGATGTAATCCAAAGATTTGCCTACCAAGGTGTTTATTCAAACTGTAGATTTTCACTTCTTTCAACCTGTTGAGTATGAGGATAAGCCGGATTATTGTCCTGCATGTCACATGATGAGCCACATTTCGCAGAATTGTCAGCCTCAAACGACTATTATTCTGCCCTCGTCATCTGATTGACCCAAGGTAACTTCTGTGCCTGTTAAACTTCCGCCTGCTAAACAGCGCTGGACACCCATAAGGATGAACAAATAATGCAGGATGAAGCAAATGATAGTGCTCCAACACAACCAGTTTCATCCATACACGAAGATGTGCCTCCTTCGACTGTTATTCCCATGCAACAATGCTCCTCATCACCAATGGTTCCGCAATCTGTTGATATTCTTCAGCTTATGCCTACGGTTCAAGACATAGCTTGTTTACGTTCGGATCCCTACGAGAAAATTCCATTAACATTACCCTTAGATGCGGCAATGGATGGCCATGCCTCTGATTCGGGAGAGCCACAGGATTTTCTGCAGATGGATCCTACGGGCTGGCGAAAGAAATCCAAGGAACTTCAAGATTGGATTCAGTCAATGCATTCTGACCCCTTAGATTGTGCATTGGAGGAATCCGTTGGGGATGTAGCAACAATGGTGCAGGTTGACAATCCTGCAACTGTAGACAAAACTGACGACCTGGTGGATCAGGCACTGCTGCAGGGTATTATTGAGGGTAGCACCAAACGGCAACGTACTAAGAAGAAAGATATGTCTCACCCACCTCCTTCCGACCGTATTACTCGCTCTTCCTCTTGCTTGGCTACCTCATCTACTCAATGAATACGTTAACATGGAATGTGCGAGGTGTGCGTACTTCTCTGTCCCCCCTTGAATATTTAATTTGCAAGCATCATATTCATTTGTTAGTTTTGCTCGAACCCATGCAACCCTGTCGTAAACTATCCCAGTATCGTCTTCACTTTGGATTCTCTCAAGCTCGTTCCTCTACGGATGATAAAATTTGGATATTTTAGGAAATATCAGTGCTAGATTGTTTAGATTATGTCCACGACATCTGAAACCTCCCCCTTTGGTTTCAGTGGATCCCTTCAGACAAGGCATTTCGGTGGCTGCGGTGTATGGTCATCACACTATCTCAACTTGCCGTCCATTTTGGAATGACTTGTTGACCTTCTCTACATCCATTTCGGACCCTTGGATTGTGGGTGGCGACTTCAACACATTCCTTCGGTTGGAAGAGCATCGAGGATTATCTTCACCCACTATGCGCTAGTTAGAGGATTTTAGCCGTTGGGTCAATGATACAGCCTTTCTAATGACACCTTATTAGGGGTCGCCATATGCGTGGTCGGATGGTTGGGGTCTGGGCCAAGTTTGCCGTCGTCTTGATCGCCTCTTTTGCAATAAAACTTTCTATGAATTGTTTGATGCTTTACTGGTCCAACACCTGAACCCAACTTCTTCGGATCATGTGCCTTTGTTGTTCACGGCCAGCACATCATTGCTGAAGGGTCCCCTAACTTTTTGTTTCTTGGAGGTATGGCTTATACACAATGACTTCTATGATTTTGTGCGTCATACTTGGAGCTCGTATCCCACTATTGGCGGTATACGTGGTTGGTATAATAAGCTGCAGCGTCTTAAAAAAGACCTTCGCCTCTGGGATAACACAATTTTTGGTAATGTTTTTGATGCGGTGGCTGAAGCAGACAGGAGGGTCGTTCAAACCGAAACACAATATGATAATAATCCCACAATAGCTGAAGCAGACAGGAGGGTCGTTCAAACCGAAACATAATATGATACTAATACCACAATGGAAGCTTGTGAGGCTTGTCATGCTGCTAAAGTGAGATGGCTATAGGAGGGTGGTGCCAATACGACGTAGTATCATGCGTTTGTTAAGGATCGTCGACGCAAGCAACGTATATCTCGTATTGTGACGGGTTCAGGTGAGGATTGTCTATCCAAAGAAGCTATCCAAAGGCTGTCATATTTGACTCGGATCTTTTTGCTGAGGCATCTACGGTATATCATGACGAAATTTTGTAGCACATTTCGACACAAGTGACTTCTGAAGGCAATCATATCTTATTAACGATTCCCTAGCTACCTGAGGTAAAGGAGGCCATTTGTGCTCTCAGTCTGGATAGAGTTGCTGGTCCAGATGGTTTTCATGGTAAATTTTACAGGCATTGTTGGGAGATAATTAAGCAAGATGTGTTGAAAGCAGTGCAAGAATTATTTTTGGGCATCCCAGTCCCAACGGCTATGGTAGCCTCTTTAATCACTTTAATTCCAAAAGTGGTCTCCCGTGTTTCTTTTGTTGACTTCCGTCCTATATGTTTGACGAACTTTACTTCAAAGGTAGTGACGCATGTTATATCCTCTCGCCTGGGAATGCTAGTGATGCGCTTGATATCACTGGAGCAGGCTGGATTCCTTCCGGGCAGTGGTGTGCCTGACAAAATTCTGATGGCCAAAGAAATAGTGCATATGTTAGACAAACCGAGTGGGGGTGGCCGTCTGATTGTTAAGCTAGATATGGCCAATGCATTTGACCATGTGAGTTCGGAGTACCTTCAACGGTTGCTTCTATGGATGAGTTTTGATAGCTTCTTTGTCCGGATCATCATGAATAATCTATCATCTACCAAATGCTCAGTCATGGTTAATGGCAAACCGTGCGCATTTTTCAGCACTGACCGTGGTGTTAAGCAAGGCGACCCTCTGTCTCCTTTGTTATTTATTCTGGCAGAATAAGGTTTTAGCAGGGGACTTAATTCTTTGATTGATACACGTCATGTGTCTGGTTTCGGGAGAATCGAGTACGCACTCATCACGCTTAGGTTTTGCTAATGATTTACTTTTCTTACTTTCTGCCACTTCCACTAACTTGCGACGATTTACACAATTTCTCGACAAGTATCAGCTTGCCTCTGGTCAACTGATTAACTATCATAAAAGCATGGCGTTTGTCAGTTCCAATCGTTCTGTCAGTCAAGTAGCAGGATTTCCTGGCATGCATTTATCTCCTCTTCCGCTTAAGTATCTTGGAGCTCCCATATATCGTGTCATATGTAGGGCTGCCCACTGCTCTCCCCTGTTACGTCATTTTGATACCAGATTAGCTGGTTGGGCAAAGAGATTGATGAGTGCAATGGGCAGGGTTATACTCATTCGATCTGTTCTCTCAGCAATTCCCTTGCACTTACTTGCAGTATATTGGCTTCCGCGTAGTGTGATTGTGTCCTTGGACCGAAAAATCTCATATTTTTTATTGGGATAGCGGCACCATTGGAGATCTTGGTTGGACATTAGTCTACCGGCTATCAATGGTGGACTTGGGATATATTCATTGACTATTCTGCAAAAGGCTTACGAATGTAAAATGTGGTGGTCTTAAAGGATGGCAGAGACGATATGGGCCCGGTTTATATGGGCAAAATACGATAAAAACGGCCACTTCCGTGAGCTTCTACCTGATTCCCCAGATTAGAAGCGTATTTGTCGCATTAACACTTTTTGCCAAGACCGTGATAGCAGGGACGGTCTCTTATGGCGTCCTGATCAGAATGGTCAATTCTCACTCAAAAGCGCCTATGAGGAATGTCAGCATCCGAGTCCCACATTCTTTCCTACAGGTATATCTGGTGGTCTACATTGTCACCATCTTCAAAACTGTTCATGCGGAAGTTAATATCTCGTGCACTCCCTCTTCCAGAAAATCTACGTTGTTGGTCAGTGGCACTTCCAATGATGTGCCCTTTCTATCGCCGTTCTAACGTACGGATGGATCACCTGTTCTTGTAATTCTTGGAGATATTCTCCATTTGGACTCGGTATGCCCTCATTCTTGATGTAACATCGACACAACAACCGACATTACGTAATCATTTCATTAGTTGGTGGTCCCGAGCGTCATCACGCTCCATGCATGGTCAGCTTCGTGTAGTGGTGCCTCATACAATTTGCTATAATGTCTGGAAAGAATACACTAGTGTTGTTTTTGGCGATGAGACATATAACTTGTTGAGATTGATGGATCGCATTCGTTCAGATATATTTGTGTGGTGTCAAGCGGCATCGGGAAAGCAATTTGCAACAGCCATTCCGAGTTTAATTGTGGCTTGACTATCTCCAGCTATACGAGTACATCGGTGTTCGGTGGTATGATGGCTTGCTCCACCCTCGGGACGTCTGAAGATTAATGTTGACGCGGCTTTAGGCCGTAATGGATCTGCAGATGGAGCAGTGGTCCGTGATTCGGGGGGAGTTTGTAGAGAAAAAGGGGGTTTGAGTGATTTCAAAATACATGATTTAAAAGTGTTACAAAGAAATGCATGACATATTTTATGACATGACACGTTGTTGCATAAAACTTGCCTTATATAGTTCATATATAATGTTGTCATACTAACGAGCCATGAAGCTTTAAAGCTTACATCAAATGGAAAACATTTGTTGTGTTTGAACTATTTTCAGGTGCCACCATCAATGAACTAAACTAGTTCATTAAGTGATGTACTTAGTTAATTAAACTAAGTAGTTCATTAAAGGAAGCAATATTTGGAAAAGGCACAAAGGCAACAAGTTGAAGAAAGGAAATTTCTCCCTCTCCTCTCCACACATATATCACAGTCCAACATATATATATATATATATATGTATATATATATGTGTATATATATATATGTATATATAAAAAAAATATGTATATATATATATATTTTTTTTTCAGCAGAAGAAGAGATAGTTTATTGATATACCCTCACTTATGGCGGAGGAAAACCCTTTATACATAGTACATGTCATCATATGCAAAGTGTGAATATAACGCTCTGATAATTTGCGTTCTCCAATCATATATGATATGTCGCATTAAAACCTTGCCAAGTAAAACCACCCTTGTGGATAAAACCTTGGCGAAGGAAAAAGCGTGCATATTTATATGATAGGAGTTTATATCTATAATAAGAGACAAATAGTAAAGCCTATGTAAACAACAGTGTAGTGACTTGGCGCATGAGAAGGGACCGAAGATCATGTCATCCAAAATGCATTGTCCTCCATTGTGTGAATATGAAGTTTCTGTGCGTGTAGCTCCTAGACCCGTAAACCTCCTCCTTTTATCTTGTGTACCGCCATAACTCAGTAGATCCATGTATTGCGCAGCCCATATACGTCATATGCAAAGAAAACAAAGCATTAATGAATTTGATCGTGTAAAGCACAAAAATATGTATATATATATGTATATATATATATATGTATATATATATTTTCAAATTTTTTGAAAAAGGCACATACACATTTATTCCAACGTACTACCGACACGTTATATATTTTATGTACGTACGTTAATGTCATACCACTATATTTAACTCATATTTATGAGTATATTCAGGTCTTATATCATATGATATAAGTCATGGTGATGACAAATTTAATACGACACGTTAAAAGGTTCTAAACCGAAAATTGTCGTATCGGACGAATACCAAAACTTTGCCAATGTGTCACGTACTTGCCATAAATAGATGGCCAGCCCCTACACTTTAAAAATGGCCACAAATTTCGTGGCTTACATGGTATGTGCAGCCATAAAATCATTCTATGTTGGCACACACAAATCACCCCACATTAAGGCCAAATTGTGGAGATTCCAATTTCAATTTTGTCACATGGTTTAGGCGCCACTTTAAGATGAGCTAAGTGCTGAATATTAAAGTTTAATTTGTGTATATTATGTGTAACATAATACATATAACATGTGCAAAAATTTGGAATTTAATTAGAGAAAAATCGGGTAATCGGTAAACGTCGAAAATTCGGTTTTCTACGTACACGACACATGGAACATTTTTGGCATGTCATATAACATGAATCTAGACACTTTTGACATATTTCATACATCTCAAAGTGTTCTAGAAAATTCAATTAAGGGCTGATTGGAATATACCATGTGTGTATAATTAAATATGCACTATTTTACAAAGTTTGCAAAAATAAAATTCAGCACATGTATATTTTTATTCACACGCCTATACCAGTCTTATTGGAGCATATGTGGAGCTTTGTTGGCATCTTGATTGGCCAATAATGAAGCATGCAATGTTGGTGACATAAAGAAAGGAACTACAAAAGGTAACATTTCAAACTTATGTCACATTTGTAACACATGCTGAAAATTTCAGCATGTGCATATAGGTTGGCCGATTTTATAAACATTATGAGGCATATTTTACTTCTTGAATTAAGTGAATTAATTGGGTGAGTGTATGGAAGTATTTTGAATAAGTTATGTAATTAAAATGGTGATATCTTTGAATATCACACATGCTGAAAATTTCAGCATGTGTGGGAAGGTATATGGCCGAATTCTAGGCTGCATGAGTGACAAATTTTATTCCAAAATTGATGAAAATATTGTGTACTAAATGATGATTGAATTATTCTTTAATTTCAAGGATTAAATCAAAGTAAACTTGGCAATATTTTGAATGAAATGCAAATGTTGCACATGGTGAAATTTCAGCACATGCAAGTGGTGTTATGGCCGATTTTTTGGATGGTAAATTGGAGAAAATTGTCTTGCTAATTATGTGGGATGATTATATGCCTTAATGGCTAATTGGTACATGCTTTTTGAGGTGTAATTTTAGATTTAACTAGTCGTCAAATGATGACAATCTTCAACCAATCAATGAGTGCCAAGTAAGCAAGAGTTTAATGATCATCCAATGAGGAGATGCCAAGTAAGCAAAGACATGTAACAATGATGCCATATACTCTTCCAAGGACTTAGAAGATAATTTTCAAGAGGAGAATAGCATCAAGGGGGGGCGGCCAACATGTTAAAAGGAAAGGAAGAGAGCAAAACAAAAACAAGAACAAGTCTTGCAATTTGAAAGATCAAAAACGTGTTCTAGCCTTCTCTTTTACACTCTCTTTCTTTCTTCTCTCTAAAAGCCTATTGTACTTATATTCATATACTTGAATAGGCTTCATATAGTCCACCACATGTTCTTTATCATTGTAAAAGATTGATCAAGGTGTGATCAATCTTGCACTTGCAAGGTGGTGGTGTTCGTGACAATTGCATTCTCATACAAGGTTTGTAAAGGGTTGGAGTTGGTGTGTAACTCCATCAAACCTGTGGTAAGGTGTTCTTTGTGTTGTGTGTTTAGTGCTAACCGACGAAGGTGTCCTCGAAGACTGGAGTAGGTTGATTTATAACCGAACCAGTATAAAATTCCTGGTGTCATTTACTTTCAGCACTTACTTTCTGTTTCAGCACTGTTTATCATTTTTAATCACGTTCGTAAAAATAATAAACGAATTTCAAAAATTACGAAACTTTCTAGAATCATAGCCACACGTCTCAAGGTTCTTTTGGCACAAGTTTCGACCCTTTTGGACAAGTATAAGTCATTCAGACATCCAAAGTTCTGAGACTAGTGCAGTCTGATTTTCAGGCTTGGAAAGGTTGAGACTTTGATCGCATTTGACTAACTTCCCAAAATAATTTTTCAAAACTGTTTCAACCCATTTAAAAAAAACTTATAAGGGGTTTGTCTTTAAATTTTCAGAGCATTTGGAGTTACGTACAAATAGGAATTAAATTTTCAAATCAGACTACCGTTTCTGGCAGATTTGCACAATCTGACCACCAACGATTTTTCAAGGGGTTAGAGGTTGAATCTTAATCTGAAATTTTTAGGAGATACTCATAACATCTGAGGATAAGTTCTCTCCAAATTTCAGAATTTTTGAAGACCTGCAGCCTAGTTTTCAAAACGTTTTAAAACTGGTCCTGAAAACAGAAACTGTTTTCAGAAGTTGAGTTCTTGGTTTAAAACTATTTTAAAAATCACATTTTCCGCACCAACTATTCAACCCCCCCTTCTAGTGGTGCCTTGCAGATCCTACAAGTGGTATCAGAGCGCAGGAACACTCACATCAAAAGGATCCAACGATTTAAGTGAGATGGCAACCACAAACTTCAAAACCGAGCAAGAAGGTATGTCCAGCCAAAGGCCTCCTCTCTTCGACGGTGAGTCTTTCATTCAATGGAAATTAAGAATGAAACTTTTTTTATGGCAATTGACATTGATCTTTAGTCAATTATAGAAGATGGTCCATTTGTTCCATCAAAGTTATCCACTATAGATGGAGTCACACTGGAGGTCGTTAAGCCTAGACAAGAATATACTAGTGAGGATAAAAAAGAGACTAAGCATGAACGCTAGGGCTATGCAGTTAATTTTAAATGGACTAAGTAAAAGTGAATCTAGCTATGTTTCAAATTGTTCTAGTGCTCAAGAAATATGGAGAATTCTTGAAATGAAACACGAAGGCACTAGTCAAGTAAAAGAGTCCAAGATCAACATGCTTATGTCCACACTCGAGTCGTTTAAATTATTCCCAAATGAATCTATCGTTGATATGGATCTTCGCTTGACTAACATCTACAACTCTCTTAGGTCTCTTGGCAAAGCCTTTACTATGCAGGAAAAGGTACAAAAGGTCTTGCGAAGCCTTCCATCCGAGTGGGACCCTAAAGTAACGGCAATAGAAGAAAGCAAAGAAACTAAGTCAATCAAGATGGAAGAATTAATTGGATCACTTAAGGTTTATGAGAACAAACTCACCATAAGGAAATCGGAATCATCAAAACAAGGTAAAGCTATTGTATTTAAATCAAATGAATACGTCTCTACTTCTTCCGATCACGTAGATGATAGTGATTCAGAATCAGATAACGATGACTTAATTTTATTGGCTAAAGGCTTAAGAAAATTCATGAGAAAGTCGTTTAGAAACAAAGCTAATGCTACTTTGACTAAAAGAAATAAGAACAAGACAAACTACAAGGATGTTAAATGTTATGAATGCGGTAAACTTGGACATCTATCATATGACTGCCCTAATAAGGAAAAGCAAAAAACAAATACCAAGACAAGGATCGGAACAAGAATAGACTCGTCTCAGAATCTAAGCAAAGGAAATGAGCCCTCAAAGCCTCCACTTGGAGTGATACATCAGATTCCGAGGCTGAAAGAGAAGAGGAGACTGCACAAGTATGCTTTGTGTCCAAAGCATCAAACGAGGTATCATCTGACTCTGATTCTGACTCTGAGCCTTCTTATGATGATCTTTTTAGTCAGTACTAAGAATTGCATAAATTTACCAAGACTCTCGCGAAAGAAAAGAAACGATTAATTAAAGACAAGAAGATGTTAGAATCTTCTACCGAGAATCTTGTCGCTCAATTAAACGATTCAAAAGAAGAGTCATCATGCATCATTACTGCATTAAAGACAGATATCTCATCATTAACCACGCAATATAATGAAATGAAATCCGAGATTTCAAGTTTGAAATCAAGGAATACAGACTTAGAGAAAAAGATGAAATAGTTTGATACGGGATCTAACATGCTAGATCGTATTATCTTATCACAAAAGCATGACAGCGATAAAACGGGATTAGGATACATTAAAACAAATGAAGTGTCCATTAAACCAACCAAGTTTGTAGTGTCTAAGAAAGTAGACACTCCAAAACCAAATACGGCGTCTAAGATGACGCAAAGACCCCCTCTCCCCTCATCTTGTAATACTTCTTCAAAATATCATGCAAAATATAATTTTGTGCTATATAGATATGAGAAGAAACAAGTGATGCATACACGACATTCATTTCATCCATCTAGATCACGCACTACGCACATTAACACAAGGACATATCAAAAACGTCCTACATATAATGAGTATAAAGGAGTTCTTGGCCAAAGGTCCAAAGTGCACTCACCACATGTCTACTATATTGCACCTTCATCTACATTCTTTCCATTTGCTAGACCGAGAAGGATCACCCAAGTATGGGTACCGAAAGCTACTTTTACCAAGAGATGAATAACTAACTCGCAAGGACCCAAAATTAAAAGGGTACCTAATTCATTCTCGTACATTGCAGGGAACCCACACATCAAAAGATACATCAATCAAATGGTTCCTTGATAGTGGTTGCTCGAGGCACATGACAGATGACCCGAGCCTATTCACAAAATTGAAGAAGGTCACAAAAGGCGGATCCGTGACCTTTGGAGACAACAACGAAGGCAAGATCATCGGAAAAGGTACAATTGGAAACTCAAGCATTCTTCAAATCTCAAATGTCTTTCTGGTAAGCAACTTATCTTATAATCTACTTAGAATTTCACAATTTATTTATAATAGTTTGATGTGTGTTTTACTCACCCATAATGCAATATAATAAATAAAAATGGAGAAACAGTGTTAAAAGAAAAACAGGAAGGAAACATTTTTGCGCTTTCTATAGATGATATGTTAGACGCTAAGGTTAAGTGTTTCATGTCAAATGAACCTAACGTAAATTTATGGCATAGACGTTTAGGACATATTGGCATTTCTGCACTAGAAAAACTCCAACGAAAGAACCTAATACGAGGATTGCCTACACTTGATTTAGATAACTTTTAGTTGTGTGAATCTTGCATAAAAGACAAACAAACTCGCGAGTAACTTAAACCTAAGAATGAAATAAGCACGACTAGAGTTTTAGAATTATTACACATTGACTTGTTTGGTCCTAGTCGCACTACGAGTCTTGGTGGGTGTCACTATGCTTGTGTGATTGTTGATTATTATTCTCGTTATACTTGGACTTTGTTTCTTGCACATGAGGATGATAGTGCTATTGAAATTGCTAAACTGATAAAACAACTTGAAAATCAATATGGCATTAATGTGAAAAAGATAAGAAGCGATAGAGGTGGCGAATTAAAAAATAAGGACATGATTTCATTTTGCGAAGAAAAAGGAATTAAGCACGAGTTTTTGCCACGTAGAACTCCACAATTAAATGGAGTAGTAGAAAGAAAGAATAGGACATTACAAGAAATTGCTAGAACTATGTTATGCGAAAATAAATTGCCTAGATTTTTGTGGACGGAATCCGTAAACTGTGCATGCTACATAATAAATCGCCTGTCCATTAGAAAGAAAATAAATAAAATGCCTTATGAGATATTAAATGATTGCATGCCTAAAATTGACTATTTTCGTGTATTTGGATGTAAATGTTTTGTTTTAAATACAAAAGACAATTTAGATAAATTTGAATCTAAATCAATTTAATGCATCTTTGTTGGATATTCTGTAAATTCAAAAGCATATAGATGTTATGATCCTCTCACTAGACAAATTATAGAATCTATTCATGTGAAGTTTAATGAATTTAGTGAGATTGATAGAGATAAGGAATATGATGATGATTTTGAATTGAAACCCATATTAAATGATGATGATGGCACGTTTGATATGCATGATATGCATGATACACTAGAAATGCATGATCACTTAGAAACGCATGAGAACGTAGAAATAATCAACTAAGATGGCATAGATATCACCGACACGATCTCATCATAGGCGATATCACACACATCGTGCGTCCACATAGAAGAATAAATCCGAAAGAAATAAATCAATTTCATGCCATGATTTCCGAAATTGAACCTAAAAATGTGCATGATGCTTTGAATGATTCTTCTTGGATTGATGCTATGCATGACGAACTTAATCAATTTGTTAGATATGACGTATGAGATTTAGTGCCACGACCACAAGATAAGACCATAATAGGCACAAAGTGGGTGTTTAAAAATAAAATGATGAAGAAGAAAAAGTTGTTAGAAATAAAGCTAGACTTGTAGCACAAGGCTATAGTCAAGAAGAAGAAATTGACTGTGATGAAACATTTGCACCCGTAGCACGTTTAGAAGCTATACGACTTTTACTTGCCATTGCTTACATGAAAGATTTTAAACTTTATCAAATGGACGTGAAAAGTGCATTCTTAAATAGATTTATACAAGAAGAGGTATACTGAAACAACCACCCGGTTTTGAAGATTTGAAATATCCCGATCACGTGTACAAACTAAAGAAGACACTATACGGACTAAAGCAAGCACCTAGAGCATGGTATGATCGTTTTGCTACTTTCCTTTTAGAAAATGGTTTTAAAAGAGGCACTATAGATAGTACATTATTTTTTAAACAAGATAAATCGGATTTGCTTATTATTCAAATTTACGTTGATGACATCATTTTCGGCTCTACTTCTCATAAACTTGTTGAAGATTTTGAAAATTGCATGAAATCCGAATTTGAAATGTCTATGGTTGGCGAATTGAACTACTTTCTTGGCTTGCAGATTAAACAAACGAGTAAAGGCATCCACATAAGCCAAGCTAAATATGTAAATGATATGATTAAAAAGTTCAATTTTGAGAATTTAAAACCATCCCCCACCCCTATGAGTGTCACTACTAAATTAGATAAAGATGAACATGGTAAGGATTTTGATGATGCCTTATATAGATCTATGATTGGTTTGTTACTATATCTTACTGCTAGTAGGCCTTATATCATGTTCAGTGTATGTATGTGTGCATGTTTTCAAAGTCAACCTAAGGTGTCCCACTATAATGCGGTAAAAAGAATATTCCGATATATTAAGCACACACCCACGTTAAACATTTGGTATGATAAAGATTGTGACTTTAATTTGCATGCCTACACTGACGCTGATTATGGTGGATGTAAGATAGATAGAAAAAGCACGAGTGGCACTTGCCAATTTATAGGAAACTCACTTATTTCATGATTTTCCAAAAAGCAAGCAAGTGTAGCTTTATCCACTACTGAAGCTGAGTACATGGCACTTAGTCTTTGTTGCACACAATTACTATGGATAAAACAACAACTTTCTGATTTTGGAATTAACGTAAATAAAATTCCTTTATATTGTGATAGCATGAGTGCAATTAACCTATCTAAGAACCCCGTGCTACATTCTAAGGCCAAGCATATAGAAGTACGCTATCATTTTCTTCGTCATCATGTAATTAATGGTGATATTGTCATAGATCACGTACGCATAGAGGGACAATTAGCGGATATCTTTACTAAGGCATTAAATCAGGCTACCTACGAAAATCTTCGTTCTGAATTAGGCATCATTTCTGCTGATTTGATTTGATTGTCTTAGCATATTTACATGCATTTTTGATTGAATTTCCAAAATAAAGGGGAAGAGAATACATGATTTAAGGGAGAGAGAGAAACTGATTGCATAAATCAAGGGGGAGCGGATTTGAAATTCAAAATTTGAATTTATGCATGATTGAAGGGGAGTGATGAGATTTAAATCATGAATGTAGGTTATTTTGAAAATCATCAAAAGGGGGAGATTGTAGAGAAAAAGGGGGTTTGAGTAATTTTAAAATACATGATTTAAACGTATTACAAAGAAATGCATCAAGGGGGCGGCCAACATGTTAAAACAAAAGGAAGAGAGCAAAACAAAAACAAGAACAAGTCTTGCAATTTGAAAGATCAAAAACGTGTTCTAGCCTTCTCTTTTACACTCTCTTTCTTTCTTCTCTTTAAAATCCTATTGTACTTATATTCATATACTTGAATAGGCTTCATATAGTCCACCACATATTCTTTATCATTGTAAAATATATGATCAAGGTGTGATCAATCTTGCACTTGCAAGGTGGTGGTGTTCGTGACAATTGTATTCTCATACAAGGTTTGTAAAGGGTTGAAATTGGTGTGTAACTCCATCAACCCTGTGGTAAGGTGTTCTTTGTGTTGTGTGTTTAGTGCTAACTAAGGAAGGTGTCCTCGAAGATTGGAGTAGGTTGTTTATAACCGAACCAGTATAAAATTCCTGGTGTCATTTACTTTCAGCACTTACTTTCTGTTTCAGCACTGTTTATCATTTTTAATCACGTTCGTAAAAATAGTAAACGGATTTTATAAATTACAAAACTTTCTAGAATCATAGCCACACGTCTCAAGGTTCTTTTGGCACAAGTTTCAACCCTTTTGGACAAGTATAAGTCATTCAAACGTCCAAAGTTCTGAGACTAGTGCAGTCTGATTTTCAGGCTTGGAAAGGTTGAGACTTTGATCGTATTTGACTAACTTCCCAAAAGAATTTCTCAAAACTGTTTCAACCCATTTAAACAAAACTTATAAGGGGTTTGTCTTTAAAGTTTCAGAGCATTTGGAGTTACGTACAAATAGGAATTAATTTTTCAAATCAGACTACCGTTTCTGGCAGATTTGCGCAATCTGACCACCAACGATTTTTCAAGGGGTTAGAGGTTGAATCTTAATCTGAAAATTTTAGGAGATACTCAGAACATCTGAGGCTAAGTTCTCTCCAAATTGCAGAATTTTTGAAGACCTACAACCTAGTTTTCAAAACTTTTTAAAACTGGTCCTGAAAACAGAAACTGTTTTCAGAAGTTGAGTTCTTGGTTTTAAAATATTTTAAAAATCACATTTTCCGCACTAACTATTCAATCCCCCTCTTCTAGTGGTGCCTTGCAGATCCTACAGTGTTCTGCTTTTTGCTATTTCTTTTCCTCTGCCACATCTGCCTCCCCTTAGATTGAAGCTACAGGCAGCCTTATATATATTGTTATCTTTTACGCTTCTAGATTCTCAGGCTTTGTGATGGAAACTGACTGCCAGCAATTATCATCTCTGTTGACTTCTCGATCACTGCAGGCGATATGGGAGCGGATTTGCATCATTTACGGAACTTTTTGACTCTCACCGCCTCCACACGTTCTTACACGCTAAGTGAAACTAACTCGGTAGTGCATCACTTGGCTGCCCGTGGTCTACACTTATCTACCTTAACCGAATTCTCCTACTTGAGCCAATTGCCGCCTGTGGCACGAGGCTGCTTACTTAAAGACGTATCTACTCCTTATTTACGCACTTGATATAGAAGGCACTCTAATATGGTATTCTGCCTGTATCATTATTATGATGCAGGCAGTCTGGGTACTTACATCTCACTTTATCCTTATATGCAGAAGGCTTTATTCATATTAATGGTTATATTCTTCTGCTCCATTATCTATGTGTTTGGCTTTGTGTGGGGGAGGTGCATACAACTTAACACTGAACGGGATTATGTCTTCCACAAGGATTGGCATGCTCTCTTGGTTTCTGCCTGCATTTACTTAAATGCAGGAAGATCAGGTATGTACCAATACATTGCCTTATTGATTGGTTTGCGGACTATCTTTATCATCGTGACATTAATCTGGCTCTTTCACACTTTTTTCGCATGGCAACCGAGAACATTTGGTGCTCAAACAAGTGCATGGACATCGTCTCAACAGTCACAGACTACATTACATAGTTTTTGGTTTGCCCACGTGGACTCGTGTTGGATAAATATGTATGTTTTTTCCTTCGTGCAAGATTTTATCTACAAGGGTGGTTTTGCTTGCAAGGGTTTTAATGAGCATATCATATTCAACATGAACAGTGGATTTATCCTATAGCAGTTGCTCGTTATTGTATTCCGTATTTTCGACTTGAAAGTTTTTCAATTGTATTGTATTGGTTAACTCTTTGTAACGCTGGGAGTCGCAGACTTGGTATATGTGGTATTCCTCTGCCTTAAGTGAGGCTATTTATAATAACATCGGGAGGGCATCCTCCTTTTATCAAAAATATGTATATATATACATTTGTGTGTGTGTATATTTATATATGCATATATGTGTGTGTATTTTTAATCAAAAAGGATATTTATTATAAAAGGACCTCACTTATGACAGAGGAATACCTTATTACAATATGTGTGTCTCATCATAAGAAAAAGATAATGTAAAGATGTAAGGATGGCCATTCTCCAATCATGCATGATATGCCACATTAAAACCTTGCCAAGTAAAACCACCCTTGTGGATAAAACCTTGGCGAAGGAAAAAAGCATACATATTTACATCACTGGAAGAATAGCATATTACATGAAATGCGAATACGTAATATGAAAAATATGAAGCAACAAAGTCCTCCCATGGCTAAGCTGTATGCGTCCCATCCCGATCATCCGTGTGATTATGGCGAAGGTATGTCAATGTGGTATCCGTGCGTATAATACCACGAATATGGGGTGGCAATGAGGCAAGCGTAGTGTAATAGGTCGTTGTGGAGTATGCCATTGCATGTTGCGAAAGAAAATGTGCAGCTTGATTGACCTCCCGTGGAGCATATATGAGTGACATAGACATTTGATGAAGCAACGAGCGCAAGAGATGTAGGTCCGAAGCTAATGGACCAGAAACAACTACCAGTTGTACTAACTCCAAGCAGTCAACTTCCACAATGACTCTTCCAAAAATTAGGCACATAATAAAGGATTGCTAATAGTGCCGCTTGTGCCTATACACGTAGTGGATAATCATGTCTAAGCAGAAAGGACAGTCCGTGTACAAACCTGCCTGCGTCGTCTCTAAGAATAGCCCCATCACCAGCTGTAGAGCGCCCCACCGCTGCATCAGTATTAAGTTTGAGCCTTCCTGAGGGGGGAGATGGCGACAAGACCATATTGATAAGCCTTTGAATGGAGCAAGCTGTTTTTGTCCCATTTCTTGATTTTGTCCACGTATATATATCATGTTTAACTGCTCTTCTGAGTATATTTTGTGACCAGCCATTATCATCGAAAGTAATTGCAGCATATGATCTCCATATATTCCATAGTAGTATCCCAGCAAATATTTGTTGAATCTCACCCAAGAAAGAATTTGGAGTTGTCATCCATACCGACAATGCATATGATCGCCATCCTGTGGAAGATGGTGGTGTGACATCCAGTAAGGAATGGAAGTAATCACGCACAACACGAATTGCATTGCAGGAATAGAATATATGATTTGTTGATGCATTATCCATACGGCAAAAAGGACAAATGGTGGAAAGAATGGTTAAGAAACGGCGAAGTGTATCCGGTAGTGGCAGTGCGCCATTAAACAATCTCCAAAGACAGACTTGAACAGCTGGACGTTGGCTTTTCAGCCAAATATATTTATGAGAGATCAACTTTGTCCGTGTGGGTCGTATAAGGTCATAGGCATTTGATAGCAGGAAGCTGCCAGATGCAGTTGGCCAAATTGGCATACTATTAACCCATTGTGTCATTGCTATACATCTCATATGAATTGAACATATGCGGTGCCAACCAGGTGAATATACAACCGCAGCTGAAAATCACCTCTGCTTCCATATCGCATTCGCATGTACTGTCCCCAAAGATTCTGTGAATGATGATACCACCACCACAATTTGCAAGTGAATGCATCTTGGACATCATGAAGAGATCTAATCCAAGGCCTCCGTCCTGTTTTGGATAACAAAGCTTCTTCTAAGATACCCAGTGATGTCGATGTGAACCCCAAAGAAAAGTGGCAAAACGTTGTTGCAAGGAGACTAATATATTCCGAGGAAGTTTTGAACCTGACATGAGATGCAACGGTAGAGATGATAATATTGAACGAATCAAAACAATTCTACCTGCCATACCCAGCAGCTTGGGATGCCAACGTCCCAAGCGACTGTCAACATGATGAAGAAGATCTTGACAATGAATAGCCCGAGTTATCTCCTTATGTAGATAAGATCCCAGATACTTCATAGGCAAAGATGATTGCCTCATATCTAGGAGACGCAGTAGTTCTTGACGTTGCCTGACACCTATATGAGTCGAAAAACATATTGTACTCTTGTGCCATATAACCGCTTGACCAGAGACTTTTTCATAAGATGTCAAAATTCTTTTAAAATGTGTGAGATTGGTCCTGCCTGCGGATAAAAATATCAACAAATCATCTGCGTATGATAGATGGGATATCACAAGTGGCATTCGCCCCATATTGTATGGAGTGATGTAAGAGGTTGATACTAAATATTTCAAGCGTCTACTAAATGATTCTGCTGCGATAATGAATAGAAGTGGTGAGAGTGGGTCTCCCTGCTTAACACCCCGGGTTGGGCGAAAAAATCCGCATGGAACACCATTAATGAGGAGGGAAATGTGCGTTCCCTCTAGGTGATTTATGATCAACTTTATAAAGTGATGAGAGAAGCCAAACCTGTCCAAAACATGGCGTAGAAAATGCCAATCTACCCGGTCAAATGCCTTTGCCATATCCAAATTTATTAAAGACTTACCTGGCCGCGGACCTTTGTCAAACCAGTGGATCAGCTCATTGGCCAGTAGTACCTGCTCTACCGTGCCTCTTCCTTTTTGGAAACCAGCTTGCTCTGGTGAGATTATACGTGGAAGAATGGCGTTGAGCCTGTTGGATAAAATTCTGTTTGTATTTTGCTCATAAAAGTCGATACTGCTATAGGCCGATAATCTGCAAATGTGTGTGGTGACTGTCCTTTAGGCAGTAGTATGATCATTATGTGTGCCATTGCACGTGGGAGTGGAAAACCAAGGAAGTATTCCTGAACTGCTTTATGAACGTCTGTGGCTATAACGTCCCAACATGAACGAAAGAACCATCCATTGTATCCGTCCGGTCCTGATGCACTATTTGGATCAAATTCCCAGACCGCCTGCTTTACTTCGCTTATTGAAGGCATACTTGTGAGCATTAGATTATCGTCGTCCGTAACTATCCTGGGAATACATTGGAGAAAGTCAGTATCATCCTCAATATGTTGAGCAGTAAACATGCGTGTGTAGTAGTCAATGGCAGCTGCACTGATAGTTTCTGGTGTATCACAAAGAGTTCCATCTTCCTTGTATATGCAGCGTATAGTCTGTCGTCGCCGTTTATCCTTGACTAGAGTATGGTAATATCTTGTATTGGCCTCTCCCTCTTTTAACCATTTGACACTAGCTTTTTGTTTCCAATATGCCATTTCTTGAGATGCCACATGCATTAATTCCGTCTGAGACTCATAATAAGCTTGTCTCGCCTCTATAGTAGGAGATGCGTCATAGGCTTCTTCCAGTATTCGAGTGTTTTGTTCCGCATGCTTTAGTCTGTTGAAGATGTTCCCAAACACAGTCTTGTTCCAGTGAGTAACATCCCGTTTGAAGCGCTTTAGCTTATTACATAACCACGCATTCCTCCAACTGTAGGATAGGACTCCCAAGTAGTGCGCATAAATGTATTGAAATCCGAATGAGAAGTCCATACATTCAGAAAGCGGAATTGTTTTGGACCAGCATATTCTGTATATGCACATTGTATCAACATAGGGCAATGATCTGATGTGGTTCGACTAAGATGTGTCAAGCGAATAAATGGAAAAAGATCATAAAATGGTTCAGTACAAAAGGACCAGTCCAAGCGTCTCCACACTCGACCTAATCCACGACCACCTTGCCATGTATATTTTGTAGCAACATGTGGGATTACATGTCAAGCTCCGTATTGGGTCATTGCATTGAAATCAGCCAGCGCAGATAAAGATGGTCTGGAGGATCCTTTGTGGTCAGTAATAAACAGAAAAGTATTAAAATCCCCAGATGTCAACCAAGGATCCTGAGATGAATCTGAGTGTTGGCGAAGAGAAGACCAAAGGTGTTGTCTATCTGCTACAGTGTGTTTCCCATAAACACAAGAATGCCAAAAAATCTTGCCAGAAAGCTGTAACTGGAGACGCAAGTGTGCTACTTGCTCTGTGTGTACAGAAGTCAATAATGATAAATGATTTTGATGCCAAAAGCACCAAGCCTGTCCATCACATACATTTAACATCGATGAAAATCCTAGCTGTATACCAACCCGTTCCATTCTATCAGATGTATAGAATGCTGATTAAGCAATAATCTGAGCCTTGAGAATGAAGTGCGTAGGCCCCTTAAATTCCATGTGAGAATATTCATTGCAACTGATGGGGTTGTGAGTTTGAAGATCGAGTAACACTGCGAGTAACCATATGTCTAGGAGGGTGTACCATCTGGCTGTTTGGTCGACGCTTCCGTTGGCATATGAATGGCACATAACCAATATCCCGTGCCTCCTCTAATGGTTGATTTATACGCTGCAACAATTCCTGATCATAGGTGAAATTCTGTCTTTGCTTTAACTTACTTCCCCATATATTTGAAATGGCACTGTATTCCTGCATAAGATCTTGTCGGTGCAATGGTTCATTTTGACTATGTATAAGAGGAGGTTCCTCAGTGTCTGAAAGTGCCTGCAAATTTTGCTGAGCAACCTGTGGCACTAAATTTTTCTGCTGATGCATCCTCCATAGAACGACCTATTGCTGCCACATCTTGATTGTTGGAGGGAATGGCCTCTTCTGATGGTGAATGTATACGTACATCTGGTGACAAAGCGTCTTCTGAGGGTTGTTTCTGGCCATTCGGATGTGCAGAAGGGACCTATGGAGACTCAGACAACATAACTGGCTGGTTATTCATTTCTATATTTACTGGATCTGGGCATGCTATCTGGGGTTGCGTTTCCTTTTGTTTTCGCCGCCATTGCTTTTCTAAGACTGGAACATCCGGCTAGGCTGTCTGCTTCCCACAACCATCCTTATTATGGCCTAAAATACCACATTTTTCACAGTATAGTGGCACATCTTCATAAACGACAGTTTGAAAGTGATGATGATCTACACATTGAATATGTAGCTTTGATGGTAACTCCTTTGAAACGTCTACCTCAACATAGACTCTCGCTACCGATGGACGCAGAATTTTTTGTGTGGCTGCATCAGATCTGATAGGTGTTCCAACCATCGAAGCGATTGCAAACAAAGCCGATTGTGTGTGAAGGTACACAGACAAACCAGGCAACGATAACCAAACTAGCACGATAGGTGTATCATATCTCAGATCAAAAGCGTATGTATATTTCGTGATACGCATATGGTAGCCCAAAATATTCCATGATCGACGACAAAAGCATCTATTGTAATCTTCTTCTTTTTCGAAACGTAATAAAACATGAGTTTTGTCTAACAAGCCTGTATGAACATTACCTGCGAATCCGATGCGATCAAGTGTTTTCTACAGTGCAACCATACCCGGACGGCCATTCCAAAATGATCCGACCAATGTATATCAGAATGGTGAAAGAAGCGTTGAGACCTCCTCCTCCTCAAAGATGATCGATGGACAACCTTTAAAACGTTGAGGAGCCTTTGGCTTAATGGTTGGCGGGCCTGCAGATGGATCACCGGTGAGTACCGAAAGAAAAGATCGTGGTGCCAGGGCCGAAGGGCCCGGCGGCTGCATGGATGGTGAAGGTTATCGCAGATGACGGGAGTAGGATTTTCCGGCGGCAAAGCGTTTTTCACACACAGAGATATATTTATATACATATATGCATGCATGTATATATATGGGTATATGTATATGTGTACATGTGTATATGTATGTGTATATATACACACACATATATACACACGTGGATACACACATATACACACACACATATATAATGGTAGTGGGAAAGGCAATATGACGGTGGTGGCTCTCGCTTTCGCAGGCTCCATCGACAATAAAGAATTTTGCTCTCGATCTCTGCGTCTGCGTTGAATTTGAGTTTTTTTAAGTTTCGTTTACATTTTTCTTGCATCAATTTCATCTGTTACTCTTTTTTGCATTTCGGTCATCCTGCCGTCGTGGCATCACCAGCAGGCCCCCTGCAGTCCAAGACTTCTTTTGTAGAAATTATGGCACCGAAAATGCTGCCAATTCCGGCGGCACCACATCCTATTCATCGCTTCAAGGGGTTACTATCTATTTTTTTCTCCAATGAAGAGGTATCATGCTTTTCTCATCTATATCGCTTCTCTCTTGTTGGATCCTTTTGGAATGGACGTCCAAATATGAAACAATTGCATGCCTCTTTCGAACGCATTGGTTACAAACACACACACCAAAACTGGGATATCAAGATGATCAGCATATTCTTATAACCTTTGACAATGATGATGATTATCAATGGCGCTTTTTGCCTCGTACACGGACGTTGAATGGTTTTCATATGTGTGTCACTAAATAGACTTCTGACTTTGATCCACATTATGATACACTCATCGTTCCAATATGGGTTACCATTCAGGGGCTGCCCTTATTTTTACACAACAAATCGGCATTATGGGATGTGGATCATATGATAGGAACTCCTCTACGTATAGATTCTACTACCATGTAGTGCATTCGACCATTGGTGGTCAGCCTTTGCATTGAGATTGATCTCTCTCAGCCCTGTCCAGCTCGTCTTCATATCCAAGGTGGACAATATGAATTTTATCCAACGGTCGAGTATGAAGATGTTTCTTTATTTTGCTCACACTGTCCTATTCTTGGACATGACGCTCACACTTGCGGTAAACTGGCTGATTTAAAGCAAGAGCACAGAGTGGGGGCAGAAGTACCACCAGAAATAATTCGTCTTAGACATGAAGCACCTCAGCGCTGGACACCTAAAAAAGACATGCAGTTGGGTGTCCTCCTACTCTCGCATACTGAACCGCTTCCTGTTGCTGCACCAGGACCACCTACAGCCCCTATACCCGTACATGATGAAGGGCTTTCTACTTCTCCAAAATCAACCGCGCAATCACAGTTGAATGTTCTACAGGTTTGACACTCTCAAGGTAAAACCGGTTTGGGCCTTTTGCGGGATGTCAATGACGCAATGGCTGATGGAGTACTTGTTGAGCATGTATCAGATTCGGGAGACTACTTCTACGGATCGTGCACAAGGATACAATGATCTTATGATGGATTCTCATTCTACATATTCTTTCATTGCTGAGGATATTTGTTCCGGTATATATTCAATGGTTCATGATGCATGGGTGAGAGATATGAAGGCAGCAGCATTGGACATTTCTCAACGCAATTTTCCTATTGTCCATAATGTAGCGGATGAGGATGTCGCATCTACTCAAGAAGGTTTTGCCATAAATCCTCCTATGCATGCTCACAGGCGTAAAAGATCACGGCAAGAGCTACCATCACCTCCTCCAAAGTCAATGGTAACACGCTATGGATCTAAAGATGCTTCACGCTCTCACTCCACATCTTTGCAATGAATTGTCTATTCTGGAATTTTAGAAAATTAAGGACTTCATTGGTCCGATTAAAGCGATTGCTTCATAAACATCATATTCATTTCCTTGTCATAATTGATCAAAAGCAACCCGCTGCAAATCTGGTGCATACACAACTGGGATTAACATATAGGCACTCGCTATCCACATGTTGCGATAAAATATGGGTGTTTTGGCGAAATTACACCCTAAGCTTGCTTGATGTACAACATGGTGAACAAGTGTCCCTCTTTCGTTTCAGCATTTTTGGTAAAGCCCAACTGATCTGTATTTTTCAAGTTTATGGAATGCATACAGTCAGTGACTGACGTCATATGTGGTTGGAGATTCAGGCTTATAAACAACACGTTACCTCCCTCTGACTAGTCGGCGGGAATTTTAATACCTATATGGCTATTGATGAGCATCACAGATCTTCTATGCCAGATATGACATCACTCAAGGAATTCTCTGATTGTGTCCAACAGTGCTTGCTGGTTGATATACCTTATGAGGGGAACTCTTATACGTGGGTTGGTGGATGTGGCCTTGGGATTGTTAAACAACGACTGGATCGCTTACTATGTTCTCAAGATTTTCACGATCATTTCACCAATCTAAAAGTACTTCACTTATCTCGTGTTACCTCGGATCATGTCCCACTACTTCTCTTTTGTGAACGACAGCAGTATATGGGACCTAAATCATTTCGCTTTCTAAAAATCTGGAGAGAGCGTGAAGGCTGTTGAACTTGCATCTGAGATGGAGGCATGTGGAGAAGCACAATCCAAGTTGGAGTAGCATTGAAACAAAGGGAACCCTTGGATTGACTGAGGAACTGAAGGCTGGGATGATGAAGTTGGTGATTTGAGCTGGCAGTTGCGTGTGTAAGCAGCTTAGGTACCAGGATCACGTGGGCTGCGTGAGGGCTGAGCTGTGAAGGAGCATTAGGTGCGAAGGGGAGAGCTGGAAGAAGAAGACTCTCCGCGGGAAGTTTTAAATGAGCCGAAATGTCCATGTTGCCCTTATGAAGTTTTGGCTGTAATAGTTTGAGTAAGGGTAAAATAGTCATTTTACCTTTTTTGATTTTTCCCTCCTTTGTGAGCTGTATAAAAACGGGTATGGCAGTTTTCTTCCTTACCGGGTTGGTCATGAATCAGAAGCTCGATTAGGCTTCATTTTTCTCTTCCCTCTCTCAATAAAAGTTTAGTTGCTCAATTCTGGTCTTGTGCTTTTGATTTCTAGTTTCAATTTTGACATGGTATCAGAGCGTTTCTTTCGCTGCTGATTTGCGTACTGTGTTCGGTTTCTCATTTTGATCTGTGATTCGTATCATTTGATTCCATTTCAGCTTATTCATCGGTAATGGCCTCAACTTCTGGTAGCCAGAGGTCTGGTGGTTCACAACCAGTTGAAAATACCACCAGCAATCCGTATTACCTTCATCCTAGTGATAGTCCGGCGATTATCCTTGCGCAACCTCCATTGAATCCACACAATTTTCATTCATGGAGTAGGATGTTCCAGATGGCACTTCTTGTGAAGAATAAGATAGGTTTCATTGATGGCACAATTGAGCAACCAGGTGTGACTGATCCACAGTATGGTGCATGGAGGCAAGTCAATTCGATGGTACACTCGTGGATCATGAACAGTGTGATGCCTTCGATTGCTCAGAGCGTGATGTGGTATGATAGTGCGCAGGAAGTCTGGAATGATTTGAAACGCAGGTATGGAACGGGTGATGCTTTTAGATTATCAGATTTGCTTGAGAATTTTTACTCTGTTAAACAAGAGAGTGATTCGGTGAATGATTATTTCACCAAGGTTAAAGTTCTGTGGGAGGAGATGATGGTGTTGAGATCTCTTTCCATGTGTACTTGTCGTGGCTGTAGATGTAACATTGGAGTCAAATTGCGTGAGTTTATTGAAACGGATTATGTCATTAAGTTCCTAAAAGGCTTAAACGAAGAATTTGAGCCGGTCAAATCTCAAGTGTTTGTAATGTCACCATTGCCGAAGATAGATGAGGTGTTTGCAATGGCT
The DNA here is from genome assembly GCA_036186865.1 of Eustoma russellianum. NCBI lineage: Eukaryota > Viridiplantae > Streptophyta > Magnoliopsida > Gentianales > Gentianaceae > Eustoma > Eustoma russellianum. The sequence continues at coordinate 16,342,651 of AP025066.1, read as the reverse complement.
TAAAAATACGAAAGGAAGTTAACGGGGATGAGTGTGCAAAACTCTATTAATAATAACAATCCAACTGCTCTTATGGTTGAGGACATTCCTGAAAATGGCATGGTTGCAGCAGTAAATTCGTATACAGGTAGAGGAGGAAATACTGGTTACAGGAGAGGGAATGGAAGATTCTTTCCAGATGGTGGAAAGAGGCCACAATGCACTCATTGTGGCATGATTGGACATGTTGAACAAAGGTGTTATCGTAAGCATGGTTTTCCTCCTGGATTTAAGACGAGAAATCAGGTGAACATGTCTGAGGTTCTGAGCAGTGATGGTCAGTCATCACAGATAGAGCAGGGAAGTGGGATGTACCAAGCTCCCATGCTCACACCAGAGCAGACTCAGAGACTGTTGGCGTTGCTTGCTGTTGATCATGAAGGCAAGAAGGCTGTTGTTCATAATCAGATGGCTGGAAGTCAAGGAGCCGTGATGTCTGCACTCTCAGGTAATGATCAAGGTGAGAGTCACTCTAATAATTTGAACATTTGGATTATAGATTCAGGTGCTACTGACCATATAGCCTGCAACCTTGAACTCTTTCAGTCTTATCGTTCTGTTCAGCATATTTCTATCAGATTGCCCAATAATTCCTCGGTTGCAGCCACACACATGGGAACCGTGGTTGTCAATCCTCATTTAGTCATTCATAATGTCCTCTTTGTTCCTTCTTTTGCTTATAATCTTCTGTCTCTCAGCAAGTTGTTGTCTATTCCTTCGGTTCTTATTCAATTCTTGGGAAAATGTTGTACCATTCAGGAACGTGCATCCCTGAAGATGATTGGTTCAGCTGAGCAGCGCAATGGCTTGTTTTACCTCAGTGGCACTCACAAACAGTCCTATCAAATCTCTTCTTCAGTTAGGTGTCTGTCATCCACAACTCAAACAGTTGATTCCTCTATGCTGTGGCATTATAGATTAGGACATCCTTCACATTTTCGAATAAAGGAAATTTGCAAAGTAGATAATTCAGTTTATGACTGTAATAATGTTCATAGATGTACAATATGCCCATTGGCGAAATTGAAGAAAAATAGCTTTCCTGTTTCTGTGTCTGTTTCCAAATACCCCTTTGATCTTATACACGTTGATATTTGGGGTCCATACAAGCATCCTACTGTACATAGTCATCGTTACTTTCTAACCATCGTTGATGATCACACAAGATACACGTGGGTGTATCTATTGAAACAAAAGTCAGAAGCTAGACGTGTCATTGAGAGTTTTTGGCACTATGTCCATACACAATTTTCCAAAAATATCAAGTGTGTGAGAACGGATAATGCCCTTGAGTTTAAGATGGACCAGTTCTTCATGTCTAAAGGTATCATCCACCATACGTCGTGTGTATATACTCCACAACAAAACGGAGTGGTAGAGAGAAAACACCAGCATATACTCAATGTGGCTCGGGCACTGAGATTTCAAGCTAATATACCCATACCATACTGGGGTTATTGTGTTCAGCACGCTGTTTACCTCATAAACATCACTCCCACTCCGCTTCTTAGACAATCAACACCATATCAATGTCTGTACAATGTGCCTCCATCTTATCAGAACTTAAAAATTTTTGGTTGCTTAGCCTTTGCTGGCAACGTATCCCCTCACAAAACCAAATTTGATCCAAGAAGCGTGCCATGTGTGTACTTGGGTTTACCTTATCACACCAAAGGTTTTACTCTTCTCAATTTATCAACTAAGGATGTCTTTGTCTCAAGGGATGTCCAGTTTCATGAGTTTGTTTTTCCATTTCAGTCACCTTCTTCTCCTTCATCCAGTGCCTCTTTGCCTACAGCAGACCAAACTTCGACTCCTGCTCCAACTTCTGCTCCTGTTCCTTCTTACACTTCTGAGTCATTGCATTCTAATTCTGTCTCAGAACCTTTCATGCCTCATTCCAGTCCTCTGCATTCTCCTGCTTCTTCTGCGACTTCACCTTCTTCAGAATCCTCCTCTATTGCTCCTACCATGGAGCTGTCTCCTGCAGTTCACCAGCCCTGCACTGGTCTTGAGGTGCATTTGCCTCCTATTCTTCCTGATAATTCTGATTCACTCAGATCCAAGCGTGCTAGACACCCACCTAAATATCTACAAGAGTATCATTGTAGTCTCCTAACTGATGCCTCCTCATCCTCTGATCTCTCACAAAGACACTCCACTCCATATCCTATTGAACACTATCTGTCTTATGGCTCATTAGCACCTCACTATAAATCATATGCTCTCAATATTAGTGTGCAACAGGAACCAAGGTCATACCAAGAGGCAGCCAACATTGCTCATTGGCAGAAGGCTATGCAGCTGGAGTTAGCTGCACTTGAGGCCAACCACACTTGGTCCCTGGTTCCATTACCTGCTGGGAAGACACCAATTGGGTGTAGATGGGTCTATAAAATAAAGTATAGACCAGATGGTAGTGTTGAGAGGTATAAAGCCCGTCTTGTGGCAAAGGGGTACACCCAACAACTGGGAATTGATTATACGGATACGTTCTCACCTGTAGCCAAACTTACCACTGTGAGGCTCCTTTTGGCTGTGGCTTCTATATGCAATAGGCATATACATCAAATGGACGTCAATAATGCGTTCTTGCATGGTGACTTGACTCAAGAGATTTACATGTGTTTGCCTGATGGAGTTCCTGCACCTGCACCGAACACAGTATGCAAGCTCCACAAGTCCCTTTACGGCCTAAAGCAGGCTAGTCGGGAATGGAATATCAAGCTTACACAGTTTTTACTTGGCCAGGGATGTATCCAATCAAAACATGACCACACCATGTTTACTCGAAGAACTTCAGATGCTTTTTTGGTTCTTCTAGTGTACGTTGACGACATTATAGTGGCCAGCACCTCTATTTCCTTGATTAATCAGTTGAAGCAGTCTTTACATCGAGCCTTCCAGATAAAAGATTTAGGTCCCTTGAAATACTTTCTAGGCATTGAAGTGGCAAGGTCCCAGGGGGGGCTTATGATCTGTCAAAGAAAATATGCCTTGGAGCTGGTGGAACAAGCAGGGTTTTTGGGGGCCAAACCAGCCAAGAGCCCAATGGAGCAAAATGTGAAGTTGGCACATGAGGATTCCACACTTATATCAGATGTATCTACATATAGAAGGTTAATAGGCAAGTTATTGTACCTTACAATAACCAGGCCGGATATTTCATTTGCAGTACAACAGTTGAGCCAGTATCTGGATTCACCCACTGAGTTACATCTGAGAGCAGCTCATAGGCTGCTTAAATATCTTAAGGGTACAGCAGGACAGGGGCTTTTCTATCCGAGCAAAGGGAAACTGGAGTTAAAAGGCTATGTTGATTCTGATTGGGCAGGTTGTGTGGAGTCTAGGAGATCAGTTACGGGGTACTGTATGTTTCTTGGTGATTCATTGGTGTCGTGGAAGGCCAAGAAGCAAAGCACAGTGTCTAGATCTTCGTCTGAGGCTGAATACAGAGCTCTAGCGTTGGCAACCTGTGAGGTGCAGTGGCTTCTGTATTTGTTAGACGATTTGGGAGTGAAACGTTCTACACCGGTTGAGTTGTTTTGTGACAACAAAAGTGCAATCTATATAGTTGAGAATCCAGTATTCCATGAAAGAACGAAGCACATAGAGATAGATTGCCATGTGGTGAGGGAAAAGTTTCAGCAAGGTGTGATCATTCCTATGCCAATCAAGACGGAGCATCAGTTGGCAGATGTATTTACGAAAGCACTTGATTCGGTGACACTTCAGAACCTGACTTCTAGTATGGGTGTGTGCAACTTGTTTAAGGCGTCAGGTCTGAGGGGGGGTGTTGAACTTGCATCTGAGATGGAGGCATGTGGAGAAGCACAATCCAAGTTGGAGTAGCATTGAAACAAAGGGAACCCTTGGATTGACTGAGGAACTGAGGGCTGGGATGATGAAGTTGGTGATTTGAGCTGGCAGTTGCGTGTGTAAGCAGCTTAGGTACCAGGATCACGTGGGCTGCGTGAGGGCTGAGCTGTGAAGGAGCATTAGGTGCGAAGGGGAGAGCTGGAAGAAGAAGACTCTCCGCGGGAAGTTTTAAATGAGCCGAAATGTCCATGTTGCCCTTATGAAGTTTTGGCTGTAATAGTTTGAGTAAGGGTAAAATAGTCATTTTACCTTTTTTGATTTTTCCCTCCTTTGTGAGCTGTATAAAAACGGGTATGGCAGTTTTCTTCCTTACCGGGTTGGTCATGAATCAGAAGCTCGATTAGGCTTCATTTTTCTCTTCCCTCTCTCAATAAAAGTTTAGTTGCTCAATTCTGGTCTTGTGCTTTTGATTTCTAGTTTCAATTTTGACAAAGGCTTCACACCTTTCGTCTGGATGCAGTGGATGTCTTATCATATGATCGGAGGAATGCGCGGTATGTATGATATACTCCATCGCCTTAAGCTTGATTTGCAACAATGGAATCACCGTATATTTGGTAATGTATTTGACAAGCTGACTGATGTTGAGTTAAAGGTGCCGTGCACAGAAGCTGATTATGATCGTGCGCCAACCTCAAAAACCGATCCCTCTACCATGCTGCGAAGGCGAAATATAATTGAGCAGTGAAGATTGAACTGGTGTTTTGGGAACACAAGGCATGGCTGAAATGGCTTAAAAGCGGGGATACAAACACAAGTTGCTTTCATAATATTGTTAAAGATCGCCACCATCGTCGGTATAGAAATCGCATTCAGACAGCTACAGGAAATGTCTGTGCAACGGAAGAATCAATTCCAACAGAGGCTGTGACTTTCTATTCCAGGTTGTTTTTTGCTGAGCCAGTCTATGATACCACAACAATGCTTCACTATATTCCACATTTAGTCTCCAGTGAGATGAATGCCCAGCTTATTGCTATGCCGACGATGAAAGAGACCAAGTCAGCAGTGTGGTCACTTTATCAACACAGTGCTATGGGACCTAATGGGTATACTGGCTTCTTTTTCTTTTGTTGTTCGGATATCGTGCGTCAGGATGTATTAAAAGCGGTGCAGGAATTTTTTCTTGGGATCAGGCTTCCACGTGCGATGGTTAGTACCCTTATTGCTTAAATTCCAAAGTCACAATCATCATCTACATTTTCATATTTTCGTCCTGTTAGCTTATCCAACTTTATGGTTAAGGTAAGCACGCATATATTGACCACTAGAATGACTTCTATTTTACATACAGTCATCTCTCCGGTGCAAGCTGGTTTCATGCAGGGCTGAGAAATTACCGAGCACGTTTTGCTTGCGCATGAGATGAAACATATGTTGGATAAAAAGATTAGGGTTTCTAATGTCATAATCAAACTTGACATAAGGAAAGTATTTGATCGAGTTAACTGGACATTTCTTCGACAATTACTGAATATGATGGGTTTTTCCGCAAGATTTCACCAACTCATATTTAATTTCTGGAAGGTACTTCCTTTTCTATTCTTATTAGTGGCCGGCCTTGTGCCTTCTCCAAACCAACAAGGGCGTTAAGTAGGGTGATCCGTTCTCTTCCATATTATTTATCTTGGCTTCTGGGGCGATTATCAGAGGCCTTAATGCATTAATTTACGATGGTACTCGGAAGATTTTTTCTGTTGGTGGAGTACAACCTGTCATCTCTTATCTTGCATTCGCCGATGACTTGTTATCTTCCTTAATGGAGCGAAAAGTAATTTACAAAGGTTTCGACGGTTTTAAAATCAACATCAAGTAGCATTAGGTCAGTGTGTTAACATTTAGAAAAGTCATCTGATCCTTTCTACTCGTGCATCTGCTCGCCATATCCGAGGCAGGGGCCATGCGCATCAAATGACTGATTTCTCCTTGCCTATCAAATACTTGGGAGTTAATATACATCGTGGCAGGAATCGTCTCCTATATTGCGTTGACTTATTAAGTCAAGTTGATAAACAACTCCAGGCTTGGCAGAATATAATTCTCTCTCCGGCTGGTAGGCTAATTTTGATAAAACATGTGTTGAGTGCAATTCCATTGCATGTTCTTGTGGCGACACCTCTGCCGAAGAGAATTATTGATGCTTCGCGTAGACGAATATGCATATTTTTCTGGTCCGGCCAAAATAATGATTCCCGCCATGACTGGGTAAAATGGCTGTTTTTACCGAAGGATGAAGGTGGACTGGACATTTGTCGGCTAAATATACCATACACGGCCTACTCCAACAGATTGTGGTGGTCGTATCATAATAAAATTGGATTATGGGCCCTTTATGCATTCCAAATATTGTGGTCGTGCGGATTATATCCTATGTATGACGGATACTTTGGGATGGATGTAGATTTGTGAAGCTCATCCACTTTGCTCAACGCAAGTTGAAGGTACTGTGGTTTCTTATACATGGTGCCTTGAAGCCAATGGTTTGTTTTCTCTTAAATCAGCGTATGATATGCACCGACAACCGGAGCCAAAGCTTTATCTCATCATTTTATGTGGCACAGGTCTTATTCAGCCGAGTATTTCCCTCTTTTTATAATCATATTGTATTTTTAATTTGTGTTAGTAACGCAAATAACAATCTAGATTTACTTAGTAGAATTTTGACCTTCGTTTTTATTTGGGTCAGACAATGTTTTATTGATCTTGCTGGATATCAACTCTTTTAAATTTAGTTTTCTTGGCTTACAAAAAAATTAATCATTATTATTATTTATCAGTTAAACCCACACATATATACCATAGCAGAATCTCCGCACTATCCAATATAATGCGTTGAAGCTCCAGCATTTGCCGTTTGAAGGGATTGGATTTGATTGGAAATGTTGTATACTTTTTTTAATTGCAAGTAAACCAAGTCGCAAATGCAGATATTATGCATCTTTCAATTTCAGCCTGGTCCATTACAATAGCAATTTTTTAGCAGTAGGAAATTCCTTGAACAAATCTAGACATCACAGGTAGAGAGGTGAATTACTTAGAAGTTGAATTGCAATCAGTCTCTTTTAGTGCTCGACAAGATGCCCTATGCGATATTGGAGCTTGGCATTCTCAGCAGCAAGCTGCTGCAGTTCTTTCTGCGCCTAAAATGAGCAACCAAAATACTCATACATTCTGCTTCAGCTGTAGTTTTCAGCAAAAATTATCACAAATTGCAGACTAATCAGGAAATCAAAACCTTTTCTCCTTCTGCAACTTGCTCAGCTTTAACATCTTTTAGCTCTGACCGCAGTTCATCCACTGTCTTGATTAATTCCTCGTTCCGAGAGTTTGTCTTAGTAGCAGTGAGAGCTTCAAGTCTTGCCAACCGATCCTGGGCTTCGGAAGCTCTTCGGTAAAAGGGTTTCAATATTCTTCAAGCTTGTTTCCCGCTGCCATTTGCCGGAACATAATGACGGGAAAAAACTAACCTCTATAAAAGTCAAGTTTGGGGAAAAAGCATCGCGCAGTTGGCGGTAGGGGAGAGGGCGTGGTGTAGAATGTCGTGGCGGAAAACATACGAAAATGTTGTGCCAGATGATGGGCCACCATGTTAGCTTCACGTAGAATATGATGCAGTGAACTACTTGTAAGACTCAGGAAACATTGTAAATGATTCTAGTGATGTAGATGTGTGCCGAAGAGATTTTGTGAGAGTTGGAGAAGTGCCAAACAGTCGCTCTCTACCATTAGATTATGGTCAGAAATGCCAAAGTAAATGATACTATACAAGACAGCCTGATGTTCGGCCAGAAATGGTGGAAGACAAGGTAATGCGTAAGATAAAGCGCCAAGCATCCTTCCTGAGGAATCTCTTAAGATAGCTCCTGCAGAGGCCATATGTCTTCCAGCTGATGCATCTACATTCAATTTAAGCTTACCAGTAGGAGGAAGCAACCATTTGATCACATGAACTCGTGACACCTTTATTGCGGGAGAGAATCCACTATCTATTAGGTGATGAATATTAGCAGCATATTTCGTTCCAGATAAAGTAGATGCCCATGCATAACAAGATTGTCGAACCAAGGCGCGAATGCTGCCATGAGATAGGTCTGCGTCGCCGAGAATTATATTGTTAAAAACCTTCCAGATGGCCCAACACATAATAGATGGTGTTACAATGCGAAATTCCCCCCGAAGCGATTTAGAAGAAGAATTTAACAACCATGTCATCAGATATACCCGAATGGAGGATGATTGAGGCAAAGGCCCATTCAAAAGCAGCGCTAGTTGTTGCTAAATAGAAGCGATATGTATGCACCAGAGGAAGATATGAGACAGTGTAGCAGATGAGGCTTTACAAAAGGGACAGGTGGACGCATTTCGACAAAGCGTATCAAATTGTCTTCTAATTGTAGAGCTCCATGATATAAAATTGCCACATTAAAAAACTAGCCGATTTTGGTAAGAATTTCCACCATGTGCATTTATGGGATAATAATATGGTATGAGGAGGACGTGAGTCTTCATATCCTTGACGCAGAGAAAAAAGACCTGAAGGTGCTGTGTGCCAGACCATAGAATCAATGGATGTAGTGTGTGCCTCACAGAAAGAATGAATGGAACAAATACGTTTCCAACCAGGGGGATCATAAATGCGTAGATTATAGTCATGCCTAGAACCATACCGATTTTGCATATAAATAGCCCAAACTGAGTTTTTGTTGTGAAATTTCCACCATAATTTGCTGTCATACAAATGTTGTTGCAAGCGGAGATTTCTGATACCCATGCCTCCTTCCTCTACAGCTGAAGAAATGTGTTTCCAAGCTACCCAATGGTAGCGGGAGCCCCATATGAAAGAAGCAATTTTACGATGAATAACATCAATGACACTCTTTGGTGATCGCGATGATGTCATGACATGCAACAGTAAAGAAGATAAGACTGATTGTATTAATACTAGTCGACCACCTGCAGTAAGTAAATAACTCGCCCATCCTGCCAGTTCTGCATCAAAGTGTTGTATGAGTGGTTGACAGTAGCGTGCCCTATTTACTCCTCGAGATAGATATGAGCCGAGATATTTGATGGGCAAGGATGAAGGACGCATTGCCAAAATTTCACCAACATCATTCCGCCGTTGCATAGTTACATAATTGTTCACAAATTGGCTTTTAATATAATTAACCTGTTGGTCTGATGTGCGCTGATAGAAGTGGAGAAATGATTGGAAAGTTTGCAAATTGTGTGAGGAACCATTAATAAATGACAAGAAATCATCAGCATAAGACAAATGCGAAACCCCTTATACCTGGCCCATGTTAAAACCTTTAAGAGCGCCAATTTCAAAAAGATGCTTAATACCTCGACTGAATCCTTCTGAGCACAAAATAAACGACAAAGGAGATAACGGATCTCCTTGTTTAACTCCACGAGTTGGTGAAAGAAACCAATCAACTTACCATCAATCTAAATGGAGAGCTTTGAAAATTGCATTGTGTTCAGGAGAAGTCGAATAAGGTAATCCGAAAAGCCAAATTTCTTCATCAAAAGCTGTCGATAATTCCAGTTAACTCTATCAAATGCCTTGGCCATATCCAATTTAATCATCACGTGTGCTCCCCGTGTATCTTTGTTTAAGTAATGTGTCATTTCATTCACCATGAGGACATGTTCACTAATGTCGTGGCCCTTAAGAAATCCAATTTGTTCTGGAGAATTGAGAGCAGACAATAACTTAGATAATCGTGTAGCAACTGAATGCGTGATTACCTTGCTTATAAAATTAGAGAGACATATAGGCCTAAAGTCAGCATAAGCCTAGAGCTATGGGATCTTAGGCAACAAAGTGATAAAGGATGATAGCATAGATTGAGGTGCAGGATCCCCCAAGAACAATTCTCCTACCGCACAAAGAACGTCAACTTTCAAGATTTCCCAACAAGAACTAAAGAAGAAACCATTGTAACCGTCAGGTCCCGCAGCACTGTTTGGCTTTAAACTCCAAACAGCTTGCTTGACCTCCTCAATATTTGGAATACCAATTAAACTGTCATTTTCTGCAGGCGAAACAAGATGGGGGATATGTTGTGAGAAATCATCAACATCCTCCACTAGCTCACTGCTAAATAAATGTTGAAAGAAGTCCACGGCAAGATGGCCTAAATCAGTTGAATCCGTGTATCTGATGCCACTGGAGTCCGAAATTTTACAGAGCCTCTAACGTCTATGATGATCCTTAATGATTGCATAAAAATACGCATGCCTCACCCTCCATTACCCACCAAAGTCTGGCCTTCTGGGATCAATAAGCTACCTGCTTCGAATTAGCACGAATTTAATTTGCTTGGCCAGAGATAAAGCTGCCGGATTTTCATCAGTTTGTTCACTCTCGAATGCAGCCTCCATCCGTGTAAATTCGTTTTCAACTACTGCAGGCCGATTGAAAATATTACCGTAAATATCGATATTCCAACAACGAAGATCCTACTTGAGAAGACGAAGCTTAGCATATAAACCACGCATACTACCCACTGTTGGGTATTGTTTCCAAGATGCCACAACATATGTAAGAAAATCCAGATGTGTGGTCCATGCATTCAAAAACCAAAATGGCGAAGGTGGATCGTTGGTAGTCAAATCACAGCTAAGTAAGAGAGGAGAGTGGTCCGAAGACACCCTAGGAAAATGACGGACCACTAAATCGGTGAAAAGTTTGATGAAAGCAGTATTGGCTAACATTCTATCCGGGCGACGCTGAACACGATTAACCCCACTTCCACGTGCCCATGTATATACAGATCCTATAAAGCGGAGTTCCTGCAGCTGACAGCTACCCATACAATTATTAAAGTCAAGGAGCGAACGCAATGTGGGAAAAGTACGACCTCGATGTTCCTCCAATCGTAAAAAGGTATTAAAATCCCTGCCGAATATCCATGGGTCAACAACCCGTTGATGCTATGTGAGAAGAGTGTCCCACAAAGGCTTACAATCATTAAGAGTGTGTTTTCCATACACAACAGTCCATGCAATATTTTGCTGAAGAGGAAGCCAACTAAAGCGGAGTAATAAAGCTTGCGTACTATGTTCAATATCATTCAACCTCAAAGTCAATGCCTGCCAAAAAATCAAAATATTATAGCACAAGTAGATAACGCATGGCGAAAACATAACTTCATACGATAGAATTGCAGTTTGGAAACTCACTGCTTTGGTTCAATGATGGCTAAGAGATCGACATGGTGATCAGGTAGCATGACCAATAATCAAGCCAACAATGTCTGTAATCCACCAATATTCCATGTGAGAGCCTTCATTGGGAAACAGTAGAAGAGAGTGTGCTTAAAGAGGGAAGGCAACCATGAGTCACACTACGTGTCTCCATTGTGACAGGTGGCGAGGAGGTAAGTCTTTTCAAGGGAGATGCCAGCGCCGCAGAGGAACAGGTAGAAAACCACCCCTATCAGTCAAATGAATCATCTGAAAGTGGCCAAAAGATTTCCATCATCTAAGCATACTGGACGATTGACCAGACGTTTTGCTATTTGCTCTGAATCACGCTGCATTTTTCAAGAAACTCCTTACACGATTGCGAATCCAGGGTTGACCGATCAAGTTGACAGGTATCCGAATCTGAAAATTGACAATAATTTGGCTCATCATGTTGCTTTTGCAAGAAGAGAAATTCATCTTCTTTGTCTTCCTTCAGTAAGGTGACATCCTGCACACTAGTTATTGGAAGATCAGGCTGTGGAAGTGGACTAGCCGTCTCTACTGTACAGCCAGAATTATGATCACATGATACTGGGCGTGTGAGTAAAGTAATAGGAGCTGCTGAGGTTTCAGTGTCAAAATTCTTAGGAATCATCTTCTTGAGAGTCCAACGTGTAGCAGGCTGTGATAATTTTTCTGGAACAAAAGTGGTATGATCAGATCAATTACCAGTAGCATGACTTAAACGACAACATGAATTACATAAAGCGGGCATATCTTCATACACGATCTGCTATAAAATAGCCTTTTGTCTGGCCTGTAGATAAATCTTCTTAGGTAGCTGCTGCGATATATCGACCTCTACACAGACCTGAGCAACAGAAGGACGCAATCCATCAGCTGTAGCAACGTCGAGTTTGATGGGTACAAATATGGGCCGAACGATTTCAAACAATGCAGCTTTATAATGAAAGTGAATTGGTAGACCAGGAACTGTGATCCATATAGGGACGATAGGGACATCAACAGATGGATCAAAATCAACTGTCTATTTCGTAACACGCATGTGACAGCTGGCTATACTCCATGAACAGCGGTAGAAGTACCATATGTAATCGGGTTCATGGCGGAAATTTAGTAAAATATGTGTCTAAACAATCAGAGTAATCCGCATATCATTACGAAAACCAATTTTCTCAAAAAATGACGAATTACCTTCAGGGGTGACCGTCCATACCAAAAGGTACCTACCAGCGAGAAATGAAACGGAATGGCTAATGCATCTATTTCTTCATCCGTAAAAGTGATCATGGGAATACCTTTATGCCTTGAGATTGTTTTGGGGGAGATGACAACCGGATTGGAAGCCCCAGAAACAACTGCCGCAAACAATGGTGGCTGCGATGGAAGCTGCATGGCTAGCGATCGCAGACAAGATTAATATGTAAATAAAGAAAAGAAGAGAAACAAGAGAAGAACGTTGGGGAAGAACGGAATTGCGGCGGTAGCGGCTACTGCCGCCATGAATCGCTTTCGTTAGAGGGCATCATTTTTTTTACATATATGAAATGTTGTATACGTTATACACACACACACGCACACACACACATATATATATGTGTGTGTGCGTGTGTGTGATCAATTATTAGTTCCCTAATTAATAAAAGATACATATTAATACAAAATCAAATTGGAATTATAGTTACACTAGGAAAATAAAATTCTAACCTATTTAGGATTTGCCACCTAAACCTATCCTATGCCTACATTACTTATAAATACATAACACACCACACACAACATCCCATCTCCTTTTCTCTTCTTGTGCGCTGCCGCCCTATTACCCCTCACACACGCACAAAAAAATATTAAAACCCTATTCGCCATTCTTTTGTTGGCCACCCCCTGGGAAAGAAAAAAATACATTCAACACCTCCAAACCCAAGAGGCCAAGAGGTAGAAAGCAAATAGGGACAAGAGAAATCACGCGTAGAAAAATAATAATTTGCCAAAAAGTAGGTTACGTATTCCCCTCGTTTAGGTTTGAATCAAGCATGCTCCATATGTGTAAAATATTGTTTTAATTGATAAATTCATGTGTTCAATTCAAAAGCATGATTTTTACACCATTTGACCATATATGCGTTCATATGTGTGTGTTTATTTAGGAAAGATTCATGCATGGTTTGTAGATGGCTATTTGGATGAAAAAGATGTGATTTTTATTCGTTTTGTAGATGAATATTTCGTTTTTGGCCTTAAAATAGGACAAAAAATTGAAAAACAGGACTGCATGGCAGCGCGTGTTGTACACATATGCGTTTCAAGGCAGTGAACCATGCGTGCATGTGCTCAGGTGCAGTGTGTGCATGGTGTTAAACGGGTTAAATTAAATCGGTCTGGTTCAATTTGGAGTTAAATTGAAGATTTTATTGAAGTTAGAAGAAAATATAATTTAACTGGAAAATAAAAAGAAAAAGGAAAATCCAGGACATCCAGGTCGGGCTGACCCAGACTGGATTACCCGGGTCCCAGCAGAACTAACCCGCTAGTGGCATGATGGACCAGGACCAGATCAGCCTGGTCTGACCTGAATTTGAGTCGAGCTAAGTTGAATTTAAAAAAATTAATTCTCAGGTCCGCCGAAGGATTGACCCGACTTCCAGATCAGGTCTACAGAATTAGGACGGGGCAGGGATTCTAGGCTGGGCCGAATGTTTAGACAAAAAAAGAGAGAAAATGTGAAACAGATGTTGTGGGCTGGCAGGTCGGGTTTTGGGCCAGGCTGCGGGTCAGACAGAAAAAAAGGACCAGATTTGATAAAGCAGAAAAAGAAGGAAACTTAATAAATAAATTCAGAATATAATAAATATGAAATAATAAAATAATAATCAGCAGAAATAGATTAAAATTTCATAAAATTAGAAATTAATTCCAAAAAATTAATAATTAATTTCAAAAATATAAAATGGTTAAAAAATAATTTTTTTCATTATATTTCTTAATTTATAATTAATTTAACTATGTACAATAAATAGTAAATAATCGGGGAAAATTTGGAAAAATAGCATAAAATCCCAAAAAATTAATATAAGATAGAGAAAATATGGGTAATGGAAAATAATACTTTCATGACATTTTCAATAATTAGAGTAAGGGAATTGGATGAAAAATAAAATCAGAAAGTGAAAAATAAATCTCAGAAAATTGTGAAAGGAAAAATCAGGCATGTGCATTGCATTTTGCCTAAGAGACGTGTGATAGTGGGCTGTGGTAAAGAGCTACAGTGGCATTCAGAAATAATGGACTGTAGTCAAGAGTTACAATGGCACTCAGTAATAGTGGGTTATAGTTAAGAGCCACAGCGGAACTCAGGAATTCAAGGGTGGACTGTAGTCAAAAGATATAGTGGTACTCTAGAATGATGGGCTATAATCAAGAGCTACAATGGCACCTAGTTAAGTCTCGAGCTCATGCATAGCACGGTAGAGATATGGACATATCGCATGGCATGACCTTTGTTGCGTATGACATGTAGAAGAAGGGGCATGCATCATGAAGTTATGCATTATTATGTGGAGTATTTACTTTACGTAGTTATTTACTTTATGCTTCCATTTTGTTCCTTGGATTATGTGGTTATGTGTATATGTCATTGTTGTATGTTAGTTCCGCATTGCATAGATGCGGGTACTTACTGGGTGACGTCATATCGCTCACCCTTACTTCTTCTCCAACTCCAGGTGGCCAGGATTTCGAGTACATCTTTGTTGAGGACGGGTCAGACCAATCTTGTCGGGAGGAGTGAATCATTGCGAGAGGTTACTTGTGGGACATTTGATGGATTATCAGATTTTATTCCTTTTATATCATACTTTTAAATTTCATTTGAGGTATTGTGTTTCGTGAGCCGTAAATATTTCATTCATTTCCATGTTTGGATTATTTATAAATTGAATTTGAGTTTTTAATTATCGTTTTTGCGAAAAAATTGCTACGTTATTCCTGACGTGTAAGAAGTTTGGAAGGCGCCTTGTAGTTCTCGTAGTAGACCACGGCAGGTGCACCGTTCCAAATCTAGGGCTTGGGAACAGGGCGCTACAGGTGGTATCAGAGCCGAGGCTCTAGATCCGTCTCGGAAATACAGCATTAACTAGATCACTTAGACATAAGCAATAATATCTTTCATAAAATGACGATTTTACCCCTAATGAACAAAGTAGACTTAAGAGGTGTCTTAGACTTGAGATATGGTCGGGTTAAGGGATGTGAGTGTTCTTTTGTTTCTTGACTTATTTATCGTTTTACTCCTAAACTTTTGTATGCACCCTATAAGTGGCTGGAAATTCCCAAAATACCCCCAACATAACCTGAATTCAAATAAAATATATTTCGAATATTCTATATTCCAGAAGACGCCGATTCGACGTGATCTAGCAAGAAACGGAGGTAGTGGTGATGACAACCACAAGAATCAGTGGGCTACACCGTAGGCACTAAAGGACACCATGACCACTCTGGCCGCTATTCTAGCACAGCATTAGCAGCAGTTAGCTCAGCAGTAGGAGCAACTGAACTAGCAGAAAGTGTCGCCACGACCACCGCTGCCAGGTCTCAGTTTCTACTATAGGGAGATGCGGAAATCTTGCATTCCATTTAGAGAGACCCCTCGTCTGGAGGAGGCAGAGATATAGATGAAGAATGTATCTGACCAGTTCCGTTTATTGCAAGTGCCTGAGGAGCTGAGAGTTGAGGTTGTTGTGTCATTTCCTAAGCGAGATGCTGAACAATGGTAGCATAGTGGTGCAGATCCGCCGAACCCTATAGGTGACGTGTACACAATTCAGAGCAGTATTTTAGAAGTTTTATGTTCCATACAATGTGATTCAAAAGAGGATGACTGAGTTCAGACGCTGACTCAGGGCTCTATGACAGTGGCCCAGTACACTAGGTTTTCATGTATTAGGGAGGTACATGCCGTCTACCATGGAAAATGAGAGGGCAAAGATGCTAAAGTATAGAACAGGGTTGAACTCCCGCATTTAGGTTGGGATTGTGTATGCGAGGCCGAGGCCTTATAAGGATTTGTTGGAGACATGTCAAGAGGCCGAGGACGATCTCGAGAGAGTGGTGGCTAAGGACATGTGCAAGAGGCCACATGAGGATTATAGCTTTGGTAGATCAAGGGGTTGGGTGAAGGTACCTCGGTGTCACCAAGTTGGTCGACCATTCAGGCCACCCCAGCAGCAGGGGAAGAGATATGCGACTCAGCCACTGACGATCGCAGGACCGACTGTGGCTGATGCGTAGCCGTAGTGGGTTGTAGGACCACTGACCTCACCATGTGTTCACTATGGACGCCCACATTCGGGCTATTGTTGGAGGACGATGAACGTATGTTATAAATGCGGCAAGTTGGGACATTTTGCGAAAGAGTGTGCCAGGCAGAGGCAGGCGTCACGGCCACAGCAGAGTCAGAGGAGCAGAAAGGTAAGGCAAGGACCAATGCTCAGGTCCATGTAATGACTGAGGCAGACGTCGGGGAGGTTGGCGACTTCGTAGCACATGCCGTTTAATTAAGCATTTTGTTTCAAAATCAACTTAATTTTGTGTTTTCATCTATGCTCATATGCCATGTGAATAACCCTAAATGTGTAAAGTATAATTTTAATAAATAAAGTCCCCGCCGACGTCTTATTCGATAGTGGTGCAAGCCACTCTTTCATCGCCAAGAAATTCGACAAGCCCTTAACATTCTACCCGAACGGCTTGAGACCCTATATCGAGTTTAGGCAGCAGGTGACCAGGTGTTGGTATCTCATCATCAGTACAGAGGGTTCCAACTTGTAATAAATGATCAAGAGTTTGCTGCGACATTGATATTTTTCTTGGCATGGATTTTCAGACGAAGTATCATGCTACTATTGGCTGTTGGCAGAAGCAAGTCAACATCAAGGATTTGGACATACAAGAAACTATTTTCCAGTGAGATTCTCAACTGAAAAAGAATCCAAAAAGAATATATCCTACCGTAGCCCAGGCTTATCGGGCATTGAAAAAAGGTGGTGAATGTTATGTGGTCTATGCTATGGAGGTTGAGTAGCAGGTACCATCTATTGACTAGATTCTGATGGTAAACGAGTTCAAGGATGTCTTTCCCGATGAATTACCAAGCTTACCCCCGAATCGAGAGGTTGAATTTGTGATAAATCTTATTCCAGGTGCTGAGCCTATAACGAAAGCACCGTCTCATATGCCACTAGCGGAGCTCACGGAGTTGAAAGAACACTACAGGAATTACTGGACGGTAAATTCATCCGCATAGTGTCTCCCTGTGGGGAGATCCTGCCCAATTCGTGAAGAAGAAAGATGAAAGCATGATATTTTGCATCGATTATCGTGGGATAAATAAGATCACAATCAAGAATAAATATCCTCTACCCTGGATCGAGAACCTTTTTGACCAGCTGAAGGTAACCCCTTTAGATAATGTCATTAATATTTAGTACTATTTTAAAAGAAAACTAAACACGTACATTTGCATCCCTACAAAAGGTGCAAAATTATATCCTAAGATAGATCTTGGATCCGGATATCATCATCTAAGGATCAAAATAGAGGATATTCCGAAGACTGCCTTCCGCACTAGATATGGCCACTATGAGTTCTTAGTGATGCCGTTTGCATTGACCAATGCTCCAGCTGCATTCATGGACTTGATGAATACGGTATTCAGAGATCAACTGGATAAGTTCATGGACGTCTTCATCGACGATATTTTGGTCTATCCTCTCGACAAACAGACGCATGCCGAGCACTTAAGGGAAGTTTTGGGGACCCTCAAGCAGAAGAAGTTATATGCCAAATTCAAAAGTGTGAATTTTGCTGAAGAGCATGGCGTTCTTGGGTCACATAGTATCGGAGGAGGGGATCTCAGTGGATTCGATGAAGATCGAGGCTATCACAGAGTGGCCCAGACCGACCAATGTAACTGTAAGTAAGAATCTTTCTTCGGTTGGCTGGTTACTACAGAGAGTTTGTCGAGGGCTTTCTACAATAGCGGTGCCACTAAGCAGATTGACACAGAAAAAGACGAAGTTTGAATGGACCGCAGATTGTGAGAAAAGCTTCACTGAGTTGAAGAAGAGATTGACCACCACCCCCGTATTGGCATAGCCCTCAGATTCTGAAGGGTTCAATCATTTACACTGATGCGTCCGAAAGTGGACTAGGTACATGTATATGACTTCAATTTGATTTGATATACATTACAACTGTGGTCTAATTTCTTCATTTTGGGGTGTGTCCTCATGCATAGAGATAGAGTTATCGTGTATGCCTCGCGCCAATTGAAACACCATGAACAGAACTATCCGACTCATGATCTCGAGCTAATTACAGTGGGTTTCACACTTAAGATATCGCGTCACTATCTGTATGGAAAGAAGTGCGAACTATTCACTGATCATAAGAGTCAGAAGTACCTGTTCACAAATAAAGAGCTAAATATGCATCAAAGTAGATGGTTGGAGCTACTGAAGGACTATGATTTGACTATTACTTATCATCCGGCAAAGGCAAATCGGGTTGATGACGTGCTGAGTAGGAAATCAAGCCACGTCAGACAGACACCTTTGGATAGAGAGATTGTCGAGTTCAGTTTGGATATCGTGGATGATACGACAAATGTTCTGGCAACCTTGATTATCACCCCGTCATTGATTGATCAGATTAAAGAGGCTTAGAAAGATGATGTGACCCTAGAGATATTCGCAAGAGGATGATGAATAGTCAGACTGATGGTTTTCAGATACATGATGACGGCAGCATGTGGTACCAAGGAAGGTTGTGCGTTCGTGATGTTGAGGACCTCAGGAAAGAATTGTTGAAAAAGACACATAATTCGAGGTTGTCGATTCATCTTGGTGCCACCAAGATGTATAATGATTTGAAGAAGCATTACTAGTGAAGTGCCATGAAGAGACAGATAGCCGAGTTCATTGAGAGGTGTCTCGTTCGTCAACAAGTTAAAGCAGAGCATCAGAGGCCTGACGGTTTGATGTTGCTGCTGGAGATACCTAAGTGGAAGTGGGAGCATGTGACAATGGATTTTGTAGTGGGGTTCCCGAGAACAAGAAATGGCAACGATAGCATCTGGGTTATCGTGGATAGATTGACAAAGTCAACTAATTTTCTGCCCATAACGAGTGACGCAACCTTGGAAAGATTGATGACGCTCTACATTGATAATATTGTTAGTCTTCATAGAGTCCCAGTTAGTATTGTATCGAATTGCGACTGAGGTTTACTTCTAGATTTTGGCCAGCATGTCAAAAGAGGATGAGACCGAGTTACGCCTGAGCACTGCATTTCATCCCCAAAATGACGGTTAGTCAGAAAGAACGATGCAAACATTGAAAGATATGTTGAGAGCATGCACTTTGGACTTCAAAGGGAACTGGAACGGCATGGTTAAATTGATATTTGTTCTCCTATAATAACAGTCACCACAATGCCATTTGCATGGCACCTTTTGAGGCTCTCTATGGACGCAAGTACAGATCTCGTATTTATTAGGACGAAGTTGGAGAGCGAGCTATCATTGGACCAGAGCTAGTCGAGCAAACCATAGAGAAGGTGAAGATCATCCGAGATAGGCTCAAGACTGTTGAGAAATATATTTGTATAATTTTAAAAGTCATAATTTTATGTGTTGAATACATAAAAGGGTCACAAAGTTGAAACAAAGTTAAAACAAATGAAAAAGTGACATCGATCTCTACATAGATCTCTCAACCAAAGATCTATGTATACATAGATCTCTCAACCAGAGATCTATGTATACATAGATCTCTACATAGATCTCTCAGGCAGAGATCAATGTACATAGATCTCTACATAGATCGATCGATGTGACAAAAAACCAAAAAATCAAACTCACTGTGAGACATCGATCTCTCAACCAAAGATATATCGGTCGATCGATGTATACATCAGTCTCTAAAATTGAGACATAGATCGATAGATGTCAAATGCTTTTGGAGAAATTTTCCTAAAAAGTGATAAAATTATTATTTTCATTTACATATGTTTCATATATGTATATTGTGCTTTTATTACTTGTTTTTGATGATAATAATAGTGTTGTGTCACTAATGTGCCTTCGAAGTTTCTACAACCTACCAAAAAAAGGCAAAAGTGGTATTTTGAGTTCTTGTAGGTACATGAAAGGTGTTATTATTTCTTATTTGTCATCAGAAAGGTGTTATTATATCTATTTCTGACCGCCAGGGTCATTTTTAGAGTTTTCTCTCACAAGGGCATTTTGGTCATTTTACACCACAAAGACGATTTTGTTATTTTACTCAAGGAATCTCTTGAGTATCTTATTATCTTCATTCTTGAGTTTATTTATGGCGATCTTGAAGATTATTTGATGGTTTTCTATCTTCTTCTCTCATTTAATGAATTATCGACGGTAGCAGGATATGTGACGGGTTTTGATGTCACATTCTTTTCTATTCTTGGAGATATTTTTATATATATGTTATTGGGGTTTATTATTCATCATTTTTCAGAGATTCTAAGGGCATTATTGGCACAAAGTTCATCACAACTTGCAAGGAGAAAAATGTGGGAATTTTGAACTATACGTTGACAAAGTCTTGTCAACTTTATCCACTTATTTCTCTTTAACAAATCTGAGTTTGTACACATTTATGTTGCTCAAGAAGGCCCAAAAATATGTGGCATAGGTGGTGTATCCATTTTACGGCTTGGTGATAAGTGGACCAATCAAAAACAAGCTAGTTGGCAAATTTGCCAACTTGAAAAATTTTAATGGTAGCCAACGGCTACTTTGGCTGATTTTGGAGCTGTTTTTGTTTGAATTATGTAGCCATCACATGCCTATTATTTTTCCAAGGAGTTGAGACAATCTTGGAGGAATTATGTCATCTTATCGTTGCATATTATCGTCATTATTTTCAAGAAAATTTCAAGTGTAAAAATTGTCCAATTGATATTCCAAGGTGGACCAGTTGTATTGTTTCATTTTTCCAAGTGTACAAGGTGATTATGTGGCCAACCAATTGTGTGAAGACTCTTAAGCATTGATGATGAAGATGGTGACACATTGGAGTTCTTATCTTGAAGACTCATTTCACCCTATAAATAGATGACAAAGGTGAAGAAGAAGAACACACAACTTTCAAGCAAACTTGAAGATCATTCTTGCTATTCTCTTCTTCTTGATTCTTTCTTTGTGTAGCTAAGGTGTTTCATTTCTTGTTGCTTTTGAGCTACATATATACACCTTCTTGGGTTATCTTTGTAAGATTGGTTTGCAAAGTTGATAAGGCTACACCAATAGGTGATAGAGGTGTTTCAACCAAGGGTTTCATGGAGGTGTTCATCCAAGTCTTGAATAGGGTTGGAGTTTAACCCAAGGATCAAGCTTGGTTCTTGTTGTAAGTTTTTCATACCATAGTGAAATCCAAGGATAGGTTTTCCTTGGGACTGGAGTAGGTCGCATTGACCGAACCATGATAAATCTTTGGTGTTTATGTCTTCCTTACACTTTTTTGTTTTCTGCCCGTTTTCACTGCAGATTTCACACAACTTCTCACGGTTTGAAAAAATAGCAAAACACTTTCAAAATTTGTGATTTTTGGTGGAGTATAACTTCGGACTGTTAGCTTTCATTGGCAATAAGAATCACTTGATTTGAGCAAAGAAAAGTTAGTCTTTCAGTCATTGCAACATAACGATTCCATTTTGGATGCAAACTGACCAGTTTTGAGAACACTTGAATTCTGTTTTAATCAGGAATTGTTCAATGTTAGGACCTTTTGAAAACATAAAGTAGACATCATAAGGAGTGTTTTGATATAAAGATTAACCTTTTTGGTTGAGTATTCAAAGAGAAACACGTTTTTGAAGTTCAGCACTATTCTATCCAATTCAGTCCAGATTGACCATCTGAATCTTTTTATTTGTTTGAAGGGCCAACGATCTTATTTTTGTCTCATTTTTTGATAAATTTTTTCAAGACATTGAATTTAAGTTCTGAAAATTTTCATAATTTGGAGTTGTGTACACTGATTTTTGAATTTTACAAAACGGATAGTTAATTTGAGGAGGTCTCAGATTATGTTTTCAAAGGGGATTTTGTTAAAGGGTAGTAGTGTAATTTACGCTAACCACTATTCATCCCCTCTAGTGGTGTTTACTGCAGATGCATGGTCCAACAATTGGTATCAGAGCGAGGCCAACACTACTCTAAGAAGCAAGATTCAACACCATATGAACAAGACAAGGCTAAGAAACAACAATTCAAAGTAGCATGCTTATATCAAATCAAAGGTGCATACTATGTCTATTGTTTCTCACAAAGGTGAGTTGCAAGGTATGTCTGCACAACGCCCTCCTCTTTTTGATGGTAATAATTTTGTTCATTGGAAACTTAGAATAATGATATTTTTAATGGCTATAGACATCGATTTATGGTCTATAGTTGAACATGGGATACACATTCCAATGAAAATTGTACTAGTAGAGTCACACAAGAAGTAGAAAAATATAAAAGTGAATGGTCTTCCGAAGATAAAAAGAAAATATCCATGATTGCTAAGGCTATGCAATTACTGTTAAATGGACTAATGACTTCTGAAACAGGATATGTTTCAAATTGCACAAGTGCACATGACTTGTGGAGATCTTTAGAATTAAAGCATGAAGGTACTAGCAGTTTAAAAGAGTCAAAAATAAATATGCTTATGAATGAACTTGAATCTTTAAAAATGTTGTTAAACGAATCCATAACATTTGTGGATTTGAGGATTACTAATATTTTCAATGCACTTGAAGCTTTAGGGAAATCTTTTACCAGAAACAAAAAGGTTCAAAAGTTCTACAGAGCCTTCCTACTGAATGGGATTCTAAAGTCACGGCAATTGAAGAAACGAAATCAATCACACAAATGGACGAATTGATAGGCTCACTTAGAGTATACGAGGTAAAACTAAAACAACGGAAGTCCGAGTCATCAAAATCTACCAGTAAGTCTATTGCTTTCAAAACAACTGAGACACATAATAATTGTGAAAGTAATAGCGATAGTGAATTAGATGATGACTTAATCTTAGTAGCTAGAAAACTTCGAAAGTTTTTTAAACAGCCTAATAGGAATAGACAACAACCTTTTTCTTCTTCTCAATCTAAGAAAAGTAACTCAAATAACAGCAAGTGGTATAATAAGGAATTAAAGTGCTATGAATGTGGGCAAAAGGACATATCTCTTATGATTGTCTAACAAGGAAAAATAACAACAACAAGAATAATAATAACAATAAACAAGACAAAGAGGCACAAAAGCCTAAGGAAAAGGTGTCCAAATCAAAAAGAGGCACATGGAGCGACTTGTCTGACTCAGAATCCGACATTGAGGAAGCTCAAGTCTGCTTCATATCCAACGAGGTAAGTTCTTCATTTGATGTAGATTCTGATAAAAAAATGTCATTTGATGAGATGTACGAAGAATTTCTAAAAATGCATGCTCACTATAAACGATTATCAAAAGAGAAAAAGAAACTAATTGAAGAAAATGACAAGTTGAAGGCGTCCAACTTGGAATTTTCCGATCAATTAGAATCTTTTAAACAAGAGTCTACTAATACTCTTGATTCTCTTAAGATTAAAATCGAATCATACAGGAAAACCGAACACGCATTAAAAACTAAAAATAGCTTATTAAAATCTAAGTTATAAAGTTGTGAAAATGAAATATCACAACATAAAGCATCAAAACAAGACTTAGAAAAAATGTTAGAACAATTTAAGTCTTGAACCAACATGTTAGATACAGTTATATCGTCTCAAAAATACGGAAACAATAAAACCGAGTTAGGATATAAAGAATAAAACTGCAAAGTAGATAAAAATACTAAGCTTGTTTTTTCAAATACTAAACAACCTTATAAGGCTACAACAATAAAATCAACTTTTCCGGCTAGACTTTCTTCTAATCCTTTTTCTGCATATTCCAAGGTAAAAATGCAACATGCACCCACAAAAGCACACACATATTAACGTGCATATAGACAACCTACAAATTATGCCTGTATTTATACAAATGTGACTAGAAATAAATGCGACCAACTCATTACAATGCACATAGACCTAAGTATATGCAACATTCTTATTCTTCTTATAGAAATACATATGACCATACATACATAGCACCATCCAAGAAAGAAAATCATATGCCTTTGACTAGCTATCAAAATCAGCCACAACATAGTACTTATAAACCAATAAATAACAATTATATGCATACACCTTCATTTAATTGGAATGGTCAAGTACATGTAGATCCTCTTTATTCTTTCAACTATAAAAATGCCAAATATGTGCCCCAAAAGATACGTCCAAGTTTGGATACCTAAGGGATATTTAAACAAGGATGGTGGCCCTAATATTCAAGGACCCAAGTAAAGGGTACCTAAAACTTTGTCTGCCAGAAGGAGGCAAAGTCAAAGAATCTAAAAACCAAGTGGATTTTAGATAGTGAGTGTTCAAGATACATGGCTGGCAACTCCAAGTTATTCACCGAACTACAGCAAATCAGAATGGAAGAAAGATGACATTCAGTGACAACAACAAAATAAAAGTTGTTGGTAAAGGAACAATTGGGGATTCTAACACATTTCAAATACGAAATGTGTTGTTAGTAAGCAATCTTTATTACAACTTATTAAGTATTTCGCAACTTATAGATTCCAGTTATCATGTTTATTTTCTCTCTAATTCTTGTAATGTAATAAATGATAAGGGAGAAATTGTATTAAAAGGAAATAGGGATGGTAACATTTGTACCCTTTCCTTAGATAACATGATAGATGCTAGGGTTAAGTGTTTAATATCATATGACTTAGATGTAAATTTATGGCATAGACGACTAGGTCATATAGGAACTTCAACTATTGAAAAGTTAGCTAAGAAGAACTTAATTAGAGGCATTCCTAAGTTAGACTTAGATAATTTTAAAATGTGTGAAACATGTATTAAACAAAAACATATTAAAGAAACAATAAAACCAAAACATGAAGTGAGTACTAGTCATGTACTAGAATTGCTTCACTTAGACTTATATGGTCCAAGTAGGACAAGAAGTCTAGGTAGACACTACTATGTGCGTGTCATAGTAGATGATATCTCACGATACACATAGACATTGTTCTTAACACATAAAGACGATGCTCCATTGTCAATCAAAACTCTTATCAAGCAACTCGAAAATATTTACGAAAAAAATGTTACAAGAATTAGGAGTGATAGAGGTGGAGAATTTAAAAACAAAGATGTAATCAAGTTTTGTGAATTACATGGAATAAAACATGAATTCTCACCATCTAGAACACCACAACTCAATGGAGTTGTTGATCGTAAAAATAGAACAATTCAAAAAATTACTAGGAAAATGTTGTGTGAAAACGAAGTATCTAAATACTTATAGGCTGAAGCTGTAAGTTGTGCTTATTATATTATAAATAGGCTTTCAATTAGAAAGAAGTTAAACAAAACACCTAACAAATTATTAAATAATAGACAACCTAAGGTAGATTATCTTAGAGTTTTTGGTTGTAAGTGTTTTGTGTTGAACACTAAGGATAATCTAGACGAGTTTGAACAAAAGTCTATTGAATGCATATTTGTTGGTTATTCAACTAACTCAAGAGTATATAGGTGTTATAATCCTGCATCTAGAAAGATAATTGAATCTATACATGTGAAATTCAATGAGAACTCATATTTTGAAGTTACTAATAAAACTCAACATAAACACGAGAATAATATTGAAATTATGTTTGACGATGATGATGTACTAGTTGAGCCTGTACTTGATCATCTAGAACCAACTCCCCTTGAACAAGACATGCATGAACCCTTAGATGAAATAAATGAATATATTTTGCAATTGGACAATAATACAACTAACTTGCAAGATGATCCAATTGTATACGATAATGTTCATACAAATGAAACATTTGAACAAGATGAGGGTGAACCTAGTCAATCTAGGAATTGGTGGCTTATAAAAGATAAACATAAACACACTAAAGACTTAATCATTGTGGATACAAGTGTTGGGGTTAGAACACGTAGAAATATAAATCAATCTGAAGGACATACCTTAATCTCACACTTAGAACCTAAGAATGTTAAGGAAGCCTTAGGTGATATGTTATGGATAGATGTCATGCATGAGGAATTGAATCAATTTACAGGGAACAACGTGTGGGACTTAGTACCTAAACCTAAAAACAAGTCTATAATAGGAACGAAATAGGAATTTAGGAATAAAATGGATGAACAAGGAAATATTACAAGAAATAAGGCTAGACTAGTCGCACAAGGTTATAATCAACAAGAAGGAATAGATTATGAAGAAACCTTTGCACCCGTTGCACAACTAGAAGCAATTAGATTGTTACTTACGATTGTAAGTCTAAGTAGTATTAAACTCTTTTAAATGGATGTCAAGAGTGCATTTCTGAATGGATACATCTAAGAAGAGGCGACAAACAACCCTCTGAATTCGAAGATCCAAAGAATCCTAACCATGTATACAAGCTTAAGAAAGCTTTATATGGTTTGAAACAAGCTCCAAGAGTTTGGTATGATACATTTGCAAACTTTTTTATTGCAAATAATTATCAAAGGGGGACCATAGACAAGAAGAAAAGATAATGACTTATTAATAGTTCAAATGTTGTACCCCAATGATCATGTACATGAAAACTATGAATATGAGACGGAATGAAAGCAATGATTTCCTAAGCACATGTTACTTAAGTCCACTCAACTCTTTTTACTTAAATACTATTGAAGCGGTACATGAAATATAGGGATATATAAACCATACACATCACTAGGTATGTATGTGCGTGTATATGATATATGCGTATGGAATGTATAACACATAGTACACCTAGGCGTGTATATATATATGTATACATACATATGCTAATCTTAGAATTACAATAAAATATAGGAAACAATATAGTATATGAATTAAAGTTACAAGAAATATCAAATGGCCCAAGAAGCCTAAAAATTTCGGCCTATACATAGAGATGTTCTAGAAATCTCTAGCCAATTTTATTAGTTAAAATAATAAGACAAGAAGTTATCATGCAAAGAATAAATAGAAAACAAAATAGACATGCATTTAAGGAACAAGTAAGACAACTCATTAAAGAAGGAAGTAGTGTGGTTGAGGTCATAAAGACCCCAACCTAAAAATCGGCCATCATGCCTAATTAACCATGGAGGATTTCAAAACCTACCATGGTTACTCTTCCCTTAAACCAAGGTTAAGATAACCATGATTTGATAAAGTAACTTGAGTTAGCCCAAAAGTAACTATAGTTGAATAAAGTAACCAAGGTTATACTAACTTAACCTTAAGAAAACCCTAACCCTCCCTATTCTCCCTCCAAAATCGGCCAAGCCCCCTCCTCTCCTAGGTTTTTAAATTTTGCAAGACAACATCTTACAATCATCTAGAAAATTCTTCCCAAGCAAGCCAAGCAACACTTAGCAAAATTCCCTCTTACTCTCACAAATATTTCGGCCCCAACATCTTGAAGGATGGGAGTTTAACTTCAACTTCAAGACTCAAGAAGACATCTAGGTGAAAGCCATCAACATTCTTAGGTGGTGACATATTGTGATGCTTGAATCTCCATTCCAAGCTCATTTTGGTGAAGAAGGAAAAGGATTTCATCACATCTCACTTCATAACCAAGCAAAGACAAGAGCTTTAGCTTGAAGAGGCAAGTATACTTTAACCCCTTACAATATATGTGATTATGTGCATACTTGAATGTCTAGAAGCTTAAGACATGATTTTAGTGAAAATATGTCTAAGTTGTTACCTTTTCTTATGTTTTGAAAGGTTGGATGATAGACCTCTCTTATGTTGCAATATAAAGCATGTTTAAACTTGAAATAAGAGTTAAAAGTGATGGATTAGGGACTGCCCTATGTTTGATATTGAATGAGACATGATTGGTATGAAACCTAGCATTTTTAGTGATTTTAATATGTGAAATTGTTGGACTAGAGGACTGTTTCGTTTAGAAGGAATGAACAGCCCATATGAACGACTTTTACATGCTAAAAAGGGACTTGAATTAGTATAGAGAAGCCTTAGTATGTCTATTGAATGATCATTAACTTGGATTATAGGCTAAAGAGCAAAATTAGGAAGGAAAGGATACTTCTATGCATGTTTGTTGAAAACAGAGTTCTGGACAGATTTTATGCCAAATTGATGGACTTAGTTAAGGACCTTCTAAACATTGGATTGAGCTTATTTTTGGTGTGGTCGTATCTTATCATGTCTATTTTATTGTGGAGTTGGAATTTCTGGAAAATCATTTGTGGATTGGTCAGAAATGAATTTTTAGTATCAAGGGGTCAAAACAGTTTTTGGTTGTACCACCTTAGGGAGAAAAATTATTTAAGTACCTTAAACATCTTGGATTGACCTGAAATTTTTACAAGAAGTACTTAAGACATAGAGCTAAGTATCCATGTAAAGAAATTGATTTTATCTATTGATCTTGGGGGTAAACCATTGAGGTAAAGTTGGTGTAACATTCTGGAAAACAGGGCAGATTGGCCCTTTGTGCTTGTATGACTTGTATTGTATTTATTTTGACTTGTTTTGGTGAATGGGCATTTGGATATTGTTCATGAAAGGAAGAGGAAAGATTTCCAGGTGCTAAGTGAGCCCCAAAATGAGTTATGGATGGAGACAAGGTAAGGAATGGAGTTGAGAGTGCAGCAGAATTCATGTTGTACCCTTGTTGGGAATTATTTGTATTGAGGTACCTACGCTTGTCGGAATCGCATGAAATTTGTATAGAATGTAGTTAAGATCATGTGGTGCATGTCCATATTTTTAGTTTCTGGAAAATAGGCTCAAAAGGTTGATTTTGAGGCCGGGCAATACAGGACATGCTGCTGGATCGTTTTTCAGCCCATGAAGAAAGTTGTTTATGATGTTACAGGTGCATTTTACTATGTTGCATCCCATGCACTTGCATTGACATGCTCATTGTTCCATGCTCATGATTTTATTGATGTTTTATATAGAGTTTCTGTTTCGAAAGAATTCCATCCCTTCTGGCCAGCTTAACCCGCTACAGATCCGGGGTGAATTGATCTGAAGAAGTATAAGAACCGATCCAGGCCCGGTATAATAGGTCTGATGAAATATAAGAACCGATCCAGGCCCGGTATAATAGGTCTGAAGAGTATAAGAACCGAGCAAGGTCCGGTATAATAGACCTGAAGGTGATCATGTTATAAGAACCGAGTCATGCCCGGTATAATAGGCTGACACACTCTCTTGTTTTATGATGAGCATGATTTAAAAGAAAGAAAGAAAGTTCAAGTATTTTTATGAGCATGTCTAAATGAAGAGAAAGAATGTTTCCCGTTGCATTTGCATCGCATTCACATTTTCATACACATTATGCATGATACCTTTTCATAGAAGTAAGGTTTGGCTATAGCACGTAGAATCTAACTAAGTAATGACATTTAGATCTTAGCTAAGTGTTGATATGATTTTCAGTATGATGCTTCGGAAAGGTATTAACAGGTATGTTTTGACTTAAGGAATTGGGGTTTGATTCTTGTATGCCGTTTTCTCTTTATTGTACGGTGTTATTGTATACTTGCTGGCGACTTTGTCGCTCACCCATTTATTTTTCCCCCCAGAGCCAGGTAATGAAGTCGAGTGGATTGATGATGAGCCAAGGGTGCCATACCCATAGGTTATTGAAGTCGCTGTTAAGAGAATGATAATGGAAGCTTTTGATGAGCCTTTGGGGCATTTTGGGACTTAGCTACTTTCGGATTCTTTTCGGATAATGTTTGTATAATTCCGCGGTGTAGTTTGCTATCGGTTCAGTTTGTATAATTTTGCTATGTATTCGCGATTTGACGCTTTCGGATTAAGGTTCAAATTCTGCCGTATTTTTATCTACCTGTTAAGATCGTGACTTTGTAATCCATGTTTATCCATGGGTTTTATGAGTTAAGTATCGACGCTTTGTACTTTTCCGAAAGGGAACGTACGGCGGGTGCACCGTACGAGGGGTAGCGGTGTACAGGGCGCTTCAGGTGGTATCAGAGCCGAGGCTCTAGATTCGGGCAGAACGTAGAAGCTAAGTTATGATTTTAGAAATCTAAGAATTGATCTTAGACTTAAGTCATGATCTTAGAAAAGAGATGGCAGTAGCTTAGACAACTTAGATTGGAAATAGGGTCCCCTGGTTGATCTGCTAGCCTGATATGTTGCCTATTTTTCCTGCTTTAAATTCTTTTTTTCCAAGCATGTCTAAATTCAGTCAGTCATATACATATATATATCTTTCTGCTCCGTATATAGATGGTTCGGACTCGTGGTAGACCTCGCAGAGATGCTGCTCATGCACCCGAACCAAACCCTCCACAACCTCAAGATCAAGTCCCTCCACCTCCTCCTCAGAATCAGAATCCACCGCCTCCTCCTCCACCGCAGAATGAAAATCCCCCACCAGCTCAAGGAAACCCTCTTCCGCAAGTGCCACTTCTTATTCTGGATTTCCAAGCATTCTGTCAGACCGTAACTCAGATTGGCCAGGGAATGATTCAGCAAGTTGCCCCTCCTCCCCCTTATGAACCGATAAGAGATGCACAGTATTACTTTGAGAAGCTCAAGCGAGCGAATGTGCCGCCTTTTGAAGGCAAGTCTGACCCCGATATGGCTGAAAAATGGCTAGATGAAGTGGAGAACTGTTTTGAACTGAATGGAGCCCCTGATAATATGAAAACCCAAGCTGTGAGACCTTTCCTCCTTGGTGAGGCGAACCAGTGGTGGAAGGCTAAGCTGCAACCTTTGCCCCGACCTATTCCATGGGAGAGATTCATCCAGGAATTCAACAAGTTTTATTTTCCCCCGTCAGTAAAGATGCAAAAGAGGCATGATTTTGAAATGTTGAAGCAAGAACCTGGTATGACTGTGTCTGAATATGTGAGTAAGTTTCTGGCTTTGGGTAGATTTTCTCCGGCTACGATGAATGATGAGGAATCTAAGATGGTGAAGTTTGAGAGTGGGCTGAACCCAAGGATTCGCACTTGGTTGGTAAATGTTATCTCTGCTGATTTTGAGGCGCTCGTTGATGCATGTTATCGGATCGAGAAGGATATCATTCGTCGCGATGCGACGGTGGGCCAGAAAAGAGGAAGGGACACTTCCGGTGATAAAGGAGCAAGGAAAATGACTAGACAGAATTTTCATGGGAGGCAAGGTAGACAGCAGAATCAGAACCAAAGAGGAAATCAGAATCGTGGACAGCGCCGTGGGCAGAATCAGAATAATCAAAGAAATAATCAAGGAAATCCAGGACAGCAGCAGCAGGCCATTCCCATGTGTCCCCATTGTCAGAAGAATCATTTGGGCGAGTGCTATGTACAAGCTGGTAAGTGCTTTGGTTGCGGAAAGACTGGTCATATAATTAGGGATTGTCCTGATAAGGGAGCTGCTTGTATTGGATGTGGAAAGACTGGGCATATTCTGAGAGATTGTCGTGAGCGTGATGGTCAGCAGCAGAGGAACCAACGTCAGCGCTCGAATGCGCGTGTGCATGTGATGACCGATGCTGCAGTTGAGGAAGCTGGAGACGTCGTGGCTGGTGCTCGATGACCATCAGTTCGCGGCTGATCTGATCCCGATTGCTATGAGTGACTTTGACATTATTCTTGGTATGGACTGGTTGTCTAAGAACCATGCCCATATTGACTGCAATCAGAAGAAAGTCACTTTCAGAACCCCGGAGCAAGAGGAAGTATCATTTCAAGGAGGTCCCAAGTTGAAGAAGTCAAAGAATATTTTTGTGAATACAGCTCGTGCCCGTCGAGCGTTGCGAAAGGGATGTCAAGGCTATCTTGCTTATGCTCTTAGCGCCGAGCAAGCAGCAGTGGACATCTCACAAGTTCCAGTAGTTCAAGAGTTTCTTGATGTCTTTCCAGAGGAACTACCAGGACTTCCCCCTGATCGAGAAATTTTCTTTGAGATAAACCTCATCCCCGGAGCTGAGCCCATTTCTAAAGCTCCTTACCGCATGGCACCCCGCTGAGCTGAAGGAACTAAAAGAGCAATTGCATGAGTTATTGGAAAAGAAGTTGATTCGTCCAAGTGTGTCACCATGGGGTGCCCCAGTTTTATTTGTAAAGAAGAAGGATGGAGGTATGCGGCTGTGTATTGATTATCGGGAACTCAACAAGATCACCGTGAAGAATAAGTATCCGTTGCCTCGGATCGACGATCTGTTCGACCAGCTTCGGGTCAGTAATTACCAAGTCTTATTTCGATATAATAATCATGAATAATATCTAAAGTATCCTAATGCAGGGAGCTCGGGTGTTTAGCAAAGTGGACCTAAGATCTGGATATTTTCAATTGAAGATAAGAGCTGAGGATATTCCTAAGACAGCATTCAGGACGAGATATGGACATTATGAATTTCTCGTGATGCCTTTTGGACTGACCAACGCCCCTGCAGCGTTTATGGATCTTATGAATCGGGTGTTTCGGGACCAGTTGGATAAGTATGTGGTCGTCTTTATTGACGATATCCTGATTTATTCGCCTGATGAGGAAACTCATACAGCCCATCTGAGGACAATACTTGGTATTCTAAGAAAGCATCAGCTCTATGCAAAATTCAGTAAATGTGAGTTTTGGTTGCATAGTGTGTCATTTCTGGGCCATATTATTACTGAAAATGGGATTTCAGTTGATCCCAGAAAGATTGAGGCAGTTACTGAGTGGCCGAGACCGACCAATGTCACTGAAGTAAGGAGTTTTCTCGGACTGGCCGGTTACTACCGCAAGTTTGTTGAAGGATTTTCAAGGATAGCTATGCCACTCACTAGATTGACTCAGAAGAAGACAAAATTTGTATGGAATGAGGATTGTGAAAGTAGCTTTTCTGAGCTGAAGGCAAGGTTGACGTCTGCATCAGTTTTGGCTCAACACGTTTCAGGAGAACAGATTGTGATCTACAGTGATGCTTCCAAGAATGGATTGGTTGTGTTCTTATGCAGAATGGGCGTGTGATCGCGTATGTGTCTCGCCAGCTTAAGCCGTTTGAGCAGAATTATCCAGTACATGACCTTGAGCTTGCAGCAGTTGTATTTGCTCTGAAGATTTGGCGTCATTATCTGTATGGAGAGAAGTGTGAGATCTTTACGGACCATAAGAGTTTGAAATACCTTTTCACTCAAAAGGAGCTGAATATGCGCCAAAGGCGATGGCTTGAGTTGATCAAGGATTATGACATCTCTATTCAGTATCATCCAGGTAAAGCTAATAGAGTTGCTGATGCTTTGAGTCGTAAGACAAGTCATCCCCGTCAACGACCTCTACAGCGTGATATGGAAGAGTTTGGTCTGGAAGAAGTGGATTCGATTTCTGACGTACTGGCAAAGTTAGTAGTGGTTTCTTCTTTGATCGATAGGATTAAGGAGACTCAAGATAAGGATGATGCATTGATGAAAGTTAAGAGCAAGCTGAAGGAGAAGCAATCTGACGATTTTGAAGTCCGTAGTGACGGCAGTTTGTGGTTTAGAGGTCGATTGTGTGTGCCTAATGATGATGCGATAAGAAGTGAAGTGCTTCAGGAAGCCCATAATTCTCGATTGTCTATTCACCCAGGAGAAAATAAGATGTATCATGACTTGAAGCAAAAGTTTTGGTGGCCAGGAATGAAGAATCAGATAGCAGAGTTTGTTGAGAAATGTCTTGTATGTCAAAAAGTAAAAGCAGAACATCAAAGGCCAGCTGGATTATTGCAACCACTTGAGGTGCCTGAGTGGAAGTGGGATCACATCGCTATGGATTTTGTGACCGATTTACCTAAGACAAGAAGTGGATATGACACTATTTGGGTTGTTGTGGATCGTCTGACGAAGAGTGCTCATTTCATGGCGACGTCGATTAAAGCACCCATGGAAAAGTTGGCTTCTATGTATGTTGATCAGATTGTATGTTTGCATGGAGTTCCTATGAGCATAGTTTGTGACCGAGACCCCCGCTTCACATCAAGGTTTTGGACGGCATTTCAGAAAGCGATGGGTACGGAAGTTCGCATGAGTTCAGCTTTTCATCCCCAGACTGACGGTCAATCAGAGAGAACAATTCAAACATTGGAGGACATGTTGCGTGCTTGTGTGTTGGACTTTGGAGGTAGCTGGGATAAGAGTTTGAAGTTGGTTGAATTTTCATACAATAACAGCTATCACAGATCCATTGGAATGGCTCCTTATGAAGCTCTTTATGGAAGAAAATGTCGATCGCCATTGTATTGGGATGAGATTGGAGATAAGATGCTCACAGGACCTGACTTAGTAGAGCAAACCAAGGAAAAGGTTATGATTGTAAGACAAAGATTGAAGGCTGCTCAGGATAGAAGCAAGGCGTGGGCCGACGTAAGACGTCGACCACTTGAGTTTCAAGTAGGAAAAAAGGTATTCTTGAAGGTATCCCCATCAAAAGGAGTAAAGCGGTTCGGAATTAAAGGTAAACTTAGTCCTAGATTCATTGGACCATTTGAGATCTTGGAAAGGATTGAAGAAGTTTCTTATAGACTTGCACTACCACCATCGTTGTCTCAATTACACAATGTGTTTCATATATCTCAATTGCGTAAGTATGTGCATGATTCGAGCCATATTATGGATGAGCAACCTTTGAGGATTGAGGCTGATATATCATATGTTGAGGAGCCCGAAAGGATAATTGATAGGGAAGTGAAAGCATTAAGAAATAAGTCTATTTCCCTGGTCAAGGTGCAATGGAAGAACCATTCAGTTGATGAGGCCACTTGGGAGTTAGAGGAAGGCATGAAGCAAAAGTACCCCTATCTCTTTGACAGTTCATAAGTTTCGGGGACGAAACTTTGTTGAAGGGGGGAAGGATGTTGTACTCCAATGATCATGTACATGAAAACTATGAATATGAGACGGAATGAAAGCAATGATTTCCTAAGCACATGTTACTTAAGTCCACTCAACTCTTTTTACTTAAATACTATTGAAGCGGTACATGAAATATAGGGATATATAAACCATACACATCACTAGGTATGTATGTGCGTGTATATGATATATGCGTATGGAATGTATAACACATAGTACACCTAGGCGTGTATATATATATGTATACATACATATGCTAATCTTAGAATTACAATAAAATATAGGAAACAATATAGTATATGAATTAAAGTTACAAGAAATATCAAATGGCCCAAGAAGCCTAAAAATTTCGGCCTATACATAGAGATGTTCTAGAAATCTCTAGCCAATTTTATTAGTTAAAATAATAAGACAAGAAGTTATCATGCAAAGAATAAATAGAAAACAAAATAGACATGCATTTAAGGAACAAGTAAGACAACTCATTAAAGAAGGAAGTAGTGTGGTTGAGGTCATAAAGACCTCAACCTAAAAATCGGCCATCATGCCTAATTAACCATGGAGGATTTCAAAACCTACCATGGTTACTCTTCCCTTAAACCCAGGTTAAGATAACCATGATTTGATAAAGTAACTTGAGTTAGCCCAAAAGTAACTATAGTTGAATAAAGTAACCAAGGTTATACTAACTTAACCTTAAGAAAACCCTAACCCTCCCTATTCTCCCTCCAAAATCGGCCAAGCCCCCTCCTCTCCTAGGTTTTTAAATTTTGCAAGACAACATCTTACAATCATCTAGAAAATTCTTCCCAAGCAAGCCAAGCAACACTTAGCAAAATTCCCTCTTACTCTCACAAATATTTCGGCCCCAACATCTTGAAGGATGGGAGTTTAACTTCAACTTCAAGACTCAAGAAGACATCTAGGTGAAAGCCATCAACATTTTTAGGTGGTGACATATTGTGATGCTTGAATCTCCATTCCAAGCTCATTTTGGTGAAGAAGGTAAAGGATTTCATCACATCTCACTTCATAACCAAGCAAAGACAAGAGCTTTAGCTTGAATAGGCAAGTATACTTTAACCCCTTACAATATATGTGATTATGTGCATACTTGAATGTCTAGAAGCTTAAGACATGATTTTAGTGAAAATATGCCTAAGTTGTTACCTTTTCTTATGTTTTGAAAGGTTGGATGATAGACCTCTCTTATGTTGCAATATAAAGCATGTTTAAACTTGAAATAAGAGTTAAAAGTGATGGATTAGGGACTGCCCTATGTTTGATATTGAATGAGACATGATTGGTATGAAACCTAGCATTTTTAGTGATTTTAATATGTGAAATTGTTGGACTAGAGGACTGTTTCGTTTAGAAGGAATGAACAGCCCATATGAACGACTTTTACATGCTAAAAAGGGACTTGAATTAGTATAGGGAAGCCTTAGTATGTCTATTGAATGATCATTAACTTGGATTATAGGCTAAAGAACAAAATTAGGAAGGAAAGGATACTTCTATGCATGTTGGTTGAAAACAGAGTTCTGGACAGATTTTATGCCAAATTGATGGACTTAGTTAAGGACCTTCTAAACGTTGGATTGAGCTTATTTTTGGTGTGGTCGTAGCTTATCATGTCTATTTTATTGTGGAGTTGGAATTTCTGGAAAATCATTTGTGGATTGGTCAGAAATGAATTTTTAGTATCAAGGGGTCAAAACAGTTTCTGGTTGTACCACCTTAGGGAGAAAAATTATTTAAGTACCTTAAACATCTTGGATTGACCTGAAATTTTTAGAAGAAGTACTTAAGACATAGAGCTAAGTATCCATGTAAAGAAATTGATTTTATCTATTGATCTTGGGGGTAAACCATTGAGGTAAAGTTGGTGTAACATTCTGGAAAACAGGGCAGATTGGCCCTTTGTGCTTGTATGACTTGTATTGTATTTATTTTGACTTGTTTTGGTGAATGGGCATTTGGATATTGTTCATGAAAGGAAGAGGAAAGATTTCC
This sequence comes from Eustoma russellianum, assembly GCA_036186865.1. Taxonomy (NCBI): domain Eukaryota; kingdom Viridiplantae; phylum Streptophyta; class Magnoliopsida; order Gentianales; family Gentianaceae; genus Eustoma; species Eustoma russellianum. The sequence goes on along the minus strand of AP025066.1, from coordinate 16,305,481 downwards.
AGGTGCTAAGTGAGCCCCAAAATGAGTTATGGATGGAGACAAGGTAAGGAATGGAGTTGAGAGTGCAGCAGAATTCCTGTTGTACCCTTGTTGGGAATTATTTGTATTGAGGTACCTACGCTTGTCGGAATCGCATGAAATTTGTATAGAATGTAGTTAAGATCATGTGGTGCATGTTCATATTTTTAGTTTCTGGAAAATAGGCTCAAAAGGTTGATTTTGAGGCCGGGCAATACAAGACATGCTGCTGGATCGTTTTTCAGCCCATGAAGAAAGTTGTTTATGATGTTATAGGCGCATTTTACCATGTTGCATCCCATGCACTTGCATTGACATGCTCATATGTTCCATGCTCATGATTTTATTGATGTTTTATATAGAGTTTCTGTTTTGAAAGAATTCCGTCCCTTCTGGCCAGCTTAACCCGCTACAGATCCGGTGTGAATTGATCTAAAGAAGTATAAGAACCGATCTAGGCCCGGTATAATAGGTCTGATGAAATATAAGAACCGATCCAGGCCCGGTATAATAGGTCTGAAGAGTATAAGAACCGAGCCAGGTCTGGTATAATAGACCTGAAGGTGATCATGTTATAAGAACCGAGTCATGCCCGGTATAATAGGCTGACACACTCTCTTGTTTTATGATGAGCATGATTTAAAAGAAAGAAAGAAAGTTCAAGTATTTTTATGAGCATGTCTAAATGAAGAGAAAGAATGTTTCCCGTTGCATTTGCATCGCATTCACATTTTCATACACATTATGCATGATACCTTTTCATAGAAGTAAGGTTTGGCTATAGCACGTAGAATCTAACTAAGTAATGACATTTAGATCTTAGCTAAGTGTTGATATGATTTTAAGTATGATGCTTCGAAAAGGTATTAACAGGTATGTTTTAACTTAAGGAATTGGTGTTTGATTCTTGTATGCCGTTTTCTCTTTATTGTACGGTGTTATTGTATACTTGCTGGCGACTTTGTCGCTCACCCATTTATTTTTCCCCCCAGAGCCAGGTAATGAAGTCGAGTGGATTGATGATGAGCCAAGGGTGCCATACCCATAGGTTATTGAAGTCGCTGTTAAGAGAATGATAATGGAAGCTTTTGATGAGCCTTTGGGACATTTTGGGACTTAGCTACTTTCGGATTCTTTTAGAATAATGTTTGTATAATTCCGCGGTGTAGTTTGCTATCGGTTCAGTTTGTATAATTTTGCTATGTATTCGCGATTTGACGCTTTCGGATTAAGGTTCAAATTCTGCCGTATTTTTATCTACCTGTTAAGATCGTGACTTTGTAATCCATGTTTATCCATGGGTTTTATGAGTTAAGTACCGACGCTTTGTACTTTTCCGAAAGGGAAGGTACGGCGGGTGCACCGTACGAGGGGTAGCCGAGTACGGGGCGCTACATCAAATATATGTAGATGATATTATCTTTGGTTCAGCTAATCCTACCTTAGTTAAGGACTTTGAAGAGTGTACGAAGTTAGAATTTGAAATGTCAATGGTAGGAGAATTAAATTACTTCTTAGGGCTTCAAATAAATCAAACCCCTCAAACTAGACAAAGATGAAAATGGTAAACCTTTTGATGACACACTATATAGGCCTATGGTTGGATCACTGTTATACTCAACCGCATCAAGACCTGATATCATGTTTAGTGCGTGTATGTGTGCTAGGTTTCAATCTTGTTCTAAAGTCTCACATTACATTGCGATGAAAAAGATATTTAGATATCTTAAACACACACCTCACTTAGGACTTTGTTATGATAGAAACGCTAATTGAAACTGTATGCTTATAGCTGATTATGGTGGTTGCAAGATAGATATAAAATCTACTAGCGGTACATGTGAATTCGTAGGAACCAACTTGATCTCTTGGTTTTCTAAGAAACAGTAGAACTCTCTACCACTGAAGTCGAGTATATAGCCTTGAGTTTATGCACTACCCAAATACTTTGGCTTAAATAAGAACTTAGTGATTTTGGCATTAAAATGAATAAGATTCCAATTTTCTGCGAAAGCACAAGTGCAATCAATCTTTCTTGGAATCCGGTACTGCATTCTATGGCAAAACATATTGAGGTAAGATACCATTTCCTTTGAGACCATTTTCAAAATGGGGACATAACCATAGATCATGTAAGAACTGATCATCAAATAGCTGACATCTTCACCAAACACCTTAATCAAGCCACTTTTGAAAACATACAAGCCAAGTTCGGAATGACGACTTATGATACAATTGCATAAGTCTATTTTTTGAATGATTTAAAAAAATAACGAGAGAGATAGAATAAGAGCATGATTTTGATTGTTAAGTCATGATTTGAGTTGAATAATATGTTACGTTGTCAATTGGTGTAAGTTTCAATTGGTGTTAAATTGGCTTTGAGCATAGGTTAAGGGGGAGTGTATAAGTTGAGGGGGAGCATATATGTTAAAAACAAGAGTTGAAAGTTTGAAAACAATCGGTAAGGTTTTCAAAACAATTCAATTGGTATAAAATTTGTAGATATGTGATAAACAATTGATAAAGAGTTGTGGCATTAAAATCATGTTAAGTTATTTTAAAAATCATCCAAAAGGGGGAGAAGGCTGAGAAATATGTTGGGATAATTTTCAAAGTCATAATTTTAAATGTTAAATAAAAAAATGGCCACAAAGTTGACATAAAGTTGAAACAAATGAAAAAATGACAACGATTTCCACATAGATCTCTCAGCAAGAGATCGATGTATACATAGATCTCTCAGTCAGAGATCGATGTACATAGATCTCTACATCGATCGGTTGATGTCACAAAGAACCAAAAACTCAAACTCATTGTGGGACATCAATCGCTCAACCAAAGATACATCGGTCGATCGATGTATACATCAGTCTCTAAAATTGAGACATAGACCGATCGATGTCCAATGCTTTTGGAGAAATTTTTCTAAAAAGTAATAAAATGATTGTTTTCATTTACATATGTTTCATATGTGTATATTTTTATTTTATTACTTGTTTTTGATGATAATAATTGTGTTCTGTCACTAATGTGTCTTGGAAGTTTCTATAACTTACCAAAAAAGGCAAAAGTGGTATTTTGAGTTCTTGTAGGTACATGACATGGAGAAACTAATACAAGGACTTCATTATTTCTTATTTATCGTCACAAAGGTGTTATTATATCTATTTCTGATCATCGGGGTCATTTCTTGAGTTTTCTCTCACCAGAGGCATTTTGGTCATTTTACACCACAAGGACGATTTTGTTATTTTACTCAAGGAATCTCTTGAGTATCTTATTATCTTCATTCTGGAGTTTATTTATGGTGTTCTTGAAGATTAGTTGCTGGTTTTCTATCTTATTCTCACATTTGATGATATTATCAACGGTAGCAGGATATGTGACGAGTTTTGATGTCACATTCTTTTCTTTTCTTGGAGATATTTTTATATATGTTATTGGGTTTTATTATTCATTATTTTGCAGAGATTCTAAGGGAATTATTGGCAAAAAATTCACACAACTTGCAAGGAGAAACATTTTGGAATTTTGAACTATATATTGACAAAGTCTTGTCAACTTTATCCATTTATTTCTCTTTAACAAACCTGAGTTTGTACACATTTATGTTGCTCAAAAATGCCCAAAAATATGTGGCATAGGTGGTGTATTCATTTTATGTCTTGGCGACAAGTGGACCAATCAAAAACAAGCTAGTTGACAAAGTTGTCAACTTGGAAAATTTGAATGGTAGCCAACGGCTACTTTTGCTAATTTTGGAGCTGTTTCTATTTGAAATTTTTAGCCATCACGTGCCTATTATTTGCCAAGGAGATGAGGCAATCTTGGAGGGGTTATGCCATCTTATCCTTGCATATTATCTTCATTATTTTCAAGACAATTTCAAGTGTAAAAATCGGTCAAATGATATTCCAAGGTGGACCAACTGTGTTGTTTCATTTTTCCAAGTGTACAAGGTGATTATGTGGCCAACCAAAAGTGTGAAGACACTTAAGTATTGATGATGAAGATGGTGACACATTTAGAGTTCTTATCTTCAAGGCTCATTTCACCCTATAAATAGAAGGCAAAAGTGAAGAAGAAGAACACACAACTTTCAAGCAAACTTGAAGATCATTCTTACTATTCTCTTCTTCTTGATTCTTTCTTTGTGTAGCTAAGGTGTTTCATTTCTTGCTGTTGTTGAGCTACATATACACACCTGCTTGGGTTATCTTTGTAAGATTGGTTAGCCATGTTTATAAGGCTACAACAATAGGTGATAGAGGTCTTGCAACCAAGAGTTGCATAGAGGTGTTCATCCAAGTCTTGAATATGATTGGTCTTTAACCCAAGGATCAAGCTTGGTTCTTGTTGGTATTTTGTTCATACCATAGTGAAATCCAAGAAAAGGTGTTCCTTGGGACTGAAGTAGGTCACATTGACCGAACCAGGATAAATCTTTGGTGTTCTTGTCTTCCTTACACTTTTCTATTTTTTGCCTGTTTTCACTGTAGATTTCACACAACTTCTCAGGGTTTGAAAAATAGCAAAACACTTTCAAAATTTGTGATTTTTGGTGAAGTTATACTTCAGACTGTTAGCTTTCATTTGGAAACAAGAATCACTTGATTTGAGCAAAGGAAAATTAGTCTTTCAGCCGTTGCAAGATAACGTCTCCATTCTGGCTGCAACCTGACAAGTTTTGAGAAAACTTGAATTATGTTTTCATGAAGAATTGCTTAAGGTCAGGGCCTTTTGCAAAAATGACTTCCCTAAAGCTTCAAGGGCATTGAAAACATTAGTAATCCTCAAATCCATAGATGTTATGGATTCGTTCGGCAACATTTTGAAAGTCTCTAATTCAGTCATAAGCATGTTTATTTTTGACTCTTTAACACCACTAGTACCTTCATGCTTTAATAGAAGTGATTTCCACATGTCGTGTGCGCTTGTGCAATTTGACACATATCCTGCTTCAGAAGTTGTAAGTCTATTCAAAAGTAATTGCATAGCTTTAGCATTCATGGACATTTTCTTTTTATCTTCCGATGTCCATTCACTTTTATATTTTTCAACTTCTTGAGTGACTCCACTAACTTGTACAACTTTCATTGGAATGTACGGCCTATCTTCATCTATAGACTATAAATCAATGTCTATAACCATTAAGAATAGCCTCATTCTTAGTTTCCAATGAACAAAATTATTGCCATCGAAAAGAGGAGGGCTTTGAGTGGACATACCTTCCAACTCACCTTTGCGAGAAACTATTGCCATAGTATGTACCTTTAATCTGAGATAAGTAGGCTACAAAGAGTAATTGTTTCTTGGCTTTGTATTGATTGTGAGGTGTTGAATGTTGCTTCTTTGAGTGGTGTAGACCTTGCTCTGATACCAATTGTGGACCGTGCACCTGCAATAAATACCACTAGAGGGGGGTGAATAGTGGTTAGCGGAATTTACACTAGTACCCTTGATTAAAAACCCCTTTGAAAACAGAATCTGAAACTGCCTCAGATTCAGAACCCGCTTTTGAATAATTCAAAAATAATTGTACACAACTCCAAAAATTATGAAACTTTTCATAATTGAACTTCAATGAGGTAAAAAGACTCTCTCCAAAAATCAGACGAAAATAAGATCGTTTGACCCTAAAACAAATAAAAAGATTCAGATGGTCAATCTCGACAGAATTGGACAGAATGTTGCTGATTTTGAAAATAGTGTTTCTCTTTGAATACTCAACCAAAAAGGTTGATCTTTATATCAAAATACTCCTTAGAATGTGTAGATGAAGTTTCCAAAAGTCCTTGACCTTAAACAATTCTTAATAAATACAGAATTTAATTTTTCTCAAAACTGGTCAGATTGCAACCAGATTGGAGCTGTTACCTTGCAAAGACTGAAAGACTAACTTTCCCTTGCTCAAATCAAGTGATTCTTGTTGCAAATGAAAGCTACCAGTCTGAAGTATAACTCCACTAAAAATCACGAATTTAGAAAGTGTTTAGCTATTTTTTCAAAACGTGTGAATTTGTGTGAAAACTGAAGCAAAAATAGGCAAAAAACATAAATGAAGAAACAAGACAAGAACACCGAGGATTTATCCTGGTTCGGTCAATATGACCTACTCCAGACCCAAGGAACACCTTTTCTTGGATTTCACTATCAAATGAATCACCTTACAACAAGAACCAAGCTTGATCCTTGAGTTATACACCAACCCTACTCAAGACTTGGATAATCACCTTCTATGCAACACTTAGTTGCAACACCTCTACAACCTATTGATATAGCCTTATAAAAATGGCTAATCAATCTTACAAATGAAGCTCAAGAGATTTGTAGAACAACAAAAAACAACAAGAACACCTTTTCTACAAAGAATGGAACAAGAACAACAACAAGAAGATGATAACTAGACAATTCAACAAATGCTTGTGTGTGCTGAATGCACAATAAGGCTAGGGTATGCACATCTCCTGTCACAAATTGGTTTTGGGAGAGTTGGTAGCACCTGAGGTCCTACAGTACAATATGACTTCTGTAGCGCCCCGCACCCGGCCTCGTCCGGATACGGTGCACCCGCCGTACTTTACTGAGGAGAGTACAAGGCGTCATGCATAACATGCGAACATCCATAACATAAGTCGTGGACTCCCATGCCAATATTCAACATGGTAGTAAAATTTCGGCAGAATTCAAACTTTTCAAATCAAACATGCATCACCAATTTACTAAGTTCCCAAAGGTAGTAGTCCCACAAAATAACATAACTAAAATCCAAAGAGTTCAAACATAGTCATGATACAAAACGTCTTGGCAGCACAAAAGTCCTTAGCTTAGCTCCCTTCATATCTTCTCGCCTATGGATAAGGAACCCTCGGCTCATCCTCGATCCATTCTATCTTGGCATTATTTGGCTCTGGGGAAAAAAAATAAAGTGTGAGTGATAAAAATCACCCGGCAAGAATACAATAAACAACCATGAAATACGTAAAGAATCATAACACTAATGTATTACCCTAAAAACCTCAAAGAATCATAATTCATACCTGATCTTAAATCCTAAGCTTGCTTGACGTTCAGCTTAAGCATATTTTTAGGGAATGCTATACCATACCTGGTCTTAGATCCTGAACTTACTTGGCGTTCGGCTTAAGCATGTTTTTAGGTAATGCTATACCAATAATAACTTATAACCATTAACTGTAACATGCAACATGTCCTCATGATCGTGAATCATGCAAGATGCAATGCATGATGTCATGTCATGTCAAAACATCATTTTGGTCCCATAAAGTAACATATCGTAAAAACAGAGTGTCAGATCAATTAACTCCGGATCTTAGCGGGTCCAAAACATATCATCAGACCAATTAACCCCAGGCCTGAACGGGTCCAGAACAGATATCAGATCAATTAACCCCGGATCTGAGCGGGTCAAGAACAGATATCAGATCAATTAACCCCGGATCTGAACGGGTCTAGAACAGATATCAGATCAATTAACCCCGGATCTGAACGGTTCCAGAACAGATATCAGATCAATTAACTCCGGATCTGAACGGGTCCAGAACATATCATGTCATCAGACCAATTAACCCTGGGTCTGGAGTCGGGTTAGTCGCATGTTTGGCCGGCAAAGGAATCATGAAGCTTTCTTTAAAAACATGGGGCCGTAAAAACTTTTCATGCATAACGAAAACATAGCTGCTTATAAAACTTGCTTGCATTATAAAATCCATGAAAATCAGTTTCATGATCATGCATGATACATGTAGTGATATGCAATGCAAGTCATGACATGGATAAGCGTATACATTCCTTATAACATATCAACATGCATGAATGCGGAAGCTAAATTCTTTCAGACTTTTACTTCGTATTCATGGGGCTGTTAAGCTAACCAAATAGGTTCATTTCCCTGATCTTTTGTCACAAATACATTTGGCGGAATCTTAGATACATGTCGTAAAAATTTCAGATTATTTCGATAATCATAAAGGGGCTCATTTACTTAATTTCCGAAATGGGTTAGATGCTGAAACTGATCTGGCCTATTTTACCAAAAATTCAACTGCGGCAAATCCGTGATTCTTTTTTCTGAAATTCCAACTTGCACAAGTCATAAACATGTGGAACTAGTATCCTACCGAAATTTAGCCTATTTTCATATCTCTAAGTCCCCTTTCTGAGTCCATAAATTCGTTACTAAACTTCAGGTTGATTCCAGTGATTTCAGTTGAGCAGTTTGACGAATTAATTCATATAAAATAATCCAGAGCTTGTTTTACCAAAATTTCAGCTGGCGTGTTCACTAAACTCACAGAATTATTATCATGCCAAAAATCAGCTTTATTGGTCATCTACAAGGTCTCCTTTCAAACCATTCAAAACGTTACACCATTCTGTCAAGTTCCAGAATTTACAGCCTGAGCAGTCTCACTAATTATTTCATTAAAAATTAACCATAACTTTTTTTTACCAAAATTCCAACTCTCATCTCTGCTACACTCATGAGATTAGCTCTGTACCAAAAATCAGATTTATTAAAGGTCCACAAGGTCCTCTTTTAATTCGTTGAAAACAGTGATCAATTCTGTCCAACTCCAGAATTTTCTTATGGAGCAGTTTTACTGTATAATTTCTTAAAAATAATCCGTAACTGATTTTAACGAAATTCCAACTCTCACTTGGGTTAAACTCATAAGGATAACTTTTTACCAAAAATTAGCTTCATTGAATGTCTGTAAGGTCAGTTCTCAAACCATCTAAAACGTCACTCTATTCTGTCCACTTCCAGTGATTTGCTATTTTGTCATCTTATCCAAGTCAAATGTCCATGTCTTCACTCATTACTTTGGCCGAAACTTGTGTGGTGCCTTAACCTCATTTTACAACATATTTTCAAGCATGCATTCATATTCAAGAGTCATCTTAATCCAAACTTACCAACAACCTCATAAAGCTCCTAGCTTTCACATGTGTTCTTTCCTTATGACCTTTTGTGTTACATTCACAAGTCAATCTTGTCTAGACCTACTTAGGTGAGCCTTATTTCATATAGCATATAGGAAAAGACTTCATCTTGAAAGGAGTAAGTCACATGCAAGGCATTGTTCTTGTGGAATCACTAAGATACAGTATCAACTTAAGACATTCAACTAAAGATTATATCTTAAGAACTTCTAAGCATTCAAGTCACAAACTCTTTAAATAAATCATGAGAGATCATTGTATACTTGCCTCTTCAAGCTAAAGCTCTTGTCTTTGCTTGGTTATAGTGTAAGATGTGTTGGAATCCTTCACCTTCTTCACCTTAAGCATATGGTTTTAATGGAAATGAAAGAAAAAGATTAGTCTTTATTCAATAGAGGAAATAGGATAGGTTTGAGGGCTAGAGCATCTTACCAAAATGAGCTTGGAATGGAGATTCAAGTACCACAATGTGTCTCTACCTAAGAAAGTTGATGGCTTTCACCTATTTACACCATGAAACCCACGGTTTTGGGTATGGGGAGAAAGAGTTTAGGTGAGCTTCATCCATCACCAAATAAGAATTTACTTAAGGAAACTTGGAACAAGACTTACATAGATGTCTTCTTGAGTCTTGAAGTGAAGTTGAACTCCTATCCTTCAAGAGTATAGGGCCGAAATATTGGTGAGAGTAGGAGGAAATTTTGCTAAGTGTTGCTTGGCTTGCTTGGGAAGAATTTTCTAGATGGATGTAGGGTGTGGTCTTGCAAGATTTAAAAATCTAGGAGATGGGGAGCTTGGCTGATTTTTTGGAGGGAGAATTGGGAGGGTTAGGGTTCTCATGAGTGTTAATCAAGGTTAAGTTAGTATAACCTTGGTTACTTTATTCCAACTATGGTTACTTTTGGGCTAACCCAAGTTACTTTATCAAATCATGGTTATTTTAACCTTGGTTTAATGAAAAAGTAACCATGGTAGGATTTGAAATCTTCCATGGTTAATCCATGTGGGGCCGATTTTTGGGTTGGGGTCTTTATGACCTCAACCACACTACTTCCTTCTTTAATGAGTTGTCTTACTTGTTCCTTAAATGCATGTCTATTTTGTTTTCTATTTATTCTTTGCATGATAACTTCTTGTCTTATCATTTTAACTAATAAAATTGGCTAGAGAATTCTAGAACCCTCTTCATGCCTTGGCCGAATTTTAAGGGCTTCTTGGGCAACTTGATATTTCTTGTACTTTTAATTCATGCACTATATTGTTTTCCTTTATTTTATCATATTCTAAGATTAACATATGTATGCATACATATATATACACACCATGTGTACTCTATATATATAGATATAGATATATATATATATATCTTCCTATGTATACGCATGTAGGTATTTATACATTTCATACACATATATCATATACACGCACATACATACATAGTGGTCTGTATGGTTCATATAACTCTATATTTCATGCACTACTTTCTTGAAGTTTCCCTTATTTAATTTGGCTTGGTATCACCTCCTAATAATTAAGTAAAGAGGGTTAAGTTGACTTAAGTAACACGCGCTAAAAGAAATTGTCGCTTTCATTCCGTCTCATGTTCATAGTTTTCACGTACACGATCGTTGGGGTACAACATCCTCCCCACCTTATCATAAGTTTCGTCCTCGAAACTTCAAAAGCTAGTCGAAAAGATGGGGGTATCTACTCTTCATATCTTCTTCCGTTTCCCATGTGGCTTCTTCTTCCGAATGATGCTTCCATTGTACCTTTACCATAGATATGGATCTCTTCCTTAAAGCTTTCTCTTTCCGATCAACTATTCTTAAGGGTTCCTCTTCATAAGTTACATCTTTTTCAACCTTCAACTGTTGATCTTCAAGGATGTGGCTTGGGTCATATACATATCGACGGAGTTGAGAAACATGGAATACATCATGCAACTGAGAAAGAGAGGGTGGTAACGCCAAGCGGTATGCAACTTCACCTACTTTCTCAAGCACTTCATAAGGTCCAACAAATCTTGGGCTTAGTTTTCCTTTGATGCCAAATCTCTTAACTCCTTTGGTCGGGGAAACTTTTAGAAAAACTCTCTCCTTCTTGGAATTCTAAAGGTCTCCTTCTTTCATCTGCCTATATCTTCGTTCTATCTTGCGCTGCTCTTAGTCTTTGTTGGACTAACTTTACCTTCTCTCGTGTTTGCTCAACAATGTCGGGTCCTGCGTAGACCTTATCTCCAATCTTGTCCCAATATAGTGGGGATCGACATTTTCGTCCATACAATGCCTCATAAGGTGCCATTCCGATGGATCTGTGGAAGCTATTATTGTAAGAAAACTCTACGAGCTTAAGACTTTTATCCCAGCTTCCTCCAAAATCAAGAATGTAAGCACGGAGCATGTCCTCAAGGGTTTGGATTGTCCTCTCTGATTGTCCATCTGTTTGAGGATGAAATGCGGAACTCATTCTTATCTCTGTGCCCATTGCCTTTTGAAAGGCAGTCCAAAATCTCGAAGTAAATCGGGGGTCACGGTCGCATACAATACTGATGGGCACTCCATGTAAACAAACAATCTGATCAATATACATAGAGGCTAACTTCTCCATAGATGCTTTAATCGTCATAGCCAAAAAGTGAGCAGACTTGGTCAAACGGTCCACAATGACCCATATAGCATCATTCCCATACTTAGTCTTGGGTAGGTCGGTCACGAAATCCATGGTGATATGGTCCCACTTCCATTCTGGCACTTCCAAGGGTTGTAACAATCCAGCAGGTCTTTGGTGTTCGGCTTTTACTCTTTGGCAGATCAAACATCGCTCAACAAATTCTGCTATTTGTCTCTTCATACCGGGCCACCAAAACTTTTGCTTGAGATCTTGATACATCTTATTAGCTCCAGGATGTATAGATAGTCGAGAATTATGAGCTTCCATTAAGACTTCGTCCTTAATTTCTTTGTTTTCAGGGACACATAACCGTCCTTGATACCATAGACTGCCATCACTGCGCATCTCAAAGTCATCTTGCGGCTTTTCTTCCATCCTTTCCTTGACCTTTCTTAAGTTCTCATCAATTCCTTGGGTCTCTTTGATCTTATCAATTAATGAAAGGACAAGAACTAATTTGGCTAGAACTTCATCGATTGAGTCAACTTCTTCTAGGCCAAATTCTTCCATATCTCGCTGAAGAGGTGGTTGCCGTGGGTGGCTTGTTTTTCGACTTAGGGCATCAGCGACTTTGTTAGCTTTTCCCGGATGATACTGAATGGAGGGATCATAATCTTTAATCAATTCCAACCATCTACGCTGCCGCATATTGAGCTCTTTCTGGGTAAAGAGGTACTTTAGGCTCTTGTGGTCTTTATAGATCTCGCACTTCTCGCTGTATAAATAGTGCCTCCATATCTTTAATGCGAATACCACTGCGGCAAGTTCAAGATCATGGATAGGATAATTTTGCTCAAATGGTTTCAACTGTCGGGATGCATAAGCTATCACTTTATCATTTTGCATAAGGACGCATCCGAGACCATTCTTCGAAGCATCGCTGTACACTACGCACTTCTCACCAGGAGTGGGCTGAGCTAGGATAGGAGCGGATGTCAACTTGGCTTTTAGCTCCGAGAAACTCTTTTCGCAATCGGCACTCCACTCAAACTTGGTCTTCTTTTGGGTCAATCTAGTGAGGGGAACAGCTATCCTCGAAAATCCTTCCACAAACTTCCTGTAATATCCGGCTAGTCCGAGAAAACTTCTCACTTCAGTAACATTTGTTGGCCTGGGCCATTCCGTGATAGCTTCAATTTTCTTGGGATCTACCGAAATCCCATCTTCTGAAATCACGACCGAGGAATGATACACTTTGCAGCCAAAACTCGCATTTGCTAAATTTAGCGTACAACTGTCTTGCTCTTAGAATATTCAAGACTATCCTTAAATGGGCTGCGTGAGTCTCTTCGTCGGGTGAATAAATCAAGATGTCGTCTATGAAGACCACTACGAACTTGTCCAACTGTTCTTGAAAGATTCGATTCATAAGGTCCATAAAGGCGGCAGGGGCATTGGTCAAACCAAAAGGCATGACTAAGAACTCATAGTGTCCATAGCGGGTTCTGAAAGCAGTCTTAGGGACATCTTCCACCTTTATCTTCAATTGAAAGTATCCAGATCGTAGGTCAATCTTACTAAAAATTCGAGATCCCTGCATTAAAATGCTTTAGGTAGGGTTTCAAAGGAATTTAAATCTTAATCAAGTTAAAGCTTATGAGTTACTTACCCTGAGCTGGTCGAATGAGTCGTCAATCCAGGGTAACGGGTACTTGTTCTTTATGGTGATTTTGTTGAGCTCCCGGTAATCGATGCATAAGCGCATACTTCCATATTTCTTTTTCACGAATAGCACCGGAGCACCCCAAGGTGAAACACTGGGGCGAATGAGTTTCCTTTCTAACAGTTCATGTAACTGTTCCTTTAACTCCTTTAGTTCCGTAGGTGCCATGCGATACGGGGCTTTAGATATGGGTTCAGCTCCTGGAACAAGGTTTATTTTGACAGCTATCTCGCGATCAGGAGGTAGTCCAGGCAGATCATCAGGAAATACATCAGGGTATTCATTAACAACTGGGACTTGTGCAAGGGTAGGGCTTTCTTGTTCAACACTTAGAACATACACCAAGAATCCTTCATGACCTTTCCTTAATGTTTGTCTGGCACGAGCTGCGTTAACAAAGACTTTCTTGGATGGTTTCTTTAACTTAGTTCCTCCTTGGAATGACATCTCCTCTCGAGTTGGGTTCTTAATGATAACTTGCCTGCTTCGGCAGTCAATGTGAGCATGATTCTTTGAGTGCCAATCCATTCCGAGAATCACGTCAAAATCACTCATAGATATGGGGATCAAATTGGCCTCAAACAACTGATCATTAAACTCAAGTGCACAATTTCTGAATATGTGATGGGAAACAAGCACCTGGTCGCCAGCTGCTTGTACTCTATAAGGTGAGTCTAATCGGACTGGATTATGATCGATATTCTTAGCAAACTTCCTCGAGATAAATGAGTGGCTAGCGCCACTGTCGAACAACACATTTGCGGGTATGCTACACACTAGGATAGTTCCTGAACCAAGCATGTTTTTCTAAGCAATTTGATAGTCATGCATAAGTGAAAGGTATTGAAGACATAAAACTTTAAATCTTACCAGTTACTACGTCAGCAGTCTCTTCAACATCAGTATCAGTCATAACGTGCACCCTTGCATTTGCACGTGGCCGCTGGTTCCTTTGCTGTTGTTGTGGTTGTGCTCCCTTTTCTGGGCAATCCTTAATCATGTGACCATCCTTTCCGCATCCAAAGCACTTACCTGTCTTCCACCTATACTCTCCCACGTGCCTCTTCTGGCAATGAGGGCATACTGGTATTGCTGGCTGCTGAGCTGGGGCCTGATTCTTCGGCTGATTATTTTGATTTTTCTTGCGGCGCTGATTCTGTCCTTGATGAACGGATCCTCTGAAATTCTTCTTAGCCATTTTCCTATACTTCTCATTTCCGGTTCCTTGTCTTTCTCGCTTTTGACCCATGTCATCTCTTCGTATAATATCTCTCTCTATACGGTAGCATGCATCCAGAAGTGCTCCAAAATTGGCAGGATTTGCATTTACCAACCATGTCCTAATTCTTGGGTTTATTGTCTATTTAGAATATCGAAATAAAATCAATTTATTTGACCAAGGACCATAATTCGAAAATTTTAAAATACAAGGGGAAAGGGCACGTCTTACGTCATAGACCTAACTTTCATAGTTCAGGATTCTTTATTAAGTTACATCCTAAACACGGTCTATGTGGTCCTAGTCTAAGGCCATCACTCTTCTAAGATCATGACTTAGGTCTAAGATCAAACTTAGATTGCTAAGATCATAACTTAGTCCTACGTTCTGCCCGAAATCTAGAGCCTGGGCTCTGACACCACCTGTAGCGCCCCGCACCTGGCCTCGTCCGGATACGATGCACCCGCTGTACTTCACTGAAGAGAGTACAAGGCGTCATGCATAACATGCGAACATCCATAACATAAGTCGTGGACTCCCATGCCAACATTCAACATGGTAGTAAAATTTCGGCAGAATTAAAACTTTTCAAATCAAACATGCATCACCAATTTACTAAGTTCCCAAAGGTAGTAGTCCCACAAAATAAGATAACTGAAATCCAAAGAAGTTCAAACATAGTCATGATAGAAAACGTCTTGGCAGCACAAAAGTCCTTAGCTTAGCTCCCTTCATATCTTCTCGCCTATGGATAAGGAACCCTCGGCTCATCCTCAATCCATTCTATCTTGGCATTATCTGGCTCTGGGGGGGAAAAAATAAAGTGTGAGTGATAAAAATCACCCAGCAAGAATACAATAAACGACCATGAAATACGTAAAGAATCATAACATGAATGTATTACCCCAAAAACCTCAAAGAATCATAATTCATTCCTGATCTTAAATCCTGAGCTTGCTTGACGTTCAGCTTAAGCATATTTTTAGGGAATGCTATACCACACCTGGTCTTAGATCCTGAACTTACTTGGCGTTCGGCTTAAGCATGTTTTTAGGTAATGCTATACCAATAATAACTTATAACCATTAACTGTAACATGCAACATGTCCTCATGATCGTGAATTATGCAAGATGCAATGCATGATGTCATGTCATGTCAAAACATCATTTTGGTCCCATAAAGTAACATATCGTAAAAATAGAGTGTCAGATCAATTAACCCCGGATCTGAGCGGGTCCAGAACATATCATCAGACCAATTAACCCCAGGCCTGAACGGGTCCAGAACAGATATCAGATCAATTAACCCCGGATCTGAGCGGGTCCAGAACAGATATCAGATCAATTAACCCCGGATCTGAACGGGTCCAGAACAGATATCAGATCAATTAACTCCGGATCTGAACGGGTCCAGAACATATCATGTCATCAGACCAATTAACCCCGGGTCTGGAGTCGGGTTAGTCGCATGCTTGGCCGGCAAAGGAATCATGAAGCTTTCTTTAAAAACATGGGACCGTAAAAACTTTTCATGCATAACGAAAACATAGCTGCTTATAAAACTTGCTTGCATTATAAAATCCATGAAAATCAGTTTCATGATCATGCATGATACATGTAGTGATATGCAATGCAAGTCATGACATGGATAAGCGTATACATTCCTTATAACATATCAACATGCATGAATGCGGAAGCTAAATTCTTCCAGACTTTTACTTCGTATTCATGGGGCGGTTAAGCTAGCCAAATAGGTTCATTTCCCTGATCTTTTGTCACAAATACATTTGGTGGAATCTTAGATACATGTCGTAAAAATTTCAGATTATTTCGATAATCATAAAGGGGCTCATTTACTTAATTTCCGAAATGGGTTAGATGCTGAAACTGATCTGGCCTATTTTACCAAAAATTCAACTGCGGCAAATCCGTGATTCTTTTTTCTGAAATTCCAACTTGCACAAGTCATAAACATGTGGAACTAGTATCCTACCGAAATTTAGCCTATTTTCATATCTCTAAGTCCCCTTTCTGAGTCCATAAAGTGGTTACTAAACTTCAGGTTGATTCCAGTGATTTCAGTTGAGCAGTTTGACCAATTAATTCATATAAAATAATCCAGAGCTTGTTTTACCAAAATTCCAGCTGGCGTGTTCACTACACTCACAGAATTATTATCATGCCAAAAATCAGCTTTATTGGTCATCTACAAGGTCTCCTTTCAAACCATTCAAAATGTTACACCATTCTATCATGTTCCAGAATTTACAGCCTGAGCAGTCTCACTAATTATTTTATTAAAAATTAAACATAACTTCTTTTACCACAATTACAACTCTCATCTCTGCTAAACTCATGAGACTAGCTCTGTACCAAAAATCAGATTTATGTAAGGTCCACAAGGTCCTATTTTAATTCGTTGAAACCGGTGATCAATTCTGTCCAATTCCAGAATTTTCTTCTGGAGCAGTTTTACCGTATAATTACTTAAAAATAATCCGTAACTGATTTTAACAAAATTCCAACTCTCACTTGGCCTAAACTCATAAGGCTAACTTTGTACCAAAAATTAGCTTCATTGAAGGTCTGTAAGGTCAGTTCTTAAACCGTCTAAACGTCACTCTATTCTGTCCACTTCCAGTGATTTGCTATTTTGTCATCTTATCCAAGTCAAATGTCAATGTCTTCACTCATTACTTTGGCCGAAACTTGTGTGGTGCCTTAACCTCATTTTACAACATATTTTCAAGCATGCATTCATATTCAAGAGTCATCTTAATCCAAACTTAACAACAACCTCATAAAGCTCCTAGCTTTCACATGTATTCTTTCCTTAGGACCTTTTGTGTTACCTTCACAAGTCAATCTTGTCTAGACCTACTTAGGTGAACCTTATTTCACTCTAGGTCAGCCTTATTTCATATAGCATATAGGAAAAGACTTCATCTTTAAAGGAGTAAGTCACATGCAAGGCATTGTTCTTATGGAATCACTAAGATATAGTCTCAACTTAAGACATTCAACTAAAGATTATATCTTAAGAACTTCTAAGCATTCAAGTCACAAACTCTTTAAATAAATCATGAGAGATCATTGTATACTTGCCTCTTCAAGCTAAAGCTCTTGTCTTTGCTTGGTTATAGTGTAAGATGTGTTGGAATCCTTCACCTTCTTCACCTTAAGCATACGGTTTTAATGGAAATGAAAGAAAAAGATTAGTCTTTATTCAATAGAGGAAATATGATAGGTTTGAGGGCTAGAGCATCTTACCAAAATGAGCTTGGAATGGAGATTCAAGTACCACAATGTGTCTCCACCTAAGAAAGTTGATGGCTTACACCTATTTACACCATGAAACCCACGGTTTTGGGTATGGGGAGAGAGTTTAGGTGAGCTTCATCCATCACCAAATAAGAATTTACTTAAGGAAACTTGGAACAAGACTTATCTAGATGTCTTCTTGAGTCTTGAAGTGAAGTTGAACTCCTATCCTTCAAGAGTATAGGGCCGAAATATTGGTGAGAGTAGGAGGGAATTTTGCTAAGTGTTGCTTGGCTTGCTTGGGAAAAATTTTCTAGATGGATGTAGGGTGTGGTCTTGCAAGATTTAAAAATCTAGGAGATGGGGAGCTTTGCCGATTTTTGGGAGGGAGAATTGAGAGGGTTAGGGTTCTCATGAGTGTTAATCAAGGTTAAGTTAGTATAACCTTGGTTACTTTATTCCAACTATGGTTACTTTTGGGCTAACCCAAGTTACTTTATCAAATCATGGTTATCTTAACCTTGGTTTAATGAAAAAGTAACCATGTTAGGATTTGAAATCTTCCATGGTTAATCCATGTAGGGGCCGATTTTTGGGTTGGGGTCTTTATGACCTCAACCACACTGCTTCCTTCTTTAATGAGTTGTCTTACTTGTTCCTTAAATGCATGTCTATTTTGTTTTCTATTTATTCTTTGCATGATAACTTCTTGTCTTATCATTTTAACTAATAAAATTGGCTAGAGAATTCTAGAGCCCTCTTCATGCCTTGGCCGAATTTTAAGGGCTTCTTGGGCAACTTGATATTTCTTGTACTTTTAATTCATGCACTATATTGTTTTCCTTTATTTTATCATATTCTAAGATTAACATGAGTATGCATACATATATATACACACCATGTGTACTCTATATATATATATATAGATATATATATATATATATCTTCCTATGTATACGCATGTAGGTATTTATACATTTCATACACATATATCATATACACGCACATACATACATAGTGGTATGTATGGTTCATATAACTCTATATTTCATGTACTACTTTCTTGAAGTTTCCCTTATTTAATTTGGCTTGGTATCACCTCCTAATAATTAAGTAAAGAGGGTTAAGTTGACTTAAGTAACACGCGCTAAAAGAAATTGTCGCTTTCATTCCGTCTCATATTCATAGTTTTCACGTACACGATCGTTGGGGTACAACAACTTCTTTCGTGATCACGTGAACAATGGTGATATTGTTATAGATCATGTACGCACTGAGGCACAGTAGCCGACATATTCACTAAGGCACTAAATCAAGCCACGTACGAAAATCTCCGCTCTAAATTAGACATGATTTCTGCTGATTTGATTTGATATTTCTTTCCATATTTACATGCACTTTTGATTTTCTTTCCAAAATAAAGGGGGAGAGAGTGCATGATTTAAGGGGGAGCGAGAGTGATTGATTGCACAAATCAAACGATGGAAAATTTCAAAATTCAAAATTTGGATTTGTGCACGATTTGAGAGGGAGCGATTTAATTTAAATCATGTACTAAGATTATTTCGTAAATCATCAAAATGGGGATATTTTCGAGAAAAAAAAGGGTTTGAGTGATTCACAAAAATGCATGAATTAAATAATGTGTGCTAAAGGATGCATGATACATTTTATGACTTGACACATTTTTGTGACAAACTTGCCTTATATACTTTATATATAATGTTGCCGTACTAACAAGAGATGAAGCTTTAAAGCTTACATCAAATGGCAAACATTTGTTGTGTTTAAAGTATTTTCAGTTGCCACCATTAATGAACTAAACTAGTTCATTAAGTGAAGTACTTAGTTAAATGAACTAAGTAGTTCGTTAAATAGAGAAATATTTGGAGAAGGCATGAAGTCAACAAACATGGAAATGGAAAGTCTCCTTCTACCCTCAAGACACACGTTTTTCAAATATATATATATATATATATATATATATATATATATATATTCAGATTTTTTAAAAGACACTATACATATATATTCCAACGTATTATCGACACGTTATATATATTACGAACGTACGTCAACGTCGCACCACTATACTTACCTAATATTTATGAGTATATTCAGGTCTTATATCATATTATATAAGGCATGGTGATGACAAAATTATTACGACACGTTACAAGGTTGTAAACCAAAAATTGGTGTATGAGGTGACTACCGAAACTTTCCCAACGTGTCACGTACTTGCCATATATAGATGGCCAGCCCCTGAACTTCAAAAATGGACACAAATTTTGTGGCTTACATGGTATATTCAGCCATAAAATCATTCCATGTTAGCACACACAAATCACCTCCAATTAAGGCCAAATTGTGGAGATTTCAAATTCAATATTTTTGTCACATGGGGCGCCATTTTTAATCAGCCTTTAGAGCTGAATATTCAAGTTATTCTGTGTATATTATGTGTGACATAATATATATAACATATGCAAAAAGTTTGAATTTAATCGGAGAAAAATCGCGTAATCGACAAAAGTCAAAAATTTGGTTTTCTACAAACACGACACATGGAACGTTTTTGGCATGACACGTAATATGTATCTAGACACTTTGTACATATTCAATACATACTAAAGTGTTCTAGAATATTCAAACTAGGGATGATTGGGATATACCATATGTGTATAATTATTGTGCACTATTTTACAAAGTTTACAAAAATAAATTCAGCACATGTTCAAGCTCACTTCACACGCCTACTCAGCCTTGATGGAGCTTATGTGGAGCTTAGTTGGAATCTTGATTGGTGAAGAATGGACTACACAATGTTAGTGACATAATGGAGAAAGCGACACAAGGTAATGTTTTAAACTTTGCTACAAATGTAACACATGCTGAAAATTCAGCAAGTGTAAGTTAAGGGTGGCCGAAATTTGAGTCTTGATTTTAACATATTTGATTCTCCATTTTCAAGGAATTGATGTGATGATAATATGGTAATAATTTGAAGATCTTGAGATTTAGCACATGCTGAAAATTTCAGTATGTGAGACAAAGGAGTGGCCGAATTCTTGGTCTTGATTGAGACAAATTTATTTTTTAAATTAAGTGGGATTAATTGCATGATATTTTGCAAGGTTTTTACTACTAATTCGGAACATGTTTTAAGTGTAATTCTCAGATTTTTACGGTCATCAAGTCATGACAAATCTCATCCAATCAAGGAGTACCAAGTAAGCAAGGCCAAGACAATCATCCAATCAAGTGTTGCCAAGTACGCAAGTTGATGTCACATCTATACAAGGCATTCTTCCAAGGACTTAAAAAAGAATTTCCAAGGTGAAGAAAAGCCCTAGAGTGGGCAGCCAACCTCAAATAAAAAGGAGAAGAAGAGCAAACAAAAATGCAAGACAAGTCTCACAAGTTCTAAAGTGCAAAAAGACTCTCTACTCTCTTCTTCTACATTTATTTCTTCTCCTTCCCTCTCAAGCCTATTGTATCTATATTCAAACATATTGAATAGGCTTTATTCATAACACCATACACGCCCTATTATTGTAAAAGGTTGATCAAGGTGTGATCAAATCTTCATCTGCTCGGTGGTGGTGTTCGTGATCATTGTGATTGCTTGTTTTGATTGTAAAGGGTTGGAGTTGGTGTGTAACTCCATCAATCCTGTGTGGTAAGGTGTTATTTTGCATAGTGATAACCGAGGAAGGTGTCCTCGAAGACTGGAGTAGGTTTATTTAACCGAACAAGTATAAAATTCCTTGTGTTCTCCACTTTTCTACACAGTACTTTCAATTTCTTGCATTTTGTATCCATTTCATCGCAATCTTAAAAATAGTAAATGAATTTCAAGAATTGTAAAATTTTGCAGAAACATAGCCACATCTCCTAAATTTCATTTGGCGTAAGTTTCAACCCTTTTAGACAAGTATAAGTCATTCAAACGTTAATAGTTCTGAGACTAGTGCAATCTGATTTTCAGACTTGCAAAGGTTGAGAACATGGACGTATTTGACTGTTTCAAACCATTTAAATACATATAGTAAGGGGTTTGTCATTAAAATTTCAGACCATTTGGAGCCATGGATTAATCGGAATAAATTGTTCAAATCAGACTACTGTTTCTTGCAGATTTGTGCAATCTGGCCACAAACAATTTTTCAAAGGGTTAAATGTTGAATTTTGATCTGAAATTTTTAGGAGTTACTCAAAACATCTGAGACTACAATCGCTCCAAATTTCATAATTTTTGAAGGCCTGTAACCTAGTTTTTCAAACGTTGCAAAACAGGACCTGAAAATAGAAACTGTTTTCAGAAGTTGAGTTTTTGGAACAAAACATCTTAAAAACCAAATTTTCATCTTAGTGGTCCCTTGCAGGTCCTACAAGTAGTATCAGAGTGCAGGTACACTCTCAACAAGAAGATCCAACGATTAAGTGAGATGGCAACCACTAGCTTCAAAACCGAACAAGAAGGTATGTGTTGAGAAAAATGGGTTTGAGTGATTTCAAAATGCATGATTTAAATAACGTGTTACAAAGAAATACATGACATATTTTATGACATAACACGTTGTTGCATGAAAGTTGCCTTATATAGTTCATATATAAAGTTGTCGTACTAACGAGCCATGAAGCTTTAAAGCTTACATCAAATGGCAAACATTTGTTATGTTTGAGTTTTTTGACCAAAACATCTTAAAAACCAAATTTTCATCTTAGTGGTCCCTTGCAGGTCCTACAAGTGGTATCAGAGTGCAGGCACACTCTCAACAAGAAGATCCAACGATCAAGTGAGATGGCAACCACTAGCTTCAAAACCGAACAAGAAGGTATGTGTTGAGAAAAATGGGTTTGAGTGATTTCAAAATGCATGATTTAAATAATGTGTTACAAAGAAATGCATGACATATTTTATGACATAACACGTTGTTGCATGAAAGTTGCCTTATATAGTTCATATATAAAGTTGTCGTACTGACGAGCCATAAAGCTTTAAAGCTTACATCAAATGGCAAACATTTGTTGTGTTTGAACTATTTTCAGGTGCCACCATTAATGAACTAAACTAGTTCGTTAAGTGAAGTATTTAGCTAATTAAACTAAGTAGTTCATTAAAGGAAGCAATATTTGGACAAGGCACAAAGGCAACAAGGTGAAGAAAGGAAAGTCTTCCACTCTCCTCCCACACATAAATACACGCATATATATACATAAATATATATATTTTCAGATTTTTTTGAAAAAGGCACATACACATTTATTCTAACGTACTACCGACACGTTATATATTTTACGTACGTACGTTAACGTCACACCATCATACTTAACTCATATTTATGAGTATATTCAGGTCTTATATCGTATGATATAAGTCATGGTGATGACAAATTAAATACGACACGTTAAAAGGTTCTAAACCAAAAATTGTCATATCGGGCGAATACAGAAACTTCGCCAACGTGTCACGTACTTGCCATAAATAGATGGCCATCCCCTACACCTCAAAAATATCAATAACTTTTGTGGCCTACATGTTATGTGCAGCCATAAAATCATTCCATGTTGGCACACACAAATCACCCCACATTAAGGCCAAAATATGGAGATTCCAATTTAAATTTTGTCACATGTATATGGCGCCACTTTAAGACCAGCCAAGTGCTAAATATTAAAGTTTAATTTATGTATATTATGTGTCACATAATATATATAACATGTGCAAAAATTTGGAATTTAATTAGAGAAAAATCGGGTAATCGATGAACGTCGAAAATTCGGTTTTCTACGTACACAACACATGGAACGTTTTTGGAACATCATACAATTTTCAAAATCTTTAACGAGTCTATGTGAGGTAGAACCGAAAATAATGTCATCTACGTAGATTTGAATAATAAGTAAATCTTATTTTTCTTGTTTCAAAAATAGTGTACTATCTATAGTACCGCGTTTAAAATTATTTTCTAAAAGGAAAGTAGCAAAACGATCATACCATGCTCTTGGCGCTTGCTTTAGGCCATATAGTGCCTTCTCTAGTTTGTACACGTGATCTGGATGTTTCAAATCTTCAAAACCGGGTGGTTGCTTCACGTATACTTCTTCTTGTATGAATCCGTTTAGAAAAGCACTTTTGACGTCCATTTGATACAATTTAAAATCTTTCATGCAAGCAATAGCAAGTAAGAGTCATATAGCTTCTAAACGTGCTACGGGTGCAAATGTTTCATCGTAGTCTATTCCTTCTTCTTATGATGAGATCATGTGGGTGATCTCTATGCCATCTTGGTTGATTATTTTCTAAGTTATCATGCCTCTCTATATGATCATGCATTTCTAGTGTCTCATTCATCTCATGCATATCAAAAGAATCATTATCTTCATCCAAAACGGGTTTCAATTCAAAATCATCGTCATATTCCTTATCTTTATCAATCTCTCCAAATTCATTGAATTTAACATGAATAGATTCTATGATTTGTCTAGTGAGAGGATCATAACATCTATATGCTTTTGAATTTATGGAATACCCAACAAAAATGCACTCAGTTGATTTGGATTCAAATTTATCTAAATTATCTTTTGTATTCAAGACAAAGCATTTGCATCCAAACACACGAAAATAATCAATCTTAGGCATGCGATCATTCAAAATTTCGTAAGGCGTCTTGTTTATTTTCTTTCTTATAGATAGGCGATTTACAATATAGCATGCACAATTTACGGCTTCCGCCCACAGAAATCTAGGCAATTTATTTTCGCAAAGCATGGTTCTAGCGATTTCTTGTAGTGTGCGATTCTTCCTTTCTACTACTCCATTTAATTGTGGAGTCCTAGGTGGAGAAAACTCATGTTTAATTCCTTTTTCTTCACAAAACGAAATCATCTCTTTATTTTTAAACTCACCGCCTCTATCGCTTCTTATTCTTTTCACATTTACACCGTATTGATTTTCGAGTTGTTTAATTAATTTAGCAATCTCTACGGCGCTATCATCCTTTTGTGCAAGAAATAAAGTCCAAGTATAACGAGAAAAGTCATCAACAATCACGCATGCATAGTGACGCCCACCAAGGCTTGTAGTGCGACTAGGACCAAACAAATCGATATGCAATAGTTCTAGTATTCTAGTCGTGCTTATTTCATTTTTCGGCTTAAGTGACTCACGTGTTTGTTTGCCTTTTATGCAAGATTCACACAACTGAAAGTTGTCTAAATCAAGCGTAGGCAATCCCCGTACTAGGTTCTTTTGTTGCAATTTTTCTAGTGTGGAAATACCTATGTGTCCTAAACGTCTATGCCATAAATTTACATTGGGTTCATTTGACATAAAACACTTAACTTTAGCGTCTACTACATCATCCATAGATAGCGTAAAAATATTGCCTTCTCGTTTTCCTTTTAAAACGGTTTCTCCATTTTTATCTATTATGTTGCAATAAGGATGAGTAAAGCACACATTGAAACCATTGTCAACAAATTGAGAAATACTAAGAAGATTGTAAGATAAGTTGCTTACCAAAAATACGTTGGAGATTTGGAGTGTGTTCGGATTGCCAATCGTACCTTTTCCAATGATCTTGCCCTCATTGTTGTCTCCAAAGGTCACGGATCCGCCTTTTGTGACCTTCTTTAATTTGGAGAACAGGCTCGGGTCACCCGTCATGTGCCTCGAGCAACCACTGTCAAGAAACCATTTTATTGATGTGTCTTTCGATGTGTGGTCTCCCTGCAATGTGAAAAGGTAATTTAGGTACCCTTTTAATTTTGGGTCCTTTCGAGTTAGTTAATCACCTTTTGGTAAAGGTACCTTTCGGTACCCATACTTGAGTGATCCTTCTCGGTCTATCAAATGGCAAGAATGTAGATGAAGGTGCGATATAATATACATGTGGTGCATGTACTTTGGGTCTTTGCCCAAGGACTCCTCTATACTCATTGAATGAAGGACGCTTTTGATATGTCCGTGTGTGTGTGTGCGTAGTGCGTGGATGATATGTATTTCGTGTATGCATTGTTCTTTTCTTCTCATATCTATATGGTACAACGTTATGTTTCACATGATATGAGGGAGTGGGGCGTGTGGAAGGGGGCGCTTTTTGCGTCATGTTAGATGCCACTTGAGGCTTAGGGGTGTCTACTTTCTTAGACACAACAAACTTGGTTGGTTTGGTTGATACTTCGTTAGTATCAACGTATCCCAATCCAGTTTTGTCACTGTCATGCTTTTGCGATAATATGATGCGATGCAGCATGTTTGACCCTGTATCAAATTGTTTCATCATTTTCTCTAAATCGGTATTCCTTGATTTCAAATTTGAAATCCCGGATTTCATTTCATTATTTTGAGAAGTTAATGATGAGATCTCGGTTTTCAATGCAGTAATGACACATGAAGACTCTTTCTTTGAATCGCTTAATTGAGCGACAAGATTCTCGTTAGAAGATTCTAACAGTTTCTTGTCTTCAATTAAACGTTTCTTTTCTTTAGCGAGAGTCTTAGTAAATTTATGCAATTCAAGATACTGACTAAAAAGATCATCATAAGAAGGTTCAGAGTCAGAGTCAGAATTAGATGATACCTCATTAGATGCCTTTGAAGCAAAGCAAACTTGAGCGGTCTCCTCTTCGGTCTCAGTTTCAGAATCTGATGAGTCACTCCATGTGGAGGCCTTTAGTGCACGTTTCCTTTGTTTAGGATCTGAGACGAGTCTATTTTTGTTCCGCTCCTTGTCAGGGTACTTATTAGTTTGCTTTTCTTTGTTTGGGCAGTCATATGATAAGTGTCCGAGTTTGCCGCATTCATAACATTTAATGTCCTTATCATTTGACTTGTTTTTATTTCTCTTAGATGTAGTGCCCTTGTTTTTATTTCTAAATGACTTTCTCATGAATCTTCTTAGTCCTTTAGCCAATAGGATTAAGTCATCATTATCCGATTCGGAATCACTATCATCTACGTGATCGGAGGGAGGGGAGACGTATTCATTTGATTTAAAAGCAATGGTTTTACCTTGTTTAGATGATTCCGATTTCCGAATAGTAAGTTTGTTTTCATAGACTTTGAGTGAGCCAATTAGTTCTTCCATCTTTATTGATTTAGTCTCCTTGCTTTCCTCTATCGCAGTCACTTTAGGATCCCATTCAGAAGGAAGGCTTCGTAGGACTTTCTGTACTTTTTCCTGCGTAGTAAAAGCCTTACCAAGAGACTCAAGAGAGTTGTAGATGTTAGTTAAACGAAGATCTATATCTACAATCGACTCATTAGGCAACAATTTAAAAGACTCAAGAGTAGACATGAGCATATTAATTTTTGACTCTTTTACTTGACTCGTGCCTTCGTGTTTCATTTCTAGAATTCTCCACATTTCTTGTGCACTCGAACAATTTGACACATAACTGGACTCACTCTTACTCAATCCATTTAAAAGCAATTGCATAGCCCTAGCATTCATACTAAGTTTCTTTTTATCGTCACTCGTATATTCTTGTCTTGTTTTAATAACTTCTAAAGTAACTCCGTCTACAGTGGATACATTAGATGGGACATAGGGACCATCTTCAATGATTGACCAAAGATCTATATCTATAGCCATAAGAAAAAGCTTCATCCTAAGTTTCCACTGAATAAACGACTCACCGTCAAAAAGTGGAGGCCTTTGGCTCGACATACCTTCTTGCTCGGTTTTGAGATTTGTGGATGCCATCTCACTGAATCGTTGGATTCTTTGAAGTGAGTATTCCTGCGCTCTGATACCACTTGTAGGATCTGCAAGGCACCACTAGAAGGGGGGGGGGGTTGAATAGATGGTGCGGAAAATATGGTTTTTAAAATTTCTTTAAACCTAACCAATTCAAGTTCTGAAAACAGATTCTGTTTTCAGGACCAGTTTTAAAATGTTTTTAAAACTAGGTTAGAGGTCTCCAAAAATTATGAAATTTTGAGAGAACTTAGTCTCAGATGTTATGAGGGTCCCCTAAAAATTTCAAATTAAAATTCAACCTTTAACCCCTTCAAAAACCGTTGGTACTCAGATTGTACAAATCTGCCAGAAACGGTAGATGGTTTTGAAAAATTAATTCCTATTTGTGTGAACGTCCAAATGATCTGAAAATTTCACCACTAACTCTTTATATACTATATTTTAATGGGTTGAAACAGTTTTAGAAAATTCTTTTGGGAAGTAGGTCAAATACAATCAAAGTCTCAACCTTTGCAAGTCTGAGAATCAGACTGCACTAGTCTCAGAACTTTTGATGTTTGATTGACTTATACTTGTCCAAAAGGGTTGAAACTTGTGCCAAATTAACCCTAGGACGTGTGAGTATGTTTCTGGAAATTTTTATTATTTTTGGAAATCGTTTACTATTTTTAAGAACGTGAACAAAACGGATAAACAGTGCAGAAACTGAAAAGTAAATGCTGAAAGTAAATTGCACCGAGAATTTTATACTGGTTCGGTTATAAACAACCTACTCCAGTCTTCAAGGAACACCTTCCTTGGTTCACACTAATCACACACACGCAGTACACCTTACCGCAGGGTTGATAGAGTTACACCTAACTCCAACCCTTTACAAACCTTGTATGTCGAGTACAATTCACACGAACACCACCACCTCGCTAGAATGAAGATTGATCACACCTTGATCAATCTTTTACAAAGATGTATGAATGGTGGTTTATCTCAAGCCTATTCGAGATTGAAAGAATATGAATACAATAGGCTTTACAAGAAAAGAGAAAGAAAGAAGATGTAGGAGAAGAAGAGCTTGGCTATTTGATCTCTTTAGAATGCAATGCTTATTCTTGTTTTTGTTTGCTCTACTCTTCTCTTTTTAATTTGTGGCAGCCGTCCCCCTTGAGCCTCTCTTCCCTCTTGAAAATTTCCTTTCAAGTGCTTGAGAGAGTGTAAGACATCATTGTGACAATGCCCTGCTTGCTTGGCATCTTCCTATTGGATCATCATTTAGTCTTCGCTTACTTGGCACCTCCTTATTGGCTCAATGTTGTCAACATGATGACATGGAAAAAATCTGAGATTAACACTTTAAACATGTGCCAATATCAATCATAAAATCATACCATAAGTCAAATATTTCATCATAAATTGTAAGACCAAAAATTCTTCCCCTTTCATGCCTAAAAATCGGCCAAGACCCTCCTTGCCATGCTGAATTTTTCAGCATGTGCAACCTTCCATTTCCTTCAAAATAATACCCATTATTCTTTGATTTTTCACCATAAAAATGAATCAACAATACATGGTAAGTCTTGCTAACAATTGAGAAATGAATTTGGACACAAAATAGGTTAACATTCGGCCACCATCACTTCACATATGCTGAAAAATTTCAGCATGTGTGATATGTAGAATATCACACTTAATTACCTTACATAATATTCAAATCATTTCCATAACATCTTCAATTAATCCTCACAATTCAAGACACACAATATATGTATTTTAATCTTAAAAGTTCGGCCATGATAATGTTAGTGTGCTGAAATTTTCAGCATGTGACATAAGAGAGATATATGTTGAATACTTACCTTTTGTAGCTTCTCTCTTTGATTCATCAATATTGTATGATTGATCCTTGACCAATCAATATGCCAACAAGGCTCCACATGTGCTCCATCTCAGCTGTATGTAACGTTGGAAGATGTATATACATGTGCTGAAATTTATTTTTGTTAACTTTGTAAAATATTGCACACTTAATAATACACACATGTAATATTCCAATCAGCCTTTAATTTAATTTTCTAGAACACTTTAAGATGTATATCATATATAAAAAGTGTCTAGATACGTGTCACATGATGTACAAGAAAAACGTTCCATGTTATGTGCGTAGAAAACCGAATTTTCGATATTTATCGATTACCTGATTTTTCTCTAATTTAAATTCCAACTTTTGCACATGATATATATATTATGTTATACATAATATATATAGTATATACTTTAAATCTCAGCACTTGGCTGGTTTAAAGTGGTACCATTAACATGTGACAAAATTAAAATTGGAATCTTCACATTTTGGCCTAAATGTGGAGTAATTTGTGTGTGCCAACATGGAAAGTATTTTTGGC
The DNA here is from genome assembly GCA_036186865.1 of Eustoma russellianum. Taxonomy (NCBI): domain Eukaryota; kingdom Viridiplantae; phylum Streptophyta; class Magnoliopsida; order Gentianales; family Gentianaceae; genus Eustoma; species Eustoma russellianum. The sequence continues at coordinate 16,275,568 of AP025066.1, read as the reverse complement.
TGCATAAATCATGTATATCACGAAATTATCATCAATGTTTGATGTATATGGGCTGGCCATTTATTTATGGCAAGTACGTGACACGTTGGCGAAGTTTCGGTATTCGCCCGATACGACAAATTTCGGTTTAGAACCTTTTATCGTGTCGTATTTAATTTGTCATCACCATATCTTATATCATATGATATAAGACCTGAATATACTCATAAATATGAGTTAAGTATAGTGGTGTGACGTTAACGTACGTACGTAAAATATATAACGTGTCGGTAGTACGTTGGAAACATGTGTATGTGCCTTTATTTAAAAAATCTGAAAATATATATAGTGTATATATATATATATGGCGTGTGAATTAAATGTTGGGAGGAGGAGAAGACTTTCCTTCCTTGGCCTTGTTGCCTTTGTGCCTTTTCCAAATTAATATTCCTTTAATGAACTACTTAGTTTATTAAACTAAGTACTTCACTTAATGAACTAATTTAGTTCATTAATGGTGGCACCTGAAAATAGTATAAACACAACAAATGTTCGCCATATGATGTAAGCTTTAATGCTTCATGGCTCGTTAGTACGGCAACATAATATATAAGCTAAATAAGGCAAGTAATGGCAAGTTATCATGCATACATGTACTTATGCACGTTTATATATATATATATGCATTCAACGTTTATATATATATATATATATGCATTCAAATTTCTATTTTGAAATCACTCAAACCCTCTTATTTCTACAGTTATATGTCATGCCAAAAATGTTCCATGTGTCGTGTTTGTAGAAAACCGAATTTTCGACGTTTGTCGATTACCCGATTTTTCTCCGATTAAATTCCAACTTTTAGCACATGTTATATATATTATATTACACATAATATACATAAATTAAATTTTAATATTCAGCTCTCATGGCTGATTAAAGTGGCGCCTACATGTGACAAAAATGTTGAATTTGAAATCCCCACAATTTGACCTTAATTGGGGGTGATTTTTGTGTGCCAACATGGAATAATTTTATGGCTGAATATACCATGTAAGCCACAAAATTTGTTGCCATTTTTGAAGTGTAGGGGCTGGCCATCTATATATGGCAAGTACGTGACACGTTAGCGAAGTTTCGATTGTCACCCAATACGACAATTTTTGGTTTAGAACCTTGTAACGTGTCGTAATAATTTTGTTATCACCATGACTTATGTCATATGATATAAGACCTGAATATACTCATAAATATGAGTTAAGTATAGTGGTGTGACGTTAACGTACGTACGTAAAATATATAACGTGTTGTTAGTACGTTAGAGTATATGCGTATGCGTTTTTTTCAAAAAAATCTTAAAATATATATATAAATATGTTAAATGGCGTGTAAAGAGGTGTGGAGGACTTTCCTTTCTTCAACTTGTTGCCTTGGTGCCTTTTCCAAATATGGCTTCCTTTAATAAACTACTTAGTTTAATTAACTAAGTACTTCACTTAATGAACTAGTTTAATTCATTAATAATGGCACCTGAAAATAGTTCAAACACAACAAATGTTTGCCATTTGATGTAAGCTTTCAAGCTATATGGCTCGTTAGTACGACAACATTATATATGAACTATATAAGGCAAGTTTTATGCAACAACGTGTCATGTCATGCATTTCTTTGTAACACGTTATTTAAATCATGCATTTTGAAATCACTCAAACCCCTTTTTCTCTACACCGAGCTTGTCTCAAAGTTGAAGAAGGTCACAAAAGGCGGATCGGTGACCTTTAGAGACAACAATGAAGCAAGAATCATTGGAAAAGGTATAATCGGAAGCCCAAGTACAGTTCAAATCTCCAACGTCTTCCTGGTAAGTAATCTATCTTATAATCTACTCAACATCTCACAGTTCATTGACAATGGTTTTGATGTGTGTTTCACTCATCTATATTGCAACATAATAAATAAAAATAGAGAAACAGTATTAAAAGGAAAAGGGAAGGAAATATTATTATGCTTTCTATGGATGACATGTAAGACGCTAAGGTTAAGTGTTTTATATCAAATGAACCTAACGTCAATTTGTGGAATAGACGTTTAGGACACATTGGCATTTCCATACTTGAAAAACTTCAACGAAAGAACCTAATACGAGGATTGCCTAAACTTGATGTAGACAACTTTCAGTTGTGTGAATCTTATATTAAAGGAACACAAACACGCGAGTCACTTAAACCCAAAAATGAAATTAGCACGTCTAGAGTTTTAGAATTACTACACATTGATTTGTTTGGTCCTAGTCGTACTAAGAGTCTCGGTGGACGTCATTATGCATGTGTTATCATTGATGATTTTTCTCGCTATACTTGGACGTTATTTCTTGTAAATAAAGATGATAGTGCCATTAAAATTGCGAAACTAATAAAACAACTTGAAAATGAATATGGTTTGAATGTGAAAAAGATTAGAAGCGATAGAGGCGGTGAATTTAAAAACAATGACATGATTGCGTTTTGCGAAGGAAATGGAATTAAACACGAGTTTTTACCACCTAGAACTCCACAATTAAATGGAGTAGTAGAAAGAAAGAATAGGACATTGCAAGAAATGGCTAGAACCATGTTGTGTGAAAATAAATTGCCTAGATTTCTGTGGGCGGAAGCCGTAAATTGTGCATGCTATATAGTTAATCGGTTGACCATTAGAAAGAAAGTAAATAAAACTCCTTATGAGATAGTAAATGATCGCATGCCTAAAATTGATTACATTCGTGTGTTTGGTTGCAAATGCTTTGTTTTAAATAAAAAAGATAATTTAGATAAGTTTGAATCTAAATCAATTGAATGCATTTTTGTTGGATATTCTGTGAATTCTAAAGCATATAGATGTTATGATTCCATCACTGGACAAATTTTAGAATCCATTCATGTGAAGTTTAATGAATTTGGTGAGGTTGCAAAAGATAAAGAGTATGACGATGATTTTGAACTAAATCCCGTGCTAGATGATGTAGAGGATGATGGCGTGCATGATGAATTGAACACACTAGAAATGCATGATCACTTAGAAATGCATGATAACTTAGAGAATAATCAACCAAGATAACATAGGGATCACCCACACGATCTTATTATAGGTGATATTACTCATGGTGTTCGACCACGTAGAAGAATAAATCCGGATGAAATAAACAAATTTCGTGCTATGATATTCGAAATTGAACCTAAAAATGTTTTTGATGCTTTGAGTGATTCTTTTTGGATTGATGCTATGCATGATGAACTAAATCAATTCGTAAGAAATGATGTATGGGATTTAGTGCCACGGCCACAAGATAAGACTATAATAGGCACAAAGTGGGTGTTTAGAAATAAAATGAATGAAGAAGGTAAAGTTGTTAGAAACAAGGCGAGACTTGTAGCACAAGGATACAATCAAGAAGAAGGAATAGACTATGACGAAACATTTGCACCCATAGCATGTTTAGAAGCCATGCGACTTTTACTTGCTATTGCTTGCATGAATGATTTTAAACTCTATCAAATGGACATAAAAAGTGTATTCTTAAATGGTTTTATACAAGAAGAAGTATACCTGAAGCAATCACCCGATTTTGCAGATTTGAAATACCCCGATCACGTGTACAAATTAAAGAAGGCACTATATGGCTTAAAGCATGCACCTAGGGCTTGGTATGATCATTTTGCTACTTTTCTTTTAGAAAATACATTTAAAAGAGGCACTATAGATAGAACCTTCTCTTGAAACAAGATAAATCGGATTTACTAATCATTCAAATTTATGTTGATGACATCATTTTTGGATCTACATCTCATAAACTTGTTGAAGAATTTGAAACTTGCATGAAATCCGAGTTTGAAATGGCTATGGTTAATGAATTGGATTACTTTCTTGGCTTGCAAATTAAAAATAAGTCAAGTGAAATATGTGAGTGACATGATTAAAAAGTTCGATTTTGAGAATCTAAAACCGTCCCCCCACCCCCATGAGTGTCACCACTAAACTAGATAAAGATGAACATGGAAAAGACTTTGATAATGCTTTATATAGGTCTATGATTGGTTCTTTGCTTTATCTTACTGCAAGTAGACCTAATATCATGTTCAGTGTGTGTATGTGTGCACGTTTTCAAAGCCAACCTGAAGTGTCTCATTATAATGCTGTGAAAAGAATATTTCGATATATTAAGCACATCCCCACTTTAGGAATTTGGTATGATAAAGATTATGAATTTGACTTTCATGCTTATACCGATGCGGATTATGGTGGATGTAAAATAGATAGAAAAAGCACAAGTGGCACTTGTCAATTTATAGAAAATTCAATAATTTCATGGCTTTCTGTTGTACCCCAACAATCATGTACTCGAAACTATGACTAAGTGACCTAATGAAAATGATGATTCATTCAAATGTGCATTCTTTAAGTCAACTTAGCAATACTTTACTTAGATACTTTGAAATGGATACTAAATAATTAAATAAGGGGATGTCACAAGGTAATGAAATACCTTGTGAATTTCGGTAAAGAGGACTTGATCAACCATAGAACAATTTCGTTTATAAGAATGCAAGCCTAATTGATAGTTTCATAAAATAAATAAACATTATAAATTATATAAATATGGGATATGATAAGTGTGAAAGGACAAAAATACCCCTCAAAATTCTCCTAATTTCGGCCAAGGCCTAGGAGAATCTAGAATTCTCCACACTCTTCTAAATAATTCATAATTAACAAATTACATAATAATTGAAATATAAAATAGACAACTTGCATGCAAAAGAAATACTAAAATAAGAAAAGAAGAGCTAGTGTGTAAGAAAAGCAATGCCTAGATCCTCTTTCTCCCTCTCCCATGCACCGCATGCTGCCTCTTCCCTTACACCCCTAGTTCTTTTTATTTTGCAAGGCAACATCATTTCCATCTTATCTTGAACATCTTCCTAAGAAATCTTCTACTAAACACTTAAGCAAAGTTCCATCTCCCTCCACCATAAAACTTTCAGCCAACACATTGAAGCTAGGAGATTCAACTTCATCTTCATCTTCAAAGCTCCAAGATCATCTAGGTAAGCCTCACTTCAAGGTTCTTAAGTAGATTTTTCTTACAAAATGATGAAGCTCACATTGATGTTCTTTTCTTCACCCCAAACCATGGCCTTCATGATTCAATAGGTGCAAAGTTTCAACTCCCTTAGGTGGTGCTATCTTGTAATATTTGAATCTCCACTCAAAGCTCATTTTGGTAAGATGTTCTAGACTCAAATACATCTTATTTTCACTATTGAATGAAGACTAACCTTCTTCCTTCCTCTTCTTCCAAAACCGTATGTTCAAGGGTGAAGAAAGAGGAGGATTTCAACTCAACTCATTCCATAACCAAGCTAAGACAAAAGCTTTAGCTTGAAGAGGCAAGTATACACTAATCTCTCATTATTTATTTAAAGAATTAGTAACTTGAATGGTTAAAAGTTCCTAAGATATGACCTTTAGTTGAATATCTTAAGTTCAAGATTTTATCTTAGTGATTTCCTAAGAAAAATGATTTGCATGTGGGTTTTTCTCTCAAAGATGGAATTTTTTTCTTACATGCAACATAGTATAAGGCTGTCTTAGGGTGGATTAAGGTGCATCTAAGTGAGTCTAGGCAAGATTAATTCTTGGTTGAAACTTCAGAGGTCTTAAGAAGGCATGAATGTAATGGATGTTAGTTTTTATGAGGTCATTTGTAAGACTAGGCTAAAATGACTCTTGAATATGTTGCATGTTTGAATATAAGTTGTAAAATGTGTTTAAGGTCCCCATATGTTTCGGCCTAAAGGATGGAAAGAAGGGTGAACCTTGATTGCAAGGAGGAACATCTATTTGGAGCATATGTGATACTTGTTTGTGTACAATCTACAAACTGTTTAGTATGATGCAAAAAGTGACTCTATAAAAAGCATAAGATCTGGATATTCATGACTCAAGGGGGTGTATGTGTTAACCAATAAGCTATTTCATAAGAACAAGGGAAATGGGGGACATTTGACTTGAATGAATGACAAATCATCAAACCACTAGAACTGGGCAGAATTGAGTGACGTTTTTAGCAGCTTAAAAATGGATCTTGTAAACCTTCAAAACAGCTTATTTTTTGTACAAAGTTAGCCTTACGTGTGTAGCAGATATGAGAGTTGGAATTTTGGTAAAATAAGCTATGAATTATTTTTAATAAAATATTTAGTAAAACTGCTCAGACTGAAAAGTCTGGAACTGAGCAGAACTGTACATCTTTTCGATTGGCTTGAAAAAGGACCTTGTAGATGTTCAATAAAGTTGATTTTTGGCATGATAACAATCTTATGCGTGTAGTGAGTACTCATACTGGAATTTTGGTAAAACAAGTTGTGGATTATTTTTAATGATTTAATTAGTAACACTGTTCAATTGAAATTACTGGAGCAGAGCAGAAATTAAGTAACGAGTTAATGGACTCAAAAATGAATCTTAGGAACATGCAAATGGGCTAATTTTAGGTAGGATGCTAGCCTTACATGTTTATGACATGAGTGAGTTTGCATTTTGGAAAAAGAAATCATGGTTTTGCCACAATTGAATTTTTAGTAAAATGGATCAGTCCTGTTTCAGCATATGACCCATTTCAAAAAAATGATTAAATGAACCCTTTAAGGGCCTTAGATTGATCTGGAAATTTTATGGTAATCACTTAATACATAAAGGAGTAAGACCATGAAAATTAATCCGGTTGGTCTTAACGTTTTGACTGATAATTCAAACATAAAGTGGATGTACTAAAACTGGAAAATTGGGTTGAACAGAGGATTAATTTAAGAAGGCTCAATTTGGAGGATATGGACCTCTATATACGGTTTGGACTTATAAGGGTTAAGCCTTAGGGTGTCTTTCAAGTTATGATCCTAATAATGAAGATTTTAAGGTCTCAAAAGCCTAATTAGCCGCCTATAAAAATAAAGTAAAAAATCTGGAAATTCTTAGTTCCAAAATCATGCTTGTGACAAGTTATAGGAAATGCTTATGATTATTCACGTCATGACTTGCATTGCATATCATCCCATGTATCATGCATGCCCATATGCCACATGAATCTGATTTTATGAATTTTATGCAAGCAAGTCTTTTCAAGTGAAAATGTTTTCCGTTACGCATGAAAAGTGTTAATGGTCCCATGTTTTAAAGAAAGTTTCATGATTCCCTTTGCCGGCTAAGCATGCGACTAACCCGACTCCAGACCCGGGGTTAATAGGTCTGTTGATATGTTCTGGACCCATTCAGATCCGAGGTTAATTGATCTGATACATGTTCTGGACCCGTTCAGATCTGGGGTTAATTGATTCGATACACGTTATAGACCCGTTCAGATCCGGGGTTAATTGATCTGATACATGTTCTGGACCCGTCCCAGACCCGGGGTTAATTGGTCTGTTGATATGTTCTGGACCCGCTCAGATCCGGGGTTAATTCATCTGACCCTCTGTTTTATGACATGTTATTTTATGGGACCAAAATAATGTTTTTACACGACATGACATCATGCATTGCATTTTGCATAATCCATGAGCACGCTGACATGTTGTAGGTTATGGTTAATGATTATTAAGACACTATTGGTACAGCCCTATCTAGATTTATGCTTAGGCTATATCAACAAACAAATTCAGGAATGAGGACCAGGCATGAGTCATTATTTGAGGTCTTTGGGTTATTACATTCATGTTATAATTCTTTATGTATTTAATGGTAGTTTATTGTATTCTTGCTGGGTGATTTTTATCACTCACACTTTTATTTTTCCCAGAGTCAGATAATGCTAAGATTGAGTGGATCGAGGATGAACCGAGGGTACCCTATCCATAGGCGTCGAAACTTGGAGGAAGCAAAGCTTAAGGACTTTTGTGCATCCAAGACGTTTGTATTATGAACAATGTTTGAACTCTCTGAATTTCGGTTATGTCATTTTGTGGGGCTGCTACTTTTGGGATCTCAGTATTTTCGTAATGCATGTTTATTTGGAAAAAGTTTTAATTCTGCCTAAATTTTACTACCATGTTAAATGTTCGCATGGGAGTCCATGGCTTATGTTATGGATTTTCGCATGTTATGCATGACGCTTTGTACTCTCCTTAGTGAAGTACGGCGGTGCATCGTATTCAGACGAGGTCCGGGTTCGGGGCGCTACAGGTGGTATCAGAGCACAGACTCTAGATTTCGGGCAGAACGTAGAACCAAGTTATGATCTTAGCAACCTAAGTTTGGTCTTAGACCTAAGTCATGATCTTAGATGAGTGATGGCCTTAGACTAGGACCACTTAGACCGGGTTTAGGATGCAAGTTAATAATTAATCCTGATTTATATAAGTCAGGCCTATAACGAAAGACATGCCCTTCCCTTATTTAAAATTTTCAAATTATGGTCCTTAGTCAAAATGAATTAGTTTTATTCCGATATTCTAAGTAAATGTTAAACCCCATGGTGCAGATGGTGAGACCACGTGGCAGACCTCCGAGAGCACGACCAGCTGCTCAGGAGCCCATCCCTCCACCACCAGCTCAGGTCCCGCCGCCACCCCAGCCAGACCAGTATCCTCATGTGCAGAATAATCCACCACCAGCACCGCAGGCACCTGTTCCTCTGGTCATCCCCGACATGAATGCTTTTCAGGCCTTCTGCCAGGTTGTCACTCAGATAGGGCAAGGCCTAATTCATCAGAATGCTCCCCCTCATCCACAACAACCGGTAAGAGATGCCCGGTATTACTTCGAGAAGCTCAAGAGGGCTAATGTGCCACCTTTTGAGGGAAAGCCAGACCCAGACACCGCAGAAAAGTGGTTAGATGAAGTTAGAAACTGCTTTGAGTTCATTCAAGCCCCAAAAGAGATGAAAGCTCAAGTCTTCATACCTTTCTTGATCAGTGAAGCAAATCAATGGTGGAAGACGAATCTGCAACCTTTGCCCAGATCGATTGCCTGGGAAAGATTTTTGCAAGAATTTCACAAGTTTTATATACCTCCATCGGTCAAGCTGCAAAAGAGGCATGAGTTTGAATCTCTGAAGCAAGAGCCAGGCATGATGGTAGCTGAGTACGCAAATAAGTTCATCGCACTAGGAAGGTTTCAGCCTGTCACCATGAATGACGAAGAAACAAAAATGTTGAAGTTTGAAAGAGGCCTGAATCCAAGTATCAGGACGTGGTTAGTGAATGCAAATCTTACCAATTTTGGAGCACTCCTAGACGCATGCTATCGGATTAAGAGAGACATTATACAACGAGATGATGTGTGACAAAAGCGAGAAAGACAAGGGACCGGAAATGAGAAGTACAGAAAGGTGGCCAAGAAGAATTTTGAAAGGGTCAGTTCGACATGGACAATCTCAAGGACAGAATCAGCGCCGCCAGCAATACCAGAATAATCAGCAGAAGAATCAGGCTTCATCTCAGCAGCCAGCAATACCAGTATGCCCTCAGTTTCCGAAAATGCATATGGGTGAGTGTAGATGGAAGACGGGTAAATGCTTTGGATGCGGCAAGGATGGTCATCTGATCAAAGATTGTACAGAAAAAGGAGCGCAACAACAACAACAGCAGCCCAAGAACCAAAGGCCACGTGCAAATGCGAGAGTGCACGCCATGACGGATGCTGATGTTGAGGAGACTGCTGACGTAGTGACTAGTAAGATTTAAAAGTTTTATGTCTTCAATACGTTTTACTTATACATGCCTATTATATTGCTTAGTAAAATGTGCATGGTTCAGGAACTATCTTAGTGTGTAGCATACCCACAAATGTGTTGTTCGACAGTGGCGCCACCCACTCATTTATCTCAAGAAAGTTTGCTAAGAATATCGATCATAACTCAGTCAGACTAGAATCACCCTATAGAGTACAAGCAGCCGACGACCAGGTGCTTGTTTCCCATCATATCTTCAAAAATTGCGCGCTCGAGTTTAATGACCAGCGGTTTGAGGCCAATTTGATCCCCATATCTATGAGTGATTTTGACGTGATTCTTGGAATGGATTGGCTCTCAAAGAATCATGCTCATATCGATTGCCGAAGCAGGAAAGTTATCATTAAGAACCCAGCTCAATATTAAATATATCATTCCAAAGAGGAGCTAAGTTAAAGAAACCATCCAAGAAAGTTTTTGTTAACGCGGCTCGAGCCAGCCGAGCGTTAAGGAAAGGTCATGAAGGATTCTTTGTTTATGTCCTGGGTGCTGAGCAAGCTAGCCCTACCCTTGCACAAGTCCCAATTGTTAATGAATACACTGATGTGCTTCCTAATGATTTACCTGGACTACCTCCTGATCGCGAGATCGCTTTCGAAATAAACCTTGTTCCAGGAGCTGAACCCGTATCGAAAGCCCCTTATCGAATGGCACCTGCAGAAGTGAAGGAGCTAAAGGAGCAGTTACACGAATTGTTAGAAAAGAAACTCATTCGCCCCAGTGTTTTAACTTGGGGTGCTCCAGTGCTATTCGTGAAGAAGAAAGATGGAAGTATGCGTTTATGCATTGACTACCGGGAGCTCAACAAAATCACCATAAAGAACAAGTACCCATTGCCCCGGATTGATGACTTATTCGACCAGCTCAGGGTATGTAACTAATAAGCTTTAGTTTGATTAAGATTTAAATCTTTTCAAACCCTATCTAAAGTATCTTAATCCAGGGATCCCGAATCTTTAGTAAAATTGACCTGCGATCCGGATACTTTCAACTGAAGATTAAGGCGGCAGATGTCCCTAAGACTACTTTCAGAACCCGCTATGGACACTATGAATTTTTAGTCATGCCCTTTGGGTGGACCAATGCCCCTGCCGCCTTTATGGACCTCATGAATCGAATCTTTCAAGACCAGTTGGACAAGTTCGTAGTGGTCTTCATAGACGACATCTTGATTTACTGACCCGACGAAGAGACTCATGCAGCCCATTTGAGGATAGTCTTGAATATTCTAAGAGCAAGACAGTTGTATGCCAAGTTTAGCAAATGCGAGTTTTGGCTGCGAAGTGTATCCTTTCTAGGCCATGTTATTTCGGAAGATGGGATTTCAGTGGATCCCAAGAAAATTGAAGCTATCACGGAATGGCCCAGACCAACAAATGTTACGGAAGTGAGAAGTTTCCTTGAACTATCCGGGTACTACCGAAAGTTTGTTGAAGGGTTCTCGAGGATAGCTGTCCCCCTCACCAGATTGACCCAAAAGAAGACTAAGTTTGAGTGGAGTGCCGATTGCAAAAAGAGTTTCTCGGAGCTAAAAGCAAAGTTGACGTCCGCTCCTATCCTAGCTCAGCCCACTCCTGGTGAGAAGTACGTGGTGTACAGTGATGCTTCGAAGAATGGTCTCGGATGTGTTCTTATGCAGAAAGACAAAGTAATAGCTTATGCATCCCGGCAGCTGAAGCCATTTGAGCAAAACTACCTTGTCCATGATCTTGAGCTTGCCGTAGTGGTTTTCGCATTAAAGATATGGAGACATTACCTGTATAGCGAGAAGTGTGAGATCTACACAGACCACAAAAGCTTAAAGATCTCTTTATCCAGAAAGAGCTTAATATGCGGCAGCGCAGATGGATGGAGTTAATTAAAGATTATGATCTCTCAATTCAATATCACCCTGGGAAAGCCAATAAGGTTGCTGATGCATTGAGTCGGAAGGCCAGCCACCCACGGCAACCTCCTCTTGAGCGAGACATGGAAGAGCTCGGCTTAGAAGAAGTAGATTCGGTGGATGAAGTTCTCGCCAAGTTAGTTCTTATTCCTTCATTGATTGATAGGATCAAAGAGGCTCAAGGAAATGACAAAGCATTGAGAAAAATCAAGGAAAGGATGAAAGATAATCCACGAGATGATTTTGAAGTTCGCAATGACGGCAGTTTATGGTACCGAGGACGATTATGTGTACCGGAGAACAAAGAAATTAAAGTTGAAGTTTTGATGGAAGCGCATAACTCCCGCTTATCTATACATCCGGGAGCTAATAAAATGTATCAAGACCTCAAGCAAAAGTTTTGGTGGCACGGAATGAAGAATCAAATAGCAGAATTTATTGAACGATGTTTGATCTGTCAAAGGGTAAAAGCCGAACACCAAAGACCTGCTGAATTATTAAAACCTTTAGAAGTGCCGGAATGGAAGTGGGACCATGTCACAATTGATTTTGTGACTGACCTACCCAAGACTAAGTATGGAAATGATGCGATATGGGTTGTTGTGGATCGGTTGACTAAGTCCGCCCACTTTTTGGCTATGACGATCAAGGCAAATATGGAGAAGTTGGCCTCGATGTATATTGACCAGATTGTTTGTTTGCATGGGTTGCCCATAAGTATTGTGTGCGACCGTGATCCCCGCTTTACCTTGAGATTCTGGACAGCCTTTCAAAAGGCAATGGGCACCGAGATCAGACTAAGTTCCGCATTTCATCCTCAAACAGATGGTCAATCAAAAAGAACAATTCAAACCCTTGAGGACATGCTTCGCGCATGTATTCTTGACTTTGGAGGAAGCTGGGATAAAAGTCTTAAGCTTGTTGAGTTTTCATATAACAACAGTTTCCACCGATCCATCGGGATGGCACCTTACGAAGCATTGTATGGACAAAAATGTCGGTCTCCGCTTTATTGGGACGAGATTGGAGATAAGATGTACACGGGACCCAACATTGTTGAGCAGACGCGAGAAAAGGTCAAGATGGTTCAACAAAGACTGAAAGCGGCGCAAGATAGGACTAAGATATGGGCTGATGAAAGAAGAAGACCCTTAGAGTTTCAAGAAGGAGAGAAAGTTTTCCTAAAGGTTTCTCTGACCAAAGGAGTTAAAAGATTTGGCATCAAAGGCAAGTTGAGCCCAAGATTTGTTGGACCTTATGAGATATTATGGGTGAAGTTGCGTATCGCTTGGCGTTACCACCATCTCTTTCTCAGGTGCATGATGTATTCCATGTTTCCCAACTTCGACGATATGTATATGATCCTAGCCACATCCTTGAAGATCAACAGTTGAAAGTTGAAGAAGATGTATCTTATAAAGAGGAGCCCCTAAGGATCATTGATCGGAAAGAGAAAGCATTAAGGAAGAGGACCATACCCATGGTGAAGGTGCAATGGAAGCATCATTCAAAAGCAGAAGCAACATGGGAAATAGAAGAAGACATGATGAGTAGATATCCCCACCTTTTTGACTAGCTTCTGAAGTTTCGAGGACGAAACTTATGATAAGGGAGGAGGATGTTGTACCCCAACGATCATGTACTCAAAACTATGACTAAGTGACCTAACGAAAACGATGATTCATTCAAATGTGTGTTCTTTAAGTCAACTTAGCACTACTTTACTTAGATACTTTGAAATGGATACTAAATAACTAAATAAGGGGATGTCACAGGGTATTGAAATACCTTGTGAATTTCGGTTAAGAGGCCTTGATCAACCATAGAACAATTTCGTTTATAAGAATGCAAGCCTAATTGATAGTTTCATAAAATAAATAAAAATTATAAATTATATAAATATGGGATAAGATAAGTGTGGAAGGACAACAATACCCCTCAAAATTCTCCTAATTTCGGCCAAGGCCTAGGAGAATCTAGAATTCCCCACACTCTTCTAAATAATTCATAATTAACAACTTACATAATAATTGAAATATAAAATAGACAACTTGCATGCAAAAGAAATACTAAAATAAGAAAAGAAGAGCCAGTGTGTAAGAAAAGCAAGGCCTAGATTCTCTTTCTCCCTCTCCCATGCACCGGCGGCTGCCCCTTCCCTGACACCCCTAGTTCATTTTATTTTGCAAGGCAACATCATTTCCATCTTATCTTGAACATCTTCCTAAGAAATCTTCTACTAAACACTTAAGCAAAGTTCCATCTCCCTCCACCATAAAACTTTCGGCTAACACATTGAAGCTAGGAGATTCAACTTCATCTTCATCTTCAAAGCTCCAAGATCATCTAGGTAAGCCTCACTTCAATGTTCTTAAGTAGATTTTTCTTACAAAATGATGAAGCTCACATTGGTGTTCTTTTCTTCACCCCAAACCGTGGCCTTCATGATTCAATAGGTGCAAAGTTTCAACTCCCTTAGGTGGTGCTATCTTGTGATATTTGAATCTCCACTCAAAGATCATTTTGGTAAGATGTTCTAGACTCAAATACATCCTATTTTCACTATTGAATGAAGACTAACCTTCTTCCTTCCTCTTCTTCCAAAACCGTGTGTTCAAGGGTGAAGAAAGAGGAGGATTTCAACTCAACTCATTCCATAACCAAGCTAAGACAAAAGCTTTAGCTTGAAGAGGCAAGTATACACTAATCTCTCATGATTTATTTAAAGAATTAGTAACTTGAATGGTTAAAAGTTCCTAAGATGTGACCTTTAGTTGAATATCTTAAGTTCAAGATTGTATCTTAGTGATTTCCTAAGAAAAATGCTTTGCATGTGGGTTATTCTCTCAAAGATGGAATTTTTTCTTACATGCAACATGGTATAAGGTTGTCTTAGGGTGGATTAAGGTGCATCTAAGTGAGTCTAGGAAAGATTAATTCTTGGTTGAAACTTGAGAGGTCTTAGGAAGGCATGAATGTAATGGATGTTAGTTTTTATGAGGTCATTTGTAAGACTAGGCTAAAATGACTCTTGAATATGTTGCATGTTTGAATATAAGTTGTAAAATGTGTTTAAGGTCCCCATATGTTTCGGCCTAAAGGATGGAAAGAAGGGTGAACCTTGATTGCAAGGAGGAACATCTATTTGGAGCATATGTGATACTTGTTTGTGTACAATCTACAAACTATTTAGTATGATGCAAAAAGTGACTCTTTAAAAAGCATAAGATCTGGATATTCATGACTCAAGGGGGTGTATGTGTTAACCAATAAGCTATTTCATAAGAACAAGGGAAATCGGAGACATTTGACTTGAATGAATGACAAAACATGAAACCACTGGAAATGGGCAGAATTGAGTGACGTTTTTAGCAGCTTAAAAATGGATCTACCAAACCTTCAAAACAGCTGATTTTTGGTACAAATTTAGCCTTAAGTGTGTAGCAAATATGAGAGTTGGAATTTTGGTAAAATAAGCTATGGATTTTTTCAATAAAATATTTAGTAAAACTGCTCAGACTGAAAAGTCTGGAACTGAGCAGAACTGTACATCTTTTCGATTGTCTTGAAAAGGGACCTTGTAGATGTTCAATAAAGTTGATTTTTGGCATGATAACAATAATATGCGTGTAGTGAGTACTCAAACTGGAATTTTGGTAAAACAACTTGTGGATTATTTTTAATGATTTAATTAGTAACACTGTTCAATTGAAATTACTGGAGCAGAGTAGAAATTAAGTAACGAGTTAATGGACTCAAAAATAAATATTAGGAACATGAAAATGGGCTAATTTTCGGTAGGATGCTAGCCTTACATGTTTATGACATGAATGAGTTGGAATTTCGGAAAACGAAATCATGGTTTTGCTACAATTGAATTTTTAGTAAAATGGATCAGTCCTGTTTCAGCATATGACCCATTTCAGAAAAATGATTAAATGAACCCTTTTAGGTCCTTAGATTGATCTGGGAATTTTATGGTAATCACTCAATACATAAAGGAGTAAGACCATGTAAATTAATCTGGTTGGTCTTAGCGTTTTGACGGGTAGTTACGAACATAAAGTGGATGTACTAAAACTGGAAAATTGGGCTGAACAGAGGATTAATTTAGGAAGGCTCAATTTGGAGGATATGGACCTCTATATACGGTTTGGGCTTATAAGGGTTAAGCCTTAGGGTGTCTTTCAAGTTATGATCCTAATAATGAAGATTTTAAGGTCTCAAAAGCCTAATTAGCCACCTATAAACATAAAGTAGAAAATCTGGAAATTCTTAGTTCCAAAATCATGCTTGTGACAAGTTATAGGAAATGCTTACGATTATTCACGTCATGAATTGCATTGCATATCATTCCATGTATCATGCATGCCCATATGCCACATGAATCTGATTTTATGAATTTTATGCAAGCAAGTCTTTTCAAGTGAAAATGTTTTCCGTTACGCATGAAAAGTTTTTATGGTCCTATGTTTTAAAGAAAGTTTCATGATTTCCTTTGCCGGCTAAGTATGCGACTAACCTGACTCCAGACCCAGGGTTAATTGGTCCGTTGATATATTCTGGACTCGTTCAGATCCAGGGTTAATTGATCTGATACATGTTCTGGACCCATTCAGATCTGGGGTTAATTGATCTGATACACGTTATGGACCCGTTCAGATCCGGGATTAATTGATCTGATACATGTTCTGGACCCGTCCCAAACCCAGGGTTAATTGGTCTGTTGATATGTTCTGGACCCGCTCAGACCCGGGGTTAATTGATCTGACCCTCTGTTTTATGACATGTTATTTTATGGGACCAAAATAATGTTTTTACACGACATGACATCATGCATTGCATTTTGCATAATCCATGAGCACATTGACATGTTGTAGGTTATGGTTAATGATTATTAAGACACTATTGGTACAGCCCTATCTAGATTTATGCTTAGGCTATATTAACAAACAAATTCAGGAATGAGGACCAGGTATGAGTTATTATTTGAGGTCTTTGGGTTATTACATTCATGTTATAATTCTTTATGTATTTCATGGTAGTTTATTGTATTCTTGCTGGGTGATTTTTATCACTCACACTTTTATTTTACCCAGAGTCAGATAATGCTAAGATTGAGTGGATCGAGGATGAACCGATTGTACCCTATCCGTAGGCGAAGAAACCTGGAGGAAGCAAAGCTTAAGGACTTTTGTGCAGCCAAGACGTTTGTATTATGAACAATGTTTGAACTCTCTGAATTTCAGTTATGTCATTTTGTGGGACTGCTACTTTTGAGATCTCAGTATTTTCGTAAAGCATGTTTATTTGGAAAAAGTTTTAATGCTTCCTAAATTTTACTACCATGTTAAATGTTAGCATGGGAGTCCATGGCTTATGTTATGGATTTTCGCATGTTATGCATGACGCTTTGTACTCTCCTTAGTGAAGTACGGCGGATGCACCGTATTCGGACGAGGTCCGGGTGTGGGGCGCTACACTTTCGAAAAAGCAAGCAAGTGTGGCCATATCTACTACCGAAGCAACAAGTGGCACTTGTCAATTTATAGAAAATTCACTAATTTCAAGGTTTTGGAAAAAGCAAGCAAGTGTGGCCTTATCTACTACCGAAGCTGAATACATGGCACTTAGTCTTTGTTTCATCACACGCCATATATATATATATTATATATATCCATATTTTTTAAAAGGTAATATATACTTATTTTCCGACGTACCACCGACACGTCACATATATCATAAACATACGTCGACATCACACCAATATATACACCTCATATTTATGAGTTTATTCAGGTCTTATATCAAATGGTATAAGTCATGGTGATGTCAAAATTATAACGACATGTTACAAGGTCATAAACTGAAAAATTGTCGTATCGGTTGACTATCGAAACTTCACCGACATGTCACGTACTTGCCATATAAAGATGGCCAGCCTATATACATCAAGAATTCTCAAACATTTTGTGGCTTACATGTCACAAACAGCCACTAAGTCATATCGTGTTTGCACACACAAATCACCCACAATTTAGCCTAGATTTATGGACAATTCAAACTCAATTTTATTTTTTGTACACGGGCGTTTTCTACTCAGCCACTATAGCTGAATATACACCTCATTTTATGTATATTATGTGTGACAAAATATATATTACATGTGTAATGAGTTTGAAATTAATTGGTGAAAAATCGCGTAATCAACGAAAGTCGAAAATTCGGTTTTCTACGAACATACACACATGGAACGTTTTTGGCATAGGTTTAACATGTATCTAGACACTTTTAACACATTCAAGACATTTTAAGTGTTCTAGAAAATTCAAAATAAAGCTGATTATTATTTACCATATGTGTAAATATTGTGCATTATTTGACAGAGCTTGCCAAAATAAAATTTCAGCACATGTGCAGCCCCTCTTACATGCCTACTACATCCATGTTGGAGCCAAGACGGAGATTATTTGGCACTTAAATTGGTAGAAAATAAGTCACACATGATTGCTGACATTGAAGAGGGCAATACAAAAGGAAACAATTCAAAATATAACACATGCTGAAAGTTCAGCACATGTTGTTTATTATGGATGAATTTTGGTGCACTTTTGCCTTCAATTTTATTCAAAAATTGAAGGGGATTAATTTGTGATTGTATGGTAATTATTTAACTAGAGTTTGAGCACATGATTTTAGATTTTCTTTAAGAATTTAAAGCTCATTACAAGGGTGCCAAGGTGGACCAATCAACAAGTGACAACTAGGCAAGGATAAGTCATCCTTCCAATCATATTACACCAAGTAAGCAAGATTGTGGCATCTCTTACACAAGAAAATCTTCCAAGGACATTAAAGACAATTCTCAAGAAGGAATAGAACCCTAAGGGGGGTGACCAAAGGGAGATAAAAAGGGAAGATAGTGCAAGACATGGCCAAGCAACAATTCATATTCTCTTAAGTGCAAAAAGCTAGACTACTCTCTTGTTCTTCCTTTCTTTCTTCTTCTTCTTCTTACTCTCAAGCCTATTGTTCATATATCCCACTTATTATATAGGCTTTGAATATACCACCCATACACATTCATTGTTTGTAAAAGGTTGATCAAGCTGTGATCAAACCTTCATTCGATCGGTGGAGGTGTTCGTGATTGATTTGCTTGATTGTTGTGATTGTAAAAGGATGGAGTTAGTGTTTAAATCCAGTCATACTTGTGTTGTGCTATACAGGTCCTACAAGTTGTATTAGAGCGCAGGCACACCCACGACTAGAAGATATAAAAATCTTTGTGAGATAGCATCTACTAGCCAGAAAACCAAACAAGAAGGCATGTTAAGCCAAAGGCCTCCACCTTTTCTAAACTACCGTGTCATGATTCCGATTCTGAACTACCGTATCATGATTTATATATTCAATATTTTGAATTGCATAAGTTTTCTAAGACTCTTGCAAAAGAAAAAAAACGCTTAATTGAAGACAAAAAAGTGTTAGAATCCTCTAACACAAATCTTGTATCTCAATTAAACGATTCAAAAGAGGAGTCATCTAATTTCATTGTTTCATTAAGATCTGAAATTCAATCCTTAACATCTGAAAACACTGAAATTAAAGCCATGATTTCCAATTTGAAATCAAGAAACACGGATCTAGAGAGAATGGTAAAACAGTTCGATACAGGTACGAACATGTTAGATCGCCTCATTTCCTCGCACAAGCATGAAAGTGACAAAACCGGATTAGGATATGTTGAGGAAAATGAAACACAAAATAATCCAACCAAATTTATTTAATCCTCATCTAAGAAACCGGATGCGTTCAAGACAAGTGTACAACCTAAAAAGACTTCTAGTACACTACACATTATATCTCATCACACTACTTCTTTTTCATCACGTGCAAAGTATAATCATGTACCATATAGGTATGAAAGAAAGCTATTGATGCATATGTGACATTCTTATCATACTAATGCATCTAGATCACACACTATTCATGTAAACCGAAATGCATATCAAAAACAAGAACCATATTATGCACACCATGATGATTTCGGCCATATAGAAAAGCCCCTAACATTTATTATATTGCTTCTTCATCTCTTTTCTCACCTTTTGTAAGACCAAGATAGGCCACCCAAGTTTGGGTACCAAAAGGTACTTTTGCAAAGCGATGAATCAATAACCCTTAAGAACTCACTAGAAATGCATGATTTTTGGTATGCTATAAACAGATATTCCTTTCCGTTCTTACTTGTACTTTTTATGACATTTACGAAATAAAAGGGGTGAGAAAAGCATGATTTCAGGGTGAGAGAGAAGCATGATTTAAGGGGGAGCACGATATGTAATTCGAATTTTAAATTTGTACAAAATTGCAGGGGGAGCGACCACATTTAAATCATGAACCAATATTATTTTTCAAATCATCAAAAGCGGGAGATTTTTTTAGAAAAGGGGTTTGAGTGATTTACAAACGCATGATTTAAATGTTAAGTACTTACAAAATGCATAAATAAATCTTACTTGACATATTTATGTTATAAAAGTGCTTTACATGTTTATATATAACGTTGCCGTACTAACAAGCCATGAGCGTTAAAGCTTACATCATATGGAAAACATTTGTTGTCTTTATACTATTTTCAGGTGCCATAATTAATAAACTAAACTATTTCATTAAGTGAAATACTTAACTTAATGAACTAACTAGCTCATTGAATGATGACATACTTTGAGAGAGCTGTATGGCAACAAATTTGAATTGGAAAGTCTCCTCATCCCCTTTAATTCACACGCCATTTAAATATATATATATCATATATATCCATTTTTTAAAAGGCATCATATACTTATATTCCGGCGTACCACCGACACGTCACATATATCATAAACATACGTCGACATCACACCAATAAATACACCTCATATTTATGAGTATATTAAGGTCTTTTATCATATGGTATAAGTCATGGTGATGTCAAAATTATAACGACATGTCACGTACAAGGTCAGAAAGTGAAAAATACACCGACATGTCACGTACTTGCCATATAGAGATGGCCTGCCCATATACATCAAGAATGCTAAAAACTTTTGTGGCTCACATGTTACAAACAACCACTAAGTCATACCATGTTGGCACAAACAAATAACCCACAATTTGGCCTAGATTTGTGAGGAATTCAAACTCGATTTTATTTTTTGCACATGAGCAATTTCTACTCAGCCACTATAGTTGAATATACGCCTCATTTTATGTATATTATGTCTGACGTAATATATATTACATGTGTAAGAAGTTTTAAGTTAATCGGAGAAAAATCGCGTATTCAACAAAAGTCAAAAATTCGGTTTTCTACGAATATACACACATGGAATGTTTTTGGCATAGGTGTAACATGTATCTCGACACTTTTTACACATTCAAGAAATCTTAATGTGTTCTAGAAAATTCAAAATAGGGCTGATTATTATTTACCATATATGTGTAAATATTGTGCATTATTTGATAAATCTTACCAAAATAAAATTTCAGCACATGTGCAGCCTCTCTTACACGCCTACTACATCCATGTTGGAGCCAAGGTGGAGCTTATTTGGCACTTCAATTGATAGAAAATAAGCCACATGTGATTGGTGACGTTGAAGAGGGCCATACACAAGGAAACAATTCAAAATACAACACATGTTGAAATTTCAGGACATGTTGTTTACTATGGACGGATTTCGGTGCATTTTTGTCTTCAATTTTATTCAAAAATTGAAGGAGATTAATGTGTGATTGTATGATAATTATTTGACTAGAATTTGAGCACATGTTTTTAGATTTTTTGAAGAATATACATCTCATTACAAGGGTGCCAAGGTGGACCAATCAACAAGTGATAACTAGGCAAGGATAAGTCATCCTTCCAATCATATTGCACCAAGTAAGCAAGATTGTGTCATCTCTTACACAAGACAATCTTTCAAGGACATTAAAGACAATTCTCAAGAAGGAAGAGAACCCTAATGGGGTGGCCAAAGGGAGATAAAAAGGGAAGATACTGCAAGACATGGACAAGCAACAATTCATATTCTCTCAAGTGCAAAAAGCTAGACTACTCTCTTCTTCTTCCTTTCTTTCTTCTTCTTCTTAGTTTCAAGACTACTGTTCATATATTTCACATATTATATAGACTTAAAATATACCACCCATACACGTACATTGTTTGTAAAAGGTTGATCAAGGTGTGATCAAACCTTCATTCGATCGGTGGTGGTGTTCGCGATTGATTTGCTTGATTGTTGTGATTTGAAAAGTGTGTAGTTAGTGTTTAGCTCCAGTCACCCTTGTGTGGTGCTATACAGACCCTACAGGCAATATCAACAAATCCTTCTTCGGGAAGGGTTGTATGAGAAATAAGGCGAGCAATGTTCAACACTGCCGTATGAAGCTCCAAAACATCGACATCCTGATCTTCGGGAATTTAATATCAGAAGCATGAGTCAAAGTGGGATCCAAGTCAGAAAGTAGCGCGTCTATCGCCTCTGCTGAAGAACAATGCAGAAGTTCCAAGTTTTGTGCATGAGAAACATCCTCCAATGGATTACAAATTGTCATGGCATGCTCACTTTGCAGAGGTGCAATAGAAACGCTAGCGTCTGGTTTCTCTATAACAGTCACATGAGCCACAGTTGGAGGAACAAGAGGGACTAAAATGCTCTCTAGAAAATCCCCGCCCATCATAATTGCTGGATCAGTCGAAAGTTGCTTTTTGGGAGTCCACCGTTGCGCTAATCCTTTCTGAGGCAGAGCATGTAATGGACCAAAAACTTGAGGTTTTGCAGCTAGCTCATGCACGACTTGTGTAGAAGACTTAGGTGGCTGTTAAGATTTTGTTCCAGCAGTACATGTAGTCACAGTATGTTCTAAAAACCCGACATACTGAACAATAAATAGGCATATCTTGAGATTTAGTTGGTTGAAAGAAATGATAATCATCACTCTGAATATACCACTTGTGAGGCAGCTCATGAGAAACATTGATCTCAATGCATACATAGGCACCGAAGGCCGATTCAATTGTGTAGTGGCCGAATCTGCCTTTAATGACGTCCCAATCATCCTTTCTATTTCAAGCAACGCCTCTGGTTTATAGTGATAGATAGGCAACCCAGGTAAGGAAACCCATACCGGCGCCATAGGCAAATCGATCATAGGGTCATTATCATAAGACCGTTTTTTAACTTGCATATGGTAACCCAAAATAGTTCAAGTTGTTGATAAATATGTTTGGATAGAAAGTTGTAAAAATGAAATATCACAACTTAGAAAATCTAAGCTATATTTAGAAAAAATGTTAGAACAATTTGAGTCTGGAACCAACATCCTAGACACACTTATATCATCACAAAAATATGGTAATGATAAAAAAGGATTAGGCATAAAGACAAAAATGATAAGTTAGGTAAAAAGGCTAACTTTTTGTTATCTAGGTCTAAATTACCTTATAAATCAATTATACCGACTTCATCTACACCTCTTTCTACTCATTCAAAGGTAATAACACAACATGTACCTAGAAGCACAACTAGGAAAAAATATGCATCTAGATCATCTAGAAATTATGCCTATATGTATACGAATGTAAATAAACAAAATTAAATGCATTCAACTCATTATAATACATATACACAAAATCACATGCGATCATCTCATTTTCCTTATAAGACGTATAAGAATGCATATGATCACACATACATGGTGCCATATAAGAAACGAAATCATATGCATCACTTTAGCTATCAAAATCGGCCATTTTATAACAGTTTTAGACCAAGATATAGCACTTATATGCATATACCTCCATTTAGTTGGAATGGACAAATACATGTAAATTCTCTTTATTCTTCTAATGTTAAAAATGTCAAATATCTTCCTAGAAGGTACATCTAAGTTTGGATACCCAAAGAGTATATAAACAAGGATGGCGCCCCTAACACTCAAGGACCTAAATAAAGGGTACCTAAAACTTTGTCTCCCTTGTAGGTAAATCATAAAGAAGGCAAAAAGGAGACAAAGCCAAAGAATCTAAAGACCAAGTTGTTTTTAGACAGCGGATGTTCGAGACATTTGACGGGCAACCCCAAACTACTCATCGAATTGGAACATATCGAGAATGGAGGAAAGGTAAAGTTCGATGACAAAAACCAAGGCAGGGTTGTTGGAAAAGGGACAATTGGAGATCCTAACACATTTCAAATGCAAAATGCATCGTTAATAAGTAATCTTTCATACAATTTACTTAGTATTTCACAACTTATAGATTCCGCTAAAATGTATCTTTTCTCTCTAATTGTTGTGATATAATTAATGAAAAATGAGAAACTGTATTAAAAGGAAATAGGGATGATAAATATCTACACCCTATCTTTAAATAACATGTTAGAAGCCAGAATTAAGTGCTTAGTATCACATGATTGAGATGTAAATTTATGGCACAGACGAATAGGCCATATAGGAATTTCAACCATAGAAAAATTGTCTAAGAAGAATCTAATTAGAGGTATGCCTAAGTTAGACTTAGATAATTTTCAACTTTGTGAAACATGAATAAAGGAAAACATATAAAAGAAACAGTAAAACCAAAATATGATGTGAGTACTAGTCATGCACTAGAATTGCTTCACTTAGACTTATTTGGTCCAAGTAGGACAAGAAGTCTAGATGGACACTACTATGTATCTGTCATAGTAGATAATTACTCACGATACACATAGACATTGTTCTTGACACAAAAAGATGATGCTCCATTGGCAATCGAAAATCTTATTAAGCAACTTGAAAATCTTTATGAAGAAAATGTTAAAAGAATTCGGAGTGATAGAGGTGGAGAATTTAAAAACAATGATATAATTAAGTTTGTGAATTACATGGTATAGAACATGAATTCTCGTCACCAAGAACACCACAACTCAACGGCATTGTTGAACGTAAAAATAGAACCATACAAGAAATAGACAGGACTATGTTTTGTGAAAACAAAGTACCTATATATTTATGGGCTGAAGCTGTTAGTTGTGCTTATTATATAATAAATAGGCTTTCAATTAGAAAGAAGTTAAACAAAACACCTTATGATTGGTCAAACAATAGACAACCTAAGATAGATTATCTTAGAGTTTTTGGTTGTAAATGTTTTGTGCTTAATACTAAAAATAATCTAGATAAGTTTGAATAAAAGTCTATTGAATGTATCTTTGTTGGATATTCAACTAACTTAAGAGCATATAGGTGTTATAATCCTGTATCTAGAAAAATAATTGAATCTATACATGTGAAATTTAATGAGAATGCATATCTTGAAACGATTGATAAAACTCAACATAAACAAGAGAATAATGTTGAAAATATGTTTGATGATGATGACTTGTTACTTGAGCTTGTACATGATCATCTAGAACCAACTCCCTCCTGAACAAGACATGCATGAACCCTTAGGTGAGGTAAATGAAGAAATTTTGCAATTGGAAGACAATTCATCTAACTTACAAGATGTTCCGATTATATATGATAATGTTCATACAAATGAAACATTTGAACAAGATGAAGGTGAACCTAGTCAAACTAGGAATTGGTGGTACATAAAAGACAAGCATAAACACCCTAAAGAATTGATCATTGGGGATACAAGTGATGGGGTTAGAACACATACAAACATAAGTCAAGCCGAAGTGCATAGTTTAATATCTCAGATAGAACCTAAGAATGTTTTAGAAGCCTTAGGGGACATATCATGGATAAATGCCATGCATGAGGAATTAAACCAATTTACCCAAAACAACATGTGATATTTAGTTCCTAAACCTGAAAATAAATCCATAAAAGGTACGAAATAGGTATTTAGGAATAAAATCAATGAACAAGGAAACATCACACGAAATAAGGCTAGGGTAGTCACACAAGGTTATAATCAACAAGAAGGAATAGACTATGAAGAAACTTTTGCATCCGTTGCACGACTAGAAGCCATTAGGTTGTTAGTTGCTTTTGCAAGTCTAAGAAACATTAAATTCTTTCAAATGGATGTCAAGAGTGCGTTCTTGAATGGATTCATTCAAGAAGAAGTTTTGTCAAACAACCCCGTGGATTCAAAGATTTAAAGAATCCTAACCATGTATACAAGCTTAAGAAAGCCTTATATGGTTTGAAACAAGCTCTAAGAGCTTGGTATGATAGATTTGCAAATTTTCTTATTGCAAATAATTATCAAAGGGGAACCATAGACAACACATTGTTTCTAAAAAGAAAAGATAATGACTTATTAATAGTTCAAATCTATGTAGATAACATCATCTTTGGATCAACTAACTGTATCTTAGTAAAGGACTTCGAAGAGTGTGTAAAGTATGAATTTGAGATGTCAATGGTAGGAGAATTGAACTACTTCTTAGGTTACAAATCAAACAAACCCCTCCAGGAATCTATATTAGCCAACTTAAGTATATTAATGATATGATTAAGAAGTTTGGATTTGAAGAGTTGAAAAGAACACCTACCCCCATGAGTGCTAGTACCAAGTTAGACAAGGATGAAAAAGGAAAACCTTTTGATGACACACTATATTGGTCTGTGATTGGATCATTATCATATTTAACCGCATCAAGACCTGATATATTATTTAGTGTGTATGTGTGCTAGTTTTCAATCTTGTTCAAAGGTGTCTCATTATAATGCGGTGAAAAAGATTTTTAGATATCTTAAACGCACACCTTATTTAGGACTTTGGTTCGACAGAAATGTTAAGTTGGAATTATACGTATTTAATGATGCTATTTATTGTGGTTGCAAGATAGATAGAACATCCACTAGCGGAACGTGTCAATTCATAGGAACTAACTTAATCTCTTGCTTTTCAAAGAAACAAGCTAGTGTGGCTCTCTACCACCGAAACCGAGTATATAGCCTTAAGTTTATGCACTACACAAATACTTTGGCTTAAACAACAACTTAGTGATTTTGTCATTATAATGAATAAGATTCCGATTTTCTGTGATCGCACTAGTGGGATCAATCTTTCTCGGAATCTGATACTTCTATCTAAGGCCAAACACATAGAAGTTCGATACCATTTCCTTCGAGATCATGTTTAGAATGAGGATATAGTCATAAACCATGTAAGAACAGATTGTCAGGTTTCTGATTTTTTTATTAAATCCCTTAGTCAAGCCATTTTTAAAAGCTTACGAGCGAAGTTAGGTATGATGACCTACAATACAATTGCGTAATTCTATCTTTTTCATGATTCGTAAAATAAATGGGGAGATAGATATAAGAACATGATTTACTTTTTAAGTCATGATTCTACGATTGAATGATAAGTTTCAATTGGTGTTCAATCGGTTCAGAGCATAGGTTAAGGGAGAGAATATAAGTTGAGGGGGAGAACATATGTTAGAAACATGTATGTAAAAAGAATTTGAAAACAATTGTTACAGAATTGGTGAGTTTTGTCAAAGCAGTTGATATAAAACAATTGGTATAGAATTGGTAAATATGTGTTAAAAGAATCGGTAAAAATTCATGAGATTAAAATCATATAAGGTTATTTTGAAAATCATCCAAAAGAGAGAGAATGTTGCAAAATATGTTTGGATAATTTTCTAAGTCATGATTTTAAGTGTTGAACACTTAAGAATGTCACATCTGATGTTATAAATGTTAAACAAGTTGAATAAGTGAAGAAAAATGACATCGATTTCTCAGGTAGGACACATTGATCGATCGATATATACATCGATCTCTACATCAATCAATCGAAGTAAGGTAGGAAAAATCCCAAACCTTACTGTGAGATATCATCACTAAACCTGAGACACATCAATCGATCGATCTAGGTCAGAGATAAAGTCTGAATCTCACCGCGAGACATCGATCTCTGAAGCAGAGACACTTCGATCGATCGATGTCTACGGTTTTTAGAAAACTCTTTATGATAAAATGGTTATTTTCATTTGTACATGATTCATATATGTTTATCATGTTGTTATTATATGATTTTGATGGATATTATTATGTCTTATGACTAATATGCCCTGGAAGTTTTACCCATAAGGGCAATTTGGCCATTTTAATCAAGGATATCTCCTTATTATCATATGATCTGCATTATGGAGTTTATTTATGGTTTTCCAGAAGATTATTTTGTGGCTTTCTACTCTATTTTCTTATTTGGTGATATTATCAACAGTAGCAGGATATGTGATGGTTTTCGATGTGACATTCTTTTCTATTCTTAGAGATATTCTTATATATGTTATTGAGGATTCTTATTCATCATTTTTCAGAGATTCTAAGGGCACTATTGGTACAAAATTCACCACAACTTACAAGGAGAAAAATGTGGAAATTTTAAACTATATTTTCACAAAGTCTTGTCAACTTTATCTACTTGACTGCTCTTCAAAAATCTGAGGTTGTACACTTAATTTATAGCTGAAAAACATCCATAAATGTGTGTTAAAGTGGTGTATTCATTTTGTGACTTGATGACAAGTGGACCAATCATATACAAGCTCGTTGGAAACTTGGAATTTTCATTTTGAACCCAATGGTTATATTGGGTTTGTTGGAGCTGATTTTATTCAAATTTTTCATACATCACATGGCCTGTTCTGTATGACCTGTATAGAACCACTGGAAGGGGAGGGTTGAATATTGTGCGGAAATTTCGTTTTATAAAACTTTTGGGACCAAATAACTCACTTGTGAAAACAGTTTCGGTTTTTAGATCCTGATTTGAATAATCTAGATGACCTGGTTGTAGACCTCCAAAAATGATGAAATTTGGTGAAGATGTGATCTCAGACGTTATGAGTGTCTCACAAAAATTTCAGATTAAAATTCCAAGCCTAACCCCTTGAAAAAACATTTTTGTTCAGATTGCATCAATCTACTATAAACTGTACTACGAAATGAAAATTTTATTCCCATTAATTGGGAACTCTAAATGACCTGAAACTTTTATGGTATGACCCTCAAGATGTTTATTTTAATGGGTTAAAACAAGTTTTCAAAATTCCCTTGGTAAGTATGTCAACCATGTAGATGTTCTCAACCTTTACAAATCAAAGAATCAGATTGCACTAGTCTCAGAACTATTAAAGTTTGAGTAACTATAATTATCCAAACATGATGAAACTTGTGCGAAATGAAAACGTTTGCTATTTTTCTGTGTCTATGAAAACGATACAGAAAAAAGAAAATGAAAGTAAAAGTGTTGAAAAGTAACAACACCGAGATTTTTATACTGGTTAGGTTAGAACAACCTATTTCAGTCTTCGAGGACACCTTCCTCGGTATTCACTAAATACAAAAACACCTTGACACAAGCACGACTGGAGTTAAACACCAACTCCACCCTTTTACAATCAAACAAACAAACAAAACAACACGAACACCACCATCGATCGAATGAAGGTTTGTTCACACCTTGATCAAACTTTTACACGAGATGAACGTTTTTGGGTGGTTTACACAAAGGCTGTATAGTATATGGAAGATACGTATAATAGGCTTGAGGTTAAGAGCAAGAGAAAAGAATGGAAGAAGAAGAGAGTAGTCTTGCTTTGAACTTGTAAGAATATGCACTTTGCTTAGTCTTGTCTTCCATCATCTTGCTCCTTTTTATAAATTTGTGCCCGCCCTCTAGGGTTTATTTTCTTCCTTGAGAATTTTCTTGAATATCCTTGGAAGATTGCTTTGTATAGATGATGACACAACCTTGCTTACTTGGCACAACACGATTGGACGAATGACTTGTCTTCTCCTAGTTGTCACCTCTTGCTAGGCCATGTTTAATCCACCTTGGCACATCTTAAATGAGCTGGTATTTCTTCTCAAAAATCTAAAACATGTGCTCAAAATCAAGGTGACACATAAATACAAGATAACATGCATAAGATAAAGTAAATGCGGTAAGTAAAGCACTCCACATAAAAATGCGCAAGTACGTGATGCATGCTCAATCAACGTGTCACACGCAACAAGAATCATGTCATGCAATATGCCCCTAGACCTATATGCAATGCATGATCCCGGGATTGACTGGATGCCTGTAGCACGTACACTACAATCCACCCTTACGGATGCCCGTGGCCCGTACACCACGATCCACCCCAACCGATGCCCGTGGCCCGTACACCACGATCCACCATAACCGATGCCCATGGCCCGTACACCATGATCCACCATAACCGATACTCATGGCCCGTACACCATGGTCCACTCCACTCGAGCGTCTGAGACCCGTACATCTCAATCCACTCCAAATGCAAATGCACGTGCCATGAATCCAACAACAAAAGTCGCCTGGGGTCGGTACGCCCATCCTCACCAACTCCGGCACTCAATATTTAGTCGCCTGGGGCCCGTACGCCCATCCTCACCATCTCCGGCACTCAATATTTAGTTATTAAATTTTAAAAACATTGAAAAGTTGTCATTTATCATCACTTTTATTTTTCCTTAGCTTGTATAAATTTTCTAGAAATTTCTACTAATTTTCCCTTATTTAATTCCATTTATTACTAATTATTTTTAATTTCTTACATTTACCAAAATTCAGAAATTAAGTGGAAATAATTTAATTTTATCCTTTTATATTTTTTCTAGTTTATTTAGAATTTTCTGATAAATAAATATATTTTTCTAGAATTTTAAACTAATTTTAATTAATTATTTATCATTTATTCATTTCAGAAATTAATTTCAGATTTTTTTTTAAAATTTTCGGTCTGGCCCGGCCTGCTGGTCTGGTCCGGTCCGCTGGCCATCCGGTCCGGTCCGGCAGCCAGGCCGGTCCAACAACATTTTCCATTTTTTTTATTTTTTTATATTAAATTATATTTCCTTTTAACCTTCATAAAATCTTTGTTTTAACTCCGATTGAGCTCAAACCAGTTGCGTTGGACTCGTTATAACGAGACGCAACTTTTGAAAGTGGACACGTCAGCACGTGTCCGGACGCGCCGTCAGGGGCCGCGCGTGGGCCCCACGCGCCACCCCCTGAAACTCGTCCGTCAGACCCTTTTTTCGACTTCCAACCTAATCCCAACCTATTCCGGGCTAGATGAACATATTCTAAGGCCAAAACGCAATTTTAAGAGGCTCCTCCTACTATGAAAGTTTCCACTTTTCAATTTCCTTCAAGGTTATTTGTTTTTGATTCAATACAATCCTACCACCAAAGTTCAAACACATACAAGCACATAGCAGCAATAAAACAATTACCTCATACTTTTCTGAATATAAACAAATACAGATATATACCTAATACAAATAAAAACAATGAATCACATAAAATATACCATCAAAGCATGCATGGATCGTACTCATTTGAGGGGAGAAGAGACACCTACCTTCTTTCGACAGAGATTCTTTCTATGCGCAAATTGTTCCTTCCTCTGTTCTACCTACCTTGGCTAAAGCAAGACATTGGAGTTGAATTGTTTTTTTTAACAAAAGGATGCCGTTTGGAATTTAAAGGGGTGGGTTCAGAACATATATATTTTTTTGTGTGTATGAAGGGGCGGCAGGTGCTTTGGAAGGAATTGGGGTTTACTTTTGTTGTATGCTGTGTATATATATATAGACTAATGTAGATATAGGATAGATATTAGGTTTTCTTATTTGGTTAAGGTTTAGTTTTTTTTATAATATATCTCTAATTCTAATTGTTTAACATTATCTCTATCTTTTATCAATAGCTAATTATTAATTATCATATATATAATTTCAAAAATCACCAATATCATGTCGTTGCCGTTTTTTTGTTTTAGGGAGCCCTACCACAAAGTCCATCGTCACATGTTCCTATTTTCACTCTGGTATATCCAACGGCAACCTTAAACCTCCCGGCCTCTGATGCTCTGTCTTAACCTGTTGACAAACGAGGCACCTCTTAATGAACACGTCGATGTGTCTCTTCATACTACTCCACCAATAGTGTCTCTTTAGATCAATGAACATCTTCGTAGCACCTGGATGAATCGACAACTTCGAATTGTGTGCCTCCTTCAACAATTCCTTCCTTAGATCCTCATCATTGGGCATGCACAACCTACCTTGGTACCAAATACTGCTATCATCATGTATCTGGAAGCCCTCGATCAGACTGGTCAACATCCTCTCTCGGACATCTCTAAGTGTTACATCATCCTTCTGCGCCTCCTTAATCCGTTCAATCAGAGATGGTGTAATAACTAAGGCTGCCAGAACATTAGCAGCGGAAACAATAATGTCAAGGTTGAACTTTGCCATCTCTTTCTCCAATGGTGCCTGTCTGACACGATTAGACTTCCTACTCAAGGCATCTGCAATTCAGTTTGCCTTTCCGCGATGATAACTGATGGTCAGGTCATAGTCTTTCAGTAACTCAAGCTATCTCCTCTGACGCATGTTCAACTCTTTCTATGTGAATAAATACTCCAAGCTCTTATGATCAGTAAAAACTTCGCACTTTACACCATATAAGTAATGGCGCCAAATCTTTAGCGTAAACACCACCGCTGCTAACTCCAGATCATGGATCGGGTAATTTTGCTCATGTTGCTTCAACTGCCCCGAAGCATATGCAATAACCCTATCACCTTGCATTAGTACGCATCCTAGCCCATTCTTCGAGGCGTCGTTGTCGATAAAAACCCCTAAGTACCGGAAGGTTGTGCCAGCACTGGTGCAGTCGTCAACCTCCACTTCAACTCTGCAAAGCTTTTCTCACACTCGGAGGTCCATATAAACTTGGTCTTTTTCTGAGTCAATCGACTCAGTGGTGCCATGATTCTCGAAAATCCCTCAGCAATTTGCGATAATAACCCGCAAGACCAAGAAAACTGCGTACCTTAGCGACATGAGTGGGTCAAGGCCATTCTGTAAGCGCCTCTATCTTCTTCGGGTCAACAGAAATGCCTTCATCGGAAATCACGTGGCCCAAGAACGTCACACTCTTCAACCAAAACTCACACTTGTTGAACTCCGCATACAACTTCTTCTTCTTGAGAATCTCCAATACCTCTCGTAACTATTCAGCATGTGTCTGCTCATCGAGTGAATACACCAAGATGTCGTCGATGAACACTACCACAAAATAGTCCCGCTGCTCCCTGAATACTATGTTCACCAAATATACAAAGGTCGCAGGTGCATTTGCCAGTCCAAATGGCATTACAAGAAACTCGTAGTGCCCATATCGGATGCGGAACACAGTCTTTGCTGTGTCTTCTGTCTTAATCCTCAACTGATGGTAGCCTGATCGCAGATCAATATTCAAGAATACCCTGGCACCCTTCAATTGATCAAATTGGTCGTCGATCCTCTGTAGTGGGTATTTGTTCTTTATCGCGATCTTATTCAGCTCACGATAGTTGATGCCCCTAGGGTGAAACACTAGGTCTGATAAACTTCCGGTCCAGTAACTCCTGCAATTGTTCTTTGAGCTCCTTTAACTTTGCTGGTGCCACTCTATATGGCGCTTTCGAGATCGGTTCAGCTCTGGGTATAAGATCGATCTCGAACTCTACTTCCCTGCTAAGTGGTAAACCTGGTAGCTTATCAGGGAAGACATCTTTAAATTCTCGTACCACTGGAATGTCATCCCCTTTGCTTTCTGCTGCTTCTAACCCTGTGGTGGATGAGCTTATAACCAGTGTAGGGCACTCTCTAGCGTAATGTCCCTGTTTGCCACAATTGCAACAAACCTTTTAAGCTCTCAAGCACTGACATGTGTGCGAACGTCCACACTGTGTGCATACTGCGGGTGGCGGTCCAACTGCCTTGAGTGGCTGTGCCGCCGTCGCTGCAGAACCTTAATCATCAACGGTTGAGACGCCGATCCCTGTCCCTGCTGTGGTGGTCTGAAAGATTGTCCGGTCAGATGGCGGCGCGGAATCTTCATCCATCTCCCCGATCTCCCAGGACGGAACTCCTCTCGCGGTCTTTTAGCCCTGCCGACCGCTGCAACCCTCTCGAGATCACCCTCGACCTTAAGACACACCTCCAACAACTCTTCAAAAGTGGTAGACCGGGTGCAGATGATCAATGAATGAATGCGAGAGCTCAAGCTGGTCTTGAAATCCAGCATCTTCGCTTTCTCGTTATCTATGATGGCGGGCATGTAACTCGCAAGTGCATGGAACCTCTCAAAATACTGGTCCCCAGTCATGGGCCCCTGTGTCAGAAGCTGAAACTCTGTCATCCTCCTCTGAATGACACTTTCAGGAACATAGTGCTTCTCTTACTCCTTCCTGAACTGGGTCCATGTCAGCGGTGGAGTCAGCCTGTATGCCACGCCCTGCCACCATTGCTCGGCATCACCCTCTAAGAATGGTACAACCACATCAACCTTCAGGCCATCCGAAACCTGCATCAACTTCAACTGCTCAGACACATTCTTGAGCCAGATCTCTACCTCCTCTGGTCGTGTGGTACCTCTGAGCATAGGTATCCGGCAGTTCTGCATCACCCGGTAGAAAAATAGAAGCCCCCTCCCTGGGTGGTGGTGCTGGTGGTGGCTGCTGCTGCTGCTGCAGGTGAGCCATCTGTATCTGCTGCTGGGCCACCAATGTAGTCAGCGTGGCCAGGGTATCTGTAAGGACCTGAGGAATAGTCCCCTGACCCTGCTGATCATCGTCATCGTGTCCTCCGTTTTTTGCTGGCGGATCGCGTCGTGGAGGCATTATTCGGAGTTTGAGTTCATGAGACGGATACAGATTAATCAAGAGTAAGTTGAAGGATTGGATGTTGATAAAATGGTAGTTAAACAAGGAAAGCTCATCATCGGCACACACCTCCCATAACCCGATCATAACTTAAGTCTAAAATCATCTCTTAAGTCTACTTTGTTTATTAGGGGCAGAATCGTAACTTATGTCTAAGTGTTCTAATTAATCCTGCGTTTCCGAGGCGGATCTGAAGCCTCAGCTCTGATACCACCTGTAGCGCCCCGCTCCCGAGCCCTAACATCGGGAACAGTGCACCCGCCGTATCTCACTAAGGAGAATACAAAGCGTCGAATCAATCTCTTACTTGTCAAAATGACGTAGAAATTTTTTTTCGCGGAAATGTAAACCATAACATATATTAAACTCCAATAACCGTCATTACATTGCTAAATAAAAATTTCTGGGAATAAAAGTAGTAAAGTAGCATGTGGAAAATCCTCAAAGTATAAATAAGAACAAAACAGCTGCAGAGTCCCCTCATATCCTAGCTGCAGCTCTCAACCAGCCCACTCTGCTATGTTCGTCCCGTCCTCAACGAAGATGTGCTCATAGTCATCATCCGGCTCACCTGGGAAGTAGGGGTGAGTGACAGAAATCACCCAGTAGATGCCCGCCTCAAACAAATACAAAG